>JAKWJA010002499.1:1406180-2109270 GCA_027704765.1 Solanum habrochaites
GAACTCCAAGTAACCTCATTTCTCTCATTCATAGAATCAAAAACACGAAAAGCATCTTTCATCAACCCACATTTAGCATAAACATCAAGCAAAGCAGTTGACACAAAAACATTAGATTCCGCTGATACCTTAATAGCAAAACCATGCAATTGTTTACTTTCTAAAACAGCAAACTTAGCAGCACAAGCACAAAGAACACCTGAAACAGTAAACCCACTAACCTGACTACCTTCCCTTTTCATTCGAACGAAAAGACGCAAAGCTTCATCTTCATCTCTGCTCTGTATATACGAACCCATTAGAGTGTTCCACGAAACAAGACTTCTCTGAGACATTTCGTCGAACACCTTGCGAGCAAAATCAACAATGCCGCACTTTGCATACATATTGATGAGCATGTTTGTTGTCAATATATCAGCTTCATATCCACATTTTACAATCTGGGTATGCACCGATTTTCCATTCATCACAGTCCTCTGTTTCGCACATTCTTGTACTGCCCGGTGCAAATATGGTAGAATAATTGAATTTTTGGACTCCCCATTAACGTTGTGTTCTTCATCATCGGATTTATAAAGTGTAGCATCGGCGACGGAGGATAAATTTCTCCGGCGAGCATTACAGAGATTGAAAAAATTGTATCTTTGTAAGGCTTTCATTTCATGGCTTTCAGTTCCAAGTGTTTAAACTCATCAATACTTTATAAGGGGAAGCTATTTTCTATATTTGGTTGCAACTCTAAAAAATTATTACCATTCGATTCGATATGATTTTTGAATAATATAATTCGAAATCTTTACTACTTATTTATTGTCTTTGATTTTTATAGTTTGCGAAAAATTATCATTTTAAGTTTAATGTAGCTAAATGTCGTTAAGTTGAGTGATAAAAAGGACCTAAGAATTGATGTTTTTAGGCTAAGTGATTATAATAAAAAATCAAATCAACTTGTTACTTTTATGGCGTATCTCAATATCGATAATGAAATTAAAGATTTGTGTCTGATTATAAACTATCCTGATATTCAAGTTACGTTGGATTAATATATCTTTGTGTTATATTCAATATATCGATGAATTACTTGCAATAATACTAGATCATCGTGACCCCTAATATGATCCCTCATTTTAATTTATGTCACATTCTTTTTTTATTTACGTCTCTTTATTTACTTTATTTAGCTCATGATACATTCTTCATTTAGTTATATCATTTCACGTGTGATACCTCTTTTTTACAATTTCAAAGCTACACAAAAACAAATATTCCAAAACATTAGTATGTGAGGTATAACATATGACTTCATGTTATATTTAAATATATGTCTTATTGAATTAGTCACTAATTATATCATCGTGATTTGACTTTCGTTCGTGATTCTTCTTTTAAACTTATTATTTTCTTATACCTCTCATTATCATTCCATGATACCTCTTTCCTTTATTTCAATCATGATACATCTCTTTTATTTAAAGCTACAAAAAAAATATCATGTGACTCATGATAAATTGAAATAATTTCATAGTACGGTTAATCTAGCTACCTTGTTAGATTAATCACAAATAATATCTTATCATCGTCATAAGTTCTCTATTGATTAGAACCATAACTTTTTTCGGAAGCTTATTTCGACCTCGATCTCAAGGACATATATGTCATTTGCCTTGCTCGTAAACCAAAATATACATATTTTTGATAAATCAAGTTCTTGGATGCCAAAAATACAAAATAAATTGGATCATTAGAGAAGGCTTTAAGCCCATCAGCATTAGCATTTTTCATGGCAATTTTGGATTTGTTTATTGGGCCAATATTAAATGAAGCTTACACTAACAATTGGCCCGATAACGGCCCACATAGATTGTTCAAATCATTTCTAATTTTATTACTTGTAAAAATTACCTTTAATTGGAAAACTTAGGCGGAATGGAAAATCTTTAGAAAAAAGAGCAAAAGACAAAAATCACATACTTTTAAGGCAAAATTATTATTTGTTCCTTATATGTTTATAATTACAAAAATCCCTCAAAGTGATACAATAATATAAGCGCTGATACATTAATCTAATGCGCCAGATACATTAATCGTTAAGTAAGATATATTACATTTTATACATGATATACTAATCTGATGCGTGAGATACATTAACTTGATGCTCGAGATACATTAACTTGATGCGCTGATACATTAATCTGACGCGTGAAGATGATGGATTTTGGGAATTTGTAAAACTAGTAGGAGATAATGGTAATAAGAGAATATAAAGGTGGGGTTTCTGTCATTTATCCTAGAAAATATCATGTAATATAGCTATAGTTGAAATATTTTATAATTTGTGGCTATAGATTTGTAAAATTTTTTAGTCAGTTTCTAATTGTACAGAAATTCAGAATTTTACTCGAGCAGTTAAGCTAGGTCTTTTAAGAACAACTATATATCTTCTTAAGATAAATGTAAGCTTTGGGTACACAATACTCCTTCAAACCTCACTACTTATGAAATTACGCTAAATATGTAATTGTTATATATCTATATTTCTTACTAAGATATTATGTGTCTCCAACCCGACACCAACCAATATTTCTTCTAAGATTTTGACTAATTTGAATTCGTTATCATATAAGGACCACTAAAGATGAATATCCCCTCCTTATTATCACCATACATTCTACTTTCACAGTTCAAACACAAATAATTTAACTAAACATAAAACGATTTTATTCATTTCATTATAATTTTGACTAGTGTAAAAAAATATCAATAACATATCAATATAATCCTACAAATAGATTTAATAGTGACATGTGGTGTATTTCACTTCATTTTTATCCAAAATATATATCACCATATAATATATGAGGTGTTCCATTTAACATCCATCACAAGTGTTGCTTTCAAAAGCAAAAGCAATGCACATGAAAATGGAAATCTTCATGAGCTACATTTTCTATTACCACATATAATACCTTTCTCTTTCATCAAAATGATGGTGGTCAATTATAAAGTTAGTGTATTTTAATTATTTTATTGAATATCTATTATTTTACATAATTTTAAATATATAAAAATCTAAAAAATAAGAAAAATAACGACGGGTTTTTTGTATATATAAAAATGAACTTCTAATTAATTTAAGAGAAATACTTTTACCCTACCTATAAAATACGTTTTTTCAATCCCTCCGATCCGGTCCACCTAGATTTGCCCATGATTTATTGAGGACTAAACCATATCTACCCTACTTGCAACTCTTAATATATGAAAGTTACATTTCAACAAGTAGTTCAAACTAAAAAGGAACCAATAAGCCATCTATCTCCTTGTGTTACATTGTTTTCTCTTATTAAATAAATAATTGAATAAAACCACCATGATTCTATTTTCAATAGTAACCAATTGACTTTGAAGAATTAATAATGAGAAAAAAAAAAGAATTCCATTAGCTCAAAAGGATAAAACAAAAAGAAGCTATGGGTCCATAAAAATGTTATAGAGAGACAATTGTAGATAAAATTGGCCCCTCCATTGTATCTATTCTTATCACAAATAGTCCCAAATTCAATCACAAAAATCATTACACACACAAATATACACATAGAAGATACAATAAGTATATATATCATTATAGCATATCTTTGACTAGGATTATAAGTAAAAAAAAGTGATAGAAAAACTATGATTTTCCACTCATTAAAATATTACTCAAACAGCACAATTCTTTAATTTCTTGGTGTATATATAAGCAGCCATATCAATCCACAAGTCAGAGTATACATATAAAGTTGTTTTATAGAGACAAATCAAATGTGATTTTTTATTTAGTAAATGGATGGATGGAGAGTCATGACACCACTAAAGTTGTTCATTGTCCCCCACATCCTTCATTAACCTATACAAAAACAAATAAATGAAAAAAAATCACAAGTTACCCTACATAATCTATCGTGAAAATAACGTTTATCAATCACTTTTTAATTTATTTTATTCTTGAAAAACAGATAATTTTACAGCATTTCAAATTTTATAGATGAAACTTCTTGACACTCATTTCCCCTACATTTTAACGATCCATCAACTACTCTTCGATCATGTTTTTAATGAACTAGAGTTTTAAATTTCATAAGTGAAAATTTTAGGATAATATCATAAAGTTTCATGCATATATTAAATTTAAAACTTATATAAAAATTGTTGTTTTCCAATTATAAAAAGTGAAAAGTGACTATTTGTGTTAACCCCACATTGTCTCACCATGGTTTGTGCATTTTGGGCTCCAGTTAGATAAGTTCTAAATGTTGACACCCTAAGATTTTGAAATAGAAAAAAAACAAAAAATTGGATAAGCAAAATATTTTTTTAAGCTAAGGTCCAAAAAACTTTTTAACAATATATATATTTTGTTAAAGGTAAGTAGAAAACAATTTATAAGGGCTCATTTGATTGAGACATATTTTATGTATGGAATCAGAATGGAAGGATTAATAAACAAGAATGATAATGTAATAGTTATTTACACAATTTTTTAGGAATCGTTTGATGGCTGATTAGAAATTTTTTTTTATTAATAATATAATAAAATTTCCATCGTCAAACTATGTTGAGTACTTTTCAATTGTTTCAATTTCAATATGAAATAAATACTTTAAAGTACTAAAACTTTTGAAAAATATTTAATTTCAAGTGAAATTTATGCTCAAACACAATATCAACTTCAAGTACTTATGTTTCATTATCAATCAAGGAATTGTCCAAACAATCGTAAATAATTTGAAATATATCTTTTCTTTTATTCTTTCTTACGTTTGTCTTTGAGACTAATACATTATATAAATATATATGAATCTTATTATAAAATATCTGTTAATTTTAGGCCAGTAATTTTATTTAACCCTCCTTTTAGTTTCTACTAATTTTCAAGCACATGTTAATAATGATATGGTATCCATGTGCTCATATTCTAGCACTTCATTCATTGTGGCTTTAATACTTTATTGGATTAGCAAAAAGAAAGAAGGAGAAATAAAGTAAGGTTAGTGGTATTAATTAATTAAGATCATGATGGCTATATAAGTAATTTCTACATAATCAACTAAAAATCATAAGCATAATTAGAACATCATTAAAGACAAAAAAAATTTGTGTGGAGTATTTTAAACCACCCACATAATATATAGTTATATTAGTGGCCAAGTGCATGCAAATCTTTGTGGCTACTTTTGTAATTGCTAATTTTCAAGTTGCTATCAAGCATTTCTACTTTCTATTCTGACCCAATTGAAGCATCACTAATGATGCATTAAAACTTTTGGGAATAGTTATTGATACATACCTTTTGGTTAACTAATTTATTAATATGATCGAAATATATATAACACATATACTTTATATATAGAGAGAGAGTTTGTGGTTGATCTAAAATTTTTGTTAAGGGAGTTTTGAAAAAGAAAAATATAGTATTTGAGATTTGAACTGAAAACATCAAAAGGAATTTTGAACCCCCCTGAGGCCTAAACTATTAACTCAACTTTTACTCGTATGTTTAGGGAATCAAATACATAAAAAATAAATTACCGTAGATATCTAGTGTAACTTTTTGCTGAAAAAGTTCAGATGAACACCCTCACATTATCGATACATTCAAATGTATATTTGGTATAAACTATAATTATCTATACACTTTATACATATTTTATAAATTAAATGACTTAATATTAATTCAAACTCATAATTATCCCTCAAAACTTTTCGTAATTTTCATATTTTAGTAAAGGATTCTTTTTTAAATTAACGTATGTAGTGTTATATTCTTATTTTTTCGATTATTATGTTGATGTTTTTACTTGATACAATCAGATTTGTGATTACCTTTTATTCTAAAAATAGAAAAACTAAATTCTATCGACTACAAATGACACTTCATATCGATTATGTCCATCATACTCTCCACGCTTTATATATAATAATATATATATATATATATAACATTATTACATGAGTCAAGGGTATAATAACTTGGGAAAAATTCCCTTAGTTCATTTGTGTAACCAAATATTCATATGTGGATAAAAAGTAGACTATTAGCATCGTATCATGAACCAACTTTAATTTCATGTCAAAATCAATTGGGAAGTTTACTTTCTTATCATTATTGACTTTCCTAGTAGTAGAATATAACCAATTGGATACAAAAAAAATCAATTAAACTATAGTTCCTTATTGGCATATATGCCTTTTGATATAAATCTAAGATATATTTTAAGTTGGGAAACTTTATCTCATCTATGATTCATATATGGAAAAAAATTACCAATCATGGTAATATGTGTGGATTCCTTCGTCCTTAATTAGGAATTTCAAATTAAGTTGTTGAGTATATCTTATTTTTTAATTAGAAGCGTTTCTTTTCTCTTTGAATGAATACTACACGATGTGAATCAAAATTCATCACGATTTCAATATAAATATCGATCACTAAATAAAAAAAATACTTATTAATAACGATAAACATTTGATTACATATATTGCTCGTGAAATGATTTGACTTTTTCCCCTTAGAAATCGAACTTATATCGATGCATAAGTTCTTTTAGAACATAAGAATAATTTATAAAATATTAAAATGTAAAAATATAAACTTTTGCCAACGAAAAAATAAAAAATATTTGAATAGAAAAAAATAATAATTAAAAACCAGAAAATATGAGCAAAAGTGTTAAGGACCCAAATGAAATGGATCGAGGGTCCAATAGAGACTTGAAAAACCGACCAAAAAAAGGGAACAATTGAATACTCCCGCATTGGATGGCATATAGTTAACATACCCCAACCCCCCTAACCTCTCATGTTTATCTCTTTTCATCGAGGTAAAATGTTCAAAAGTTATTCATTCGATTAATTTAAATTTATATATATTTAAAAATTTTAATATATATATATTATATATATATATTTAAAAACCTTGGAAACAAGGAATTAAAAAAAAAAATTTTAAATTTAAACTTTGGAACTTGTAACTTTCCATTAAAAAAAGGCTTATTAGTCCTTATCCAACTTTTTTTTTTGTTCTATCCTCATCTTCAAACCTTTTCCAACCTTTTTTCCCCTTCTTATACTCTAAAAGAGAAAACCTTTAACTAGATTTATATTTTATCTTTTTTTTTGTTTTCATATTCAAGAAGGATAGATTCCACAATAAAAATGGACTTTCATGGAATTAAAGTTTTCTTCAATAGTCATAAGAATAGTGGGCCGTCATTTTTGAAATATGAGGTCCAATTGAACTAAACCCTGATAGATAAACTTCACCATATTAAATAACAATGATGGTCATGTGATATGTTCAAATGCAATAAAGAGAATTTTAGTTTCAAATGGTAGACAACTCTCTTACATCACCCAAATTGGGTTAATGAACAGATTATTCCTGATTTTCCATGTTCATCTTTATAGATTTCTTTGTCTTTGTGGCACTTTGAACTTTTGTGAGGCATCAATAGTTGACTTAACCATACAAGAGAATCACAAGTCACACTGAACTACACAACTTTGCTATCATAATAACAATAATACGTCTCAATCAGCTACATGAATCCTCGTATAACCATTTAAGCTCATATCATAGTAAACTATACAACTTGATCGCCGCAAAAAAAATTGCAGCCTATATTTCCTCTCACATTTCTATGTTAAATATCCATAAATTACTCCTCCACCCCCCCTAAAAGAAAAAGTCAGCTTAAAAAGAGAACATTTTTACACTCTGAGAGTATGGTCCTGGACTTCAATAGATTCCTTCACTAGTTCAATGCTCTTTTGACTAAGTGTCCCATCTTCCTCAGCATCAAAACTAGCATGAACACTGTAGAGAACATAAACTAGAACAGCGAGAGCTGAGAAGAATCCGAATCGAATGTAAGATGGTCTATCAAGAGAACCTAACAAGAATATATTGAGGAAGATGGACATGGAAGGAATCCATGGCATTAAAGGGACACCCCAAAACTCGGGTTTTTGAGCTTGTGGTACCATATAATGGAAGAGTTGTAATACAGCAATGGCGATAGCAGTACAAGCACCAAGCATGAAGGCTTTTGGCTTGCCTGGGGGTGCAAATTGCCATAACAGGGTGAATAAAATGGATGTCAAGTGGAGAGCCAACGGATGAATGGGTAGGCCATGGATTGTTTCGTCCAAAAGAGAAACGTAACGCTTGTAAATAACAGCATTTGCTACCATGTAAAATACAAACAGTGTACCAATTGATACAAGGTTGAGTAGTATTTGTAAATCAGTGAAAAGTGCAATTGCTGCTGTACAAATCCCTGAAAAAGACCAAACAAATACTAATATTAGCACAATAGGAAGAAATTCCTAGCAAGACTTTATGCTGAAATTGGTAAAGAATGTGTCATTTCAGTCAAAAGTCTCAGAAAATCACATGACAAGATCTTTAAAAGGGTAATCGGAATTCAACATCTACTATCTATACCTACAAAATAATTTTCGGTAAAGGAAGGTCACATGAACCCCTTGGCTCCACCCCTAGTACTCTACAAAGGATTCTATATATAGCATTTTCAACTCTGTTTTTCAAAAGTCTATATCTAACATTCCCAGTTTACATAAATTCTTATTCCAGGACTGTAAGTCACACATATAATCTTTATATAAAGAATATAAGATTTCAAGAATGGTCTGCAGGAGCTTCAAAAAGTTTTATACTTTGCTGAGCTCACTTACCTGTCTCAATAGTGTATCAAAGTATGTGGAGAACATTCGTTTAGATAATGATGAGAAGGAACCTTATTAGTCATATATATATTGTTTGGACCAATAATTGCACTTAAATCTTTAACTAGGAACGTTCCTAATTAGATTTTATAAATATTAAGCTCTATACAACACGAATTTAATTAATTCATATTCAAAAGACAAAAAAAAAAAAAGAACTTCTAAAAACTCAATAGAATATAGACTCTTTTCTCCTTGAAGTACATATTTGAAACATTTAGTTGGTATTGTGTTAGAGAGTATAGATAAGAAAATCAAAAATGTTTTATTATTTTTCAGATGAGATACGTACACTTTAATATAAAACCTGAAATTTTCTAAAAGTATTAAAAAATAATATGTTTTTAATCCATAAAAAAAATATTCGAATACATAAAGATATATTGAAATCGTCACATATACTTTGATATCGGAGAGCTGTGAATGAACGGAGAAAAATAAAAAGGCCAAATTCATGACGAACATTGAAATATGAGCCAGGGTTTTATCCTAAAGAGGTGGATCCCACATAAAAATCAGTCAAAGGACCTTTCAATAAAAATTTCTCAAATCTTTGTGTGATTGTGAGTGACTAATCCATCTTGACATGAAACTATAGGTCCGGTCACGTTTCGGATTCAGAATTTTTATTAAAATAATTAAAATTTAATATTTATAATATATTAATTAAATATAAATAAAATAACTTTTAATCAAAACAAATTTAAATGATCTCAATTTTTACTAGTTTAGTAGGGTCCACACAACCCAGAAAATAGTTAACCGAATATGATGAGTCCCATGATAAACTTATGATCAATTTTTCCCTAAAATGTAAAGCTATCGCCTTAACCGAAACGGTTCTTTTGGTGGACCCCCTATTCTCCAACGGCAAAGCTAATAGTAATAATACAAAAGGCAACATCCACGCAATAACAGGAAAAATAAATAAATCGCACACGCATTTCCACTAATTGATCCACATAAAAATACGTAACACAATAGAATACTGTACCCAATCGATTTTTTCATTATATTTAATATCAATCGAGATTCTATTAAAATACCGCATACTCAAATAAAATTTGATATAAATATGAACGAGAATTTACGTACCGAGAAAAACGGAAGCATTTACAGGGGTTGATGTTTTAGGATGGACCTTAGCAAACCAAGCGGGGACAACGCTTGACCGTCCGATCACGCACATGTATCGAGCTTGGCCCAACATAGCCACTAATAAAGATGTTAAAATACCGAAACTAGCCCCAACTCCTATCACATTTGATACCCATCTCCACCCGTCTAATTCCATAAATGCCCCCGAAAATGGCGCATCTGGATCAATCTGTTCATCAAATACAACAATTTATTATCAACCTTTTCATATACCAGATATTAATACACATTTACATTCATGAATGAAATTCGTTGATCAAAATTGGATTAATCGATATAATGAAATAAATGAATAGTGATAAAGGATAGAAATGTAATTTGGTTAACTTTATTTTTACCATATCATAAGGAAGGAGCATGGACATTGAAGCAGCCATGAGGCAGTAAAGAACTGTCACGAGAATAACGGAACCCGAGACACCGGCAGGTATATCCTTAACGGGATTTCTGACCTCTTCAGCCATGGTTGAAACGGCGTCGTACCCGATGTAACTCAGATAAACCATTGCTGCTCCATTGAACACTCCTGAAGCACCGAATGGGAAGAATCCACTCGCATGATTCTCATTCCCTGCTTCTCTGAAATTCTTCGTTTCTCCTCTGGTAAAACCAATTACTATCACGAATACTATGAACACTAGATGTAGCACTGTTAACACCATATTCAACAACGAACTCTCTCTTGTACTGCAATAAAATTGTAACAATTTAAAAAAACGAAATCGAATTCGATTACAGATTTCTCATGAATTTTAGCAGACGAACCTGTAACAGATGATTACGGTGAGAGCTAAAACTACTAAAACCGCAACAATATCGATTTCATTGAATCCTTTCGGTAATCCATTAACGATGATTCTCAATCTGTTTTCGGTGGATATACCGAGAGCTGTACATAAATAACCAGTGAAACTCCTCGCTACCGCGGCATTTGATAGTACGTAATCGATGATCAGATTCGCACCGGTTAAAAACGCTAGAAATTCACCTGCACTACGAAACGTCGTTGATCAATTTCAGAGGACATTGCGTTTATTACGTGTCGTTTTTTAACAAATTCAGTTACGGAAAAACGGACCGAAAGTGATACGGATATAGCTAAAAGCACCGCCAGCAACTGGCATATCGACGGCAAACTCAGTGTAGCAAAAAGCAGATAACATAGCACAAAATCCAGCAATGGCGTAAGAGAGAACAACAGCAGGTCCAGCACACATACTGCTAGCACGACCGGAAGTAACAAATACTCCGGCACCAACCATACCGCCGACGCCAAATCCGACGAGGTCGTACCACCGGAGACTCCGTTTCATATCTCCACCAGACCTGGCTCTGACTCGACTTGTTTCTTCGAAAGTAGTCGAGACAGAACAAGCCCGGCGAGCTAACCGGTGTGGAGTATCGGAAAGTGCTCGGAGATAGGATTTGACATTAGTGAAAGAGGAGCCATAGGTCTCCATTTTTGGACCACCAAGTCTCTCTGGTTTTATCAGTAAATATTGAATTGAAGGAAATGAAGAAAGAATGAATGGGTATTTAAAGAGTTAAACACTAGAAAATGGCTGATACCGATATCTATTAGATCCACTAACTATTGTTAATAATAGGAAAAAGTGTATATATATATATATATCGAACTATCGTAAATGATAGAAAGATATTATTTGTCTGAGACAGTGATGTCACTATCATTACAAAATAAGAGCATATATGTCATTCACACTAACAAAAGATTGTCATTTCAAAATAAAAGCATATATGTCATTCATACTAACGGAAGACTAAATAGAAACACGTGGTGCAATCTTATCTACCAATTCGATGTCGGTTAGGTAGATAAGATTATGATACGTGTATTTCCGTTAGTATAATAATGTCGGTTATGCTCTAGTTTTTGAATGACAGGGGCATCAATGTCTCTGAAGTGTGACGAAGGGTATTTGTATACCATTTACGATAGTTCGAAGGTATATTTGTCTTTTTTTCCAAAAATAATATTTTCTCCATCTCATTTTATATGACATTTTTTACTTTTAAAAAATTAAATGGTTTAAGTTTTTAGTTGTCTAACTAAATTAGGGGGGAAAATGTGGGAGATAGATAAAATCCGTAAATTTGGGCTTAAAAAGAAAAACAGATAGCCGATACATCTCCTATATTTCCTCATTTAGTTTAAAGATATTTTTTTCTCTAAAATCAATTTTAAACTTGTAAGTTTATTTAATGCATCATGAAGATTTTCAATGGGAAAACAACATAAAACTATATTTGTTTGTACATCTTTAATTACTATCGTTATTTTGATATATAAGTGATAGTCCAAAAAAGATAATGATAAAAGTGAGTTTTACATTTATGTCTTTACTAAGATCGTCAAGAGAATCATTATGTGGTTAGTTGTGTAAAGTGGACTACATGCACCTTATACAACTATTTTCAGTTTTTTGCTTGGTGGTGTTTTGGTTAAATTTTATTTATTTCTTTGTTTGGAGTAAACATTGTTATTTCCTCGAAAAGAAACCGAAGTCTCTCGCATCCAATCGAGTCTTTAATCAATGGGGTTGTGATCGTGGTGGGAATGGACTTTCAAATAGTCGGTCTCGGTTGGGCCAGAATAGAATGAAGCGGACAATCCTAGTATTGAGTTGGCTTTTCCAATTTATTGGATTCCAGACAGAGAAAAGAACGTGGGACTCGAGTTGGGGAACTGAGAGAGCAATTCCATTTAAGGCAAGACAATTATTTGTCCTTTCCTTAAAAAGAAACCTCAGAAACTCACATCCAATCGAGTGTTTGACCAATGGGGCTATGAGCGTAGTAGGAATAGATTTTCCACAAGAAGTCAGCCTGGGTTAGGGTCAGAATAGAATGAAGCGGACGTGGGACTCGAGTTGGAGGACAACGTAAATGAGAGAGTCATTTCATTTAGGGCGAGACAATTATTTGCCCTTTCCTTAAAAAGAAACCTCAGTCTCCTTCATCCAATCGAATCTTGACAAACGGGGTTGTGAACGTGGTGGGAACGAACTTTCCAAGAAGCCAACATGGGTCAGGGTCAGAACAGAATGAAGCGTGCAATCCTAGTAGTGTGCTGGCTTTGTCAATTATTGGATTACAAACAGAGAAAAGTGGATGTGGGACTTGAGTTGGGGGACAACGTAACTGAGAGAGTCATTTCATTTAGGGCGAGACAATTATTTGTCCTTTCCTTAAAAAGAAACCTCAGTCTTTCGCATCAAATCGAGTCTTTGACCAATAGGGCTATGAGCGTGGTGGGAACCAACTTTCCATAAGAGCCAACCTGGGTCAAAATAGAATGAAGCGGACAATTCTTATATCGAGTCGACTTTGCCAATTTATTGGATCCCAAACAGAAAAGCGAACTTAGGACTCAAGTTGGGGGACATTATAATTGAGAGAGCCATTCCATTTAAGGCGAGTCAATTATTTGCCCTTTCTTTAAAAGAAACCTCAGTCTCATTTGCTTCTAAGGTAAATTCTCTTAATTCTATCTTGGAGATTTTATAATCTCGCCACTAAATAATGTTCTTCGACATCCTACCACCCCCTTCTTTTCACTTCATACAAGCCTATAGATCTTAATCTAGCGACGAAAACAACATTGTTATCGTTGTTCTTCAAGCGTGTCTCCTATTCATATCACTCACTTACGCTCTTACAATATGCCCCTTCAGAAAATACGATGTGATACTCGAAGAAGTTGAGCCATAGTTCCACTCTCAATGATTTATTCACAAAACATGCCTCATTGCATCCTTGAAGCATACAATATTTGGATTACTTAGATATTATAGTTCAAGTTAAATAACCTAAATTATACTCAAAACAAATATAATTTGTCTGTAAAATTAGCTGTGCACAAAAAATTTAGATCATATATAGTTTAAAATCATTTCACCCAAAAATTAAAGAAAAAAGTTAAAAAACTACCTCAAGATAGGAAAGTTCGTAGAAAAAAAATGTTTTATAACAAAAAAAAAGAAACAATATGACATAAAAAAAGTTAGATTAACTTTCTATTGGAAAGGTCTATTTAACTATTTAGCAATTTCGAAATGTGATACGCACCTTTTCTTTCACTATGGCCCCTAAAAGTTTGAAGAATAATAATTTTGAAGTTTTTCCTATAAGTTTTTCTATCGAATCACTAACAATTTCTATGGACTACTTTAATTTCTTTATAACAAGACTTTTAATACATTTATCATATATATATATATAGAGATATATATATGATCAATTATCCTTAATCGCTATACAATTTTGAGCAAGGCTTATACAATAGATATTCCTTCAATCCAACAATATTTGTCCACTATTGACTCTGCACATTTTTTTGAAACTATAAATAAAAAAATATTTTATTATATCATTTTTTGAGTATTATAAATACAATATCTTGAAAAATATAACAGGAAAATAATGATAATTAAGTATGAATTAGGAAGTGAGTGTGAAATTATTTATTAATTTTATAAATTGAACAAATATTGCTAGGCATCGCAAAATTATATAATGAATAACTGTTATTGAACGGAGAAAATAACAATCGGAGCAATCTAAAGGAAATTTTAACCTAATATGTTCTTTGGATTGATTAAATAAAGTGCAAATAATACCCATAGACTTTGGTAAAATATTTTAAAATGAACTTTATGTATATGAAAAGTTTATACTCTCATATGATTAAGATGTTGGAAAGTGAAGTAATAAAAGTTTATAATTAGACCATTAAAATGTGTAATGGTCAATTGGCCAAAAGCAAAAGATGCAAATCCTAGTAAATATTATGTCACATGTTTACATTCAACTCCCTTGTAATTTTGCCTAAACAAATTGGCAAATGCATTTAATCTAGAGAAATTTATGTCTATTTATTTATAGATGTATTCAATTTAAATATTCTCATCAAAATTTCAGACTTTTCATTGATTACAAAACTTTAAAATATTATTGAACTGATATATCAAAATATAAATATATTCAGGTAAGGTCGTAAAATAAGCATCATCACATAACAAAAGATACTAAAGAAAATTAGAAAATAAGGTAAATTACACTTTGACACTCTTATAATAAAAACTAAAATGTAGAAGCATCACCTATAGTCTTAAATTACATAAAATTATATATGTGGGCAATTTTCTCATTTTATTTTTATGTGTTTCCCATTTTATGATCAAAATAGAATTATTTAATTTTTCCTCGTTTTATCCCTACAATAATATAAGCTTTTGAAGTTTTAAACAAATTTTGAAAATTCAAAAATTTTTTTCTTCAAAAAGTTAATCAATATAAACAAAGGACAACATGTAGTAGCGGAGCCACGTGTAGTGACTTTGTCAGAAATTACATTATATAACTAGAATAAAAATATTTTCTGTGTATATATATATTACATATTGACACTCCTTGACTTTTACCTGATTTTATTTCTTTAAATTTTGACATCTCTTAAATAAAATTCTAGCTCCACCACTAACAACATGATAAAATTCATTAATCTATTAACGATTTATTTACCTAACAACTCATAATATTGGGACGGAGGGAGTAAACATTTAGCATCCTTGTGAAATAACTAAATGAATAACATGTATAATTCGAATAAATATAAAAGTCATATTGAAAGTGTTATTCTAAAATATGAATTATATAATATTTAAATATATAATTAATTAAATTTTAATATAAATATCGAACACAATTTTAAACCGTGGAAGACAGTTACGGTACCTTAATGAAACAACCAAAAACTGCAAAAAAACAATTGAATGACTCAACAGAAAAAAAAGGCATAAAATTCCACTGAATTTCGGACGACAAAAAGCCAGAAAAAATTATTAAGCTCGGTGGACTTGGAACTTCTACTTTATTTATTTTTTATTTATTTCATATTATATTATCTAGTTATATATCCGTAAAATTATTTAAAATTTTATAATTTTGTCAGTTTTTGATAAAATATACTTTGAAATAAAGTCTTTTAACAAATGTATCAGGTTAATAGATATCAAGTTATGTAAAATATTTTACCCTCTTAATATTAAAGGGTCGTTTGATAGTTATTTATTAAATCTTATATAATATGTATTATGTTTGATATTATTTTTTAGTTATGTATGAAATCAAAACACACCAAATAAAGTGTTTGGTTAAAAATTCAAAATTTTACGTAATTAATATATGTATATGTTTTGAAAAAAGTTATGTATTATTTTATATACAATAATAGATAAAATAATTAATATATGAATAATAAACGTACGAATAATCAAAAATTTATAAAATTGTTTTTTGTATAATTTTTATTAGCTATTAAATCACTTTTTATGGATGAAAAAAAAAAACAATACCACCTTTGACCTATTTAATAAAATTGATGTCCATTTTAATATTTTATATATATATATATAAATAAATAAATCAGGCTACATCAGCCCCTAGTATATAGTAAAAGACTACTATGATTCAAATATTATTTAATTTTTAAGGTTAGGACAAAGATAAAGAAAGCATTTTATATTGAAGCTAGCTTCAAACTCAAAATTACTTTTTAAAAATCAATTAAAAATGTTTACGTCATACTTTGAGGTGCAATAAGATATAAATATGAAATATTTTGTGTACTATGTTACTTTTTTTTACGTAAAAAAATATTGAATACTTTTGAATATTGTAAAATATTTTAAAATTGTGTCTCTTATTTGTTAGAGTTAGATATATCTCTCGTTACTAGAATAATTTTGATAAAAATCATTCATAGATATTCAACAGTGACATTAAAGCTTTAGACAACTCTTCCCAATCTAAAATAAATCGATCGAGGTACATAATATTTAGCTTTTGAATTACTTTCGTCAAAATCTTGGTAGTCGATGAGGCATAATAGTAGTTGAGGACTTGTCACTAGGTAAAAAAATTTTAAAAAAATTATAAAGATAACTCAGCCACAAATACTTCACCTTTTGTTATTCGAGCTACACCTTAGGTGCAAACTGATTGTGTAATAATTGTGATTTTCAATTAATTTATTTTAGAATTGAGATAATCAGTTGTTATAATAAAATGATCATTCAGTGCGACGATAGATAGTGACTGAAAACATGAAAATTTTATGGATAAATTTGCAATATTTAAAAAAAATCAACTATTTTCATGAAAGACTTTCAATATTCGTGAATAGAAATATATTTAAATTGATCGCATATAACAATAAAAATATATTTGATCCTAATTATTAATTGAATGCAAAGTTTGAACCACTTCACAAAAATTGAGGGCAAAATATAAAATTTGATATTTTCCCTTTACTATAAAGTGTGGACAATGAGACAAATAAATCTTCTTCGTGCTTAAATTGATATTATATTTTAATAGTACCATATTATATATTCTTTTAAGCTACTTTTACGATCCAACAATTCTCATGTTGTCAAAATCATGATTATATGCATATATTCTTTTATACATAAGAAAACAAATAGATCTTCACTTTGAAGTATGCACATTGGCTTTTTTTTAAAAAAATATTTCATTATTATTATCTAAATAAATACAAGAAAAAAAAACCTTTGGAGATAATGGAATGGAGTGTTCAAAACACTTGTAATTTTATTTTTATTTTTGGTTGATGTTTAACAACATGAAGAGGTAATTAAATCATTAAAGACAAATTAAAAGCTTTATATAAGATTAAGACATGAACAAAAAAAAACAAAAACATGCTTACATGGAAAAATATTTTTAATAATAATAATAGTGAAACAAGAAAGAACATATTTAAAAGTAATGTCCATAAAACTACAAAAATAAATATAAAAGCAAGAAAAAGTGTAATACATTTTGTTGCTATCTTCTTAAAGTCATATACGTTACATATCACTTTGCAAACAATTTACTTGTTTTCTGCATTTATAATCTTAATTAATATAATCAAACACCTTTTAGTATACATCAACGGCTAATTAATTAATTAATCAAGGTTTTTTTTTAATTATTATGTGATAATACAAAAGGTCAGCTAGGACTTTTAAGTGTTTTTTAAAAAAAATATATATATGCAAAGGCACCGCCAAGAGAAAAGCAAAGATCATGATATTATTTGTTTTTATTCGATCGATTGTCTCGTAATTATATTTATTTTTATAATACGCGTAAAATATAAAACCAGATCAATTAAAATTTTAAATTTATAAACTTTTATTCCGAACAAATGGTGGATCCCTTTTTGATACAAATTATCGTAAATTCTATTGAATTCGTAATGCAAATTTTATATACATATACTTAAGAAGTATTAATCAAAATCTGTTGATTAAAAATTATATTTTAATTAAAATTCTGAATCCACCGTCGAAAATATTAACTATTATACTTTAGCAAGTTGTAGACAAATATACTCAATTGTCATGGACGGTGGATCAAATAAAAACTAGTGGCACATAATGGCAATATATCCTAAACTTTCTATTAAAATATTTATGAATAGCAAAGTAATTAGTTATTTCAAATTTTATTTTATTTAAGAATTTAATTTTTCATCAGGTAATCTTCAATCCCATTTTTCTTTTTCCTAATCCTCAATATTTGTTATCTCGGAAATTTCATAAATACATCAAGATCTCGAATACTTCACAAATTGATGGATTATTCATAGAGAGATGTGAAACCTAAATCATTCTTATTCGAAAAATACGCCAGTAATGACCCTCGAATTAGAGATAAATCTTAGAGAGTAGAATCAAGGGATCAACAGAATTGTACCCGCTATCTTACTCAATAAAATTATATTTCCTTAAAAAAAATCCTCAATATTTGTTTTATTTTAATTTTAATTTTTTAAAAAAAACTATTTTAACCAAAAGAACAATCAAATTCAACCTATAGCTTATTATGAAATTACAAATTAGGTAATTATCCTTAAAATGTGTCTTAACCATTTTAACAAAACTACAATCAATTGCAACCAATTGCCTATAATGTTAAGTTACTCTTTCAATTAGGCCCTTAACTTAAAATTGGTGGTAAGCATCCTTATTTTAACTAAAATATTTCATGTTTCACCTAGTAAAAAAAAAATAAGGAACTTAGTGTGAGTGTTAATGCATTTATTTTATTCCGACCGATATAAATAAATATTAGCGATTGATTTTACGATTTACATTCATTATTTATAAATTATACGAAAATAATTATCTTTTAACTTATAATTAACTGGATTTACATTAATTACAGTTACATGTAATTAATTGTTTTTGATGAAATTACAAATTAGCCAATGAATATTGAAAACTATGCCTACCCAACCTTATTAAACTAAAAAAGTTGGTTCAATGTACGAAGTATCATGCATTTACGTTACTTACGAAATGAGTCATACCTTAATGGAGTTTAATACGTGTAATCTACTTTAACACAAATATTTATAGCTAATTTCATAATTTAAATCGATAATATATATTATATTATTATAGTAAAAATAAGAACTCAAATAATATACCAATCAATAAGTGATGTACTATACGGGAGAGAGGAGAAAATTTATTTAAGACGTGTAACTAAAAGATTTTAAGGTGATGTTTTTATTTTTGCATATTACAAATTTTAAAATGAGAAAAAATTAAAAAAAAAAAGAAAAAGAAGAAACTAAAGGTAAATATAATTATAGGCTATAGAAATGTTTCAGATCACTTTACCTATATCTAGCTTTATATTATAAATAGTTATATGTAATTTTAGATGTTGATTCGATAACTTTGAGTAGTAATCAAAAGAAAGTTTATATCCACTATTTATAAAAATTTATACTTTATCATTTCATTATTTATTTGACTTTTTTATTCAATAATAATGTTATTTTTAAAAATAATACAGTATATAATTGATACTCACGTATAATGCACGTACATCAAATCGATAAACTAAAATTTATAAATGTACCACTTTTTAACCAAATTACTATCACCAACCTCATTGCAAATTAGACAATTAACCAAGGAAGGCAACAAACAATTAAAGATCCACAAATATATTTGGCACAATCACTTTTTTGGCATCGTAATGACACGATGTTATTTTTTACTGTAAGTTCGTAATTAAAGAGCGTTAGTAAAAATATTGTTGTAAATTAATTTTTTTCATTCAAAATGTCCTTTAAAGTTAAACCATTAAAAATAAGACTTAAATCACTAGATAGTTTTAAGGATACCTTAATTTGTAGATGTATTAATTAATTAATAAATTAATAAATATTAATTTGAAGAATGTGTTTGAAATTTAATGAGATAGAAATTTATGATAAAAATAATAGAATGTTGAAAAGAAAAAAGAATGGAAGAATAAACAACGATGAATTATCAAAAGATTTGAAAGAGAAAGCGAGTAGAGTATTAAAGAGGACATAAATATTATTTTGGATAGTATTTTTTATTATTTTTTCTTTAAATGAAAAATTTTCAAACGGTATCGTTTCTTTAAACCATCTAGTAATATAAGATTTTCCTCAGTCTACTTTTGAGAAGGCGTATTAGATGGATCCATCAATTGAATATATTCTAAACCCCAACAAAATATAAAACAATCCCGACAGCGTGAACGAGTCGTTATATCATTACGAATCTCATAGTAACAGTTGTCAGTTAAAAGATCTCTCAGACAAAGTAAAAAGTACAGGGTATTTCATTATTTTCATTCGACGTCTTGTATAATTACATTGAAACGCTAAATACATTTAAACCACACACTAACGTGTTATTCTTTTCATATTCAAAACTCAAACTTAAAATCACTAGTGAAACATGAAATACTTGTACCAATTCACCGCGATTCGGCAGCACACCAATGAAAGATATTCAAAGTGTCCAAAAGCTGAAAAAACAACAAGATGATGGATGATAAAATTTTATCCAAAGAGATGGGGTTTGTCCATGTCAACAGAGAAAAGAGAATGGCCATTCCTTTTAAATGGTAAGTGGATAAGTATCAACTAACTCTTTTTTTTCTGTTCTGCAAAATTTGCAGAGCCCTCTGTCTACTCTGTACTCACTGTGCTCTACAGCTACTACTGCACCAAATGAAGGCTAAGAGAAAGTATTAGCTACCTAATGGTTGGTTGGTTGGCAAGTAGTAGCAGTATGGGGTAGTGAAATCATCATTTTTTTATTTTTTTTTGAAGTTCCATAACCAATCAATTTTGCATTCAATTTCTTTACTTTTCTACTGTTTGAGTTGGACTTTGAATAGCTATATGATCTTGTTGTTGTATAACTAGAGAAAAAATCAAACAAAGAGATGGTGTTCATTGGACTTTTAAGGCTCCCAATGGCCAACTTTCTATTGCTTTATGTTTGTTCCACTTGTGTGAGTTTGGTTTATATTGTCAATCTCAAACTTAGTTAAAAGAAAGTATTACTTCCTTCGTCGCATTTTATATTGCAATATTTGATCGAACACAAAAAATTTAAGAAATAATAAATATTTTAAAATGTTTATTAGATTATTCTTTAAAAATCTAAATTTATTTCTCTCGTCATAAATGTATTAGAGTACTGTGTTTAAAATTGAGACAAATAAGAGTAAAAGAGGAATTGTATTATTAAATACTTATCATATAAGAAAATGTGACATTCTCTTTAGGACTGACAAAAAAGAAAATGGTGTCACATAAATTGGGATGGAGGAAGTAACTTTTTTTTGTGTCATGTTATATAAGTTAGTTTGATTCGTTACAGATTAAAGAAAATAAAATTGAGATTTTTGAAATTTATGGTCTAAAATAAGTGATTGATATTCGTATGGTTATAAATTATTTTACTGAATGTAAAATAAGTATATGATGAATCAAAAAAAGAATTGACATAATTTCATATTTCGTAATAATTCTAAACTTTAAACTAATAACATGATTTATAGTTACACAATTAATATATACTATTCAATGCTTTATCGGAAAAAAATCATCTCTATCCACCAAGATAGAAACGACCAAGGTTTGCATCATCTTACCTTCCTCATATATTGTTTGTGATTGCACTAGGGCACGGAGTGTCAAGCGATATTCCTCCACCGAAATATAACATTGAATGTATTGGTCAAAATTTGATTTTATATATATCAGTGTTGACACCTCTTGATACAAGTCGAAGATTTAGTATAATAGTTTAGGGGTTACGAAAATTGCTTGATATTGTGTTTTGTAACTTGTATCCATGATCACTATTGCTTCCTCATAACGTTGTTAGGAATTACCAAATATATCTGTTTTAATCTATGAAAAACAATTTTTTTAGAGATCTCTAATTGCTTTGGCTTGAATCGGTGCTTTCCAAAATACAACATCTCTATCTCAAAGACATTGATATCTAAAGTATAATGTGAAGTTGATTCGCTCCGATGCAAATATCAAACATTATAATTTTGGTATAATATTTGGGTAGCATTGACTAATTAACTCGACAAGTAATTATATTCCTATACTTGTCACGTTTGCTTAGTATATTTTTACTAATGCAATGTTATGTTCGATTAATTTTTTTTGAATTGTTGGTTTGATTTTGATACGAGCTACTTTGACTATTTGACTTATTTTGATAATGGACCATATAATATAATATAATAATGGATGTAGCAGGAAAAGCCAATTAGTATACGATTCTAGTTGACTTAACACATGTATATATGTAAAAACAATACTAATGTTATTTTACAAAATAAACTAATGAAATATATCTCGTATAATACGCTTAATAACCTACTCTATTATGATTCTCGACCTTCACATCTTTTATCAAGGGTCATATTATTGATGAATTATAGTTGAGTTATGTTCAGCGTAGTTATTTATTTCGAAGATTTTTTTCACATACCTCTCCCTCAAACTCAAAGCTACCGCATACAACTTCTCGTACTTCATTATTCGGCATGAACGAGAATTTTTTTATTCCTAATCTTATTTCGTATTAGTCTTTTAAAATATCTTTAACAGTATATTAGTTAGGTATAAAAGATGGTTTAGGAAAGTGGGGATTACAAAATTAGTTTTAATTTAAGAAAATTTAAATTTCTAACTAGATATTTATTTATAAAGAGTAATTAATGAATAAACTTATTCAAGACATTACAAATTTGTCCACTTGTAGGTAGTTATATTGATTAAAATAAGCAAATTTAATAATTTAATTAGTCATTAGTTCGCACCCTATATCAATATTTCATTTCTTTTAATTATATGCGTTCATTCTATTTTAATTTAAATAACTTTAAAAATTATATATTCCAATAAATATGTTCTTTCTAACAACATCACTAACGATTTTTTAAATAAATCTCTACTTTTCTATAATGATTGACAAATATGTCAACTCAATCTAAACTTTAGAATAAAGTTAATCAAAATGTCATTAAAACCTAATTAGTTTTCCACCATCAATATAGATATTGATGAGTAATTAATTGAGAAGTGTCTTGTTTCATTTTTTCTTCATTTTACTCAAACTTAATCCAAGTTAACTGGATCCCAATTTTAATTAAATAACATCTAAAGAAAAAGATTGGAAGGTAACATTGTCTGCCAATAAATTCAAATAATTTATAATGGATGTCACATGGGGGCTGTATATATCATTAAGAATTAATTTAAAAGATATTTAACTTACCAAGAGAAGATTATTATGCATTTGCTAAACCAATTAGTTTAGTTGTTTTTTTCCTGGATTTGACAGTTGTTAATTAATCACATAGAATTAGGCCTTAAAAACAATTTAATTAAGTGTTTATACAGACATATGTCACCTAGTCAAACTACACAATAAAAATTAAAGGGGAGCTATAAGTGTGATTAATTAATATTAACTTAATTAATTAAAATTATATTAAGTGTACTTTGTTTAGAAAATTGTGTTTGACTATTGATCTTGACTCTCAATAAATATTGGTGTGTGTGCTTCATTAATTTAGATTCAATAGAAATCGTAAATCTTATTCAAGAAGCTAGACACACTTCTTTGTCATGATTTTTTTTGTATTATTAAAACTCGAATATATGATATGATCTTCGATTAATGCGTAGAATTATCCTACACATTCTTAACACCTCGTAATCTTCGATAATGCCTGCTTATCAAAGTATATAGATGTGTATACGCATTAATAACTTATAAGATACGTAATCTAAAGTTAAAATAAAAAAATTCTCATATTATATCCTCTCGAATAATAATTTTTCTAAAAAAAAGTTTTTCGTAAAATTCGACCTAAATAAAATTGTACTTATCATTTATCAACCATACAAAAAGGTAAGAAACTTTTCAAAAAGTGAAGAAAAAGCATTTTACAGCTTTTTATAATACAAAATAATCCATTAAAAATTTAATGGTTGTTTTTTTTGTCAACTTCCAGCTCAAAGGCGGAAAGTTGTCTAGAAAATCTGAAATATATATTATTCCATTTTAATTAGTTATTTTATTTTAATTTAACATAAATTTAACAAAATTAAAAAGAAACTATTTATACGTTTTTATATTTAAGATATTTAAATTAAAACATTCTTGTCAATTGTTTTTTTTTTTAAAAAAAAAAGATTGTGGAAACTTTATTGTGGTCTAAAGTCATCCTCTAGTCTCTTTGCCATTAGAGAATATTTTGTAGTTTGGAACCCTTTTTGTATTTTTAAATTTAATAATAATCAATTGAAGATTTTATGTTATAATCAAATATAAAGTGAATCATATATATACTATAATTTTTGCAACTTGGAAAAAGATAGGAATTTTATAAATGCATTCCACCGATAATTAAAAAACAAAAAAAAAACTTGAGTAATGATCATGCAAGAAATGAAATTTTAATTTTGTGAACGTGTGATTTGTGCGCGTTAGATATATGTTCTGACCCCTGTTACAAATAAAAAAAATTGATATTTTAATAGAGAAAGGTAAAAAGATGATCATTATATTTTGAATTACGAATCATGAGGCATGTATCCTTGGAGATTTATCGATTAAAAGTTAGAGTATATTTGATCTTGATTATTAACGATTATATTTGATCTCGATTATTAACGAAAAACAAATCGATTTTGTTTTACATAATTCAATAACAAATTTAAATGTTTACCCTACAATTTATATTTGAGAGGCCCACTTTAGTACTGAGCCCAAGTTTTAGAATGATGGATCTTATTGGGCTTTATATAGTCCATTTACTTAATGGGCTGCTTTGTTACTCAGGATTCAATCCATCCTAATTTTCACGTCGAAGATTTTCCTATATATATAGAAAATTAAAAAATATGTCATCGAATTTTAAGACAAGTTTTCAGTCAAAATCCTCAAAAAAATGGCATGGATTATGAAGTGATAATTTTTTTCCCCAATATTTTAACTTCTCATTCTAAATGTTATTGAAACTTAACAGATTATAGGAAAATTACGCGTATAAGTAAAATATATAGTACTTAATTTTTATTCTTATTATTTCTTACTCAATGAGTCAATGACACTCTGTCTTTAACATAGCTATAGTTTGAAAAAAATACGATTCACAACTTGATTTTTGATATAATTACGTCGCTTTTCTTCTCTCCTCCTCTCTTTCGCCTCCCTCCTTTTTTATACAAATACAAATTATGCATGTAAATATACAATTATATGAAAAATATACAAATACAATTCACCTGTTTCTACTCTCTGGCCTCTCTCCCGATCTCGCTGTCAAATATATAAAAACATAAGTATACCAATTACATGTATGCAATTATCCGACTGATATTCATATAATCGTTCCGTATTTTCTTTACTACAACTTACAATAAAACCTCACTTTTATCAATTATTTTATAATTCCAATTAGTACAACCCCTTTTAAATAAATAAAATATGTGAACTTAGTCAAAGCCTTATCCACATTAAATATTTAAATATTATTCCAATTATTAAAAGTTATAAATTAATTTTATGGTCCACACGGATTAAGCATGTTCCTTTATATTACCACCTAAAATAACCACCACCACAATTTTTTTTTAAAATAATAATAAATAAATGACGTGGCAAGATCTTCTTATCCAAATCTCTTGTTTGAGGCTGCTGCAGCCAAGTGGCTAACACGTGTCAATAACTGGCACATCCACGTGTACAACTATTTTTTTAAAAAAAAAAATATAATAACAGAGAATTTTTCCAGTTTTTTCTCGAAAAAGAAGTAAACTACCAATTCTTTCAAATTTGTATTTAGTGTTTATATCAGATTCGATTAAATCAATAAATTATTGGTAGACAAATTTTATCAATAATATTTGGTAAAATACTTTTCTTATGTTATAAATAAGAATGAAAAAATATTTATCGCGATCGAAAATCAGGGATAAAAGCGTGTGTTCAACCGTTACACGGCATTCATGGTACCTAGTCAACATCCTCAAACTCAATGTGGACAAATGTTACTAATAAAATGTAGGTGACAACTTGATTTTTTTTTTAAGAAAAAGACAAATAAGTATATTATATTAATTAATGAAAGTACTTTGGAAATAATTGATGTACAAATGTAGTACAATTTTTATTTATAAAAGTTTTTCATTTTGATATTTTGTATTTATGCTAAAAATTAATTAATATATATAATTAAAATTTATTTTTTGAATCGTTTGATTAGGAATAAATTATTTCAGAATTAACAAATAGTTCTTCATTTAACAATTGATTAATAGTACAATATTTATAATATTGAAGGTGGTGTTTGGAGTGTTGAGTTTGTAAATTCGACTTTCCATAGTTTTTTTTTTAAAAGAATGTTTATTTGTATGTGAACTTCATATATTTTTCAATTTCAATTTTAGATATTTTTAAATTAAATAATACCTTGTAGTTAAATATTGACTTGAGATATTTTTTTTGTTCCTTTTTAAGAGGAAAGAACCTTTTAAGTTAGCCTAGTCTTATCATTCACGCATTTCTCGATAATCGTACTTTTTTTTTAAAAAAAAATAAAAAATAAAATCGTAAAACGTCACAATAAAAATTCAAATAATCGACCAACTAAATTATACAATTTTTTCTCATATTGACCCTTCGTTTGAGATCATATATGTATTTGTATTTTAGTGAAATAATAATGTGTCATCTTAAGATTTGAGTGATATCACCTTAAGATTAGATTATCTTTTATTGTTATTTTTATTATTATTAACTATTTGAGTTGTGTAATATATTTAATCGTTTTGACAAGATATTTGAGTGATATCATCATAAGATTATAATATTATTTTTTAACTCTTAGAATTGCAAAATAAATATAATTATATTTTGTTTATGTGCGTTCTCTATCAACAAAAATAGTTAAAGTTCATTTCATAGATATCCAAATCCAATGTACTGTTTTTTTTTTAAAGTTTGCTCAATAGTAGTCACTTAGATACTCATTTTCGAATCGACTAATTTAAATTTATATAGTATAACTTTAATTTGAGATAAAAAAAATTTGTTTTATGAATTTAAATTTAACACTTTTGAAAAACCGAAATATAAAAAGATATTTATTATTTAATTGACCTTATTATAAATAAAATGAACGGAAATATTCATGCAAAAATATCTTTAAAAAATTATGCGTCAAATATTTAATACATAATCATTTTGAAGTTCAACTAATTATACGTACCTATAAGTTTTAATTTGATTCTACCTCACCAAATGTTGCTTTTAGTATCTATTTTGAAATTTAATTAATTTAAATCGAACTTAAAATTTCACAAAATAAAATTTTCCCTATCAATACAAGACTTCATTTCAAAAGATTGAAATTGACATATATTCAATTAATAATAAAAAAACATTTATCATTCTATCATAATTTTCTGTCAACTAAAAAATATCTCAATGAATACTATTTTTAAAAAAAATCTTTTTACTCAATTTAAACTATTTAAAAATTAACATCCCAAATCGATATCGCCACGTCACTTGATAAGGAGCAATGCTCCTAACCATTTCTTTATATATTCCAAATTTAATTTTAAACTTTTATTTTTATATTCAAAATTTAAATTCGAAACAAAATAACAAAAATTCCATAGTTAAAACTTAATGTACTATATATTTGGATAGGACATTATATATGTGGGTTCTAATAGGAAAAAGACTTCTTAAAGTTTTCCTATATTAATTATTATATATATGTAAAGTTGGATAAGAGTTTGGTGGAAAAAAATTTCACTTTTTATTTTTTAATTTTTTATTTCTTCTGCCGACTTTGGTATTATTAATTCTGAAGAATCCTATAAAAAGTTTTATCCATTTGCTTTTTGGAAAAGCCAACACAATTGGTAATAAATAATTTATTAACGAAATGTGTTTTCGAAAAAGTAAAATTATTCACATTCATTATGTATATCTTATATTATTACAATTATTCATTTTAAAAAATACTTATTAATTCATAAAATCAATTATCAACGATGAATAAAGGGGACGACTAAAATATGGAAATAACAAAAATAAATAATTTTAAATTTTCCTTTTTTTGGAAAAGAATTAAGCATCATATATAATTTTAAAAACCAAAAAAAAGTGCTAGATTTAGGATAAAGGCAATATTTGATATATCTCATAAAGTATATTAAGATAGATATTTTATACCATAATAAATATACGAAGAACAAAGGAATAAAATAGATTTTCCATCAATTCACAACTTTCTTTTACGAATCTACCTAATGTTTATTCTAATTTAATCACATAATTTTGCCTAGGTTTTGGAATATTATTTGGAGTTTTTTTTCGTTCAATATTTTACTTTCTTCGTGTAAGTTTGAGTTTTGAATTGGATCGAGTTTTTTTAATTAAATCTTTATTCATTAGATCTATAGAAGAGTTCTTTTTGTTAGAAAGGACGTATTATATATATAGTTAAATGTTTAACATTAGATTTTCACTGTTAGTGTTAGTGATTATAAATATATTGTCAAACGAGCTAACTTATTATATGTAGACAAACACTAATTTATTAGGCAACGCTCCTCCCTTATCTGCATTGAGGAATCTTTAACGACTTTAGGAAGAGATATTGGGATATGCGACTGGGTAGTTGTTTTTAGCTCGTCTGCTATTTTATTTGCTTGACGAAATTTATGAAGGAATACTTAATTTCTCAAAAAGTTGGTATTTTCGAATATATGATTTTGTATTAGTATCGCAAAACTTTAGTAACGTCAATGTTTTAAATAAGGATGGTTAAATTATTTTTTTGAAATAGATAATAATTATATGACTATATGTGAAATTTATCCCTAAATTTTATTAATTTTTTATTGACAACAAAATTTACCTTATATTTAATCGAATGCATTTTATTTATTTTCAAAAGAGCCCCTCCATGTATTAAGTAGAAAATAATCCTAAAAATTCTCTAATACACACCAATTAGAAATAAAGTTCTATCAATACCAAAATATGATGCACTATTATTATTATTTAAAATAAAATAAAATTTGGTGTCCAAGTAAACTGAAATAACTCTATCATTTTTATTTTATTAAAATTTAAATTCAAATCATTTTATCATTCATTCAATTTCTCTTTAAAAATTGAATGTTTCATGATTTTCGATTTACCTATTAATTTATTAATCACTAGGTCAAGATCATAAAAAAATTACATTTTTGTCACATCAAATCCTTGACAAGTATTCCCAATTTCTTGTTCACTTTAAAATTAACAACTACAAGTGTAATGATAAACCAATAGAAGTCAACTATTACAACAACAATAATTAGTAATGAGTTATAGGTCAACATATATTATTGGTATAATTAAATGTATCTAATTAGCTTCTATTTTAATATTAGGTTTAGGATGTCCAAGATTGTCTTTAATGTGTATTACTAGTTATTATCTCAAAACTTGAATAAATTATGTGTCATATGATTATTGGATATCGACGAAATATCAAATCGTAGATCAATTAAAATCAAATAAAAATATATCAGTTCAGAGGCAAGTTTAAATATGTTTATATGTTATGCCTTGGTTAAAAAACTTGGCAACTATAACTTATAATCTGATGATCTTAGTGCGAGTTTCCTATGTAATAAGTTTTATTGTAATCTTTATTCCTTTGGGCTAAATATAAATTCGAAATAGTTAGGCCCAAGATAAATATCAAATGGATTGTGATGGATGATTAAGAATTCTTTTAAATTTAATCAAATGTTTTATGTTTAAACTTTTTGAGCATAAAAAGAAATAAGTTAAGAGTGTTGTAAATATGAAAATTCGCATTTGAGTTGAAATATAAATATTGAACTTTTATAAAACACATTTTACCTTGTAGAAAAATATCAAATGAATACGATTTAGAAAGAGTAAATCACATTTGTTGAATGTTTAATGAATTCCAAATTAAGAGTATAAATCTATTCGAAATGGATAATTAGTTTTTATTTATAATTTTTTAAAAAAAGTAAAATCATGGTGACTTTTAAATAATTTATTTTTGAAAAAACCCAAACTTCTAGAGTTAAACATTTTTGTTTGGATTGAAGGACTTATACTAGTCTTTTTTTAAATGATGGACTCACTAAATAAGTAAAATAACACATTTTCTTTCACTGGAATAATTTAATTATTGTCTAATCAATTGAATACAAAAATTTAGAAAATATCATTCTCAATATATTAAAAATATTTTTAACCTCCCCAAATATAGTATTAATAAAATTCATTATTTTTAGAATTTCCCAATTAGAATATTTGATGTCACTTTTATTTGTGGCCACCCCAAATATAGTAAAAAACGTGACAAAATTGTACACTCAAATCTTAATAAATTTAATTTGCCCCCTACCCCACCAAATAAAGTTAATAAAATTTATTTGCCTCCACCAATAGTTAACAAACTCCTATTTGCCAAACACTTCTAAAATTTCGAATCATATTCTATCTGTTTTAAATTATCTGTCATGATTTTTAACACTAGTTATATAAATTTATTTATTATTTTAAAAAGTTAAATTAAATTTCTTTTAATTCTACTCTTAGTAATATCGTAATTCAAGATTATAAATATCAGAAATATAAATAATGTTATTATGATTGTTCAAATACAAATAAAAAAAAACAAATTCTCAATCTACTTTTATATAATTATTTTTGATTTGATATATTTTTCTTAAAAGATTATGGAGTATATCAATTTTTCTCATTACTTTAAATAACTATAGTTAATCATAGAAGTAAAATCAAAGTTTAAGTGATATATTATATTTATATATTTTAAATTGATCAAGTAAAAATAAATATATCATGTTTATATATTCAAATTAAAATATCTACGTTTAATATACGGTCGAAAAAAATAATAGGATTTTCAGGGAAAGTAGGAAAAAGATGTAATGAGAGAATTTTTTACTATGATATTTATATTTATTATTGATATAAGAGGTAAAAAAATAATAATTTTTTTTTGTTCATACGTTAAAAAGGATAAAATAATAATAATTATTACGAAACTATATAAAACATGAAAGAAAATAGTAGTACAAAAAAGAGAGGAACTTCTTAGTTCTTATTTATTCACCGAAATACAAATATGTTTGTAATAAATTTTTTTTAATATAATGAACAAGTAAATAACGAAAAAATATAATTTTTTTAATTTAAAAAATAATTTTTTCCTATATATATACTAGGATGGATTGGGTCATTTTAACCAAATAAAAAAAGCCTCTTTAAATTCCTCACCAAAAACCCTTAATTTTTTTTTTCAAATTTATTTTTAAATTGAATTCCTAATAAGAAGGATGATGTATCCGGCGAACAATCGGTGGCTAATCGGCGAATCACCGGCGATGATTCATCCAAATTCAACATGGACGAGATTTGAAGACAAGTTATTTGAACAAGCTCTAGTTATGTACTCTGAAAACGATATTGAACGGTGGCAGAAAATTGCTAATCATGTTCCGGGAAGGACGCCGGAAGATGTTATGGCTCACTATGATGCACTTGTTCATGATGTTTTTGAGATTGATTCAGGGAGAGTAGAGCCGCCGAGTTATCCTGATGATTTGTTTGATTGGGAATCGGATTGTAAAACTAACCAGATCTCGTTTGGGACGAACAAAAAACATGAAGTTGAGAGGAAAAAGGGAACTCCATGGACTGAAGAAGAACACAGGTTTGTTTTTTTGAAGTTCTGTTTATAGGTTTTGATGTGAATTTTGGAAATAGGGGTTCTAGGGATTTGAATTTTCGGGAATTTTTTCTCTGTTGTAAAAATTATTTGGATTATTTTGACTTTGCACGAAATTTAAGAAAACATACAGTTTTGAATCTTTGTGGTGATAAATTAACATATGTAAAATTTTCGAAAATGTGATTAATCTTGTGATCTTAAATATGCGCAAAAGTGAGATTAAGCAGTTGCTCGAAAAGGTAATCTTTTTTAGTCGTGTAACACTTTGCAATATGTCAAATTTTTGAAAATTTCTTTAATCCTATGGTCTTAAATATGCCAATTCAAAACTGAGATTAAGCAGTTGCTCAGAAAGGTAATCTTTTTCTGTTAACACTTAGCAAATTGTTCAAATGATAAGTGGATTGTGAGTACTGTATTAGTAGTAGTAGTTGTGTAATCTATCTTTGTTGATGAACTGATCCAAATAGAATGAAATGGATTGTATTTCTAACCGACTTGCTTGAAATTAAGGCGTAGTTAATGATTGTTGTGTGAACAATTTAGGACTACAATAACATATCTAGTGAAATTCCATGAGTGGGGTCGGGAGAGGATGGAGCGTATGCAACAGACCTTATCCCTATCTCATAGAGATAAAAGACATTTCTGTTTAAGTGGCAAATATAGGTGAGTTTGGTCGGGGCGTGGACATTTTCTTTTACAGATGGAGACATTTAGCATCCTAATGAATAAGTTGATTGAGTGTTTATGATAAGCATTGACAATTTCTTATTGTTTATTCTTTGAATGAAGTTAAAAGGTTTTTGACTACCCGTGGTACGGCTAATATAGGTGTAGAAAATGAAGTTCTATGAAAAACCTTGTTGAATTCTTCTTCATTGTGTTAGGTGGTATTTGTCACACATAAAAAATATATAGTACTAATAGATCTAATTATATTATTCGAGTCTCGAGATATAGTTGACTTCATAAGATAGTTGGAATTGTTAGATTTGATGCTGACTTAGAAAACAATGGTTTTTTGATCATAGGTTATTCCTTATTGGGCTGGATAAATATGGGAAGGGCGATTGGAGAAGCATTTCAAGAAATGTAGTGGTGACGAGGACACCGACACAGGTGGCCAGTCATGCTCAAAAATACTACCTTAGACAGCAGTCGATGAAGAAAGAACGTAAAAGGTCAAGCATACATGACATTACCACTGCAGTGGATACAAAGATGGTGCCACCTCAAAACAGTCTTCAGAATCAAGGAGGGTATCAGAATTTCAACTTTCCCATGTAGATAAACATGAAGACTAGGATTATGTGTAAATATTATGGTCATATGTAATCGATGTGTTCCAACTTGTATAGTTTATTGTTTCTAGCTTACAGTTGATTTAGACGATTACCTAGTGAATAGAAGCTTAGTTGATAGTCTCAGTTACTGCTCGTGCTGAATCGTTGTACTTATGGATGGCATAAGTTGCACAACACGTGAAGGTTTACATGTAATTAAACAGAGTTTTAAGGGAAATCATTGGCGTTTTGGTTCCAGAACTAGTTTATGTTAAGTTTGTGCTTTATTTCTGGAAGTTTAAGTATTGGTGCCTTTCATCCCCGTTTTGCTACCGATGGGATCTAATCTTGATTTGATGCTTTAGTTCTGTTTTCTTCTAATCTTTGTTTTCGACATTTGAGTTTACTCTTTTTTCATTTTGTATGGTGTGCCCTTGTTGTTCTGGAGGACGCTACCAGCCAAGCGTTGGACTGGATGATCAAAAGGTTGCTATCATCGCCTCCAGACAGAAGAGTAAGTTACCTTGCACCATTCTACTTACACTATCAATAGGTAGTCCTGTATTCGCTTTGTAGATTGATGTAACTTAGTAATCATTTCGAAGTACCATATCTGTTCTATGTTTGCGTTTTGAACATACAGAACACATTCTCGTTGAATCATCAGTATACTGAACTGGTATCTTTGTAGTGGTTGGTGATTGTTCTTTCATTTCATCAAGTTGATAATAGTGCCTTCGTAGGCTACTAATGATTTGGACGCAAAGATGATCTGAAATTTGTGTTTCTACTTATGGAATCCTGCGTCGTTCTAGAGATCCTTACTTTGATCTTATGTTTTCCCTGTTTAAGTCACCAGAAGAAAGAACTACTACTGATAGTTAACCTGTCTGTTTGAGGTACAAAAGACACCATTGGGTTATTTGGAGAAAGAAGGAACAACAAATGATTTGAATGATATTGCGTGTACGTAGACCTTATCCTGCTTCTAGCGGATAGAGGTTTTTTTCGAGGACTCTCAGATCAAGAAAACTAAAAATAAAATTATAAGTGGCCTAAAAGATCAATTCTCCTTTGAGCAATAGTATTTTTTTTCGATTTATCAGCGGTGTTTGATTAGTCTCGATTAATCTGGATTCGTGCCACGTTTTAGTGATAATAGATGGTCAGCAATTGCTGCTGCTGCTAGTGAAAGTCAGACTGCTATGCTTTCTTTTTGTTAAAATTAATTTTTTAAACCTGAAACACTGCTAATAAATGGATCGACTCTGACTGGCACAATGAATCTTTTAGACACATCTATGTAAAATAGTTGAGTGTAGTGTATGTATCTGTCAGTATATTGCTTGAGATGGAGTATGTATTCATTAATTTATCTTGGTATTGCCCACTAAATTCAAAGCTAGCAACTCTGATGTCACTGTTTGCATGCTAGTATTGACTTCTTAAAAAAAAATCTATCAATAAAAGTGCAACAGGTGATGTGTGGGTAGAGGCATGCCACTGGTTAACACTTGTCACAAATAAAAGCTTGGTGTTTAAGCGAAGAATGGTAGAAAGACCAACACGTCAATTGTTATAGTGATTGGTAGTTACTAGTAATTGAACTCGGTGTAATCCTACAAGTGAGGTGTGTATAAGCATTCTGACTTCTATGGATGTCAACCCATCAGTTGTGTACTTTTCTTCTCTTGATCCCTCTTCCCCCCTCTTATCTCTTTGCTATGGAAGTCAACATATGACCTTGTCAACAACTTGCTAATAAATATATGTAGACTGTAAGCCATAACACATTTAACACTTTGGAACCAAACTAGGTTTTACAATAATATATCCAGTGTAATTTCACAGATGAGGTCGCGGGAGTATTGAGCGTTCGAATCTTACTTTTACCTCCAGAGAGGTTGTTTTCGGAAGACTCTTAGCTTTAAAGTAGGTTTTGTTGTTGTAAAACCATAACAAACTACCAAATAATTCTCTCCAAAACAAAAGTTTCTAACACTTACAAAAACACAACAAAAAAATAAAACAAACCAATTTTCTTGATCTAACATGTTCGATACTTGACTATACTAAAACAACAAATATACTCATAAAAAATGATAGTAGTACAATATGTGGGAACAAATGTAGCCTTTTTGACTACATATTAATTTGAATCCATAACTTTCGACATGGAGTATAGAAATGTATCAAGAAATACTAGATTTGAGCCCATAAGTTTACATTCCAATGAACGTACCAAATTTTAAATCCTGAATCAGCATCTGACAACCTGGAGAGTGATATCAAGGTGCTGTGATCGCTTCTTTGATCTTTTTAATCGTTTTAACATCTGTCTTAAATGACTTAGCAAGTACCAATTCACTAATTCCACTATTGAAAATTGATGTTGGCAATGTAACAGTGCCAGGACTAGCACTACCAAGAGCAGCTACACCAACTGCTTTTCTCTTATGATCAAAATTATACTGATAATGTTGTAAACCTTTAGGAAACAGAAAAACATCCCCTGTTTTTAGCCTCTGAGTATACAGAACACCCTTTGTATCGACAAAACCAACCTCTAATACGCCTTCCAGGAGGAGAAATAGTCCAGTAGCGCGAGAATGGTAGTGAGGCGGGTTCACAGAACCTGGAGGGAATTGAAGCACAGCTAGTGACACACCTTGACCATTAAGAACTGGAAACTCTGCCTTTGTAGCCTTTGTTGTAGTACATTTATCTACAGACTTTTGAAATATACCGCGCATGGCGGTGTATGTGAAGTAATTGCCATCAACAGAGGTTTGATTTTCAGGGGATGTGAAATCTAAAAGGATGTCTGGATCACTTGCTAGTGTTGTTGTGGATATGACAATTGTAAAAATTGAAATTAGAAGCAATAAGGAAGATTTAGTGGAAATCCAGGCCATGTTTGATTCTTTTGTTTTGATGAATTTTTTTTCTCTAAGTTAATTTCTTTTGATGGTTAACATGTTCAATTTATAGTGTGTTTATAAGTAGCATACCAAAATTATTGTATTATTTGGACTTAAAATTGAATAAGTTAGTGGCTGACAAAGTCAAATGATTCATTCAATTGAGCAATTTTTAATATTGTAGGGTATATATTATCAACTGTATTTCAAAAAAGTTTCAAGAATTGTTCAATTTTGAATTAAATTGAATGTGTAAGTTTACCAGAAACAAAATTTGATAGAAAGTTGAGAGACGCCGCGCTTAATAAATGTGGTGGGATGGATGAGATCGTTATATTTTTAAACGAGAAGGCTGGAATTTGAGCTTTGGAATGAATTTATTACATCAAATGATATTATTTAAAAGAATTGCTAGGACATGAAGTAGTAAAGGAAATACTCATGCATAATATTAGCAATATATCATCACTAGAAGCCATAGAATCTGTTTTGACTCTTTTCTGTAGTCATCTATGTAGCAACAATTATAATAATAGTGAAATTTTACGAGTGCTATCTAGGAAAAGTAAATTGTTAATATACTTTCCGCTACTAGCTAGATAGAGGTAGGGAAACTATTTTCAAAAAATATTGACTCAAGTGAAGCAAAATTGTGATTATACATGTCTAATCGATAAATATAGTTGCTCACTATCATGTATTAAATAATACGGGTGAATTTAGGATATTGAATACAATAAACTCCATATTTGTATTGAAAAATTCATCAAATGTATGAATTTTATTTATTGCAAATTTAATAACAAAGTAAACTCTTAGATCCAAGAGCTTCAAATCAATAAGTAATTTTATGTAGCAGGTATAAGCATAGCTTTCTTTGATACTTTCTACTTTACCTAACCTTAGTTTTTAATTTCTTGGTTGTTTCAAGAATTATTCAAAAAGTTGCCATGATGAAAAAGAAAGAGTTCTATTGTTTTGAAAAAATTCTTAGTCACACTTGTTATACTAAGTGTTGAACAACCGTGACACAATAAAGGTTGACAGCTCAACGGTTAAGACTATGCAAAAATACCTTTGCATTTCGAGTTTGAGCCCCAAATATAAAAGATCGCTAAAATATGTTACTTGAATGAAACTAAATCTCGTAAAATCATATTGAATATTTAACAGTATATTATATACATGGCTAAGAAACAAATATTTGACTTGTTTATGATCCTCCTCTGTTGCTCGGAACCAACAAGAGGTAGTATAGGAATATTCACATGTTGTTCATCGAAAACGTTTTTTTCCTGATTAATTTATGTGAATGAATCTTGTGAAGGAACCCTTATGGTCTAAATTCCATTTGTAAGACAATATATAGAACATGAAAGTTAAGGAGTTTGATATCATGTAATATATGACCAATACATAAAAAAAAATGTAACAATATCCGAAATAGCTTCAAAATATCTTTCACCTCAAAATACCCTTCTACTCAAACTATATAAGGTCCACACCTACCCTTCTAGTTAACATAAGTATCCATGTGTGTTAAATGTCACATAGATGCCACATGGATGCCAATTGTAAACACCAAGCAGACCCCACCACCACATAGATGACTGCGGAAAGGGTTAAAACTACCCTTAGGCTATTGAAAATAGTTTAAATATACCCTTAAATTATATTTTGATTCAAAAATGCCCTACGATCTAACTATTGAACTACACTTGCCCTTCCGTTTAACAAAAACATTCCTGGCATTAACCTTCTCTCAATACCAACTTGAGTCGAATGGTGAAGTATGTACCTTGTTGAACACGTCTCGCAACTTACAAACTTCCACAAATTTTCGAACTCTACTATTGTCAGTCGCAGATTTTCAATGTCTACATAAACCACGAAGGAAGAGCAAATATAATTCTCCCATCTATCAAATAATAATTGTCCACTATTGACTTGACACATCCTTTGCAAAATAATAAATAATAAGAGTAATTAATATTACTATGTTATCCTTTGACTTTATTATTTCTCGATTTTCTAAATTAGACTAACTATTTTCATGAGGAGGGAGTATACATTGTTGAAAAAGTAGTATATAGATAACTTATTTCTTATCTTGTTATTAAACTTACGAAGGAAAAAAAATAGAAAAAATTAATAAATTTTCTTGTCTCATTACTAAACTTACCGCGAAGGGAAAAAATTATGAAAAAAATAAATATACTACAAAACTTAACTATTAAGAAAAAACAAATTTCAACTATAAATATTAGTAGCAGGAAGTGTAACGGCAAAACACAATCAATGGAGAAAGAACAGAGCAAGAAAAATAAGAGTAGTAATACTTGTCTATCCATGCTACCGGAGGAATGTATCACCAAGATCTTTGCCTTTACGAGCCCACCAGACGTTTGCCGCTTTTCCTTAGTCTCCACATATCTCCATTCCGCAGCCGATTCTGATTCTGTTTGGGCAAAGTTCCTGCCGTCCGATTATCTGTCCATTATCGCCAAATCAGAGACTCCAATCCCCGATTTTCGATCACTCAAGGATGCCTATGTTTATCTCGCCGATCATCCACTCTTAATTGATGAAGGTCACAAGGTAACAAAATGGAAATCATTGACTCTCTGGTAATCTAAGATAGTAGATCTGAATAGCAACATTTGTATTCTCTTCCTTGCAAATGTCTATGTTCATTCATGGGGAATTCAACAGAGAACTGTTTGAATTTGTTTTTTGAAAAATTGTTCTCATTTGCTAATCTGAAATGGTGAATCCATAAACATTATCTATGCTCGTCATTTTTTGCTTAATTGTTGACTCGCAACCACAAAATCATGCACATTAGTCAATTCTTTACCATCTTCGAGTTTTTCTTGGGAAGAAGACTATAATTAAATCTGATATTAAGAGTTATTTAAACCTCAAATCAACTGCTGCTTTGTTGAAACCTCAAAATGAACTACTCTTTGTTGAAACCTCAAAATCAACTGCTACTTTGTTGCGCATATCTTTATTATTATTTCATTGTTATGAGCAACATGTCTAGTTTTTATATTGTTACCGTGCTGTCTTTAATCTATGATCTTTCTACTTACGGTATGTATGTTGTACAACAGAGTTTCTCATTGGATAAATGGACGGGAAAGAAATGCTACTTCTTAGGTGCAAGAGATCTTAACTTATCATGGGGTGATTCGCTAAAACATTGGAAATGGATTTCTGTACCAGAGTCCAGGTCCATAATTACCTTCACTATTACCCTGCATATATGTTGATGCGATTGCTTCTTTTTTGAGCTAGGTGTCAAGGATTTAGAGCTTTAGTAATGTAAATGTTTATTACTTTTTTTTTTGAGCTAAGTGTCACGTACTTAGAGTCTTACTAAAGACTCGTGCGACACCTGACACTTGTAAGCTTAAGTAAGCTTTTGGACTAAAATCGCTAAGAGAATGCAAAGAAAGACTTAGAAAAAAACAAGAGAGCCAAGTTGAATGATTTATAAATGAATACCCTATCTATTTATACTAGAACATAGCGGTTAGTGCAAATAAAATTTACTTTACAAGTCTCCTTGATAGTTACACTTTGCTCCTCAATGAAACTCTCTACATGTTCTAGGATATTTCAAGTTCTTCCAAGATAGATCTCTGACATTCTAGAAAATTCTAAGAAATTTCATAGCCTTCTTGAAATGTCTAAAGGCTTCTAGAGTATTGTAGAAACCTGCCTACAATGCTAGGCCCCTATCCGAATGTAAAATTTGTCTAGCAAGTGACGGGACGTGACATAAGGGTTGGTTTGAAACGATCTGTCTACCCTAAAAGTAAGACCATACTACCCTCTCCCAATCCCAGTTGATGGATTAACCCAAATATGTTGTTATTGCTGTTGAATTTAAAATGAAAATTTTGAAGTCGAGAATTGAAGCTATCTACATTTTTTCTTTATTGATTGTGAAAGCAGATTTCCGGAGGTAGCTAGGCTGGAGCTTGTATGGTGGTTTCAAATTTGGGGAATAATAAGAGCTGGGATTCTATCACCGTTGACATCCTACACGGCTTACCTTGTTTACAAGTTAGAAGATTATTCTTATGGGTCTGATGCTAGAAACGTGGAGGTTTCAGTTGAATTTTGTGGTGTCAAATCTGCAAACGTGCGGTTCCTTTTTTTGGATCCGGATCATCCTAGTAACATGGAGCTTGATCATAAACCAGTTCCGAAACTTAGAGATGATGGCTGGTTCGAGTTAGAGTTGGGTAATTTTTCGACTGAAACTGAAGATGATTGCATAGAGTTGACAATTGAAGATGTGATACCTGATTTTCACGCAAAAGGAGGGCTTATTGTTGAAGGATTTGAGATCAGGCCAACAATTGCTTAGCGATTTTACTGTTGTTATTCAGTCCTTTAGGCAACTAGTTTAAGTTTTGCCTTTTTGAGGCCTTTTTTCTTCTTTGAAAACCTGTTTCTTTGCTGGAATGAAGTAGCACAAGTTTCGAATATTATGATACATTTTGAATATTATGATACATGGTGTTAGCGCACCTACATGTTTTCCCCATCCATTGCATTCTTCTAAGCTCTTCTCAGTCCTATATGTTTCACGAGGGTCTATTGAAAATAATTTTCCATACATTTCTACCACCATAAGGTAAGGGCTAAATTACGTCTAAGTTATCCTTTTCGGATTTTACTTACAAGATAACTAAGAGTACCTTCAACTGAGTGATTTACCTCAGAAGTTGATCCTAAGAAACAATGGACTCCCAATATCTTGCCAAGGTTGTGCTATGTTGTTAAGTCAGGAAAAAAGGAAGGATGCATTCTTTGTGTTATATACATTTGAATGAAACCAGATCTCATGAAATTATATTGAATATTTGACGATATATATCTTGCTAAGAACCTTGTTTACCAACCACAAATCATCTTAATAAACAACAAATTACTAAGACCAAAGAAAACGATCTCGAAAATAGCAAGTTTACAAGCATCAAACACTACATGGAAAGACTATTAAAAGCAATATTGTTCTAATCAAACCTGTATAAAGACAAGTCCGTCGAGGAACCCCACACAAACATTATTTCTATCAGCAATACCTGGTAGCAAAATCAGTTCTTATGAGCCTCTTCACCCTTCTGTTAAAGCAAAAAAAAAAAAAAAACAATGATAGTTGAGAATAAAAGTTCCAAAATTATGTCTACATAAAATTAGTCGAAATGCGCGAAAATTGATCAAATCGAAAACATTATAACATTCCATCTGAAACAATACATACCTTATCAGCTTTCTCTCTCTCAGCTCTCTCCTTTTCAGCTTTCTTCCTCGCCTTCTCCATTCGCTCTCTTTCCATTTTCTATTTCCCCCCAAAAAAACAACAATTCAATAAATAAGTACTCAAAACTTCAAAATCACACATCTAAAACATCTCAATTCAATTTCAATTTATCCATATCTCGTAAACACTCGATGCTAACGTAACACATAAAAATGAAATCGAATGAATAAATATATACGACCTGAATGTAAACAGTCTCTTTAGCACGTTCTTCTTCACTGAGAATTCGACCTTTGCTATCGGAAAAGTAACGAAGACCGGAAGCCGATGATCTTCCACCACCTTCCATTAAACGACGGACTCCACTGCTTGAAACGACAGATCTCATTGCCATATTCTGCTTTCTTCTGGATTTTATTTTTTTAACAGAGAGGTGACTGTAATTTATAGATTAAAAAAAAAAAATCAGTTGAAGGTTCGAGCTGATTCTGCGCTATCACGGATTTTGTTGCCACGTACTAAGGCTACAAGGCTCACATCTAATTAATGAACTTTTAGATAAATTGAAAGGGAAAATTATATAGTTATCGGAAATAGTTTTTTGATAATTTTTATATATAACCACTTAAAAATAACTTATTTTTAATAATTATAGTTTGATAATTATAATTTATATGGAGGAGAGACAGGAGAAAAAAAGTAGAAGAAAGGTGAATTGTATATGTTAATCGGTTAGATAATTGTATATTATACATATGTATTTGTATATATAGCGAGCGAGATTGGGAGAGGGAGGAGAGAGACAAGCGAGAGAGGGCAGAGAGTGGAGAGAGACAAGCGAAATTGGGAGAGATGACAGAGAGTGAGAGAAAGATGAATTGTATATGTATATAGGTTAAATAAGTGTATATTATACATAAGTATATGTATATTATGACAAATTATACATATACAAACATGATTAATTATAGAAATTCGAAGTCAGCCTTAATAACTAATGTATAATGTTAGCCGCAAGTTGTAATTATAGCAACTATAACTATGATGAATAATTAAAATAGTAGAAATTTACTTTATTGATTAATTTTTCTATATTTTTATTAGTTATATATAGTGTTTAATTTGATATTTTAAAAATAATTATGAAATTGTATATTTGTTTTAAAAAAATATTCTCCAAGAATTTTGGTGGAAAGGATGTGAACGTTCTCCAATGCATAGTGTATATTGTACCTTGTGTCTTTAACCATATATAAAAACTTTTGTAATTTGTAATATGAGAAAAGATATAAAGTGATATTTGAAGTTATTTTAAATTTTTTAAAAAGATACTTTAATTATGTGAGTGTTTGATTACCTCACAAAATTTTTAAATACCTTTGTAAATAAACCATTTTGCTCGATTTTCTCATCAATCTCAGATTTTGAATATGTGTGTGATGCACTATCTCTTTAATTTAATATTAATAAAATACGGATTTAACCTGACCTGAATATTGAGCTTGCAACTTCAAGTATAAACTTGATTTAGATTTCCGTTGGACAATTTTTGAGAATTGTCTAAAATTTGAATCTAAATTTCATCACCTAAGACTTCCCCAATTTGCTTATTATTAACCCTAATTTGGAAATTCGAATTGTTAGGAAACTTACAGATTGCGGTTTTTGTTATGTTAAGTTTATTATGGTGCTCATTTTAGCATTGCTCGTTGCCTATAAATTTTGCCGGAGCTCCATTGCTGGTATTATGATTCTTTCATCCATTTGAATAAGTTTTTACTATTAGGTATGTTAGGACGTGAGAAACTTGTTTTATTTGATAACCTTTTGGTACAAAATTAAAAAACTTTGCAACGGATAAATTTCATCATCCTTAAGAGCTTAAGGCTACTCATCTATCGATAAAATGTGTAAATGAGCGGAAAACAACCCATCTCCATATATTAGTAGTAAAACTTTAGTATCAATTTTTAGGGGCTCATTGGAATTGTTGTTTTCTGATTCCCCTAACCTACACAAGGGAGTGTTAAGCCACAACAAGAACAAAAAAAAGGTAGAATTGGAGAAGATGATGTATTTAAAATACTCGTAACTAAATAATAAAGAAAAATTTGACACTTGACATTTTTTAATTCGTTTTTTGAAAGTAAAAGTTTCTATTCACACGCTTCATTTGTGTGTAAACAAACATAAGGAAAAAGAGATCAGAATAGTCTATTTACAAAGTTACTTAAAAGTTTTTTTTGGTAATAGGACATTCACATAATTAAATTATCTTTTTGAAAATTTAAGACAACTTCAAGTGTCACTTTATGTATTTTTTCTTGTAATATTACTAACACTATTTTTCTTATATATTAATTATATAATATATAATACATGAAGTCAATTAATATTAATGAATATATTATTTTTTCCTGATACATTCTATTAAATGAATCATTTGTTAAAATTATTAAAACAATATAATAGGTATACATTAATTTTGTATACTAGTACTAATTATTAGGAGTAATTTGTTAGTGTGTGAAATACACTTTTTGCTATATACTTTATTTATAATAATAACGTAAAAGATTTTCAATCATGAATTAGTATAATTGAAGATATTACAATCTCACAATTTACACGTCTTTTTTCATCATATTAATGAACTATGTTTCTATAAATAATATATTTTCAATATATAAATTAAAATATATACATCATTACAAATATTAAATATTAATTTTATACTATATTTTTCCGGAGCCTTAAGCCTAAAGAGTAATAAGGATCATATCTGTCATTCTGTGTTCTCCGTTTTCAACACCTCAATTTTGAGTTCGTTTGTGAAATTCAAAATCTGAGTTTAGAGAGGAGAAGAAGGGGCAAACGATGTATCATCCTACTAGAGGCGGCGTTCGTGGCGGCCGAGATCGTAAGCTTTCTTTGCTCATATCTGTTAATCTAGGGTTTCGTTGTTTTTCTTCTACTTATAGTATTACGTTTTATCAATTGTTAGTGTAATTTGGTTATATTTGGTTAAAATTTGAGAGAATCGCTAATCCTCGAACATAGATCGAGGTTTTTCTTATTATGTATTGAATTGAAGTTGAGATTATTCAAGTTGTTGTTGTTAACCTAGCACTCGTTGAGGATTAGATATGATTTTCTATATGGAGGTCGAGGAATTAAGGTAGAGAATTAGTAGGTAGTCGAGTATTGTCTAGTTTCTCTTATGTTATCAATTTCTCTGTTGTTTCCTTTGCTTTAGTTATACTTGTATGATTTGTTGTTGCTACATGACTTTTTCATTATTGTAGTTGCTCTTGATTTTTTATATGCTTTCTCGAGCCAAAGGTCTATCTGAAATGATCTCTCAGGGGTAAGGCTGCGTACAGACCATCCTCCTCAGACCTCATTTGTAGTGTAATGGATTACATTGGGTATGTTGTTGTTATTTAGTAGGATTGGAATGGGAAAGTTTTATTAGGAGTTATAAATAACAACAATTACTGTTACTATGATTTCGATCCGAGGAAGTTGGGGAAAAAGTTGGAGGAGGTATGAGCTTGTAAATTCAGCTTGTCTACCTCGGTGGGTCATACATCAGGTTGAGGTTTTAATATTATGAAGGATATTGTAGTAGGTTTGTGATGTAGGAACATTATGTTAAGGGTTACATGACCAGATTTTTTAAATGATAAAAGAATAAGAAATGATACAGGCAGAGAGTTTGCTGCTCCAAAAAGGAAAAGTGGGAAAATATTGGTCCTGTTTTTACCTGTTATAAAAATGACAAAGAAGAGAGCTGCTGCAACCATTATCTTATGTTTTAGTTTTGGGTGAAGTCAGAGGATATGTGAAGGAGGAGAGTTAAGGTTGGGTTCTGGGGACAATGTTCAACGCATGCTTGTTTTTTGATAATTTGATGTTTGTATTTTGCAAGTCCATGTTTTTATTTGTTTGATAAAGGTGGTCATATTTCCATTTCGTATAGGGTGAATCCTGCATGTGCTCCTACAAATTAGTTCATATTTATTAATGCAACTAGATCTGGTCTGCATTCTTGCTGTTCCTAGAGTCAATGATTATACTTACTTTTCTCAGAAAAGAATAATGAATTATGATGCTTTCTAGTTCAGACACGCTTAATGAAGTTTTTTTGTAAATGGGACAGGAGGTTCTTCCTTGTTTTTCTTTCTGAAGAATCAAGCTGCTATACATTTGTCCTATTTTGTGGTGTTCCTAATGTATAATTTTTGCTGCAACAGAATTTAGCTGGGATGATGTGAAGGTTGATAAACATCGAGAAAATTATATTGGCCATAGTATCAAAGCAGCAGTTGGGAGATGGCAGAAAGGTATATATTCTTGTTCTCAAATTATGCATCACAATTGCAATTACTGGAAATTACTCGATAAGAAACATATCAATCTTTCTTTGGTCAATAGTTGATGAGAAACATATTGCTTCTTCTGTTTTCTGCAAGGCACATGCTAATTGTGCGTTGTAAATTAAAGAATGGTATGTATTTTGATCCCTATGTATAAGAGCTTCTCTTTCTTTTTTCTTTTTCTGAAGAGATATGAAAAAAGTAGTATATCCATGAAGTATCCCAATAAACTGCAACATGAAGTACTTCATGGTGTTCTTTTATTTGCTGGCCCAAGTTCAGAGCTAAAATTATGTTATCTATTACCATACATTATAGATTTTGCCGGAAGTTCTGGTTGTATGTTGTATTCTTTTTTTGATCAAGTATAGTTGTTCAGTCAAGTGATAGAATGCTAAAATAAGTATACTTCAGAATAAACGAATTCACATCGAGTATGTTAATGTCATGAAAAGCATGTAGAAAGGAGCAACCAGATGTGTGAGAACAGTAGGAGGAAATATAAAGGAGTTCACTATTTTTTTTAAACAGGTAAGTAAGGAGTTTAGTACAATTGTAGGTTTAAACCAAGGATCTTCTGTGAGCTTGAATGTAATCATGTTAATGTTGGATGAGATAAACAATAGCTTATAGGATGATGTTTGATGTCAGATGTACCTGCTGATGATATTATGTCAATTGATGAGACTAGCGAGACGAAAAATTGAAGCTGTGAAGAAGCACTCAAGTGATTGAGGGTTTCCAGACGAGTAGAAATTAGATAGAATACATGCACAGGAAGTTTAGCTCTCATAAGAATGAAGTTAAAAGTGATATTAGGTCGAGATTATGGCATCTAAATGCAAACAATTCAAAGTCTAGGTCATCGTTGTGTAAAGCAAGAGGTTCGTCGATTAAAGTGACTAGGTGAGGGGAGCTTGAAGAAACGACTTCTTCTGCCGAAGAAGCACCAAGAGGCCAAGCCCTTAGGTAATTAGTTTTTTTTTTTAAAAAAAGGTAGCATTTTGTTTATAAAATCAGCACTACCTCAGTACTTAGGTAATACTGGAAAAAACCACGAGAGAACTTCTAAACAGAACATGCAATCTTTTGCATATTGCTACCCATCTCCAAGTTATTTGAAGTCTACTCGTCTCCTTTTTACACCCTCACTCCACCATAAGCTTCATGCTTAAGAACCGTTTCGTCTGGAGGTTGATGCAAAAAATATAAAACAATCTCAAGTGTTCTCCACTCATTTGTCCTTAATGTGTGCTACTTGCACCTTTGGCTAATCTTGTATTCTTGGAGTAGATCTTGCAGCCTTGCTTTGTAGACTGACTGTAATTATATTGCTGAGTGTGAGTAGATGCATATTTGTACAAAACTAGCTAGCCAATATTGGTTTTAAATCATAAATAACATGTTGGAATCCTGAGGTATGTTGTACTGCACATTTTATTTCTTCATTACATAGTCTTAACTAGTGGCATATTTTACATCTTACTGTGGTGTTTTCTCCCCCTTGTACAGGGAAAGATCTTCATTGGTACACCCGCGATAAGAAATCCCAGGATAAGGATATGGAGGCAGCAAAAGAAGAAATACGTAGGATTAAAGAAGAGGAGGAGCAGTCAATGAGGGAGGCTCTGGGCTTAGCTCCTAAGCGTGCCACACGTCCTCAAGGTACTCGGCTAGACAAACATGAGTTGTCTGAACTTGTGAAGAGAGGTTCAACTGCAGAAGACTTGGGAGCAGGGCATTCTGAAGCTGCTCGGGTGGACGGTCTTGGTTTCTCAAAGTAAGTACTGATTTCACTAGCATTCAATGTTCTCTTTAGATTTTTGTGGTTCTTATCCGTCATTTTATTTCACCTGTTGCACTTTATGTGCACTGTTTCTCCTCGCTCTCGTCTCTGAATTTCATTGCTAGTTGGGGAATAGGGGCTTGACTTTGAAGATGGAAAGGTTGTAGAGTTAAACTAAAATTATGAGTCAGAGAAAATAATAAAGGACTTTGTTTCTTCTTTATTCTGCAGATTGCCCAAGCCTTGGGAAGAACCAAGTTCACCATCAGCTTTTCCATCTAATCCGATCGATGAGCCTGTAGAAAAGATTAATGCAAGTCTCCCTGTTGCACCCCTACAGAATGGAGAAGAGTCTGAGGACGAAAAGAGCCAAAAGAAGAAGAGACGAGAAGAGAAGAGACGGGAAAAGGATGAGAGGAGAGATAAGCGACATTTGCATGATACAAATGATAGGAGGAAGCATTCCCGCGATTCAGATGACAGGAGGAAACGTTCCCGTGATTCTGACGATAAGAGGAAGCACACCCGCGATTCAGATGACAGAAAGAAACACAAGAAAGACAAGGAGAAGAGAAGAAGACATGATTCTGATTCAGATTAAACTTCAATAAATCCTTTTAGTTATTGTGTGCTTGCTATCATTTACCTTAACAATTTCATTCTGAATATTTGTGTTGAATTCAGTTTGTTCTGTTGTATTTAGATGGAAAATAGTCAGATATACTCTTCAGCTTTTCAGCTTTTATTTATTGGTCCGTCGTTAAAAAATTTCGGAAGTATGTGGACATACTTGATACAAACAATCGAGGGGGATTGAATGAACCCTCAACTACAATCGTAACTCAAATAGAACAAAAATTAAATTTAGCTTCAAATTTTATCTCAAAATAATTATTCTTTATCTCACGTACGAAACGAAAATAAAAGTTTGTCACGTTGCTTTTGAGTCTTTTGCGTAAATATGATTGTTTCCAGCAATCGAGAGTACTTTTTTGGCCACTCTCTAGAAGGATGGTCCATGACGAAATTAACAAAGCAAAAAAATAATTTTAATATATTAAGTTATTCTATCCAAACAAAATATAAAAATAAAATAAAATACTGGCTTTTCCACTACTCAAAATAATAATATAATAATAATTCTTGGGAACCAGCCAAAAAAAAAAAAAAAAAACTCAAAAAGAGCCCAAAGTGGAAAAGGAAGAGGAGAGAATACTCACAAGGCTCTTTGCTTTGTTCTTATTCTGTAATCTGTACCCAATTCTGCTTAGGATTTGTTAGGCACATAGGAGAAAAGGAAAAACCCCTTTTTTCAGAATCTTTAATTTGACTGAAATTTGATCTATTGATTTGTTTAACTGATAATTGAAAGATCGATTCTTTGTTTTGTGTGAAATTTGATTGAATTTAACAGGGAGGAAAAAGATGGTGTCTGCAAATAGGGAGATGGCTGTTTACTGTTTTGATACATTGGTGTCTCACTACAACAAGGAACAACCTCCTCCTCCTGCTTTTGATGAGGGTGAACAGTAAGCTAATTTTTCTCTTTGCCCCTTTTTGTTTTAGCTTAAAATTACAGACAACCATATTGATAAAGTTTGTGTCTTTTTTTGTTTTCTTGTAGATGGGGTGTCTTGAATTTTTGTATGCATGTATATGAGTTGAGCTTCTTTTTAGAGTTGGATGTGGAGTGTGCTTACTATATGAGCAAACCCATATATGTTGAGCTTAGAAGAAGAAGTGATGATTTATATAGCCGACCCTATGATTGGGAGTTGGGACTGAGTCCTGATTGTTGTTTTTGTTGCAATGTGTGTGCATATCTTTATTACCCTTTTGTGAATGTGATATGTTTGTGAGATATGTATAAGCTATGCATGTAAGAAGTAATGGTTAATATAGCTGACCCTTCCTTGGTTGGGACTAGTCCTAATTGTTATTGCTATGTGTGAACATATCTTTGTTACCCTTGTGTGGTATAGTTTGTGGGGAATGTGTAAATTCCCTTCAGAAGATATGTGCAATTTCTCTATCTTTAGATTGGAATGAGTTAAGATTCTTTTGTACAAGTTACTTAACAATTTATTTTCTTGGTTGCATGGTACTGAGGCCTGGGAATAGGAAGGGTCAATGCTGATTCAATCCTTTTGTGTTCTTGAATCTGGAAAATTACCTGTTTATTTTGTTGTTTAGTGCCATCTGTCAATGATGTGTTCACAAGATGTGCTTCTAACTTTTACTGATAAAAAAGATGTGATTTTTAGCTTCTTACATTCCAATTGCCACTTGTTACTCTTTGTAAGTGTTGATTTGTCATGGCCTTTTCAAAATTGTCTTTTCCTTTATATCTGAACATTTTTTCAAATAAGATTTTTATGTAGGGCATTCCTTTTCTATTGGAAGCTTCCCTTTCTTTGTATTCCCCCACCACACCCCAAAACCACCAGTCCACCACCACCACCAAATTTCTAATCGTTGGTCTTCCTTGTAACATCTTTTTCTTTCATCAAGTGAAGGTATGTTTCACGAAGCTTGTTCTGTCTATGTATTTTGTGCTCATGACAAAATGTTAAGTATAGTCTTAATAAGTTGGAAAACGCATCTGCTTTTGGATGGGGTAAGGATATTTTGGTGTCCCTTTTTGTAAGCTAACATCAGTCTTTCATCTATAACTCATGAAATGGCATACCAATACGAAAATGAATTTGGATTTTGCTCTCATGTGGCTCAAACTGCATTTCAGCCCACTGTTTGTGACTTGGAAGAAAGTGGTGAATGGTGGGGAGCCTCGTTTGCGCGGATGCATTGGCACTCTGGAAGCTCGCTGCATTGTTAATGGTTTCAAGGATTATGCTCTGACAAGGTAGATTGCAAGTGAAGTTCTTTTATTTGAAGTACCTCTTTATAACTCTTTGCAACTCTATTTCATGTTTGTTAGTTAATAAATAGGAATGATATTAAGATTATTGAGCTTCATTATGTGACAAAGAATTTGTTGAATCAAAGCCAATTATTATTGGCAAAACTGTTTGAAGGATTACATTTGTTGTTTGGCTTGTGTATGTTTGATACATTTTTTTAATACAATTTATTGGACACTTATTGGGCGTGTGAAAGCATTCTATTTCATACTGTTAGTGTACTATATTCATGATTAAGTATGTTAGTTTGCAGATAAATGAATCTTGAGATTGTTTGCACTTTAATCTCTTCGGTTTCACTGTTTGAGTATAAATGATGTGTTACACTTCCTTTTCCTTGTGCTGACTTGCTTTGAAACCTTAAGTTTGTCACACTCGTGGGTTCTTAAGAAAGTGATTGCTTGCTGCTTTTATTTTCTTAAATTTTGTTACGGCCTAAATAAAAACTTATGTTATATCTGATGACACTGTATCTACGTATTTACATATTTGAATTCATCTGCAGTGCTCTCAGGGACCGTCGTTTTCCTCCGATACAGGCTAAAGAGTTACCTACTTTACAGTGTACAGTTTCAATTCTCACTAATTATGAGACTGCAGCTAACTACCTTGATTGGGAGGTACTGCTTTTCAACTTACTTTGAATCTCTGATTCTTAAATCATGGAGGAAATTTACATGTTTGTATGCTTGACATATATCTTTTTGTGATTGCGTCATGGCTTTGTGGATCAAACTCATGAGCACCAAAAGAATTCAAATAAGAAGCAAATTTTGCCATAATTTAGGCCGTCAGATTTCACTTCTTAGAATGGTGTTGACACATTGCCTGGATTATTTGTTTCTAAGACGTTATACTGACCTTGGATGGGATTGTAGAGTTTAGTTTTGTTTGGGGTGATGGCTATTGAAAATTTGTTACACAAGCATGACAATCAAATCTGCCTTTGAACTTGTATAACTCCCTAAACATGTATCGTGAAGCTTAGAACAAAGTCTTCTTTTCTTCATTTGCTCCCTCATGAGAATCCGAATTCTTAAATCAAATGTCAGTCATCATTTTACATTTTCTCAACTCTCTTATTGGTTTTTAGATGATTCACCTTCCGTATGTTCTTTTCCGTAAGGTGGTCTATGCTCATGATTCGTCATTGTGTAAATCCTCGTCATTGTTGACAATCATATGTGAAATTTTTTGTCTACCTGCATCCCTTTTTCTCAACTTTGACCACTCGGCCACAACTGTTTCTCTCTTGTTGGTTTGCTGTATTAGTATTTTGTTCTCAAGAATGTAATAAATTTCTTCAGGTAGGGAAGCATGGGATAATTATTGAATTTACTGACCCTAACTATAACACAAGAAGAAACGCCACGTACCTACCTGAGGTGGCCGCTCATGAAGGTAATTTTCTTCTCCCTTACCTATCACCGACACAGAACGTTGTGCATATTGTCTATTTAAGTTTTTCTGGCGCTTGTCGAACTAGTTGAGCTGCAAGATGAACTTATTGAATTTTGTCTCCAGGGTGGACCGTTATAGAAGCAATTGACTCACTGATACGCAAAGCAGGTTACAATGGACCTATAACTGAATCATTGAGGAAGCAAATCCATCTAACTCGATACCAGAGTACATTATTTACTATGCAGTACAGTGAATATGTGGATCATGTTAAGGAAACCCGAGGTCTCGATCCAACTATTAACGGTGTGAAACCTTGAACAACGTATGGATTGTTCGGAGGAATCTTCCACCTTAAGACCAGTAGATGATTTTGGTCAAGTGGAAGATAAAAACCATTCTAAAATTCATGGTTGGAATATGTTGTTATAGATTCCAAACCCTGTCTAGTGATTGTTTTCATAAACGTTTTACGCTATTCTTCGAGACTGAAACTGAACTCATTTTCAGTGCTGAGTGCACCCAAAAAAAATTGAACTTCAACAGTTTCTTTAAAAAGCTGCATTTGTGGCTATGTTTGTTATAATATAACTGTCTGCTTTCTGTGGTTAAAAACTTATTCCTGTTGGCTATGTGCTTTAGTTCTCTACTTGAGAATTTGAGATATAAATCTTGAATATTTTCAGATTGCTGTGAGAATAATTTGTAGTTATTGCTGGTGTCTAGTTATTTACATTACATTGAGCTATGTTGTTCAGACTCTAGTATTTGAGATATGCAAAACTTGGCTCAAGCACTATAGTACTCATCATGAATAAATCAACAACATCAACATGTCTGATGTGATTTCACTTGCTGATGTCTGCTTATTTACATTACTATTGAGTTGTGTTGCTCGGACTCTGTACTCGAGAAGTGCAAAACTTGGTTCAAAACACTATAGTACTCGTCATGAATAAATGTTCAACAACATCAACATATCTGATGTGATTTCACTAGCTGATGCGATTTCACTAGCTGATGCATTACTATTGAGTTGTGTTGCTCGGGCTCTAGTACTCGAGAAGTGCAGAAATTGGCTCAAAACACTATAGTACTCGTCATGAATAAATGTTCAACAACATCAACATATCTGATGTAATTTGACTAGCTGGTGTCTAGTTATTTACATTATTATTGAGTTATGTTGCTCGGGCACTAGTACTCGAGAAGTGTAGAACTTGGCTCAAAACACTATAGTACTAGTCATGAATAAATGTTCAACAACATCAACATATCTGATGTGATTTTATGAACTGGTGTCTAGTTATTTACATTACTATTGAGCTATGTTGCTCAAACTCTAGTACTCGAGATGTGCAAAACTTGGCTCAAACACTATAATACTCGTCATGAATAAATGTTCAACAAAATCAACATATATGATATGATTTCACGAAAAATTGACAAAGGTGTGGTATATGCATATTTTACTCAATAGTAGGTATGAACACTATTGTAACATATAATATCCAATATAATTTCACAAGTTGGCATGAGGAGGATAACGGGTAAATTTCAAAATATATCAATCTAATTTAATATGAAAATAAATTATCAATAATATAATATTACAAAAAAAAACGAAATTACCAAAACGTACCATGCCTAACCCTTACGTATGTAAACCGCTCAATCAGTTTAATTAAAGTCAAAATCACATAATTAACACTGCTAATCACAATTCATAATACAGTTTAACCTCAACTCCTCGACTCCATCGCTGTTAAAGACAAAATCCACCCACCCACCCTGTTCTGCGAAATCTAAAGCTCCATTTTCAGTCGTGTACACTAAGTAATCGCAATTTCTCCAATCTCAGGTACTCTCTTTCTCTCTCTTGTTTATGTAATTTTTTTCGGCACAGATTGTTTGTAGCGATTCTCTATTTTGAACTTTGTCGGCGAAGATCTGATCGGAAGTATTGGTAATTGTATGATATTGGTGTTTCTAGGGTAGTTAATTGTAGATAATTTGATCTTCGTTATCCGGATTTGAATTGTAGTTTCATATTTTTGATTTGACTCTCTGTTCGGTTATATATTTGAGTTTGTGTATTATATTATGTTTTTCCTAATTTTCCCTCACATTTAGACTCTAGAAATTGAGGACTTTGGTGTAAGCACAAGCGAGTTTCTTTTTTTTTTTTTTGATAGATGCAAAAAAAATTATGCTTGAAGAACTTTTTTTTGTTCAAGTTTGAAGCATAATCAATTTAGTTAAAGGCGAATGTTGTAGTCCCTAATCTCTTGAAAAGGTTTTTTTTTTGGTGAGTGTGTTCATTTGTATGCTGGATATTTGCATGCAACCCTGATTTGGCTGGTCAATCTCACAACAGCTGCAGCCATGACAATTGTGTGCTGACTCTGCTCCTTTTCGGTCTCAGAAATGTAAGATTTCAGCCAATTAGTATCTACCGCCAGCACATCACTGGAAAGTTCATTGGATTCTCACCTGCACTGGTTGAATCTTTATATGACTTCCGAAACTCCACGTTTTCTTGATGAATTCTGTATGTTGTCTACATTTAGTTTGTCTTTCTTCATCTGTAGCAGCTTGAACCACCTCATAGCGTTACTCGTTTCCTTTTTAATTTTGAAGCGTTATAAATTCAGTGAAGGTGAATGTGGTAGTCTAGTCTCTAAATTTATTGAAAAGCTGATATTTTTTGTTTTGTGTTAGATATTTGCATATCTTAGTAAGGGATTTAAGACCGGTCTTTTTGAATTACAGGCATCAAATTGAAGTTGTGATTGAAAATGAATCCAAAAGGTTTGATTTATAGCTTTGTTGCGAGAGGGACTGTTGTTCTAGCTGAGCATACACCTTATTCAGGGAACTTTAGTACCATTGCTGTCCAGTGCTTGCAGAAGCTCCCTTCAAATAGTAGCAAGTATACGTACTCATGCGACAGTCACACCTTCAACTTCCTTTTAGATAGTGGATTTGGTATTCATTCTTCTTATATTTTTTTATTTTGTGTATAATTTATTTTTGGTTAACTGGATTCTGACTAGATTGCTACCAACACAATTTTGTAGTCTTCCTAGTTGTTGCTGATGAACCAACAGGAAGAAGTGTACCGTTTGTGTTTCTTGAAAGGGTTAAGGATGATTTCAAGAAACGCTATGGTTCAAGTATCAAAAATGATGGCGATCCACATCCTCTTGCTGATGATGATGAAGAAGATGATGATCTATTTGGGGATCGTTTTAGCATTGCGTACAATCTTGACAGAGAATTTGGGTTTGTATATTTAATTTTTTTCACCTACAATTTATAATATATTTGTAGCAGCTAGACTTAGTATAGAGTCCAAAATCAGCCAATTAATTTGGATTTATTTATTCTGGAATTACTAGGCCAAAACTTAAAGAGCACATGGAATACTGTATGAACCATCCTGATGAAATGAGCAAGCTCTCTAAATTGAAGGCTCAAATCACAGAAGTCAAAGGAATAATGATGGACAACATTGAGAAGGTAAAGTGTTGATGTTCTATCTCTTATTTTTTTACGGGAAGGGTGCATCTATGGAGTAAGTTATGTAAGAAGACCTATCGTCTCTCGCAATGAATATGTGCTTAGCGAATACGACACCAAAATTATGCTGGTGATGATCAGGCTCTTGCATCAAATAGGGAAGATGACTGGGTATTTATACTCCAAGTAATTGTCAGGTGTAGCTACACTCTATCTGATAGTTGACCATTTTGTATAAGGGTAGTAATATTGTCAGCTTATTGTTGTCTAACTGCGGGAAATTTTAAGCCTTGAGAACTTGTACAATGACGCTTTAAATGTTGATAAAGCCTCTGCTAGTAAGAATGGAACAGTTAGCCACCAAGTCTGTTTCGCACTAGGAGTGATTGACGACATGGCTATGATGACGATAGTAGTGAGGTCTAGTATTGATTTTGACTTTGCAAACTCTCCATAACTTGAGACTCTAAACATATTTTGATAAAGAGTACAAAGTATTAAGAATGTTGCCCAGTTTGTACATCATTTTACTTTAATGTTACATTTATTAGATTGTTAATGTATATAGTAGACTTAGTGTCCCACATAGGAAAAGGTGTATTAAGTACTGTGTAGATATAAGTATAATTAGGCTCAGTATCAATACGCTCAGTGTAATACAACAGAGTGCATCTTAATAATATGCTTCCCATGCCTTCTCAAAATTTTGATTTTAAACTAGCATGTGTTCTGTATTGTATATGTATTAACTTGTCACCAAGAAAATGATTATGGTTGAGTTATCCACTATTCAGCCAAATGTGATTGCCCCCCTCTTTCCATCATTTATAGATTCATGGCTTAATTGATACCTTTTTTTGCTATTAATTGTGTTACTTTTTTGTGGTCAGTACTTCTTTTCGTCAATGCTTTTCACCGTAGTTTTTTTCTTGTATCTGTGTAACCTGTTTTTGAAAAGGATTTTCTTGAGCCAAGGGTCTATTGGAAATACCATTTCTACCTCTCACAAGTTGGGGGTAAGGAATGCATACACCCACCCTCCCCCGAGCCCACTTGTGAGATCACACTGGGTATGCTTATCGACTTCGATACTATTACTATAGAGTGTGTACTAGGAGAGAATTGATAGAGTAAATCCAACACTTGCTACACCACACATTATCTTCTATTGTTTTTGTTAAACTTCTATTTATGATGTTTTAAACATATTTCTGGAGTTGTGCTCCCGAACATTGGTCCTGGGGATTGTAGAATATGTTTTGCAAGTATTCTGTCTGCTAACTACTCAAGTACTGAAAACATTTGATCGCCAGTGTCTTTGGTTTGTGGGTGGTAGTGATGGTGGTTATCATGTTTATTGTGGTGAAGGATTGGTTGATGAAAAGATTATTGGAATGCTCCTGTTCCAAAATAAAAAAGGGATTATCGGAATGCTCCTGATACAGATAACCACCATCACCACCACTTCAGACCCTAAATTGTATCACTATTGGGTTCAGTTAGTTATTGTTGTCATATTTATAGTAGCATATTACAAATAGATTTATATGCATAGACTAAAATAAGAGAACCCTCCAGTGTTAGAGAGCTTGTAATCATTTTAAGCACAAATGATTGAGTCTTGGAATGCAATGAGGGCTCTATACAACCAACCCAACTAGTGTAGGACCGAGGCATAGTTGATTGAAATATACAAAGCATAAACTTGCAGCTACGAGAGAATATTAAAGTTTCTGGATTAGAGTTTAGTTTTTTCAAGAGTAATCTTAATTTTTAATGTTGGTACTTCTTTGGCTGATAATGCTATAGAATGTTTGGGTGAAAAATTTCTCATTGCTTGAACTCTAGGATGAAATAACAGGTATCGCATTTTGTAAAATTATCAGAACGACTAGTATTTAGTTCTGAAACTGAAATTTATTGACACCACTTTATTCACATCACAGAATTTGTACGCCCTCCCCCCCTCCCCCCCCCCCACCCCCCCCCCCCCCCCCCCCCCCCTTTGTCCCTATTTAGTTGTCCACTTTAGAATTGGCACACATTATTAAGGAACCAATGATTTCCTAGGTTAGCTACATTTTATCCTTAACTTAAAAGATGGGCAAACTCCCAAGTATAATACATGTATTTTATGTGTTCCTAAAAGCAAGTTTGATACAACTTAGTTAGTACTAGAATTTCTAAGAATTAATAAGGCCCATATTAGGAAAAAATTGTTGTACTTTCTGGATTTGTTAAAATGGACAATTAAATAAGGACAGAGGGAGTAACATTTTTGTATTGCATTTCTAAAGGTGTAATGCTACATCATTGATAGTGTGGAGATTTACTTAAGAATTGAGGATTGCATGCATGTGCAAGAACTCATAAACTGTGATGACTGTTCTCGCTTAAGTGAGGTGGGAGATTTTCTAGAATCATCTCGCTTCCATAGTCGGATGTGCTTTGATGAGTTTGACCTGCCTCGGTAAAACTGTTGCTGCAAACTGCTGTCTTTTCTGCGTAAATTCTTAATTATTTTTTTGGACAAGTTTTATTCAAACAGAAAATCAGATCAAGAGGTAGTATTAGGTTCACTACATTAATCATAATGGAATTAATAGATAGATATCCTCATAATCACGGTTTTTAGGCTTTTAGTGACTAAGGAATGCCATTAAAGTCACATGACAGAGGGTGAGTGATTAAATCTTACACGAAAATAAGAGGTTGCCTCTTTTGGGGATAATTGAGAAACAGAGAGTAGTTCATCCTAATAAGCTGGATCTCAGTTAAGTGCTATTTTGCTTGATTCGTTTCCTGATCCTCCATACAAAGTGGCTGTTTTTCTTCTTGTTTTTGGTTAACATTTTATATAATGAAAAAATATATCAAGATATGATTATGTAAATCAAGTTTTGAGAAAATTAGCGACTGTTAGAAAACTCATCATTGCTTTTGCTTCAGTGTGTTTCTTAGTTATGTTCTTTGTGCTTCTTCTGGTTGAAATTACATATTAAAGACATTTTGTGTTGCAGGTTTTGGATCGGGGTGAGAAGATTGAACTGCTAGTGGATAAAACCGAGAACCTTCAGTTCCAGGTACGTGCTATTTTACAGAGTATTTGCACTTAAAAATAACCTATAGTGATTGTGCTGATTTACAACTGTGAACGCGTTCAGGCTGACAGCTTCCAGAGGCAAGGAAGGCAGCTTCGTCGCAAGATGTGGTTTCAGAACCTTCAAAGAAAACTTGAGGTGGTGGGGCTATTGTTAATTCATATCTCGTTTGGCTTTTCGCTCTTGGCTGTGGAGTTTTTTCGTTGTTGAAAAGAGATTTCGAAGTAATCATTTGGTAATAGTACACTTTAATCTCTCATTTCTGTAGTGTACAAAACCTTTCTTGTAAATGTGAGACAATGCTGCGGATGCTTTGTTTTGTTGACTTAATACTATGGTATGGTACCTATTAGTATACGTATTGTTAGCTTTCGTGTGTAATTAGCGTAACAATTCATCATACAATTGTAAAGAGTGGCTAGACGTACATACCACAACGCGTACAGGAACAGCAAGAACAACTACTTAAAATCTGAAAATATGTGTGAAGATTTGTGTAATATCTGTTTTTCAGCTCTTTTATTGCTTAATGCTGTTCAAGAAACTGTGACTGTCTCATACCTGACAAATTGATAGTACTAATATTATTTGTGCATGATGTTTCATTATTCCTTAAACTAGTGTGACATTAGACAAAGCATAGAGGAAAACTTGATGTTTATTTGTAAAGACATCATTAGAGTGATTGTATTGATTTTGGTGCTTAGAATAGTGTGTCACTCCACATGATGTAGTAGATATTGACCATTGTGTATTGGTTTAACCGTTATTGATTATTATCAATTCTGGTTATCGGCTTAATTGATAAGATTTGACGCAAAAAAAATCATTTTTAAAAAGGTCGCAAATGAGTTGAAGTCAAGAACTTTATATGTCAAATGGTATAAACATAATTTATCAATTTACCATTGATTACTCAATTAACTCGTTAAAAATAATCTCAAACCATTAATAATTGATAATATTTAATCAATAACCTATTATCGATAAAATCAACTGTTGTGATTTGTTAACCAAATTCAGAAATCATCTTATGTTTGTTAATAAAGAGTGATAAAATCTTTAGTTAAGTGTCATTAGAATCAATATTGCTAAAAGTTTTGGAGATATATACAAAGAGTTGTAATTGCCGTTAAAAATACATATTTAGTAAAAATTAATTCTTCATTACTGCTAATAATAATTTTTTATGTAAAACTTCTAAATAAGACAACATTAAGGAATTCTCTAAGCGAACCCATCAATATGATTAGTCTCTCAAAGAAATTCTCTTAATAATATAAAGATAAAATAGGTATAAAATAAACTAAGTAAAACTAAGTATTTATTTTTAGTATGTCAAATAGAAATGAACGGATGAACTAATTTAAATGGAAGCAAAAGACAAGAATGCAAATTACTAAAAATAATAAATAAATACAATATTGAGTAAATACCCCAAAAAAAAAAAAGATACATGATGCAAAATGCAAAAAAACTAATTAATCAATTAATTAATAAATCATATTTTCATAATCCATAATAGATTTCTATGAATTTTGACCAAATTAAAGCATAACTACTCAAGTGGATCTCAAGCTTATTCTTATTATTAATTAATTCAAATATTATTATCAATCTTAGGAGGCATTTGAGAAATTTATTTTAAAAACTATTCATTAAATCAGAAACTTGAAAAATAACCTCTTTGAAATAAGAATTATAAATTCGAATGAATTTTAATTTGAATGAATTTTGTTGTGTTTTGATTTTCAATTCCTTTATCAACAAAATTCTTGGTTGTTATATATAATTGTTCTTCTTTCACGTCTACATTTATATTTCTTATTTTTTACTTTTCGTTTTTTTTATTAAAATCCACTTTTTTAATTACACTTTGCGTTGAAAACCACTAGCTAGCCATTGGTAATTTTTGTGTTCTTTAGTTTGACAACATTGATCTTATTAGGTACATAATTTATACATGATTCTCATTAATCATATGAGATTTCACTCATTATTAGACAATTTTAATAAGCATAGTGAAACATTTACTTTTAAAGAGGGGATCAAAACATGAAAATAAATAAATAAGCGCCGCAAATCTTTCTCTACCAAGAAACAACATAAAAAATATCGAAGTCATCAGTTTAAATTTTTCTTATTTTCTAGATCTGATATCTAATTAGTGTAATTTATTTTATCTTCTTGGTATTATTTATATTCATAAACTAGTAGAATATAATTTTTATATTATAGGTTGGAATGAAGTTAACGAGTAAATTCTAGCAAACACAAAACCAAAAAAAAAACAATTTCATAGATATAAAAAGCAATATATCAAGTGCCACTCTTGAGTCTTGGCTATTTCTAATACCCCTTGCAACAAAATTAACTTGAAAATTTTAAAAACATGACATAATTAAACAACATCAATAATTTGATGAAAATGACAAAAACATAGATTCTTAATTCATTATTTTTCTACTTCATGAGCTGCCTCTTTTCCTTCTTCATCAGGTACATAATCTTGAGTTTTCCTCTTCTCCCTTTGATAATTCTTTTCCCCTTGTTATTTGGCTCCTCTTCCACTTCATTTTCTGTCTCCACCTCTTCCTCGTCCTGTTTCACATCCTCTAGAGAGAAAAAATCATAAAAAGAAAAAAATGAATTTAATTTTAAGAAAGAAGAAAAGCAAAACAATCCGAATTCCACCAGTTTGACTAATTTAGATTTGCATAAAAATAAACGAAGGGAAGGAGGGGGTTCAAGTTGTCTATATAAAAGAATACTTCATTTCAAGGTTCAGATTTCGAGACCATTAAGAGTAACAAAATCTTAATCATTTGACCATACCCCTAGAGTGGTATAAACAATATTTGATGAAAATTGCGGGGGAGGATGAGGGAGTTTCGAATGCTCATCATAAAAGAACAATTCATTTCAGGATTCAAATTTCGAGAGATCTGATTAAGAATGATAAAATCTTAATCATTTGACCATATCCTGATAGTGGTAAAATAATATATATTTAATGAAAATTAAGGGGGGGGGGGGGGGGGGGAAGTTCAAACACTCATCATAAAATAGCACTTCATTTCAGAGTTCAAATTTCGAGACATATGATTAAGAGTGACAAAATCTTAACCATTTGACCATACCCTTAAAGTGGTAAAAATAATATTTAATGAAAATTAAGGGGATTGTGGGTGTGGGGAGTTTCGAACACTCATAAAAAACGAGTACTTCATTTTAGGGTTCAAATTTCGAGACATCTAATTAAGACTGATAAAATCTTAACCATTTGGTTAAGGGTGGGGGAGGGGGGGGGGGGGGGGCGAGAGGGGGTTTAGAACACTCATCATAAAAAAGCACTTCATTTTAGGGTTCATATTTCGAGACATCTGATTAAGAGTGACAAAATCTTAACCATTTGACTGTACCCTGAATAGTAAAAACAACGTATAATGAAACTTAAACTTGTTTGTTCATAAATTCAAATAGAAAGTGAGTAATCACCACTAGTTTCTTCAATTTTATGCTCTGGAGAAGGCATACAAAAAGTTGGTGCTGCATTTGTGAATTTTGTTAATTGGACTGGATTTGTTTTCAAAAGGTCACTAAGGCTAACATACTTATATTCTCTACTCATGATTTTCTTTGGAGAAAGAAAAAAAATGAAAATGATATGTTTGTTTATTAAAAAAATGATTTTGGATGATATATATAGCCAAAATAAAATTTAAATAGATTTTTGTAATATGATTGAATTATGAAAAAAGATTGTGTGACTGCTTTTACTATCCATGTGATATTAATGTATTAATGGTAAGTATGTTAAAGATTAATTAAATGTTAAATCAAAGTATATTCAAAATAAGTCTGTCCTAAGAATTAAAGATATTTTAAAGACATATTATATATGTTTAATTAATGGTCAAAAATACATTAAAATTTTCACTTTTTTTGGTGAATTTTACCCATCAATTATTTATTGTGTTTTTCCTATCTAAATTATTGTCATTTTATATATTACAATATACATTGAATGTGATTAAACTAAATATCAATTGTTTTAATTTTTTTTCTTTGAACATATATGACCATCAGGTAAAACATATTAAAGTAGATTTGAAAAGAAAATACAATAATAAAGAAAATACAATAACGAATGTCGTTGTGTCCAAAATAATGAAGTAAAGAACAATATCAACAACAAGTAATACGAAAATTGAAACAAATAAAGGAGACAACATGTTAATATAAAAGAATAAGATTTTAGAAGAATAATAATGTTACTAATAAAGAAAATTAGACAATGCTAAACTACCTACTGATAATTAAATTTCTATTCTAATTTTAAATTTCGATATCTTCTTATTTAGATTTATATCGTCGAGTTTTCTTCCAACATGTATTCAAGAAAATCAACAAAATAAATTATCATAAAGGAATGTTTATTAAGTAACTTGTGAAGTCAAATTAGATACACATGATGCTCCATATTTTATTCCATAATTATTCCTAAACTTCAATTTAGAGTTTAATCATTTTATAAAAAAAACATTACATTGTAGTTCTTTTATTCTAAAATATTTAGACGTTTGCTATATTTTTACTATCTTTGTCCTTCTTAATAGCTTCTTTAATGAAAATTTAACGTTAATTAATTGTGACCAATTAAATAATGGTTATCTTGGTGGTATAATTCATGTTTTTTTTTTTATAAAAAAAAGCACTTAATGCTCTTGTTATACACAATTATTATAATTCAAGCTATATTTATTTAAAGTTTCTATTGTATAAAGAGGTAAGTATGTAATTTTAAATTACTAGGAGTGTATCTATAACTTAAAAGCATATTAATTATCCTACAAATAATATTTTTGAAATGAGAAATGTGCATTGAGTGATTGTAATTAATTGCAAACTACATACAGATTAGTATAATGACTTGGACTAGATTTATATTTAATAATAATTAGACCGTTAATTGTTTCTTTGACCAAATAAGAAGATTACTTTACTTTATGCAAGGAGTAATTAGTCATTCTCATTAAAATTGACATTGAACTTCAGACAAAAATTATTGAGTCGGGATATTAGGTTACGGTTAAGTCTCTGATTATTTTTATGTTCAGTTCATAGATAATTGGGCCAATTGGATGAGACATCAATTTTTAGGCCGTATTTACGCCTCTCACACATTTCGCTCATCGCTCTCCTATGTATATGATATTTCAGATATATTCTAATCCGAGTAAATACATATATATACATGTATCTAGTGTAATTTACATATACATGAGATACATAACAAACTTCGCTCGTCTTCCTCACCATTTCGCGAGCCTTTTTTTTTATTTTGTGTATCTAATAGCAAAAATATATGTATCTAAATATATCTTTCTCAATATATGATAGAAAATTCTTAATTAATAGTAAAATACGCGATATTTAAAAGCGTAGATAATGATGGTTATATGATAATTGAAATGATAATAGTATATATGATAATGATAGTATATATGATAATTCGATCCACCCCCACCCCACCCCCCCAATTTGATACGTTATAAATTTACTACTTGACAAAAAAGTAACAAACTTTTGTCTTATTTCGAAACTTTACACATTGGATCTCAGTCAGTCAAACTAATCATAGTCAGCTTTTATAATGTTTCTCAACTGCAAAATCTTCTTTGGCGTTAGTAACTTCGTATTTAATGTTTGTTTTAGATTTTGATTAATTTAGTATATTAAAAAAATCATGAATTTGAGATAAATTGCATAGGCGAATAGATCTAGATCAAAATATATATAGTTAGTTACGATAATTATTAGTATAATTTTTATTTAGATCTTATATACATACTTGTAGAAAATAAATGAATCATAAACTCATGTATAATCTCAAAACTAATATCTACATATGTTTGATTGTAAATTTTTGTTACTTTCGTATAACTTAAATTTGTTATAAAAACTCATAAACTTTAAATGATCTAATATATGCAAGCAAAATTGTAATTTAATTAGATATAGAAAGTAATTCGAAATGCATCTCATCCCATTTTAAATCAGACAAAAATAACTAAATATAGATCTTTAAATCAGATAAAATAATTTTAAACGACGTGTCAAACAAGATACTCGATTGATGTTATTTAACTTATTAAATGCAGACGATACAACAGCATTCACACTAATAACATTAGCTAACATCTTCCTTCTTAGCATCATTTGATTTTTTCCCTCCTTTACCTGCATCACAATTTATAAGAGGAGAAATAAAAAAGGAAAATAAAAATAAGATTAAAAAAAATACATTATTTTATTGTAGACACATGTAATTAATAAACAGTATATTTGATATGACATATAAATCCTTTTTACAAGAAAAATATTTTTCATGAGAAAGTCATTTTCTCGTATTTTTTCTATAGAACTTGTTGACATTATGTACATATTTTTGTTTAAAAAACAATATTTTAGAAAACAAATTGTCAGAAAGAAATAAGGTTTTGATGAGAAATTTTCATGTGTTTTAGTAGTGGTCAATTAAGCAATATCTTTTACGGAAAATTAATATTTTCCACCGAAAAGACGATACTAACAACAATAACATATTCAATGTAATCTTACAAATGAGATCTGGAGAGAGTAGGATATATACATATCTTACTTTCCATCGAAAAAACAAAAAAAAAATAAAAAATTTGATGTAATTCTATAAGTGAGATCTGATATTCTATAGAAAATATACACATATATTACTTTATCTTTTCGAGATACAGTAATGCTAGATCGTTTCCATCAAAAAGGGTTTTTCAAAAATGTTTAAAATTCCTAAAAAATGACTTTAATCGTATCAAACATACTTACATATAAATAAAAAGAGAGGAAATAATACCTTTATTAGCATTATTTTCACTAGAATTTTTTTTTGGCATTGGAGGAAAAGTGTGTTCTATGGATGACTCACCATTTTTTTTTTCAAAATAAAGCTCACCAAAAATTTCATTAACACATGATTTCTCATTTTTATTCTCAGCTGCTTTTTTCTGAAAAAAATATTGTTCTTGCTTTGTTAACACATCCATAAATTCCCTAAAGTTTAATTCTTGAAATTGATTTTTCATTTTTTTTGTAACAAAAAAAAAAAAGGAAATGTGAGAGATGTGTAGTTGTGGAGAAAAATGAGTTGATTTTGTAGTGCTATATATAGGATAAATAAATGGAGTATGGAATTTTCTCATTTACTTTTTTAGTTGAGGAGAAAAAGAGTTCCAAGTGATCATGGATGATATCATCCCTAGTTAGGTAACGGTTTAAGTTATATACGTCGTTAATATGAAATTTTTATATTATCAGATCATATTTACGCCACGTTATTGCAAGTACAAGGGTGGAGCTAGGGTATAACAAAAGGGGGTTTAGCTGTTGAATCTTATTGATTTCTTTATATGTTTACTTAGTCATATTTTGAGTCTCTTCAATGAGAGTTTTAGTTTCGTTACTGAAAAAATAACGTATTTTATTTTCAAGATTTTAAACGAGTACAGAGGGAAAAAAGTAACTGATGGTCAAAGAAAACAATTCCAATGTATAAATTAAGAAAAATTTGTTGCTTGTCTTATTAAACAACAGTGTAACGTTGTTGTTAAATAATCATTGTTAACTACGAAGCTATTTTAGCCATAAGAAAAAAGTCATAGATATTACTAGATTAGATATTCGATATATATTATATAGAATATATATATATATATTTTATTTTTTTTTTATTTTATGTTTTTTTATTTTTTTTTATTTTTGTTTTTTTCTGTGTTGTGGGGTTGTTTATTATTGCTGTATATATATATATAGATATATATTATTGTTTATTTTTTTTATTTTTTCTGATGTGTGTGGGGTTGTTTATTATTTGCTGGAATAATTGTACTGTCCTTTTGAATTGCACTTTAAAATATGGTTACTATTTCTTCACGTTTTTATTCAACTTTATGATAAAAACCCTAGTTCTACCGCTAATTAAGTAACTTAGTTTATTTTTAAGATTATAAATCTAACATTATAAATGAATAAAGAAATAAGGTTGGGATCATTTATGTTAAATTTTAATAATTTAACGAATGATTACAAGTAAATGAAAATAAGGGAGGTAGTAGTAATATCATAAATTACAGGAGAAATCAGTATTATAGAGCGAAACCTGGAGGGAGGTCTCTGAAATTATCCGTCAATTTTAATGATTCAATTCATAAGAAAAAAAAAGCTTATATTGTGTTTATTACATAACAATAATCATGAATTAACGATGAACAACTTATGTTGAGTCCGGAACCTAAAGGGTATAAAATATTAACAAAAATTTTAAAACGATATATACAATTTTATATCAACCAAAATAGCAAAATCGCTGGAACAACAGCGATTTTCTCCGCCAGAAAAAGCAAAATCACTGCAGTTGCAAAATGTAATTTTAAATTATCTTTTTCAAGTAAGCAGCGATTTTCATTTTTTTTAAAAAAAATCAAGAAGGCTGCAATTTTCTTTTTTTTTTTTAACAAAAAAATTTTTCTCAAGAAAATCGCTGCCTAAATTTATTTTTTTTTTAAAAAAAAATTACATTTTACAAAATCGATGTAGTAGCAGCGATTTTGCTTTTTTCGTTGGAGGAAATCGATGTTGTTCCAGCGATTTTGCCGTTGTTAATATAAAATTTTATATACCGTTTTGAAATTTTTGTTAATATTTTATAACCTTTAGGCTCCGGACTCAACTTATGTCAGTATATAAACAACAAAAATTTGTTGCTAGTTTTATTTAGTAATTACAGCTTAACGACGTTAAACAATTATATTAATTACGAGCTATTTAGCGATAAGATCCACATCAATTTCGTATAGCTAATTCTTTTTTTTTTCTTTTTTGTGTGTGATTATTTATTATTTGCTGTAATATTTGTACTGTTTTTATTTATTTATTTATTTCAACTTTAAAATGTGATTATTATTTTTTCATGTCAACTTGCATGTTAATTTGTGAAGGTAAATTAAGAGAGGAATCAAATGTGTACGAACTATGAATTAAACTTGGCCTCAGCTGGCAAAAACTTTATTATATAAAATACAAAATAGAAATATGAAGCATTATGCATGTGGTGCCTGCACCCTCTATTATTTACATATATATCAATTTAGAACATCATAATTATATCCTCATAATTTGAAAAGTGGTGTTTATTTGTCATTTTTGGTAATTTTCATCCAATAATTTTGACAACATAATTGTACTTGTGTTGAATGATCTGAATTTTATAATAATAACAGTATAATATGAGATGTGATGCAGCGGTGGAATTATTTTATCTTTAATTAGAGGTCTTGAATTTGAACCTCAGATATGAAGAAAATATGTTGGAAGCGCCACTCAAAATGATTCTTACCGTCCACAATCTGAATTTTAGTGGGACACCATGAAAAACCAAAAAAGTAATTGTTATATTCTTCAATTTCGTTAGTATAACCGCTGTTTCTTCTAATTTGATTATCTTTACTCTTTTCATTGTCGATATTTTTATTTTTTCAATATTTCCAATAAATGTTTTCTTTTCTTGCATTTCTTTTAAATTTGTTTGAAAAAGCTGAAGATTTATCGATCATAATTTGAATTTCTACCCCACAAGAGTTATTAAGGGTAATGGTTGCTATATCCTTCCTCATCAAAATCATGTCTATTACTTATAAATTAAATTGAATATATATATATATATATATATAAATAATATATATATATATATCTAATAATAATATATATTTATATATATATAGTAGCTCCTATTAAATTCTTAAAGAGTTCAAAATAAACTAAATCTAGATCTATAAACTCTTACAAGATTATTTAACTTTTATAAATTGATTGTCCAAGAATGTTTAGACAATTAAGCTACCTAGAAGATATTTATAAGTAAATGTCTAATCAGAATTAGCATATATCCTAGCTTGAGGATAATTGAGACACATAATTTGTCCTAATATGTTAAAATACATTTATTGATATAAAGATTCTTTAACTTAATCCATTTTATATAAGTTAAATCTATTTCTTAAATTTCATTATAAATTTCCATTTTAGTTTAAGAGAGACTCGGAATAGTTAAATCTTTTTTACAATTAAATAGAGGTGAATAAACGATGTAATATATAAATTCACGCGAATTAATGATGTAACGTATAAATTCACATGAATTTGATAATTTTTCGATGTATCTCATATATACACTAATTACAAAAGCTCATGTGCACTCAATATATGTTCACAAATTTATTTTTAAATGATGTCAATTAAATAATACGAAATCATCTCATTAATAAAATAAATACTGGATAAATATTATTAATATTTATAGATTTTAAGTAATGTTGATGAAATGATTATAAATTTTACTCTAAAATAAATTATAATATATATTAACGTAGTATTAAATCATCTCATCTTTAGCATGAAAAGATCCATTAACATGTTCATAATTAAAATATTATTCACCTCATCAATTTTTAATTTTTTACTAACATTCAAAATGTTCTAGATCCTATTATTTCAAAAAAGTTATATACTAATTAAATTAAAATAGATAAAAAAAAATTAAAATAAAAATACATAAAATATATTTTTAAAATTCACAAAAATATTAAGTGTGAACATAAGAATTTGTTGCTAAATGCCAAATACGACCTTGATAGTCAATAATTACTTTTTAATATTTTTGTAACCGAAAGCAATTATTGTGTAAAAAGACAAATGAGCTTTAACTCTTTTTTTTAATATTATTATTATTTTTTTTATCTTTAAAGAGAAATAAACATAAAAATACAAAATGTACCTCCTATAGAGTTTAACGGTGACACGCTAATGAACAACTTTGATGTTAACAAGACATAAGATAAAGTTTGTATTATTATTTTGGTTCAAAGTCCGTGTAAATTGGGTGAGTCGTATAGTCAAATTTATTTATAACAACATTAATTATTTAGATCCTTTTGTTTTAGTATTATAACAAAATGTTATTATAAAAATGGTATAATCTTACCATGATATTGAATTGGTTCAAAAGAAAACTTAGATGTTATAGTGACTAGTATTTTAATATCGAGCTTAATCTTAATTAAAATTTAGGGTAGAGATTTAAAATAACTTTTAAAAATTCTTTTAAAAATTAATTTGATTTTGTAAAGTTTCATAAATTTTCAATGTATATATGACTCAAGAATAAATAGCTAATTTCATCAGTTATCGTGATATCATATCGACGTAGACTAAAAAAAAAATGTATTTTTTTATGCATAAATAATTCACTCTTTATTGAGATTTAACTAAATTAATTTCGTATTATATAAAAAGTGTCTACTATCAAAAGATTTATTATTTCAGCACTTAAACTCCAATTTTTTTATTAAAAATTAAAAAAATAACATTTAGAAGCTAAATGGTAAAACTAGGTAGAAATTCAAATAAATTCAATAAATTTTACTTAATAAATTATGTATTTGCATTAGAAAATTCAGTATTTGATCCCAATATAACTCAATTATGGATGGTGAAGAGGATAGGTTGGGTGTCCCTTTTAGGTTAAAGTGAGCTTTGATTCAATAACAAATTCAAAATTTATAAATTTTAAATTTTGATTCTATTTCTAATACATAAATATTCATTTCACCAAACACGGGAACGACTTCAAGAAATAAATTTCACCTCGCATATGCAAGTTAATAAATTTCACCTCGCATATGCAAGTTAAAATTGAATGATAAAAAGTACATCAGTTACATTGTATTTTTATTTTTTACTCTTTACTCTTTATTCATAATTTTAAAGTTTTTAGATAAGACGGCTCTGATTATATATTAACTAAGTAGTAATCAAAGAAGGATAACTTATCGAAATTTTACTAGAGTTTAGAAGCTAATTACTTAGATACATATTGGTTGGCAATATTATGTATCATACCAAATTTTAGTGTGTCTAGTTACGTCTAGATGTATGTATCTTGAAATATATGAGGTCAAAATTAGGTGGAATTTGCTTTAGATTCAGTATATTCAAGTGAATTTGCATGTATCTGGGATACATGGACAAATCACCTTCACCTCCCTCCCTCTCGCTAGCCACTCTCCTATGAATCACACCAGATACATACATATACATGTATCTAGTATGATTTATATGTATCTGAAATACATTAATAAATTTCAAAGCGTCTTACTTGCATCTTTCCCTATTTTAATATATCCGATAGCAAAAAATATGTAAATAGTAAAAAATGTATATCTAGATATAAAAAAATTTTATCGATTTGACATTGAAATTTATAGATGTCAGTAATTTCCGTTTTGAGAATCAGTTCATTATAGTATTGAAAGGTTAGACCTATAATTTTCTTTCTTATTTCATTTTTCTCTTTTTCAACTTTAAAATTTAGGTAAACAATCCAATTTATATTTCTTTGTAAACAGAGTGATACATCCTGTTGAACATTAACTAAAAATCATTGTAAATTGTTTCCAAAGGCTATCCATCTAATTTGATCAATCATTAACAGATAAACCTAATATAAGTGGATTTGATCAGGATAGAAATGCAAAAATGCTCTGTTTCATTTTATATGACAATTTTTTGACGGCGAATATAAAATTTAAAAAAAAAAAGAGAGAATATTTATAGTAAATACCACTCTCAAAACTTGTGATATTAAATATAACATATGTATATCATGACATTTTTATGACTATAAAAACGTATTAATATAAAAAATAAATTTAACATAAGAGTTTGTGAATACCATAGTGTAACAAGATATTTTTTTCTTCAAAATTTAATTTTGATACAAATTGTTCAAAAATATACACTTCTTTATCAGCCATATTTCAATTTTGACCCTTTTTGATGATGATGTTACAAATTGTTCAAGAAGTGTATGTGATGTTACATACACTTATTTAATGATGATCCAATTAAAGATATGTGAGAAATAAATATTTTAGATCTTTTAAATACACTTTTTTCTTAAAAAAGTGTCCAAATGCATAGCATTGTAATGTTACATACCAAATAGTAACTTACTAAACATACCATTTGACTAATTAAATCGCCATAATCTTGTGGTATTGACTAACATTGTCCCAGCTTATTTTTGAATAAATAAAACGTAATTATGATATGAAAAATTATTAAATAAATTTAGTTTTTGTTTGGACATGAAATTTGAATTTAAGATTTTAAGTTTGGTTCATTAGACATAAAAAATCCATACGTGGGAAAATATCAAGTTACTCAATTCTTATACAATTTGATCAAAATAAAATTGGTGATTTTTTAAAAAAAATGATGTGTAAAAACTAAAAAAAAAAGGTTATTATTTTATATTACAAGTCGAACTTTTAAAACCTCTAAAGAAAATTTATGAAAATTTTATCAAAGAAAACTCGAGATGATTAGGACGGTTTGAAAAAGTTTAAATTTAATTATATTTAATAAAAAAAAGTAAAAAAAAAATATATAGTACTTTTTAAATAATCGACTAAATCGTATCATCGACACTCCTAAAATTCTTCTATCTTATAGCCTATAGGTCAAATAATCTACCTTTAGTTCATGCGGTTTAACTTTGAATAGAAAAAGAAAATATAAAACAAAATACACAATTGAGAGATTTAAGATGAGTCAAATGACTACTTTATATAGGGATTTTAGTAATTTCCTTTTAAGAAACAATTAATTATAATTAAACAATAATATACAACTTAATTCCTTTTTCCCAATTTTGAAATTTAGGTATAAACAATTCAATATATGTTTTTATAAATATGGAAATATATCATCTCAAAAATTCACTCAAAATCATTATAAACTATTTGAGAGAACGAATATATCAAATCTGATCAACGACTAACAAGCAAATCGAATGTAGGTGGATCTAATAAAAAAATACAAAAATAATTATGAAAAACTGAATAATTTTTATATCTTTATAATGAAACTATAAAAGCATACATTTAGTTCATGGACAAATCCTATTAATACAAGATTAATAAAAATTATCATAAACTAAACTTTGAAAACTAAACACTTTGGGAGATTCAATCACATCTATGCCTCCACTTTCACTTTCCATTGCCAAATACCTTAGATGAATCTTCCACCTCAGTCTAATTCACTAAACTTCCTTTTCCTACATCAATAGAAAATTTAATATTTGTAAATAATAAATATAAATCATTTTAGAAATAAAATCACATACCCTCTAGTTCATTAGATATGACTATGTTTGAAAGATACAAAATTAAAAAGAGAGAAAACAATCTAGATCTTGTGATTTTAAATATTTATTGTACCAGGACATTTTATAACTATATATAATTTGAACATGTTACAGAATTTTCAAACATAGAAAAGCGTTATTTTATTTGTTACGTTAGCCCCCCCCCCCCCCCCCCCCCCAAATAAAAAGCGAAAGTGTTGTAAAACAAAGATTAGCGATTACCTATTAGCCCGTTTCACATCAATCACCCTATTCCCCTTAGGATAAACATATAGGGTGGGAGGGGTTTCATTAGTAGCATGGTTAGCACTTAAATTCCTAAAAAAATCTTGTTCATGAGCCTCCAACTCAGCCAAGAACTCTTTAATCTTTCTTGGTTCATCCATGCCTTAATTTTAACCCTAACTTGTGAAAATAAAGCAATTTGATGATGATGTTACCATTTGTAGTGCTATGTATATATAGGGGAGAATGAGGAGGATGGGGTGGGGGGTCAAAGGGAATTTGCATTTGAATTTTTGGTTTTTGGTTTGTATTTGGAGAGTATTGAAAGTGGTTTTTTAAGGGATCAATACTAATTAATTGATGAAGAAAATTACATTAAATTAAATTAGCAAAAATATAATTTGGTGAAGTGGTTAATTAATACTTAGGGACAAGTAATCATTTGGAAATTAGAAGCTAAGGAACATATAATATAGGAAATAATATTACAAATGGTCACTTAACTTTAATTTTTATTTTAAAAGTCACTCAACTTTTGTTTTTAAACAAAATCCCTTAACTTTGGTACTTAATCCAAAACTCACTCAACTAGGGGACTTTTTTCGCATAAAGTCGCTCAAATCTATAAAAATTTTACTTACAAAATCACTCTTCTATTTAATTATTTTTCTGTAAAATTTGTTGATATGTAATTTTTATTTACAATCAAAAAATTGTAAGAAAATAAAAATATGTTTAATGAAATTAAATCTCTCTGCATACCCTTTTTTCCTATCATTTCAAATCAATTCATGTTGGTATAATATATCACAAATATAAAATATTACAGTTAAAATTAAAATGACAAAAATAATAAACAAATTTTTAGGTTGAGGCGCGGATATCTCACTCTCTTTAAGGAGACTCAAGCTCACTATGGCATAATCTACACGATTCAGTAGTATTACTCTTGGTTTGTCCCCTCCAGGATACAACAGCCCAACAACATCGTACGACTCAAATAACTCTGAATTAGTTTAAGAGTGCAAAGTTCCAAAAAAGAACATCTTCCTTCAACATATAAATATTCTCGTTTGTACAGTGAATATAGTTATATATTTAGATTATTTTTGTATGTCTCAACTCTCTCTTTTACTACATTATTCTCAATATAAACAGAATACAATACTACTCATCATTTTCACCTTATACTTTCTTGTATATCTCTTATTTTTTATAACACAAAGAAATAACACTATTTATAGGTGAGGAATTATTCCTTGCAATAAATAGTAAGATAATGAGATAGTAAATTAGATAAGTAAATGACATATAGATTACATGAGTTATCATATATAATGAGATAGAATAATGTGTGAAATTCGTTGTGAATCATAACTATGGTAAAATTCGTGATAAATCATCACATTTTCGTCAACTTGTACCCACTAACATATTCACTTAATATTTTAATTTTAATATTAAAATGCATAAACACCCGCAATTTCAATTACTGTAATATGTGTTGTTTTTTTTTGTTTTTTTTTGGTTGGGGGTGGGGGGTGGGGGTGGGGGTGGGGGGGTGGGGGGGTTAGAATGAGTATCTAAATTTCAAAAGATACACTGCTGCTGATTAATCATCCACAAATGTAAGGCCAATGATATTTAAATAGATATTTTTTAATTTTTAAAATTTAGTTTCAAATAAAAATTGAATATCAACAAATTTTAATGATAAAATTGATTAAATAAATAGAGTGACTTTACATATATATTTTTCATAGTTGAGTGATTTTTTAAGAGAAAAGCTCATAATTGAGTAAGTATTAAGTTAAAAATTAAAATTAAGTGATGTTCTAAGAAAAAACTTTGTAATTGAGTAAAGATACTTAATGAATTTCTTAAAACTTAGATATATAGTTTCAATATACATTTTTTCTAAATGTGGTGATACATCTTCTAAACATTAACTCAAAAATAATTGTAAATTGTTTCCAAAGGTAAATCTATCTAATTTGATCTCATTAAATAATAAACCTAATATAAGTGGATTTGATCATAAGAGAAATGCAAAAACATTTTTTTATTAAAAAGGAACATGATAAGAGACTAAATGTCTCATAAAACAAATAAAACAATAAAAGCATACATTTAATTCATGGACAAATCCTATTAATACAAGAATTAATAAAAGTTGTCATAAACTAAACAATGAAACCTAAAAACACTTTTGAAATTCAATCCCAGCATCAATGCATCCCACTTCACTTTTCAAATGCAATGCCCTTCCCTTTCCTGCATCAATAGAAATGAATTTAAGTATTTCTGTTTCATTTTATATGATAATGTTTGAAACACAAAATTAGAAAACGAAAATATTTTTAATAATTATCGAAAGTATCTTTAGAACTTGTAATCTCAAACGTAAACACATATATCATAACATTTTTATGACTATGAAAACGTGATAATTTAAACATAAATTTAACATAAAGTAAAAGTGATTACCTATCAGTTTTCTCATCGTTCGCCTTTTTCACCTCATTATTTCCCTTAGGATCAATGCTAGGAGGAGGAGTTTGGAAATATGAATCACCTTCATCAATAAGAGTTTGTAAATACCATTGTGTAACAAGGACAATTTTTTCTTCGGGATTCAACTCTGACACAAATTGTTCAAAAGTGCACACTTTTTCATCAACCATACTTCAATTTTGGCTCTCAATAAGTCAATTTTGATCATGATGATATTACAATTTGTAGAGTATATATAGGGGGGGGGGGTAGTGGGATGAGTACTAATTAATTAATTTTTTTTGGTATGTATTTGGAGGATTTAGTATAAGGTGAGTTAATTATTGAAGAGATGTATACTAATGAATTAATTGATGAATTAAGTTGACAAAATTTTAATTTGCTAAGGCTGTGAATAATGTGATTGTCACTAAAATTACGGGATCGTGCATGTACCTATTCTATTTTTAAAATTAGATACATGAATATTTACCATTTAATAAAAAATATATATATGAAAATAAATATTTCAAGATCCTTTACATAAATAATAAATATATTTCAATATCAAATTTATGGATCCTACACATTAATACGTAAATAATCAAAACAAAAAAAATAACTCTCACCATATACAAAAGCTTCTAAATAATGATAGGATGATAAAGACACAATTCGATTTATAGATTTATATATGATTACAAATCTATATAAAAACTTTTACTTATTAGAAGAAAAAAAAACTTGATTTGAAACTATTAGATTCAATTCAATGGATTAAGTATTTTTTGTAAAATAAAAATTCACACACCTACATAGTGGTGTCCATAACGTGATTTTATGTTTTTTTCTTTAAATTGTTTTTATAATATGTATCTCATTTTTATATATTTACAATTTATAAATATAATATAGAAATAAAAAATAAAAAGAGCGAATTCTTCAATATTTTTACGTCTAAATTTTTTGTAGAAATAAATAAATTATTTTTTTTTATAAAAAAAAAGTGTCCAAATGAATTGCATGTAATGTTACACACCAAAAAAATAACTTACTAAACATACCCTTTGACTAATTAAATCACCACAATCTTGTGGTATTGACTAACATAGTCCAAACTACTTTTTGAATTAAATAAAAAGTAATTATGATATGAAAATATATGAAATAAATTTTAACATTTGAATTTTTGAGTTTGTATTTTTATTGTAAGCATAAAAATCTCATAAGTAGTGAAAATTATTAAAGTTATCCCAATTCTTTATACAATTTTATTAAATAATAAAAATTGATTAATTTTGCTAAAATATAATATAAATACACTTGTGGGTCAATTTTATACTGAAAAAATGTAAAATCGTGATATGATAGTATCACATCAAGTTTTTAAAAAAATTTAAAATTTCATCTTATAATTTAAAATCATGAGATAAAATCGAAACTCAGAGACCTACTTACTTTTCCAATATAACTAGGTCTTGGCCAAACTTTTCTAGGTGTATCAAAACTTCTCTTAAATAATCAAGTCTATTTATTAGGTTTCTTCTAAATAAAACTATGGTTTAAATATATAGATATATATATTTAAATATATATATCTATATATATATCTATTATAACCTAATTAGTGTATCAAATTTAGTATTATTTATAGGTTAAATTCAAAAATAGTAATTAAACATTAAAAAAATTACTTTATATTACAAATCGAGCACTGCATTATTTATTTTTTTACAAATCGAACTAAGATGGAGCTAAAGAAATTTATGAAAAAAAATTATCCAAGGACTCTCAAGATAAAAGTTAAGTTTGAATATGTTTAATAAAATAAGTGAAAGAATATAATATTTTTGAAATAATCGATCAAATCGTACCACTGACACCCAAAAAAAAACTCTTATACCTAATGGATCAAATATTCTTCCTTTAGTTAGAATTACATGTATTTTGTTTTTATTTTTGTTTTTCTCCGAAAATAATATTTGATTAGTAAAAGGTAATTAAACGGATAACTAATATTCTTTTAAGTAAAGATCAAACTAAACTTGTTTCATAAATATAATTGACTTTCTATTATATGATCGGTATTAATGGTTTAATTTAAATTTGAATAGAAAAAGAAAATATCAAACAAAGTAATTCATTATAATTAAACAATAACATACAACTTAATTCCCATTTTCCCAAATTTAAAATTTTAGGGATAAATAATTTCAATATATGTTTAACTTTTTAAATGCAGCAATATACATCATCCCAAAAATTCACTCAAAATCATTATAAATTATTTTTGAGGACGAATTTATCGAATTCAATCAACTATTAACCAGTAAATCTAATGTAGACCGATTTAATCAGTAAAATACAAAAATAATTCAATAAAGAAACAAAGGTGAAACATAAGAAACTGAACCATTTATATATCTTTATTACATGAAATTACAAAAACAGACATTTAGTTCATGGACAAATCCTATTAATACAAGATTAATAAAAATTATCACAAACTAAAATTTTAATTTGAAACCTAAACACTTTGCCAAATTCAATCACATCAATGCTTCCACTTCACTTATCAGTGCCAAGTACCTTTGATTAATCTTCCACCTCAAATTTAATGACCTTCCTTTTTCCTACATCAATAGAAAATCAACATTTGTAATTTGATTATATATGACGATGTTTGACAGATCATACTCAAGAATATCCTTATATCTTGCGATCTTAAACATGTTACAGAATTTTCAAACATAGAAAAGTGTTATTTTGTTTGTTACGTATATCAGAAAAATGAAAACAATGACGTATAAAACAAAGATTAGTGATTACCTGTTAGGTTTCTCATCAATCACCCTTTTCACCTTAGGATCATCATTAGGAGGATTTTCATTAAGAGATTGCTTAGCCCTTAATTTTCTAAAGAAATCTTGTTCTTGAGCATTCAACTTAGCAATGAACTCTCTAAAAGTAAATGTTTTTGGTTCATCCATTGCTTAATTTTGACCCTAAATTGTGAAAATAAAGTAATTTGATGATGATTTTACAATTTGTAGTGTGTTGTATATATAGGGGAGAATGAGGGGGGGTGGGGGTCAAGGGGAATTTGAATTTGAATTTTTTGGTTTTTTGTTTGTATTTGTAGAGTGTAAAAAGTGGTTTTTTGAAGCAAATTAAATTAAATGTAATTAGCAAAATTATAATTTGGTTAGTATTGATTACTTAGGGACAAGAAAAATCATTTGAAAACTAGATGGAACATATCATATAATATAATATAACTTGCTCTATAGTATGATTTTCGTTTTCTTAATTATTTAATATCAAAAGAAGAAGAAAAAAAGTATCACACACCAATTAGTAATTTTCCTTAATTGACTTTGACTAATATAATCACCATAATCTAGTAATCTAGTGGTATTGACTAGATTCACTATTTTAAGGAATTTTAATAAATAATATTCACTATATGTTGTTTAAATATTGTAGAAAAATTGACTATTTTAACGAATTTTAATAAATTCTAATTTTCATATGTTGTTTAAAAATTATAGAAATTAGTCATATGTGTTTTTATAAACTATGACAAATGGAACATTTCTACCCTTCATTAATAGTTGAGGTCAGATATATATATTATTTTTATAATTACTAGTTGAAATTAAATTTGTCCCCAATTATGCAAAATAAAATAAATTTGTTCATATTTTTAAACATAAGATCTTAGTACCACATGTTACGTAAAAAGTATTCTTAGAAATTATGCAGAAGGAATAAAAATATCCTCAGTTAATAGTTTGGTTCTAAAATTGTAAATCGTCCTTATCTTCAATAATTTTATTCAAATATATCCTTATTGTTACCTAATAAAGCAAATATACCATGTTCTAGATAAATATATTATTTTTTTCTTTTGAAACACATTTATTTTCTAATACTTATTTTTTAATTCAAAAATGTTTATTGTACTTGAATTCAAAAAACATTCAGAAATAATATATGTTTGACTTGAAGAGCTATAATCCTAGGGCTGCCTGTTCATAGTGAAAAAAATAATACTATATGTTAGCCCATGAGATATAATCCTTGGGCTGTTTGTTTATTGATTTGACTTATCGGTTATTAGTGTGTAAATATGTTAAATTGTTATAGAATCATCAAGAGAATAATTGTTATTAGTTTGGTTATCGATTTAATCGTTAAGATTTGATTAAAAAGAATCATTAAAAAATATTTAGAAACAAAGTGGCAAATCAAATGAACTATGCAAATGAGTTGACAATTTTTTGCTCAAAAGCAAACAACTGTCACGTAGAATAATCGAGAGGTTGAGACAACCAGAAATTAAAGTATAAAACTGAACTTTAAGTCAAGAATTTTATATGTCAAATAATATAAATATAATTATTTCATTTACTATCAAATTATCGATTAACCAACCATTAAAAATGAAGCAAATATATACATGCCCTTTTTTTTTTAGTGACATGCATCATTTTTTTGAAGATCAACTCAAAATCATAGTAAGTTGTTTTCGATGACGAATCTATCAAATTTGTTCAACTATTAACGAGTAAATTTTGTGTAGGCGAATTTAATCAGGGAGATACATAAATAATTATAAAAAGAACAAAGGTGATAAGAGACTAAATATTTATAAATATTTAAAATGAAACTGTAAATGCATACATATGTAGTTCATGGACAAATCCTATTAATACAAAGATTAATAAAATTTGTCATCAAAATTTTGAAACCTAAATACTTTGAAATATAATCCTATCAATGCCTCAACTTCATATTTTTGGAAATTTTGATGAACCTTCCATACCAAAGTGATTGTCCTTCCTTTTCCTGCATCAATAGAAAAAACAACATTTGGAAACAATAGATAAATTATAGAAGAAATAAACTAATCCACTCTCTATTTCATTTTATATGACGACGTGTAACAGATACAAAATAAATAAATAAAACATATAAAAAGATTCTTGCAACGTATGGTCTTAAGAGTATATATACAATTACATTTTAATGACTATAAAAAACATGTCAATAAAGATATATAAACTCGAAACAAAATTGAGTGATTATTACCTATCAGGTGTCTCATCGATTATCATTTTCACCCTACGATTAACACTAGGAGGAGGATTTTGCAAAGAGGGATCAATGTCATTAACAAGTTGCATAAACCTTTGTTTCTTAAGGAACTCTTGTTCTTGAGCATTCAACTCTTCTATGGAAACTCTAAAAGTAAACTCTTTTGGATCATTCATGCTTTAATTTTGACTCACTTGTGGGGACAATAAATCAATTTTTTTAGTGACAATGTTATACAATTTATAGTGTGTGGGTTACAAGGAGAATTTATAAATATAATATTGAAAAGGAAAAAAAAAATAATTCCATTTTTGTTAAGTGTATAATTTTCATAAAAAGAACATATGACCTAATCAGTAATTTTCTTAACATTGACCTTTGACTAATTAAGTTACCATTACACAACCTAGTGGTGTTGACTAAGATTAACTAATTTAATAATCATGCATTGTTTGAATATTATAGAAATTAGGAAAAAGAATTAAATTTGCTCCTTAATTATATGGAAGGGAATATATTTTTCGTTTGTTGGTAATGGTTGGGGTCAAAGTCAATGTTACTAGTAAGCGCTAAATTTATTCTTAAATTATGCGAAATAAAATAAATTTATCATTATTTCAGAATAAACAATAGAAGCTTAATATCTTATAATGTTAAAAAGCGAAATAATTATTTTAAACTTGGGGATACTTGAACCTTTTGCATAATTCAATGGCAAATTTAACCCTTACCCCTAATGATGAGTTCTAATTATTTGTTTAATTTGTTACTCTTTTCTATCTTTCCACCACTCCACTGTCTCTTAACACTACTCTTATAATTTACATTGTTTTTAATATAGTTTCTATTTATCTGAAATTTATTTTAACAAGATAATTATTTTTTTAAAAAAATAATTGTAATTATATCAAATTTTAAGGTACAAAACATCCCAAGACCCTATTTTTATGTTGTTTAATCCTAATCTAACCTAATCTAATTAGGTCTTAATGATAAAATAAAAAGATGAACTTCTACCCAATGATCTCTCTAGTATCATCATTCCATAGAGATGATATTTGTTTGAACACAGAAACTCGCAGACGTTACTATTTGGATAGTGTGTGTACCAAGCAAACTTGCTCATATGCAATAACTCGCAAGGAGATGTAAAGGAGCAAACTTGCTCAAATGCAATAACTCGCAAGGAGATGTAAAGAAAGCCTACTGTGACAATCTCAAATGACAGAATGAGGATGTGTTTTACTCACGAGTATATAAAGTAAATATCACATCGTGCACCTTTTAGTAGGAAAAAGAAACAGTAACACGTTCAAACTGCATTCAGTACATAGTGCACTAATTGAATAGAGAGAATTGATGATCAAACTTAAAACAGAAATCCATTGACAAGTTTAACTGTTATCTAGTCGAATACTGAATCCTGACGGTACAAACTTAAGTTCCCTAAGGTTCCTTTAAACAAGCGGCAGCAGCATCTGGGGCATAAACAACGATTCGTTAAGAGCTACTGCTGTGGTCTAGCGACAGGCTCCAATGCTTCAATTGTCACCACGCTGTTCCCGCGAATCACCTGAAAGAGAAATTTTGCCAAGATATTAGCTATCATATTCAGAGCTGTAAGACCCAAACAACCAGAGTGAAGGAATAAGGGTAAAGGGAGAGAGGAGGAGAGAATAAGAAACTCACCACCATGCCAATTTCATTCTTATCATTGCCATTAACTTCCACTGTGTTGTCAATGACCAAATTCATGAACTGATCAAACCCACGAAGAGTTCCAGTGACTAAGCGGTTTGCATTCAACTTGACTGCGAAAAATAAACAGCATTATTACTCAAAGTTTGGTAGCAACATCAAACGGCAATTAACATAGGAATGTAAAATTATAAAACACTATCTATAGCCATTTTTTCTAAAAGAAAACACCTTCATTCAGACTGCACTTAAAAGAAATTCTATGCAGTCCAGCACGGAAGGTTAATGCAAGAGATGCACTTATAGCTTCATAAAATGTGTTCCCCCTTTGTTTTAGCTATGAACTGAAGGTGTTGTAGGAGGTTCTCTTATGGACAGGAGGGATAGAGACATCAAGGAAAGCACTGATTTCCTGCGACAAATTATGCTGTCTAAAATCAGCTGGAAGGCTGAATATACTTGATCTGCTAGCATGTAACATGGCTGCCATTTGCAAAATGTTCTGGAACTTATGCCATAAGAAAGACAGATTATGGATACAGTGGGTACATATTTATTATGGGAAGCAAGGTACATAATGGGGTGTGCAACCAAAGAAAGCTTTTTGGGTGATCCATAAAATCATTAAAGCTTATTAAGACTTTGAGGAAGTTGGCTGGCAAGGGATGGCAAGATGGGCAAGTACTAACTGCAAAGGTAAGGGTGCACAAGCTGAAGTTTACGCTGATGACACTAGCAGCAGGAGTATATTACATATGGCAAGAAAGAAAACCTGTGAATCTTCCAATCAAAAAGCAGAAGTCCTGAAGCTCTCTCTAGAATGATAGTCCAGGATATTTACAGTAGAGGAGTAACGAAAGCGAGGCTATCTAGAATACTGGCTCAGTTGAAATATTACTATCCTTAGGCTGCTATACTGCACATTCCTCGATTTTGAAGGATAGTAGGATGCTTCCATAGTGTTAGATGCTTTACACCAGGCTGGGGATGTCTAGCTCTGGGTTTTTTTGATATGCAATGTTCACTTTTGTAGTAAAACTGCTTATTTACCGAAAAAAAAAAAAGGAGTTGTTCAAGTCTAGGGGCATCTATGCTTGGAAAAAAGTTGCGCACATACACACACTCAAGTTTTTTTTAACCCCACACATTGCAAAAGAAATTGCAGCAGCAAAAGCAGTCAATGACAAAGGAAACATTCATGAAAAGGTTTTGAGTTGCATGATGACCAGGAGGTACTGTAAATTGCAGTTTAAGCCGCTCAGACTTGAGCCTTTTGCATTAAAAGGAAATATAAAACAGGGATGTGATTGACAGATGGGAAATACAGAGAGCGTGGTAAATGATACGATAACGTCAGAGCAAGAGTATAAGGTCAAAAAAATTTCAGCTCTTAATAGTCTAACAATAATGACTTTGATTGTGGCTGGTTATGCATTACATAGCGAACTTAATTTTCTCTGTTGATAATGAGGAAGTGGACGAGAATATATCACTTGCCAGCAAACACAATTTCCTTTACCTTTGAACCTAGATAAAAATCACTAACAGACGCTGATAACTAGCAATTTTGCACGGACAAATGTAAGCAGTGGAAGAATACAGAAAGCACACAAAAATAAATTCTTAAACCCTAAATTATTGCAGCAAAAACAAACTAAGCACTAAATGATTTATTTATTTTTTATTACGGTAGTGTACGGGTCGTGCACCTCGACTAATTCCACGGCACACCTACCACCTCCCATCTGCAACAAGTAATCGGCAACTCTATCCATCAAAGCTCAAACAGATGACAGAGATTAACTAGTGTTTTTTGTCTCTGCTGGAATTTTAAACCATAGACCTCATGACTCTCAACCACATCATTAATCACTAGGCCACACTCTGAGGCGCAAAGCATTACTAACTGATAAACCCTAAATTCCTTAAAAAAACACTAAACCCTAAACAAATAGCAGCAAAACCAAATTAATCCTCCACATAAAGCACAAAACGTACAAGCATAGAGTTTTACAAACTAATAAGCCTTAAACCCTAAGAAAATTGCAGCAAAAACAAATTAACCAACCACAGAAAGCAATTTAAAAAAAACATAGAAACATAAAGCATCGTTAACCTACTTTGAAGCTGCTTGTCCATATACCTGTACAAAACAAAACCAAAAATAGAAAATGAATAAGAAATCTTCATAAAAACATCGAAAAAAAAGGAAAAAATAAATGAAACTCAGAAGCTAAGCTCGATTAGAGGTACAACATACTTTTTGAGATCCGGAGGTTGACCCGACCTGCTCATCCTTGAGAGTTTTACCTTTTGCTCACTTGCCGGAGAAGATGAAAAATGGAAGAAGTTTTGTACTTTTGCTGCGCAGTCGGGACTCAAAATGTTTAACTTCAGTCCGCTTTTTATTTGTGGCCAACACCAACTGAGGGTTAGGTTGGTAATTTTAAATTTACCGAGAGGTCTCGGGTTCGAGCCACCTAGGATATCGAGTCGCTCTTTTAGGAAATGTTATACTCCTTATGATGGAATTTTTTAACTCGAATTTAAATTTAGTTAAATTTTCAATATAAATATCAAACATCGAGTAAGAAACTAAAAAAGTATTGGTCAATATTGATGTCGATTTTGTTATAATATTGACATATTTGCTATGCATTTTTAAGTTGTTTTTCTTGATATTAAATTTTTATGAGAGAAATTACTTTTAAGTGTCATGGAATTCGAGAAGAAAAAGAAACTTTTTTTTGTAAAAAAAAGGGGAGCAAAAGACAGAAATCACATACTTTTGATGTAAAATTACCATTTGTCCCTTATAAATTTTAAGTTACAAAAGTCTCTCAAACTGATACAATAATATAAGCACTGATACATAATCTGATGCGCGAGATACATTAATCGTTAAGTAAGATACATTACATTTTATACATGATACACTAATCTGATGGTCGATATACATTAATCTGATGCGCGAGATACATTAATCTGATGTGATGATTGTAAATGAGGGATTTTGGGAATTTATAAAACAAATAGGGTATAATGGTAATAAGAGAATTTAAATGTGAGATTTCTGTCATTTATCCAAAAAAAAAAAAATAACCGTATAAAGTTGAGATATTATTATCGAAATATCTTTTACTATTTAAAATGTGGCAAGTATCAATTTATTATAAAATAGGGACTGAGTCCAGGTACCCCATTAAAAGGCCAAAAGTAAGGGGCCTATTTTTTTTCAAACATTATATAGGTTACATTTTAAAACTTACCCAACATTCCTTACTGGGCCGAGACTGGAAATGGGCTTTTAACGGGCCTTCACTTGCTGGATTTAACTGGCGAAGGTTCATGAGATGGAACCATTTCTCGATTGAATCGACATCTCGATTCATATATTAATTTTTTTCATCCAATGATTTAATACTCGTAATGAAGCTCGACTTAATATTCTTTTGAACTGATTGATTTTGCCATACATTACTTGGTCCTTATTTACTATTTAGTCTAAATTCTTATCTCTTATGATTTGCGTAAAATAATTAATTAAGATGAGTATTTAATTTTTAGCAAATTCAAATTCTAACTCTATTTCGACGTAAATCATTTAGGTAAGTCTAAGATCCATTTATAAGATCTAGTTGCATGTTCAAATTTCATTATAAGTGTTGCATACGCTTTGACAATCCACAATCAAATTAATAAAAATAATTTCTTTATTAATAGTATATTAATTTATATCTTATTGATATTATCCACCAATTTTTTTTTCTTTCATATCTTTAAAAGTAGTTCTTTATTATTGATTCAAAATAAAAATTCTAGTTATTACTAAATCCAACATTTTTCTTCCACCCATCATCTTGATAATTTGCACCATATTATTGTCGTTCCATTATTGCATTAGAGGGCGCTCCTTCAAACGGTTAGTTGTAAAAATTATTTCGGATCGACTATTTCCAAATCGCTCGTTAATATTTAGTCATCGATTAAAATATGATAAAGAAATAGATATATATTATGTAACACGAACATAATTTGTGGACAAATAAAACAAGATAATTAACACACAGTATAGATCGAGTTTGTAGGTATTTAAAACTTCAATGGAAACTCCATGAATTATGATTCATGGTGTTTAAATATTTATCGACTCAAATTGTAGGAATATTTATTGAAGTTCAGACATTTATGAATTCATATATACTTTAAATAAAATAAGACGTGAAATATACTATATTGATAATAAATATTTACTCCAAATTCGATATTTATATTAAACTGATGAATAGCACATCTTAATTCATAATCCTATTGCTAACTATATTTTAATTTTCATAATTATCTAATATGATTTGACGTAAAAAACGAGTGGGGTTTGAATTTTTATTTGATATATATTCTATCAATTTTTATATAATCCATAAGCCACATTGCCATGATTATTTGGAATGCGTAATCAACATACTTTCATCACACATAATAATCATTTCTTAACAAACTCACCAAAATAAAGTATAGGAATCGTCACTCTCATGCATTATTCATTTGAAAACTATGTAATAATTCTTTTTCTTTTCTTATTATTTTTGTCATGATGTGGACGTATATATATATATAATCGTTTGATAGAGAGTAATAAAATAATACATGTATTAACTTCATGTCCTAATAATAATGTCTTGTTTAAGATATTTTTTTATGTCATGTATATCTAATTCTTACACTCGATCGTATATTAACACAAACATAAATTATACACGTATCATATATTTAAGTATCTAAATAATTCAAACCATGAAGACAAAGTACAATGTCCCATCAATGATTTCAAACCATTTAAGTACTTATTATATAATAATAAATATATTGTAGTATATCATTTTCAACATTTTTTAACATGATTTAATTTCAAATTTGTAAACTAATTACCCGCTAAATTTTATTAGTCTATCTTGTGAATATAGATCTAAAACGTTACATCATGTTTAGTCACTAACCACATGTCCCATCATATATTACAAACTCAAAGACAATAATAGATCAAATATTACTATAAATTATAATTTGGATTAATAGATAAAAACCTAGAGAAAACAACAATTAATTCCACCTTAATCCAAATATAGTTTATATCACAAAATGTATAAACTAAATGTTAGTATGTTACCAAACATATATATATATTATGTCCTATTTGGACTCATATGATTCTAGTTATAATAATTTTTCACACTTTATTATCAACCATTGATAAAAATACCAATAACCTAAAATACTTAATTTGCTAAGTTTATATTTATCTTTATTAATTAATAAAAAGACATCTACAAATTTATTGTCATAAATGCATAGACATTATTGCTACCAAAAAAACTTTGAAGAAGAAGCTTGTTGTGTAATTTTTTGCTGCTGTCTCCTACTCTCCATAATTATGCATTTAATATGCTCATTTATTTTTTAGGTCTTTATTTATTTATGTTTACCTACCTATTTGTTTGAATTTCTTTGATATTTGGTAATTATATACGAGCTCGATTAATTTTGGATCGTGTTGAGAAATTTCACATTAAGGATAGAGTGCTCTCTGACTCTGTATCAAGGGGATTCAAATCCGATACCTCTTGATTAATAATGACGGGATACTTATATCACTCAATCACAATTCTTATTGGTTCATTTGATATGATTTTATTTGGGGAAAAACTCAATAGTATGTTATTCCTCTTTTTTATATTACGTGGTTTCATATTACACGTCCATATTATAAAAATAGCTATTTTATATTATTGTCAATTTACAAAAATAAGTAATTTTATCTTTAAAAAATTAGTTCTTTTTAAAAGTGTAAATAAATTTATAAAATTCCAAAAAAATCTCTAGCGATAAATTAATAAATTTATTCTTTTACACAGAGAAAATAAACAACTAATATTAGTCTATTGTGCCATCAGATTAAACCCCCATGCTAGTTAATTTATAACCCATTCTCTAATTTTATACTAATAAAATCCAAAATATATATAAATAAATATTTAAAAATATTTTACGTATATATCATATAATTTTTTCCTCAAGAAAGTTCGGATGAACTACTCGATCGCTACCTTCTAAATTCACCGAGAATCATATTAATCCAACTCAACTCAACTGAAATTCCATTTTAATCAACCTCCTTACTAATTAAACGAAATCAAATTTTTTCCTCTCTTGAGGCGTAAACCCATAACACGTCACCTAATTAAACGAATACTCAATTGAATCCCCGCTCGTTATCCTCTAAATCCTATCCAACTCAACCGAAATTCCATTTTAACCGAACCCATTACTAATCGAAGGAAATTCAGTTTAAGTCAAAATAAAAGACGTTAAGCTGAATCACCAAACAAAACAGAGCCGTCCGGTCCCAAAGGAGCGTCTCTCCAATTGGCACCTAATTTCTCGTTCGATAACTCTTTATCTTCTTCATCAAACTGCCATTGTTGAATCACACAGTATAATAATACTCAATTTTTCTCACTCTGCACACATCCCCATACCCTAAAAACTCAAAGAAGATTCAATAATCAATACATAATACTCTGTATTTCCTCCATTACTATGCACGTTTAAGCTTGATCTAGATTTTTCCCTTTCACTTGTTTTTTTTTGGGGGGGTTAATGGGTGTACCGTATAGTCGTAAACTTCCTCTGTTTTCATTGTGTCCCTTGTGAATTTCTTCCATTTAACTCTTCTTCTTTTTCTTTTTCGTTCTCAAGTGGATAAGGAATCTCTGTATTTCTTCGTTTTGTGTAAACGGGGAATATAATATTGCTTAATTTCAAAAACCCAGAAAAACCCATGTTTTTTTTTCATCATTTCAAGAGAAGAATCGAAAAACCAGTTGTTGTTTTTTTGTATTAAGCTAGTTGTATTTTGATTTTTATACGATTTGGGTAAATGGGGAATTGTTTGGGGGTATCGAGGAAGTCGGCATCGGAGATTGCGCCGGCCGATGTGCTGAAGAAATATCCGGCAGTGAAGCTGTATGGAAATCCGGATAGTGTCACGACTTATTACATTCGATGTGCTCTGCTTTACAAGCCGGTGACAGTCAATTTCGTCCCCTCTGATACCCACCAATCGCCGGCGGTGGAGTATAAATCGGATTCCGTTACTGGGTCTGTTGATTCCGTGCTGCGTTACTTGGATATGAAGTTTCCGGAGCCGAAGCTGTTGACGGGGAGTATTGGTGGGTGGTATGATGAAACGACACCGTTTGTTGTGTGGTTGGTTATTTTGCAGCATAGGAGTATAATGTGGCATTTGGAGAGAATGGGGAGGTGGGCGGAGGACTTGGCGGCTCGTGGAGGTAAAGCACGAGGTGATCCGGCAATGGGGACTCCACGAATGGAGGTGAGGAAGTTTGCTAGAGGCTATTCACAGTTGCTGGAGCTAATGCTTGAACATGCTCAAATGGAAGAAAGAGTTGTCTTTCAAATCTTGGAAAAAGCTGATAGAGGTAAATTTTGTTTTATCAGATTGCTGAGCATATAGTGAAGATAATTTGTTTGTTAGCTTAGCTCCATTGATTAACTGTGAATCAAGTAAAGCTTTTTATCAATCAATCTAACTATGCCTGTACGTAGCAGTGCGTTGCGTTGCCTATCCTTCCATATTAGTAGTGCTAGTGTTAATTCTGTTGTAGTTTTTGTTGTTCGATTACGGCAACTGCCTACCTTAGAATGCTTTGCCATGATTTCTTCCTTTTGGTTAGTTCTTTTTCTAATCTGCTTTGATATGCTTTTTCTTGAGTCGAGGATCTATTGGAAACAATGAAGCTACCTACCAAGGTAGGAGTGAGGTCTGTGTAAACTCTACTCTACCCTCCCCAGATCCTACTTGTGCGATTTCATTGTGTATGTTGTTGTGTAGTTGGACGCGCAGAAATATTGAGTTATGTACTGCTGGTTGTTGGATTGTATTGGTGTTTCTTCCTGTGTCTGGGGCTTGTTTGGGACTTATTGAATTTTTGGCTCAATACTAAGAGGATTAGCTATTTTAAGTAGACTAGTTTTAGCTCATAAAGCAACCACAAGTCTTCTCCGTTATTCGAGCTAGTGACCTTATGCTTGAAAAATGTCTCTTTGTTATGAATTATGATTAATTCTATATATGATGTGCCTGTTTTATGAAAGATATATGGAAATGGAAACGGGGTTACAACGACAGAGTCGAATATAGCAGCTTTTGCAATAAATTTAGTTAGTACTAACTTACAAGATCGATTGATCCTCAATGGATTCAGAAAGGTGAAATGCAGAACAAAATCATTTTATTAGATTGATTTATCTTCATGGTGGAACTGTTGCTCTAATGTATGTTTGAACAAAATCAGATTTTCGAGGATAGTCAGCGACTGATCAACAAGAACGTTTAGCTTATTAATTTACTTATAGGGGGCTATGTTCTTGCTTTAGTACTTAGTGTGTCTGACGTTAGTTGATTCTCCGAATGCATGCTGATCTGGTAATCTGTTGTTTTGCCGCGATATATTGACCTTTAGTGGGCTATAATTCAGGACTGTCTAAAGCTGCAAATGAGGAGCATGCAAGGGACCTTCCTATGATGAATGGTATTAAAGAAGATATCAAATCTATAGGAGTTCTTGATTCAGGGCATCCTGCCTACCAAGATGCCCTCTGTAACCTTTCTACTCGACTCAAAACCTTAAAGGTAACGTACATTCTGCATTCATTATAACATCACTTGTGAGGATTCCGATAGATGTTAGTCCACCAAATCCTTCTGAAATGTGGCTATCTAATCCAGGAGCATAGCAAGAAACACTTTGAAGAAGAGGAGAAGAATCTACTGCCACTGATGGAGGCAGCTGAATTGAGTAAAGTACAACAGGATAAAGTCCTAGACCAGTGTTTGGATGTCATGCACGGGACACACTCTCATCTGTTTCGTTTCTTTATGGAAGGCCTCCTCCCTCCAGATGCCATGCATTACTTAGACATGCTTTCTAGGTGCAGTGATCAAAACCGAGTGTCTACAATGCTCCGATTAATCACTGATAAGGCTGTATAATCCATACAACAATCACTCAAATGATCAAGAAACTAATCATTGAGTCTAGTCCAGCTTCGCGCTTAAAGTAGAGCACTTGATGCTATCATCACTTGTAATTGCTTTGCTCTTCTTTTATGTTCTTTAAGAACCATTGTTACCTTTTTGTTGTTTCTTTCACAAGGCAGATACTCAAAGCAAAAGGGAGGATTGGTTGCCTTATGTTCTTTCCACTTTTAGTTTTTGCTATATTTTTCTTTCTTTTACTTTAGTACACTTTAGCTAGTTATAATATAATATGATATGTACATAGTGAAAACATCAAAGAGACAAGCTTTGATGGATGTTACTTTGAATTTACTACTTTGTTAATGTAAATAATTTGGAGGTAATCCATGTGGAATGTTGTTGCTTTTATGTTAAAAAAAAAGAAAGATTTTGATGTCATGTATGCTTTTGTCCATGTTCATCAAAAGTTACTTGTATATCATAACTTTAATGTCTTTAGCTTTGGGAGAGAAAAAGAGAATATTGTATTGTGGATAAGCATATTGCTTCTTCTTTTTTTGTATTGTACTTTTTTGCCTTCTTTTTCCTTTGTTATTCTTCACTTCAAAGTTAAGTTGCATCTTTTCCATTTAGAGCTTCTTCGGCTTCGCTTGTTTTAAATGTTTTTAAGTTTTTAATGCAAAGTAGCTTTTAAACGATTTGGTAGTGTTTGAATAAAATTAAAAAAAAAAGAGTTTTAAACTCTTGTTTTTAAGTAAAAATAACAAAAGAAGTTAAAAATGTAAGTTAGATATCTTAGTTTATGATTTTTGGCGTATAAGCCATAAGTTTAAGTTCATTCAGACATGCTCATAGATCGTATAACTTTAGGGGCTGGGAAAAGAATTACTTTCTGTCTTAAATTAAATGATACCATTCGACTATTAACAGAAATTTTAAGAAATTCTTTTCTTTTTTGTTGAAATTAACAGTCTAAAACCTCTTGATCAATTATCGGACTACAAATCATTTTATTAAGAATAAAATAACGATTTTAAAGGAATAAATTTCATTATGATAAAGATAAAATGATAACACATTATAAATCAGAAAATGAGCACTAAAGTACAACTAAAATTTCTTGATCTTAATTATCAAAACTAAAATTGTCCTTATTGAGAGATCTTCAAAGTTTTTTTTTTTTAAGCCCAAATACTCTTCATGTATTTATCGCTTTTTCGATCAAACTTACACTCCATTTTTCGTGCTGCAAAAAAAAAAAGACGAAAAAAAAGATATAAAGTCAATAATTTAAAGAATTTAAATTATATACATCGATAATATAATACTAACCAGTATTCTCAACTTGGCATTCTCCTCGCGCATATACTTGACATAGCAAGAAGAGCAAAGTGTTCCCTTCATCATGTTATTATTCAGTATATCAATTTCAAGCGTAATTTTTTGAAATTCCTCCTCAATCTCCCTACAAAATTTAAAGCACCATAAAAATCTCATAAAATTATAGAATAAATAGTTATCCAATATATTAACATACAAAATAATATTTAACAGCATATAAATAAGACTAACAAAAATACTAAACTCACCTTTCAAAATCATGATCAGTTGAAGCCATTGGGTAGAAATTTGAATTAAAATAAGATTAAAAAAGTTTATTTTATTGTAATTATGCTATTCACAAGATGGAAAAAGCCCTTTAAATAGTGGTGAACTTGGTTTTTACCAACTAATTACCAAGTGTAGAAGTCAATATGTTATTATAATCATATGTTATAAAATGGTAAAAAATAATAATTTTGTTACTAAATTTTATGAGGTAAGCTAGATTATTTTTGATAAATATTATAGCACATAAAAAATTAAGTCCATATTATTACAATAAATTGTTTAGAAATAGTATAAGTATAATTTTGTTACTAAATTTCTTGAAGTAAATGAGATTTTATTATTATTTTTTGATAAAAAAATTAATGGTAAACATTATAGAAAAAAAAAGTCCGTATTATAATCATATGTTTAAAAATGGTAAAAATATAATTTTGTTACTAAATTTCATGAAGTAAGTGAGATTTTGTTTTTTTTTAATAAAAAAATAATGGTTACATTATAGAAAAAAAAGAAGTCCATTTTATAATCATATGTTATAAATGGTAAAGATATAATTTTGTTACTAAATTTTTCATGTGGTAGGTGAGATTTTTAATTTTGGTAAATAAACAATGATAAATATTATATCACATAAAAAAAAGGAGCCCATATTATCAATAATCACATGCCTATAAATGGTAAAATATAATTTTGTTGTTGAATTTCATGAGGTAAAGTAATTTTTTTTATTGGTAAATAAACAGTGGTAAATATTATAGCACATAGAAAAGGATAAGAAACTATTTGGGTTAAATTTTATTTTTGACGTACAAGTTATAATTTTGATTAATTTTTAACACTTTAATTTAAAATTAAGTGCTAATAAATATATATTTTAAAATTTTAGTTTTTGACGTACAAGTTATAGTTTTGATTAACTTTTAACACTTTAATTTAAAATTAAGTCCTAACAAAATATATATATTTTTTTAATATTCTAAACACTTTAAAAGTATTTAAAAATTATTTTAACTAAAAACACTTGAAATAACTCAATTCAAATCGATCCTAAACAACAATAGTTAACATTTAGGTTGCCTCTTTGACAAACTTCTTTCTATATAGCATTTCCATCGTTATTTTAATTTGTCATATTTTATTTTTCGAGAGTTAAATTATGTAAATTTTGATTAATATTTTGAAAATAATATGAAAATAATTATATTTTTTAATCACATTTCGTAGTATTTTTCGTACAATTTTTTGAGTATCTAAAAATTAATTTTAAAATGTTAAAATTAATCTAATTTAAATTAACTCTTAATAAAAAAAACTAAATATGGTCAAGTGTATAAAAACGGGAACGAGGAAAAAGGAAGGGAGGAAGGGACAAATACTAATATCATTGACAAAAAGAGTATAAAAAGAAGCCTGATTAATCAAAACCTTTAATTAATCCTATAAAACATACTTAATGCAATAAATCAATCATCTAACAATGTAATTCGAGAATTTTATTTAATAATATAAATTTAATTAAATTTAAAAGGCATCAAGCGAAACATAAAAACTAAATAAAAAAGAAGAACAGAGAAATAATATAATGAACATATCATTGTGACTTTTGTTATTATTAATAAATAGAAAGAAAACCAATTTAATATATAATTGTCCCAAAATATATAGAGGCTTGAATTTTAACTTGTTTATTACTACTCGTGTTTTATGTTAGTCGATTATTTTTTTCACATATATTAGAAAATTATAAATAAGAAGATATTTTTTACTCATTCGCTTTTTAAAAAACTTGTTGAAAATTTTACAATAATATGAACACTTTTAAAAAGAATTAAATTCAGGAGCAGTTAATATAGAAAAAAATTAAATCTTTTGACTTAGTAAAGTAGTTGATTAATATGAAATAACTATTTTTAGTAAATTGATCAACTATTATCAAACGATAGAAGTAAAGTGAACGACGTTTTATGGTTGAATTAACCCCAAACGAAGACGGGGGGGTAAATTTGAAAAGACGTTTATGTTTGAATTAACAAGCAATATGATGGCTTAATATTTTTTTTTTAAAAGGACGAAGATGTTTAATTATTTCTTTTGTTAAGTAATAAAATACCATGATTAATTGATTTATTCATCATCACTAACCAAATAACTTGTAAAAAACTTACACGCATTGAGTGTTTGCAATAGTTTAATTTAATTACTATAATTAAGTAATTTATAGATAAATATATTAATTAAATAATTATAACTAAGTGATGGTTATATATGGACACATTTAATGCATTTATTGTTTTGACATAAATATTTATATCAAAAAGAAACTATTAAAAAAAGATTGTGTTTAATAACTTTATATTTATTTATTTTGATAGATATATGTGCTCAAACAAACATCTATTGTTTTGTTCTAACATTCTATTATATAATGCATTTTATATCATTATTTTTTTTTCATTTCATTTTTATATTTTTTAATTAAAGATACACAATAATTTCAAGAAGACATTAAATAGATTTCATTGAGATAAGATAAAATGACAATACATTGTAAATCAGAAAATGATAACCAAAGTACCACTAGAATTTATTCAACTTAATTATCAAAGTAAAATTGTTCTTATAGAGAGATCTTCAAATACTTCATTTTTCCAAGTCCCTCTTTTGTAGTGTACTCCACCAAATTTGAAGAGAAAGGTGAGTTAACTTCTCTTTCTACAAAAAAAAAAAAAAAAAAGAAAAAAAAAAAGAGAAAAAGACATAAAAATTAATAATTTAAAAAATTTAAATAATATATATCGATAATAATATACTGACCGTTATCTCTAACTGGACATCAAGCTCACGCTTCTCCTTGTTAAAGCAAGAAGAGCAAATTTCTTCCTTCAATTTGTAATTTTCCAATTTTTCACTTTTAAGCTGAAGTTTTAAGAATTCATCTGTGACCTCCATATAAGATCTGAGCATCGTGCATAAAAGATTCATAAGATTATATCTAATAATATATTACACACAAAGTAATATTTAATAGTATGCAATTTTTTTTTGTTTGATAATTCTATTTAATAATATATTGATTGTAAAAAAAAAACTAGCTAAATACAATTTTTTTAAAGATAGATCGATGCATTTGGTTACTAATTTCTATTACTTTATAATGGGAGGATGAAAAAATAAAAAAGAAACTCACTTTTCAATGTCATGATCAGGTGAAGCCATCAGATGAAAATTTGCAGTAAAATAAGAATAAAAAAAATTGATTTATTTTAGTTTGCTATATCACTTGATTTTATTTACAAGATGAAAACCCCCCTTTAAATAGTGGTAAACATGGTTCTTACCAAATGTAGAAGTCAACATTATTATAATCATATGTTAGAAAATGGAAAAAAAAATAATAAATTTTGTTACCAAATTTATTAAGGTAAGCCAAATTTTTTTGGTAAATAAACAATGGCAAACATTAAACCATATAAAAAAAGAGTCCATATTATTATTAATCATATAGTTTAGAAATAGTAAAAGTATAATTTTGTTATTAAATTTCATGAGGTAAGTGAGATTCCTTTTTAAAAAAAAAAAATAAATAATGGTAAATATTAGTTTTAGCTCAAAATGGAGTCCATATTTTAATCATATATTTAGAAATAGTAAAAGTATAATTTTGTTACTAAATTTCATGAGGTTAAGTGAGATTTCTTTTTTTATATAAATAAATAATGATAAACATTATAGCACAAAAAGGAGTCCTTATTATAATCATATGTTTAAAAATGGTAAAAATATAATTTTGTTAATAAATTTCACGAGGTACGTGGATTTTTTACTTTTGATAAATAAATAATGGTAAACATTATAGTACATAAAAAAGAGTCCAAATTATTATAATCATGTCTAAAAATGGTAGAAATATAATTTTTTTATGAAAAGGTTGTCTTACGGTTAAATAAAACAATGAATATAGAACATAAGAAAATGATAAAAGACTATTTAAATTGAATTGTAGTTCTTAACGTATAAGTCATATTTTTTATTACTTCAACTTAAAACTTATAATTTATAAATATTTTTTAATTTATTCAAGCACTTTAAAAGTATTTAAAAATTATTTTAAAAACTTAAAACACTTTGAAATGAGTTAATTTAATATTTGTCATATTTTGTTTTCTTTTTAAGCAAAATTATTTAAATTTTTAACAATTTAAAAACAATATTGGACTAATCATATTTTTAATTACATTTTGTAGTACTTTTCATATAATTTTTTTATAACTATTTAATATTAAGTAAGAGCGAATAAAGTATACTTTAATACCATACCCCAAAAATACCAAAAAAAGAAGCCATCAACATAAGTAGACAAGAAAAACCTTCAATTAATCATATAAAACCATACCTAATACAATAAATCAATCATCAGACACTTCAATTCGACTATATAAATTAAACTTCTCTCATCTCCGCTTATTAAAAAAGACTATAATCGAATCTCAAAATCGATATATCAGTATATATATCTAATTACATGTAACAGACTTAACAGCAATATGATATGGGAAGGTATTAGCATATGCAAAAGTGAGTGATGATCCAGGTCCTAGAGGCTTCCCATCATTGACAAGACAATCATTCTCACTAAGTCTCCTAAAAATCTTAGGGTTTATCAATCTTGCTGAGCTAAACCAACCACATGTCATATGAATATTACCACAACCTTTTGCCACACACATATTTTGTATTATAACAACATACAATGGAATGCCACTAGGAAGTGTACCTCCTGGACCTTGATTTATAAGTATACTGCCTTTTGTACACATTAGGCCAGGTTTAACGCGGTTCGTCTTACGATCATCTTGAAATTCTTGAATATTATCATCTTCCTTTACTAGACTCGATGCATGATTAGTTCGTATCGCTGCGTGTAGTATATTCAAAATAGTTAAAGTAATCAAAAAAAATAAAAGAAATACTTGTTAAAGTGCAATTGAAATCGATTCCTAAGATGATATTCAGAAAGTTCAAAATATAAAAAAATAAACCAAAAAGAAGAAATTAAAGGAGGTTTATTAACCCATAAATTATTTTTTGATCAACCTTCATGAAAGTTAAAGAAACTACACCAAAAAATGAGTAATTTGAATCAATATTCCTATGATTTTTTTTTTTTTGTATTATTAGTGGATTTCACCAAGTCTCCTAAATAATACTTTGTATTAGTATTATTTTTTAATAAAGTTATTTTAAATATATTTCAAACAAAAAAAATCATGGTTTTAGAAAAGGTATAGTAGGGTAAATGAACTTATATGTTTTATTTGTATATTTACTTCTTTTTTTTAACATAGTGTTAGATTTTTTTTATTGTTTATTTTAAAATAATAATGCTGACAAAAAATTCTCCTTACTCCTTTATTAATAGCAAAATCAAGATTTTTACTAAGAACATTCGAAATATAAAAAAATAGGTCCATGAAACTCCGCTAATGTATACACATGATAATATTTTAATTGAAATATCAAAATTCTAAAAATATTCTAAAATAATAAATGCAAAATAAAAAATATGAGAAAAGAGATATTATATACTTTACCAGAGAATGAAACAAGCAAGAAAATCATATAAACCATGAAAAGGCTTTGATTAGGACTTGTATTCTTCATTCTCAATTCTTATTTGGGAATTATTATATTTCTCAAAGTGAAATTGCAAATAATAATTAAAAAAAAAAAAGAGATTTAGAATTTATAATTTCTTATTGTGTCACTTAAAAGGTAAATGCAATTAATTAATCTTGCAATCATTAATGGATTACTTTTTTAAAAGTGGAAAACATATATAGATAAAAAAATATACATACTAATATAAATAATAAAATTACGAAAATTAAGGAATCTTCTCCTCGTGAGCATAAAACATTATCCTGCGGTAGCTACTGTATGGCGCAAATTAAAACTAGAAAATGGAAAATAAATATTCTATTGTAGGTCAAAAAATAAATATATCTTCTATTATAGATAAAATAATATTGATAGTATATAGGAACTTCTAAGTAAAAATTAAAGCAAAAAAAAATTAAATATATACAGCCTTGAATTTTTAACTTTTTTTTTTGTACTAAAAGGAAGGTTTTTAATTATTTCCTTTTATAAGTAATAAAATCATGATTACATAGTTAATCATATATCATGATTAATTCTATTTAGTGATAAAGTGATTTGTGATTATATTAATTAGTCATGACTAAGTTAAAGTTGTTTTGTGTGTTCAAATACATGATATACGTATATTGATTTGATATAAATTTCACCAACAAAAATGTGAGAATTCAACTTTGAAATTTCGATAATGGAATGAGTCAGATTATAAAATAAATCATACTATTATTTTCTTTAAAAAATTTGGTACTAGAGAAATCAATATATTTTTAATTTAACAAATAATTATGGGCAAAATATATAATGAAAACATATTTAATAAACAAGATATGTACATACTTAATGTATTATTTTATATATTTTGATAAATTAAATTTGAAATTCAAGGTAGGAATTCATATGGAGACCAACATAATGATTGTTGGTATGAAATATAATTGAGTTTGTACGTATAACATAAGTATTTATGTTTTTTATTTTTTGGATAATTAATATCTATATATATTATTAGTACCTATAACATCCAACTTAGCTAGATATTGAGTTACTTTATTAAACAAATTTTGGACAAATATAAAAAAATTACTTTATTTTTTTTTCTCTACTCAGAATTTTGAGATCAAAGTAGTTTTGTTTAATTTTGTTTGTGTGGGAGTCTTGTCCCTATTTATTGCAATGTTTTTTATTAACATATACAAAGTAATTTCAAAGAACAATACAACCACCTTACATATAATTGATGTATAAAGTAATTTCAAGAAAATAAAAATGATGTATAAAGTAATTTCAAGAAAATTTATTTTGTATCTTTATTTTTGTCGCTTCTTTCTGGCCCTCAGGATCAATTCTAAGTATCATTTAATACCTAAATTATAGAGCCAGTTGTCCCTGACGATCAATACGGTCCCTTCTTAAGGTCAAATAAGTCTTGAAGCAGGCAAACTATCCATTTTTGTCGATTTTCGTGTGTTACAGAATTTTTGGTGATCCAGAATTTCAACGTCATTTTTGTGAAAAATTTTGTGAACACCCGTTAAGACCTTAGAGTCAATTGGCCCTGACGGTCAAAACGATCCATTTTCAAGGTCAAACGAGACCCGGAACAAGCAAATTCCTCATTTTGTCAATTTTCATGTCTTGTAGTTCACCATCTTTGTTGGTTATCCAGAATTGCGACGTCGTTTTTGCTAAAACTTTTTGTGGACGTCCGTTAAGATTTGTTTAGTTATAGCTAAAATCGAAAAGTTAAATCACCTCAATTTCATGTGCAACAACACAATTTTCTTTTCTTACAACGTCATGCGTTAATGTATCTTTAGTTTAGCTGCAATACTATTTCTAATGAACAAAATAATTCTTGTTCTATCTTCTCTATGTAGAATTATTATTTCTATTAAATATATATATATATATATATATAAAAAGACGATTAAACATTCCATACATAAAATTGTGGATAAAACCAACTTTTTAAAACAGACAAAGAAATTAAGGAAGGACCAAAAATGTACTAATATTATAAATACAAGGGATTATTATTGCTTCATATAAAAGCTCAAGTACGACTTTGAGTTTTAACCAAAAAATAAGGGACTATTTTGGACGTTTTCTTAATCATGTGTTGAAAAGGGGAATAAAAATACTATTTTGATTAGTGTAGTGTTCAGTATTTAGCACTTTGTGGCGGGAAGGGAGCAAATCGTCGGTAGACAGAAGCGGCGGCCGGCTACATCGGAGATCGGAGATGGGTAGTTTGGGGCAGCTTCCAATTTGGGCATCGAAGCCTTGTATCATGGGTATTGACGAAGCTGGTCGCGGTCCTGTTTTAGGTACTTTTCCCCCTTATTTTTACGAGTTCATATCTACTATTTGTTGTAATTTTTGTGGATTTTTACACATTGTTGTATACTCTTTCCGTCCAATTTAAGTTTGATTGTGTTAAAATGTGATTAATTGGAGAAGAAAGCTTCAAAGTAGAGAAGATATTTGTGAGAGTTTTTCTTAAAACTGTACAAGGTACTGATTATATAGAGTAATGAGCTTAGAGTAAGCTCATTCTAATTAACTAACTGCTTAACTAATGCAAATTGTGTGGGCTGAAGTGTAACATGGAACTTCAGGGATTGCTGTAAAATTATTCAGTTTCTCAACCGAGTGGATGCGAAATTTAAGAAATAAAAGGAGACTTTTAATTGTTGTGATTTAAAATTGAAAATGTGTGTAGTCCTTTAAATCTTGTGGTATTAAGCTTGTCTAGTTGGATGTTGTTGTAATGGAAAACGTACTTACTAAATATAAGGAACGATATCGTTCTTTCATGGGACAAACCAAAATGTAAAGTAAGGCGGAGGGAGTGTTCCACATGGGAAGTAGTGGGTACATGTTCAAATTCCAGCTAAGACAAAACGAAGGTGATTTCTTTCAAATGTCTCAGTGTTAGTGGATGGAGTTACTTGGTATTTGTTGCTACTGAGGGTAATGGATATCCTGCGTTATTAGTTCAGGTGTGCCTGAACTATTCGGACACCTTGATTATCAAAACAAAAGATAAGGTTAGTTTCATCTGCATCACGTTTTGATCTGTTTTACTACTGTGTGTGCATGTTTTCAATGATTTACAGGGGGGGGGGCCAATGTGTATGGATGCCAGTCTGTGCACGCTCAATACCAGAAGACTCTTTTCACTTTACAGTTTGCAGGTAACTTATTAAAGACGTGTACTTCTTTTGAATTATTTTAGTTTTATTTTGTTATCTTAGCTCATACTATCTGTCTGAATACCCAACTAAAGGAGGATAGATAATTGTGCTAGATTGGAAGCAGGGTAAAATTAGTCTATGTATGATGAATCCCCACATATTGAATATGTTGTGTCAAGATGTACTCTCCTGGGTAAACTTATCAGTCAAAATAAGATGTACTCTCCTAGGCATGCTCTATCATCAGTGCCGGGATTTGATGTTAGATAGGAAAGGGTTCAAGTCCAAATAGAGCAGAATGGATATTTAAGATTTTCATATAGTCTACGTCAATTACTTTTGGATTGAGGTGTAATTGTTGTTCTTGTTGGGTTTATTCCACTTTCACTCTTTGATTTTTGTAGGATTTTGATTCGAGTATCTTCTCTAAGGATGCCAATTCAATGTTTTGGTTGTTATATTTGTTGTTTGGGTGTTGGAGTTGCTGCTAATATATCGTTCTTGGTGATGATGGAGGGTCGGATTTTTGATCTTTCTATGGAGTTATAGGAACGTAGTGAAACTTATGATACTTCTTGGCGGATTCGCTTTTTCAGAAATACAGTAGAAATGTTAAAGAATGAAAGTGCATAGTAGTCAGCCAACTAGATTCATTGTTTCATTTGGATGACGAATGAAAATTATTCCGGAATATTAATCAGCAAGCTAAATTTCATTCCCATAGTTTGTTCCTGTTATACATAAGCGCCTGAACCTTTCTCATTGCTTCTTGAGACTTCTGGGGTTTGTTTGACTTTTTCTCGATTCTGGGGTTGTTTAACTTTCTCTCGACTTTGGAGAAAGTGAGAAATTGACTCATAGAGGTGTTGCATGAAGAATTATGCGACTGCCTTTCGTTGAAGTGTAAAGTTTATTATTTTAGTTTTTGCATAAAATCCTCAACTGGGTGAATTTAACCAAAAAAAAAAAGAAGCTATATATCCTGATTAAAACATGTAAGAAAAAATTATTGTATGACTGGCATAAGCTATCATGTTGTTTTCTCTAGATATAATAAATAACTATTTTACCTGCAAATTTCTTTTCATGTTCATGCTTACTCATTTTTTTTGATGAAATATAATACAGACTCGAAGACTTTGAAAGAAGAGAAGAGGAAGAACTATTCGAGGAATTAAAGACAAATGAATCCATCGGATGGGCTGTTGATGTGATAGATCCTAGAGATCTCTCAGCCAAAATGTTAAAGAAGTTTGTACAAAACTCTCTTTGGTTTACCATACTCCAAGTTTATCGATTCCTCACATGAGTACTCTTTTCTTCTTTTTGACAGAAATAAAATAAATCTTAATGAAATATCTCATAATTCTGCAATCGGCCTTGTGAGGAAGACACTGGAGCTTGGTGTTCTTTTAACTGAGGTAAGACTCTTATTTTGAGTTCTATAGACTTGCTACCCTTCAAGATGGGTGTGTTGCACTGGCTTATGTTTTCTTTTAGCAAAAGGGGAAAGTTAATATCAGATCCATTTTCGTGGAATATGTGCCAGTTTTACCGAAAATGTGTATGCATCTAACACCACTCCCTACCCCACCCAGTAGGGGAACAAAATAAGGAAGAAGAGAAGAATGAGTAAATCTGATTTTTGGTTCCTGTTCCTTTTTCTCTACCTGGCGTATATCGGGCTTTCTCTTGTCTCACAGGATAGACCCCTTTCTGTGACTATTAAGAGAAGAATCACTGAAATAAATCAGCTACAAGAACTATACATCAATTATCCTTGCTATTTTAACAAAATATCAATCAAACAGCTAGATGAACAACCCCAAACTAGTTGAGTTCAGCTATGGGAATCCTGCATAACCCATTTGAGGATTCATCATAATTGGACTATTTTTGTGTAGTTCATTATCTGGATTTGAGACCGACTATACTATGCATAGCTCACATTGGTGCAGTTATTCTGACTAGACTATGTATTACATAAATCTGCCTTCTTCAACTCCAGATGTCTACTGGCTATCTTTTCCTTAACTGACAAATGAACATGCCAACTTCTGAGATTCAACCTTTAGTCAGTTTGCTGTACCTTATAGATGAGGCTCTGATGTACATAACATACCGTTGCAATGGAACTCTTTTGGGTCAAATTTAAGACCAGACCAAAGTTTTTGTAGCTTACGAACCTCTCAGCAGCACCAAGCTTAACCTAGTCCTATATCTTTTGTCCACATATACTTGTCAGACCTCAATTTCTGAATATACTATTCAGAACTGAACATTGTCCTCTATAGGTATGTGCTTGTCGTGTTCTCTCTGCCACAGACCACTACTTTGATTTTGATTCTCACATTTCATACCTTTAGTCCTGTTAGTTTACTATATGGTATAAGTTGCCCATTTTCCTGGATGGCTGTGTACTTCACTAAAAAACAAATAGGAATTGAATAGACTTGATGGCTCTAATACTGAAACTGATAATGTTCACTCCCTCTGTCCCAATTCAAGCGTCTTAGTTTGATTTGACATGTAGTTTAAGAAATGAAATGAGACTTCTAAACCTTGTGATCTTAAATTAAAGATGTGTGTAGTTCTTTAAATTTGTAGTCTTAAACTTTTCATGTAGATTGTTGGAATTGGAAAACGTATTGAGTATAGAAAGAAGCCACTCTTTTTAGGACAAAACAAAAAGGAAAGTAAAACATTTAAATTGGGACGAAGGGAGTACAGATCAATTGTATATTTTATTCCACAAGTTATTTTAGACATTGTCAGAAGCGATGCACTAATGAATTCCTTTCAGGTTTATGTGGATAATGTTGGTGATCCTGAAAAGATGAGTGAAGCTATCTGAAAATTTTTCCGCAACAAATTAGTTGTTTGCAAAAAAAGCTGACAGTCTTTAACCGTCGTAAAGTGAGCCAGATTGTTGCAAAGGTGACTTGGCATCTGCCACTTTGTCTCGCTCTTATTTAACCCCATTGGGTAAAATTTAAAATTCTGAATTCATAATTCTTAATATCATTTATAACCATCTTTCAGGTTACTAGGGACCGAGCCTTGCGGGATTGGGTGCTTGATGAAACTGCTGAGAACATGCAAAGGAACTTCGGATCTGGATATCCTGGAGGTAGTGTTTTAACTTCTGTTCAGTTAAAATCGGGATTATATGTTGCTAGATTCTTAACATCATACTCAAAATGGAAGGGGCAATTTGACATCCATTTTTGCCTGTAGATCCTGAGACAAAAGCTTGGCTAGATAATCACAAACACGCAGTTTTTGGGTTCCCAACCTTGGTCCGTTTCAGCTGGGGAACATGTAACGCATACTCCAAGGACAATGTCGAAGTAGTATGGTGAGTCCATTACTAACCTCCATACTAAATTCTGCTGGGATCGTTGTACTCAAAAAATTATTTACTTACGTTCAACCTCAACTCATTTTGTGTGGCGTCTGTTTTAATAGGAGTTGGAAATGGAATGAGTGAGAACTTAAAACGTTGTTTTCCCAAACTGCAACAGAAGCAAGTTCAAAACATCAAATCGTATTGCTATCAATGTTTAATCTGGATCTTTTTTATGTCATTCCCATAGGGAATCTGATGCCAATGACGAAGATGAACCCAACGGAAGAGCTAGTAAGCGACAAGTGAAGCTAACTAGTATTGGTTTCACAGGTGTAAAACGGAAAAGTGAAGATATCGAGTCAAATGGGAAAGGCCGTTGCAAATTCTTCCAAGCTCGTAAACTTGAGCTCCTCTCACAGTTCTGAAGTACACAAATTCTCATTTACTGATAGAATGTGAAATGTTGCTTCAACACCAAATTCATCTGGCATTAACTAGAACAAGATGGTGATTAGATAACTGTGAGCTGATCGAAAATTGTTTTGTAACGCGATTTGTATGATAACATCTTTTAAGATTAATTACATCAGGTAATCAAACTGACATATGTGTATCAATAATCATTAGTATCTGATGTATCTTCCTACATTACCTCCAGATTTATAACTCCTCAGATGCAAAGAGATAGTTTCACCTGATTGAAGAATTCAGTTTTATGTTATGCATTTAAATTGATATGTTTCATATTTACATCGAAAAGAGATTCAACGTCTATTGCTTTGTTATTACGATTTCCAACATACATCTACTGAATCTAAACAAAAGTTAATGAATTCTCGAAAACACGTACCCAAAGTTGTAGATCCTTCCTTCCCTGTCTATCAGATCCAGATTTATTTGAAAAGATTACATGATACAAATGTAAACACCAAGAACAATAAGAGAAGTACCAAAAAGAGCAAGAGCAACATGAGTTTCTTCACCAAGAATCAATCCAAATACAGCAGTAGCAGCAAAAGTCGGTGGATTGTAACGGAACAGCTAAGAAATGGGTGTGTTTTGTTTTCTGTGTATCACTTAATAAAATTGCAAAGAAAAGTAGCAGATGCGTAAGATTAGAAGGAGAAATGGCAGTGAATATTGCCAAATCAACAGAAGTTTGAGCCAATTTTGTATAGTGGTGAGAACTGGGTGTTGGGGTGTGTTTGGTTGAGGTAAAGATTTGATGGTTTATCCCATTTGATTGCCCCTTTTCGCATTAGGGCATTTGTGACTCCCCAAACAAGGGCCTATGTATCATTTCTTACTCCACTTCCTCCGATCATCTTTTCCCCTCATTTGTGATTGTGGTTATCTTTTTTAATTGGGGTAAATTGCTCTAAGAGATTTGTCCGTAATAATTTATGATTTTTTAAAATAACCTTATTTTTAATTTTTATCGTTTTAACGCCTGCTTAACCTATAGTTTTCAACTTTTAACTTAGACGAAAATTTAAATCAATGAAGAAAGAAGTTTCATTATCGGAAATATTTTTGAATATCACCTAAGTTTTTACTTTTGGTTATAAGACGATTTCTGATCAATTCAACAAGTTCATAATCTTGAACATTATAAATGTTGTCTTATAAACAAAAATTAATTATTATTATTATTTTGAAACGGAGGCTTTATTTAAAAAAGTACAATTCCCTCCTTTTCATAAAGAATCACCTAGTTTGACGTAATGCAAAGTTTAAGAATATAAAAAAAGATTTTTGAATCTTGTGATCCTGAATTAAAGTTAGGTCAAATGTACAAAATTGTCTTTTGATCTTATGGCTTTAAACATGTCACTTGAAAAGTTGAAACTAAAATTTTATCAAAAAAAGAAAGAGATCGTTTTTTAAACAAACTAAAAAGAAAAGGAGATTATTCCTTTTGAAACGGAGTGAGTAATAATTAGCATGGTAAAAATATAGGCCCATTAGAACAATTTTTGAACCTTTTATTGTACCTTGAACCTTGCAAGACTAACAAGCTTAAAATCATCCACCACCTCATTAAAGCTATCCACAAAAATTCATTTTAACATCTTTACTCAAGTCTTATAAAGCTGTTAGTCAAAAATTCAAAACACAGACTTCAAAAATTTGTTTCCAAGTGAAGTTAAAGAATTCAACAAACAAGAGCCAAGTAAAGATCATCAAACAAAATCCATGTTCTCAAAATTCTCATTTAAGTATATAGCCAAAATGTGTATTTGAAGTCCCAAGAGAATGTACGCGATCAGCAACCGTAGCATCTGATGAAACATAATGTAAAAGATAGGAAGTGAGTTCAATCCAGTATGAGTCCTTCTAAATCCAACAATCATATCTCTACGCGGACTTGTGTGAAGAGAAGAAACACTGATATCCAAAGTATACCAGTGGGATCTGATACTCAGCTCACGTTATCTAAAATCAAAAACGCCATATCCATTGAATCCCAAAGTATACAAGTATCCTCTTTAGTCAGTCAAAAGACATTTGAAGTTACACCAGAGTGACTATAATCAAGAAGCCCTCTTAGGAGGTGCCATATTTTTAATGAGAGAAATGGTTGTACCAATTACAAATAATTGTACCAAAAATCCTGCAGAACAAGCGTTTGTCAATACATCAACTATATACAACATATGATGAGAACGGCTTTCTAGGACGCTACCTATAGGACAGCTGCAATCTTTAGAGCTCCAAAACTCACTGAAATTTTGAAAGCCCACGCAATACATCATTAGATATTTTTAGTAAAGCCAAAATGATAACGAGAAATCAAAGACTTCAAAGGAAGAAGAAAATTCACATAGAATCAAAATAACGACAAACTTCTTGCAATTGAGGAAGAAATACCCCAAGTTGACTGGTTCTGAAGGAAGGAAAAAGTGGATACACAGTAATGATAGTGCTTTGTCTACTCCAATTAAGTATATCATACTTACTGCTTAGTTCTGTTCTTTTATTTCCATCTTAATCAATCTATCAAGCCTAATGCACCCTATCTGGAACTGTCAGACATTTTCCCAATCTCATGGACAATAGATAGAACTATCAAATGGTCACGGTCTGATGCTTAAAAAAGGACCAAAGAGACAGGTCAACACAAAGCAGGGGATCTTTGTCAAAGCGGGGAATACCAGGTGGTGAGGGTGATAGAAAGAAGTGGCAAATGGAGTGATATAAGGGAGAAAAAGAGACAAGTGGAACCTTTTTTTCTTTCCTTTTTAAGGGCATAAATGGAGAAAAGTTTAACCATAACAAGCCACCTTCCTTCAAAAACAAAAATTGTCAACAACCAGGATAATATGGACATTGGAAGATTCGGCCTCTCCGTGCATCATTGAGTTGGGTTATACTCTCTTTTTTAACATTCATAAGATAAGAGTTGTCAAGGAAGGACTTGTGATATCAACTTATCTATTTTGGACTGCATATTAACGAACAACTACCAGAAAATCGTACTAGAGCAACAAAATTATCCATGGTGTAAATGGAAGAAATAGTTCTATCGATCAGAATATTACTTACAAAGTTAAGAAATATAAGTAGTGCCTCTTTCGATTCTGAAAAACTATTGAAGTCAAGATCAGAAAAAAGTTAGTGGAACTTGAGAATTTGTGAGTGCAAGTCCAAGATTTGAAAAACTTCCCTTCAAATACACCTTGAAAGTACAATTTAAAATCTTGAACTTGTTTTCCCCATGTTTTTCATCAAAAAGTCAAATACTAACTTCAAAAGAAATTCTAAGTAAAGTTAAGGAATTCAACTCAAGTGCCACCTAAATATCATCCAATAAATAAAGGTTCTCTTAACACAATCATGCCAAAAGAACTAAGAGGTCCCTATTCAACAACAACAACATACCCCCATCAACTCCAAAAGTGGGTCTAGGGAGGGTAGAGTGTACGCAGCCTTACCCTTACCTTGTAGAGATAGAGAGGTTGTTTCCGATAGACACTCAGCTCAAGTACAGCATCTCAAAGCAGTTTGAAAAAGAGAACACAGAAATGTAAGCAGTAACAATGACAAAATAAAGCTGGAAAGCAGTAGATAATACACAAAAAAGAGCAGTAACAACAATGAACTAATGTGATAACCGAAGCACATGAAACACAAATGGTAACAGCATTCATCAAAAAAAACTATGAGAATAGTGCTAAAATATAAAGCACTATTTAGCATATTTCTGTCGTAGATACGTTTCTTTCTAATACAATAGCTAAGCATCATTTTCATCCTCAGAATGAACAACCACATAACCATACCTCCAATTGGAGATTGCTCATAGCAAGATACGCCACTGACAGCAGGATTGCCATCGACGACCCAAAGACATAAAACTTCAGAAAGTTGGCTCGGCTTTTCTTTCGACCTGATTACAACAAGAGAGAATGTCATTAAAAGATGAAATTTAAGTAGATTAGGTCACAAATGAGATACAGTAGCAAACCTAGTTCTCCTGCCACAATAGACACGAAACCAATCCCAAGGGAAACAACCGAAACTCTGTCGGGAGACTCGTTCTTTGAAACAAATACATTAGCTGCTATCATCAATTGAGTGACAACCTGACCCACACGATATAAAATTATCAATACAAAATCCCAAAACATGTCACTTAAAATACTGGAAACGAGATAACTAGTTTAGCTAAGCCTCCAAATATCTCTCTTTCCACTAGTTTTGACTATCAATATTCTAATTTTAAGAAAATGATGCAGTTAACCAACAAATCTAAAATAAGGAAATCGAGAGTATACTATCCTATTGGATCCTAAACAAAAAAGTCAATGAGTGAGTTAATGGCAGTACAATTCAAGTTCAGATGCCTACATTAACTAATGAGTAATGGTGTATTTAAAACAACTAACTTCATGACTTTTTTATGTCAAGCGAATCCACAGCCACTACCTTGCACACTATAAACCCGACTCCAGTGTAATAACCAACAGCGGTTAATTACCACACTAGGCAAACATCGTGCGATGAGTTAGACCGAGAAACAGAAACAATTAACTTCATAATTTGTTTAAATCTTATTTCAAAATCTAGAAAATAGCCCTAAAATGATCAATTCTGATAAAAACCAGAGATTATGTAACAATAAACAAATTCAGTAGAATACATTAACTTTCACTTTGTAATCCCCTCCATTTTGCTTCATCTACCCCAATTTTACTTTTATAAAACAAAAATTCAATCTACAAACCTGAACGATGATCAATTTGGCCAAACGAGACTTTGCTTTTGCAACTTTCGTGTATCCTGCCAAAACAAAAATTGAACATTAAAGCAATCGGAGGGAAAATGGAAATGAGAGATATGTGAAACGGAAATGGAGCAACAGTACTTGAATCAACGACCATGCGGTAGGAGAAATCAGAGCCATCAGTTCCCGACGGCCTCCCTCTTACGGCTGACCTCTGATTCATCTTCTCCGCAGTTTCTTTTCTCTCAACACTCAAATTGACGACTTCGTTGAAGCCCTCAAGCAAAGTCTCTGTTGAACAATGGTGCCAAAGCGTGTTAAACGGGTCGAATCGATCCGAAATCAAACCAAATCAAATTAAATTATCGTTGAGCCAGCCCCGGCTCAATCGGTGGGCCCAGATTGGAATACATCAAAGTTATTATCAATTTCTCCATGACTAGTCCACACAGTGTATTCTTTTTTAAACCCATTTCGATAGATATGAAGCTCAACAGCATCTGGTTTTTCATAATTCAAACATTGACATTTATTCAAGGGACACTTAATATCACCACTAAGTTGAAAAGATTCTAATGTCTTGCATATCCACAAAATCAATGACACCTTATACAAAATTCAGGGTCTTAGCCCATTCGACCAAAAATTAGTCATATTATACATCCAACTACGATCCATTTCACATAAGATCATAAATAAATTTCAAGCATCTAACACATAGTTACAAATTTAACTTATTAACCACTTAAACAAATTTCTATAAGTCTTAATTAGTCTAGTTTTAACTAAATGCTAATAATTATAAGTAACAAGTTTAAATTATTAACTAACTTAACAATTCGAAGTTTAATTAGTTGTAGTTTACCTTAATACTAACACGATAGATTACAAAACTTAACAAATAATATTTCCTAAAATTTAAAGCTACTGTCAACAATAGATGGGAAAAATGATGTTCAAAGATGTTATACTTCTTTATGTTGTTTAACTCTTGGTACTTTTAAGCAGGCAGTGCTTACCAGTTCTTGTTAACATCTGTATAGCTATTAATCATTTCCATTGGGGGCCTGAAAGTGAAATCCTCTTTATACTTATGATTGCAACTAAATAGGCAAGTACTCAAAAAGATCTCAAGAAAAAAGATCATGCTGTATATCTGACTTCTTACAATCAAGCATTACAAAGTGGAATTGAAGCAGAATTTGTTATTGACTCAAATCTTGAACTAAGATCCGTATTGGCCTTCTCATCATACTGTTTGGCCTCATAAAATAACTGTACCAATTATCATTATTAAAAGGTGGTCCCGATAGAAACATCTTTTCATAGAAAAGCTTTTTAGAAAAATTGGGGAAACTGCTGTATTCTGTCTTTCTCTTCTATAACAACATAAGTATATGTGCAAAGTGACAAATCACAGAGATATAAAAGATATACGTAATCTAATCAAGTAACCTCAAAACACCTCCTCAATGATCATAAACACCAGTGAGTGGCAAGAACCAAAAAATAAATAAATTTACCTGGAGATGGGGCACTGTGCTGAGGCGGACGTAACTGGCCGGCGGCCCGCGAGAGCTGGCGGCGGGAGAGCTGCGAGAGCGAGAGGGTCGACAAGGATGGCGATGAGCGAGAGGTGTCGACAGAGAGAGAAAGAGAGAGGGCGGTCGACGATCGACGACAGAGAAAGAGAGAGGCGCGCGCGCAGTGGACTAAAAAAATGAAGAGAGAGGGAAGAAGAAGCTATTTAATTTTGACTAGGTTTTTGATTTTTTTAATATTGTAAATGCTTTATTTTTAATTTAACAAGCTATACACTCATGAGGAATCAATGGGTTAAATTAAAAATAATAATTTACGTTAATTAAATAGTTAAAAAATTAAAGGACCTCATGATGTCCTAATTTATTGAGGAATTAGATTAAAAATTTAAAAGTTTTAAATAAGTAGGTAAAAAAAAAATTATTCTTATAATTGACCTCACGACAGTCTATCCTACATTAAAAAAAAATTTAAAAGATATTACTTTAAATAGTGACCTCATGAGGTCTCTTATTATTGACCTATTTTTGAGGTCTCCATTTCTAGGTCTCTTTTTGATCTTTTTTTAGTAGTGTAACCATAAATCAATTTTTTTTAAATTGTGTTCGAGGTACAATTAGTATTTGTTGTATGAGAGATAATTATATTCTGATTTATGGAACCTATACATTATGCGTTTTTTTAATTATATGTGTGGCACAACTAATATTAGTTGTAGGAGAGATTATTAGATGGAAATTTTATATTTTGATTCACGAGGCTAACACTTTATTTGATTTTTGTAATTATGTACCCAATTCAATGTTAACACAAGCTACATTTTGTTTTAAAACACTATAGGGATATTCGGGATAAGGTAGGAGTGACTTTGTATAGACAAGGAGAAAAAAAGCGAGATCACGAGGTTTGGATGTTTGGAGAGGAAATGTGCTAGTGAAGAAGTACGAGAGAGATTAGTTATAGTAGGTACAAGGAGAGGTATAAGTAGGTCAAATAAAAACTGAGGAAGGTAATTAGACAGGAAATGACATAACTTCAGGTTATCGACAATATGATCTTAGATAACATGGTGTGAAGGACACGTACTAGCTAGGATAGACGGTTAGTAGTTAGTGGAGGATTATTTTGTTTTTATTTAAACTTGTTGGTGCATTTTTATCGTTATACCAGTCAAATTGTCATAGTTTCACTTTTAATATCTATCGTCATCTATAATTAATTGTACTTCAATTATTACACCATTAGCTTTAATTAATTTTATATAAAAAAAAAGGACATATTTTTGAGACTTAGAAAGAAGAGAACATATCAAACCACTAGAAGAAAAGAATATACATTGCATTTTCTTGGATGAACTTAGAATAATCTTAGTTAAACAGCTTACGCTTCGTTCAGTATTTCACACAGCAAATCTGTGGCTTGGGAACTCAGATACCATTTATTAGTTATTCCTTTTCCCCCCTTTATTATAATAATCCTCCCACGGAAATTATTAAATTAAAAGATTCATTACTTATAATAAAATGAAAAAGGGATGTGATAGTTGCTTTTAGAACAAAAACTAACATCTACGGAGTTTCATTAAGGAGATTTAAAATATAAAAAAATCAAAAGAAATTCAATTTTTATTATATACACGTAAAAAATAATTTAAATCTAATATTATGTATATACAATGTAATTTTTATTAAAATCCTAACTCTTTGGTGGTTACCTAAGCTCAAACATATTGTGCATAATTAGGGCGAAGCTAGTATGTTGATTACATCTAGTTCGGCAAAATCCAATAGATTTAGCAAAAATTCCAATATTTATGTTAAAATTTTAGTTCATAATAAATATAAATAATTAATCTCGAATTCAATAACTTGTTTTTTTTAGAGGTAGTCAGGTGGCACTTCTATATATACATATATCTACTAATCTAAGTAGGAAAATACAAGCACTTAACTATGAGTTAGGTTTTAATACTTTATAGGGAAAGGAATAATTGACTATGAGTTAGATTTTAATACTTTAAAGGAAAAGGAATAATTAATCAAGAATTCAATAACTTCTTTTAAGAGGTGACATATATATATATATACACTATTCTATGTAGGAAAATACATTCACTTAACTATGAGTTAGGTTTAATACTTTAAAGGGAAAGGTTAGTTTACATAGATAATGCCCATAGAATACAATTACAGGATAAAAGTTTGGTAAAGGTATAATATGATGTGTATTTTCTTATAAACAATTTATGAAAGCAATGGAATATATATGTTTGAAGTCTTAAAAGAATAAAATTTATGTAATAGTTTGGTGTAAAGGCACACAACTAGGGTTTCATGATTTTAATATATGGTATGTGTTGTCATTATATTCTAAAATTTAGCAATTGCTTGATGAGATTGTCCACTTGACTTTAAATTTAAAGATTCCTAGGATATAAAGTGCTTGGAATATCTTTGTCCTTTGTTGTAAAATTCATGATATCCCATAGTTTTTATTTCTTTTTTTACTTTGTGGGGAGCATTGTAGAGTCCCTTGGCTGATGTTAAGAGGTGGAGCTAGGGGGGCAAAGAGTTTATTTATTTATTTTTTTAAGAAAATGTATGGTATGTAAAAGATTATTTGACGTAAAATATATTTTATAGTATCATGTAGAATTTGGGGAAAGAATTGTACCTTGATGCAAGTATCTGTTTAAGTATTGTCAATTGCAACATATGAAAAATAGGCGAATATACTCGTTAAGTATTGTCAATTGCAACATATGAAAATAAGCTGAATATACTCGTGAATTATTCAAAATAAGATAATTTTATATTTCATTACATTTTTGTTTAAAAGTATCTTTACCATTATGTTTTTGGCTTAAGAATTTTCTTCAACTATCAAATAGGTTAAAAAAATAATACTTTTCTTACTAAGGTAACAATGCGATTACACCAAATCGATCGTTTACATAAAATGAGTCTTTTCATTGTTATCTAACGATTGATTTATACGGTACAAACGAATTTAAGCAACAATCAAAACAAACATTGTATTTAAACTAATAATATAATACAATAGGTAACAACCATCCAAAAGAGGTATCTCTTTAGCGGAAATTGTGGGCAAATTTTTTTTTATTTGAATCTCTTTAATGAAAATTATGACCGAAAATACTAAGTTATTCTATTTTTCCTTTTTGATTAGTATGATTTTGTCATTTATGTCTATGTATGTGAAGAGATTGGGGCCAAAAATAAAAATAATAGATAAAAGACAAAGATAATAAACTTATGAATATCAAATCAAATCAAACATCTTATACAAGGGAAAGTTTAGTAGAAAAAAGAGGAAAATAAAAAAAAGACATAATACACATCCTAATAATGCATCTCTACCCTAATTATTCAAAATCTAACCAAAAACAACAACAAACACTACACATATATATGTCAACATGTTTTTCAACTTTTTTTCATTTACAACAACCAAAACACAATTTTAACCTAAGTAGATCAAGACATAGGCACAATATGGGCATCATAGCGTCTCACGCCCCTGCCTTTTAAAACACTGGTATTGTTTAAGTACAAAGGTACACGAAGAACATTGTAGTGAATAAGGCTAGATATACATTGTGGCTCTTGTGGTTGCTTGCACCACCACGATGGTGATTGTTATGAGCATTTGCAGCATAAATTGGTATGAAATTCGACGATCCCGGAGATCGATAGCCATCGCCATTTACTTCCCCTCCACTTCCTCTGGCACCAACAACATGAGACTCTGCACCATGGCCATATTTGTTCTTGTTACTTGTTATGATTGTATCTCCATCAATATTATGATTGTTGTTAAGTTGTTCAAATACTACAATACAAGATTTATGTATGTTGATGAGCATATAACTTTCAATCGAGTCAGATACAGAATTTAAACCTGAATTTTTCCAGTCATTTTTCATGGAACAAAACTCATTATGAAAAATACATGGTGGAAAACAGATTCTCGTTGAAATAGTGTGAAACTTGCTAATTTTTTCAAATTATATAAAAAGTAACTCGAACCTTTCGTAAACTGAACTCTCTTTTCTTTAGGTTCGCATATAGATGCACCAAGAAATAATTGGAATTTTTTTAAAAAAAATAAAATCTTCCCATGTTTTCCTACTCTATGATTCATATGTAAAAAGTTAAAGAAAAAAAAATCTCACTTTGTTGAAATAAGGTAAAATACAAAGTTTTCCTTTAAATCAAACTACAAATAGCAACATATGAACACCTTGATTTAAATTGAAAGATTTTTTTAAAAAAAAGAAAAACATAAGAGGAATTGAGAAAAGTGTATAAATGAAAAAATAAATAAAAATTACCATTGGCTTGATAAAATCCACATGAAAAGTAGAAGGCCAAAAATAATAGTAATATTATTTTCTTGGTTACCATTTTTGTTGAATAAATTCAAAAACTCCCATGAAAAGAATTTTAATTTGATCTTATTCTAAATATTTCCCAGTATTTATAGCCTTTGTTTGTTGTTCTTGATTTGATTTTCTCACTTCACCAAAAAAAAAAAAAAAAAAATTATTAAAGTTAGAAAAGACAATAATTTATTTTCTTTCTTTATGTGATCTTATCAAGTTATAGTAAAAGATAAATCGATAAGTGGGGGCTGAATATAAGTGATACGAATCTTAGGACACGCTTTCTTGTCTCCAAAATTATTAAATTGCCTAAATCTACGACGCGTAATCGAGCAATACTCGTCATGTTGATTTAGATATTACGTGAGGTAGATTGTTTATATTATATAAATTCGCTAATATAAAATATTTTGTATATTTTTTTTTACGTCTACTTCTTCTATTTTAGTTTATGTGTTATACATATATTTAAGTCTATTTCAGAAGAATAGTATATCTTCTTATTAATTTGATTTCACAGATAATCTCTCCGTTAATAATAATTATTTGATACTGTTTTCTTTAGGATAACATAGATAGATGAAGATTGAAAAACCTTTTTTTAAAAAGGAGATAGAAGACTATTGGTTTACGGATATAAATTGTTAGGCTAATATAAATTTAGCCAATTAATCATTTATTAGTATAATACAATAATTAGAGCACTTATAAGTATGTATGTATACCATTCGGCCAACTAGTTTATCAAAAGGTGAAATGTACAGATATATTTTGTGTGTGGATATATTTTATTATATCCGACACATATTTTATAATTGAATTTATTTTATAAATTAAATGATCGAATAATTTAGACCCGTAATTATCCATATAATATAATAGGTCATGTGGGCCAAATCTTAACTATAATTCCTCTTTTTCTTTTTAGATTGGGTTTCTTTGTTTCATTTTAGCCAAACCTAAGTAATCTAAAGTTAATCACTTTCAATAAAAGTTGAACACATCAATGGTTCCTTTTTGTGTTGGAGTTGTTGATGGGAATTTATTAGATTTTTTTTTGTTAAAAAAATATATTATATATACATGTCAGTTTTTTTTTAAAAAATAAAAATAAAATAATAATAATAATAATATATAGTCATTATTGATTCAATGTAGAAAAAGATTTTGTTTCTAGTACTTAGTGAAAACATACAACATATACGCTTAAAAGATTTTCTTAACTGGTTAATTAAGACATAAAATGAAATAGAGAAAGTAATATCTATTAACGTGTAAGTTTTTATCATTTAATTCTACCCCATCCCCAACCTCAACCATAAAATATAGACTAAAGTTACTAAATTCGACGAATATAACAAATATAAAGTCTATTTCTACCTTAAGCAGCCATATTATTCACGTACATGTATAACTACTAATGCATGATAACAAATATGTCATTTTCCATTTAATATATTAGTATTATTATGAAAAGATTAAATATTAGAGAAAAAAATATTTACAAGTGCTGACAAAATTCAATTTGGTCCTGTAACGTGATTCGTTTGTCATTTACAAAACAATATTTTTCAATTATTGTCACTATATATCATGTGATAAAACATGACCCATATGCCCTTGAATCTTCTTCTCTTTTTAACATAGTCCCATTTTTTTCTTCTTCTTCTCTCATTATATTCATCAAAAACTCATATTGAAATTTAAAGTAAACTATGTCTTTACAATCTCATCTAGATGAGAATCAGGTTTGTACAGATATTGATCATCAAACCCTAGTTCAAGATAACGAACATGTTATAAAATCTCCGGAGACCTTGTTAGATCTACCTCCGGAGTCTTTTTGGATCCCAAAAGACTCGGAACAAGATTGGTTCGATGAAAATGCAACGATACAACGTAAGACATCGATGAAATTAGGGTTTTTTGGAAAGTCCAATGATCATCATTCGAAATCATTCTCTCATCGTTCTTTGAATCATCATCATCAAAATCCAAAATCTTCATCTCTATTTTCTCTTCCAAAGTCTCATAAAACTAGCTCGACCGACTTAAGTCTCCGGCAAGGCAAGCAACCGAGACGTTTATTCCGAAGCCGGTCTGAACCGGGTAGGAAGGGTTCAACTAATGTAAGTGAACCGGGTTCACCTAAAGTTTCTTGTACTGGAAGAGTTAGGTCAAAGAAAGACAGAGGTGTAAGAACCGGGTTTTGGAAAAAGTTAAGAACTATTTTTAAGATCCGGTCCAGAGCAAAAAGTGTGGCTAATGTAAATGTTGAACCGGCCGGTTCGGTTGGCGTGAACCGGTCGGAGACAATTGACCGGTCAAAGTCATAGAGCGGCAGCTTATTGGGCTTTACACGTAAGCTTAATGGGCCCACTTGTTTGTCTGGTTAGGCCGTGATTTGAGGCCCAATAGGCCCATTACAAGGACTATAAATAGATATACGGGTCCCACCATTTTGAAATTTTCTAAATTCTTTAAATTTTGTGAAATATATATATATATAATATATTCAATTTCGAGTTGCTTTGCATTTTGAATTAGTACTCATTATTTTGAGAAAAAAGGATAATCCACTTGTTTATACTAATGATTTGATGTATGACTTTTCTACTTTCTTCAAATTTAATATTAAAAATAGTACTCCATTATGTATGTATAGGGTTCGTGAAAAGGTTCAAATATATCCCTACATTTTTTGGAAAAAGTAATAAACATACGATTTGAATTATCGTATATGGTATGCATATATCTTTAGTCATACTTCTGAAATATTGATGTCTATGTCATTGAAAAACTAGAGCACATATGCCCTTTATACTAATAGACATACACACGTCATAATTTTATTTACTGATCCGATACTTATTAAATATCGGATCAACGGATAAGACTGTGTCATGTGCCCTTATTTAGTCTTCCGTTAAAATGAAGGACATATATGATCTAATTTTTGGATGACAGGGGCATCAATGTTCTAAAAGTATGACAAAAAGTATTTGCGCATCATTTACAATAATTCAGAGGTATATTTATCCATTTTCAAATATTTAATAATAGTGGACAATTGTTGGTGGCATGGGTCTATCTTATTTATTTATGTTTTGTTACATGTTGTTTTATTTATTTATTTTATCATATTATTTGCTATTACATGACTTTAAATTGTATGTCCTTTTCAAATTGTTCTTTTGATATATGTCATTATTTAGCTGAGGTTCGAAATAACATATCTATCTTTCCATCGATTCAACTTTTGCTTATAAAATTCACTAAGTATAATATTATTATTATTTTTGTCATCCACATCTTAGCTGGAAAATATTTTAGACGAAAGATGATAAAAAAAGCCTCTTATGATACGATAGGTAAACAAAAACATATATTTTAAACCTTCTTTTTATTTCATTTTCACAATTTGTGAATTATATATTCAACTTTTGTTTTGAATATTGAATTTTGAATTTAATACAGATTGATTTAAGATATAGGGTAATAATCCACTTGTTTATACGAATTGTTTGATAATGGCTTTCCACTTTCTGCCCATTTAATATTAAAAAATAACATTATATATGTATAGGTTGTTAGTGCAAAAGTAGCCAATGTTGAATTATGAGAAATAATAATGACTTTAGATTTAACTATAATTAAATTATTATGATCGTAAAACTGAACGTGGATATAGAAATGATTGTAAAAATAAACGTGAAAAGCTTCAGAAAATAGAAATGATTCTATAAGAATAAAAGTAGTGCTTCTAACTCATTAACCATTTTCGTATTTGAAGAGTGAATTTTTTTTAATTCATTTAATTACAATTTTTATTGAATCAGATAAGATAATTGAGATTTATAAATATATCCGAACATCATTATAATTTTTTTTGAAGAAGAAAAAAATTTAAAATTTATGTAACTTATTCTACAAATCATCATTAAAAAATCAAATCTACGAGACCCAAAGAATTGGTGGACCACATAGAGCCTAAAATTTCTTTGATTTCAAACTCATAATGAAAAAAGAGCAACTTTCATATAGCACACTAGGTGCTAATCACTTAATGCATCGATAATTTTAATAATTATATATTTTCTCTGAGTTAATTTTAGATATATTATATTTGCCTTTAATGATAATGTACTTGCCTTAAAATATAATATATCTCGCGAAGATATCTTGTTATTTTTTTGCGCTCACTTCTCTTCCTCCCTCGTCCATCTATTTCTTTGTATTTGTGTATCACAAAATCATATGTTTGTGTACCTAGTATCAAATATATACTAATGTGTCTATATATGTAAAAAAAAATTCAATGTATCAATGTTAAATTCATGTATCCAAACATAAAATTATATTGATATAGCTAGTATATCTATACATTGTATTCACTATTGATTCTAAAAGGACATTAATGTATCCAATGTATATTAATATTTCCCTCTAAAGATAGTGTATTTGTCCTAAAATACAATATATCTAGCAAATACATCTTCTTTTCTTGTTATGCTCGCTTCTCTTCCTTCCTCGTCCGTCTTTTCATTGTGTTTGTATTTCACAAAATCATATTTTTGTATATCTAGTATCAAATATATATATATATATATACAATGAAATTGAAATATTTTGTCAAATTTGCATTTACTGGACTTAAATAATTAACTCAATTACAATTAACCGATATTATGAATTTTTCCTTTTTGCGCTCACTTCTCTTCCTCCCTCGTCCATCTATTTCTTTGTATTGTATTTCACAAAATCAATTTTTTTTTATATCTAGTATCATATATATATATATATATAATAAAATTGAATTATTTTGTGAATCTGGATTTACTGGACTTAAATAATTAACTCAATTACGGTTAATATCAATTTAAACCAATATATTATTTCAATGAATTCAAACGCATTTTGAAGAAAGCAATACACTCTGTTTCTTATTTTTGCCTATTCCTGAAGCAAGTATTTTCTTCTTTAGTTCACTGATCAAACAAGCACTCAATGAACTTCTTCTTCTTTGTGCGTATGAATCACACAGTCTGATTTCGGATACGAAATGCAGGTCAGTAAATAACCTTTCTCAATCTGTTCATCGTCGAGGAATGCACCTTCGGATTGATCAACTGAACCCGAAGCTAACTGTGCTGCACAAGTGCAGCACGAGCCGGCCCTGCACGAATAAGGCAGCTCTAAACCAGCTTCCTCTGCTGCATCGAGGATGTACTCATCATCCGAGACTTCAATTTCCTTTTCATTGCCATCAGGACTTATGATTTTGACTTTGTGTGTTGCCATTGTAATGAATTTGAACGAAGGCGGAGATTTCAATCCAAATGTTTTGGAAATAGAAGAACAGAGTGGTTTGGTAAAGACGATCGATTTCATTGATGGTGTAGCCTTGAGCAAGGAAGACGAAGGAAGGGCTATACTCGACATGTTACACCTGCGAGATACGTAACGAGATCAAAATTAAACTAATTCGCGCTAAAAACACATGACATATGTTGGATACATCCTAACAAACAGACTCATAAGATTGATATTTCAAATTTTTGTTTCTTCAACCGCATTGATTTGACCTCGAATTCAAAAGGAGTTCAGATTCTTCAAAAATATTGTCACATTATAACAATTTTTCAAAAAAGTAATACTACTTTTTGGAGGATATGATAGATATTTCTAAAAGTACGAGCAACATAAGTTTCGATTCAACATACTACTTAAGCCACAATTCACTACAAACACTTGTGTATTGACAATCAACAAGCAAAGGACAACAAAGAAAGAATAAGGTAAGGCAAGTTCAAAGAAGGGAAAAAAAGACAACACAATCCTTTAAACTATATTTTACGTGGTGATCGGGAAAAGCAAAACGAAATCATGATTTCGCCTTATGTACTGACATGGAGCCACGACTAAATTCAATTAGTTGCAGTGATATACACGATAAAAAAAAATCTTAACTCGAATTTCAACTCTAACTATTCTACTTTCAATTAACAATAACAGTAACTACACACCGCTAAATGTGTTTCAAGCTTAATCAGAAGTCTTGAATTCAATTCCAGATACGAAAAAAATTAATCGTTTTAGGAGCACCACCCTGAATGGATCTTACATCGCGATTTAAATTTAGTCGGAACTTCAATATGTGTTTCGAACACCAAATAGAAAACAAAAAATGTTAACTACGTCTTAGTTCGAAACAAGTTAAAATCGACTAAATGAATACTCCTCGTTCCCTTTAAGCTACTCAAGTTATCATCACACCAAATAAAAATAAATGATCCAGTTTTCAAATTGAGTTTTCTTTTACCAAGAATAATCCTAATTTGATTAATCTAAACATTCAACAAACTAATAATTTATTTTTGAGAAACAAATAACTCCAAGTAATTAATCAAAAGAAAACAGTACTCTATATATATTGAGAAAGAAGGATATAATTAACTTACTGAATTAGAAGATCTGAATTTTGAACTTGAAAAAATTTGCAGAATTTAATTAATAAAAGACCCAATAAATAGTGCTACACAGTGTGCTCACAAAATATATTTGTCATAATGTGGTGCTTTATATAGAAAAAATAAATTAAGCAGAGGGGAAAAACAATTAGGATACATGCACTTGACTCTATTTTCTTGTCCTTTCAACCCTCTATAAGGATATATTTAGGTTCTCTATTAGGACAAATCAAGTTTTTGACAATTGTTTTTTTTTATAATGTGATAATAGAACATCATCATTAATATAAATTATTACTAAGAATTTATTTATTTTTACAAATTTTAAAAAATTATACTTCAAATGATCACATGATGTACAATTTTTGGACAACCCCTCCTACTCTTGAATAATTTGAATTTTTGAACGCCGCAAATACTCCCCTGTACAAATCGAACTTTGAAAAAAACTGTTTACCCCATACTATTTAATAGTATATTCTAAAGGTATATATGTGCCCATGTGGACGTAAAAGTTATTGCACAATTATAAATAGTAATACATCCACGTAAGCATATATATTCTTTTAAAATACACAATTAAATAGTGCAGAGTAAATGATCCTCAAAATTAAAATATTTTCAAACTATTTTTTCTTAAATTTATATATGGAATAAGTGACTTTTTACTAGAGTTGTCAATATGGCTAGCTCATCCCATCCGAGCTAATCATACAGAACTTCGACATTTCAGGGTCAGGACGAGCTAGCATTTTTTATCGTGAGGCCAGAGAAAGAACGGCCCAAACCCACAATACGTGGGGCTATAGCTTGCCGGGCCACCCACTTGTTTTTTAAAAAAAATATATTATTTTTCGAATTCTTAAATAAAAATTTATAAATTATAATTTATAAAATATTCATAATATGACAAAATACTATTATTATGTTAATTTTATAAACTTCACAAAATAAATATCTTTATATATTTATTAAGTTTTTTTCAAGTAAAAGGATAACTATCTAAATAAAATTATTAATCTTAATTGTTTGAGTTTGGACTTTATTTTTTTTTAACTTTACTATTATGATTTGGGGGACGGAGGGAGAAGAAGGCGGAGCAAGCGTGGGATGTGGAAGCGGGGACCGGGAGAGGGTAAGTGAGGGGGGACGGGCGAGAGATGCGGGGCGCAGGGAAAGGCGGACAGGAGGTGCGAAGGTGGGAGGAGGAGCCGGAGGAGGGAGTGGAGGGTGGAGATACCCGGGGGAGGGAGGCACTCAATAGGGGAGGGGGAGGTGGCCATAGGGGGGTACGGAGGAGGTGGGAGCGTGAGTCGGATCTTGTGTAAATAGGGGGGAGGAACGAAGGGGTAGGTGGGACACAGGGGAAGGAGGGGGGGAGGGGAGGAGGGAGGAAGGAGGAGCGAGGGAGAGGGGGGGAGGAGGGGGGAGGGGGGTGAGAGGGGGGAGGAGGGAAGGGAGGGGACGGGGGGCGGGGGGGAAGGTGGGGGGGGGGATGGGGGGGGTGAAGGGGGGAGGGAGGAGGGAGGGGGCAGGGGAGGGGCGGTGGTCGTAAAGGGGGATGGAGGGATAGGGGGAAGGGAGAGGGGGAGGAGGAGGGGGGGAGGAAGGAGGGGGGGGCGGGGGAGAAGGAGAGAAGGGGGAAGGGGGGAGAAATAAAAAAAAGTGCCTAGGGACTGGGTCTCGCGGTAGTGTGCGCCTCGCCACGCGGTCCGTGCGCCCCTCCCCCCCAGAGCCCTCCTCCCCACACGGGGGGTGGTTGGGGGGGGAGTGTTGGAAAACTAGAGGATGCGGCGAGGGCACCGAATACAGCGAGGAGAGTTAGCCGGGCGAGGTTCGGGGACGGGTGTGGGCGACGTCTTCGCCCCGCTCAAGGAGGGAGAATAGGAGGGTGGACGGATGAGGGTCGTGAGGACTTGGAGCGCGAGTGGGGATAGGCGAGAGGTAGGGCGTGGAGGAGGATTCTGGGTTCTAAGCACGGATTAGAAGCTGTTGGACAAAAAGAACGGGGAGGCGAGGGTAGGTTAGTCTTGTGTATAAATGAAGGACGTAGGGCTTGAGGTGTTATGGCGGTCTAGCATCACGGAATGAGGTATTAGAAACTCTTTAGATTATGTTTTAGTATAGCACGCTTTATTTTATTTTTTTTTATCTCTATATCTTTATATTTTATTAATTTTTTATCTTATTTTATATGTTTTTATTTTTATATTTTTTTAATAGTTTTATTGCCAACATCCGGCCTACCGATATTTATTAAGCCCCACAAATCAGCAGATTTATTCAGTCCGGGCTAAAAAGCCTTTTTTAAAAATGGACTCCAAAAATCGTAGCCGTTGACCCTATTAAATTTCGAATTAGACCAGATCAGCCTAATAAACCTAGCCCATATTGACAACTACCGAATAACCTTTGACTAACTAAACAATACTACTAATTCATCCTTTTAAATTTATAATGTATATTAACTTTTACAAGCACTTGAAAGTAAGTTTTATTAAAAAATAATTAATTCTTTTGTGATGGGAAATGACATATATATCATTAGTAGACATAATGAGGCAGAAATTATTTGGTGCAGATGGGACGTAAAACTATATACTATATAAAATTGTGGGAATATAATATACTATTTTTATATAATAAAATAATTATAAGAGGTGGAAGAAGCCAAGTTGGTAAGTAAATTCATTGAATGGAGACAAAGAAATGAAATGTTGTGGAAAGATACATTAGTTTATGGACTTTTAAATTCATAGTTTATTCTATTGTACATAAAATGTAGAATAAATTTAATTTTCAAAATAGGAGTATCTAAAATTATTATCCTGAATTATTATTATTATTAAAATTTGATAGTTGCTCTTTATTTTATATGAGATAAACTATACAAAAGTTTTGGTTTTACACATAAGTTTTGGTTCACGACTAATATTTTTTAAAATTAATATCTTTGATTAAGTACGAAATAAATTTAATTTCAATATGAAGATATATCGTTGACTTTTGTCTTTTATATTTCATATTTCTAATTACTTGTTAATTTTTTAGTTGTATATCTTCAGTTAATTTTACTTTGAAAAAAGATAGAATTTTTTGAAAAAATTTAACTTTCATCAACTTTATGACTAATATAAGTAAAATGATAAATTCACTATGTTAATAATTATTTTCTTAATAGTTGTGTTAATTAAAAAATGGACAAATAATAAAAAAATGAGATAAATTATATCAAATTTTTGGTATAAAAATAATATTAATTTTAGGTGATATCTAATAAAATATAGAATAAATTTAACATCATTTTAGTTAATATTTATAGCATATATAATTTTTTATTTAAATGGAGTTAAATTTAAAAACTAAATAAATCAATATCATAAAATATAATGGGACAATATATTATTAGAAAATAAGTCCCATTCGGTTAGGAAATTTCAGTATTTTATGGATTGGTTCATTACGTGTCATAATATATGTAATATTTCACGTAAAATATAAATTTATTCACGTAAAATAAATGTGTCTTTATGTTCAATTTTATTCAAGTCTAACTCATCATTTGTGCATTGCCAAAATTGGAGAACATAGATATCAACTGAAACTAAGTTAAAGGGCACATTGACGTATTATGTCTTATATATATAATACAACAATCTCTTCACATCAATATGACATAATACATGTAGGACTCCAAATATAACAAAAAAAATACTATGAACAAACGTAAAAACGAATGTATGATCTTTAGTTAAAAATTTATACAAGTTTAAGTATCTATTTGCGCAAAATCAAAACTAAAGGACATAATAGTTGTTGTAGTAAAGTTGAAGGGCAATTTTTTTCCGCTAATTATACCGTCGATTAATTATTTTGAAAATTTTAAGTTTTTAATTCATCAACTTTATAATTAATTAATAGAAGTAAAATGACAAACTCACTATCTCAATAATTATTTTTTTTAATAAGTATGCCAATTTAAAAGTAGACAAATAATTAGGAACAGAAAAAATATGAGATAAATTATATCAAAATTTTGGTATAAAAAATAATATCTCTAATAAAATATGGAATAAATTTAGCTTAAAATATAAAATAATAAATCAATTAGTATAAATTCATATCTTAAAATACATGAACGGTAATGTATCATATCTTATATATAAAAGAGGACACATTTATGTTTAATGCCTATAACAATCTCTTCATATCAAATTATAATACCAAATTACATATTCAAAAACTAATTCAATCTCATATTATAATGACGTTACAGATAAATATATTATTTAATTCGACTCTTTAATTTTAAACACGTACGAATATAAACTTAAACTTGTATATGTATACGCAAATTTCAAAAGTTACACGCTTAAGCAACTAAAAACTCGACCGACATGTTTATACAATTGAAACCTAAAACTATAGTCATGTTAACTAATTAACTAATACATGTTTGTTTATCCGCCCCAAAGTGGCTATTTTGTTAATATTATCCATAAATGAAGAAGGCCCATCTATCCATTTCATAACAAACCCATAAACTCCCAATCGGGTCAAGCCCAAATTCCATTTACAGTATACAGCCAATTAGGTCACCTTCTTCTTCTTCTTCTTCATCAGATTACTGTAAATTGAGAAATTTTCAGAAATGAGAAAGCAAGTATTAACGTTGACGGAAGCTGCGGCTTCCAGAGTAAGGCAGCTGTTGGAACAGCGTCAGCGTTCTTTCCTTAAGCTTGGTGTCAAATCTCGCGGCTGTAACGGGTTGTCTTATACACTGAATTATGCAGGTTTTCCATTTTTTCCATTATGTTTTTATGAATTTTTCATTATTTTTGTGTTTATTTGAGATTCTAAAATTGATCCTAAACGCGAATTTATAATTTGTAAATATAGGTTTAATTTAATGATTCATGATTGGTAAATGCTGAGATGGAGTTAGGATTTTGAGTTTATGGATTGTGAACTTTTGGAAATGATAGTTTACTGGATTGATACATGTTAAGTAGATTTTTAAATGGAAATACTCATATGGGCAAAGTTATTGGGCTCTGCTTAACTTGTAGATAAGATTGTAGCTCCGCCCTTGCGGCGCCATGGTAGGTAGGGTAGGGACTGTAGAAGAAGGTTGGCAATGATGAATTTGTTTAGGAATGATTTATAGAATGTTTTGTATGATGGAAATTTTTTGCTATACTGTTACCAATTTTGGGTGTATGGTTTTGCTCTTTGTGTTGTTGGTATTTCGTACCCTCTTTGGGAAATTTCTTTTTGAGAAAAGAAAATTGGTTTTAGATAGCATGACATAGTGATTTCTTCCTATATATTCTAGTCTTGGTTGATACATTTACTTTAAAACTTGTTGCTAGTGGGAGGTGACATGTACCCCGTTGAATGCGAGATGGAGAGGGGAAGAAGTGGTGTTACGAGAGAGTTTGAAATATTTTTCTTATATTTTGGTTTTAAGGTGATTTATGAAGTTGCTTGCAAATACAAAAAACGATAGTCATTTTAGCACAAATATCTTTTGCTTTACAACAGCCGTAATCATGATTAATTTCTTTATCAACTATCAGAAATTAATACGTCGGTAGCAAATAGATTGCATAAAATCTACCCCTCTGCCCCAAGTTGTATAGAGCTCTCTCCATTTATTAGGTCCAAATGCTTGAACCATTCAAATAATATACGTATTATTTACACAACGTACACTAATTTTCAAGAAAGTTCATATTACCATGTACTTCTTTTTTTCTAACTTTGATGTGATATTTTCCACATTAAACTCAACCATACCTACTATTTATAAATACACACTAACATTGTAAATGCCGTATCTGGTTAATTAATGTCAAAAACAAATGGGAAGAAGGGAGTATTTTCCTTGACAGATTAAACAATACAGAGTCAACAAAAATGATGAAATATACTTTCTCTCAGCTTGCTCATTTGCCTAATTTAAAGAGTCTGCACCATTTTGCCTAAATTTAATGGAGGATGACTTTTGAAAATGAAAGATGATCCAAAAAGAAGTTGGAAATGAATACCATATTCCACTCTTTTGCCATCCTTCCAGATTTTCTTTTTGACTGTGCTAACGGTTAATTATCTGCATCTGCTAAATAAGAAATGACTTGTATCCGCAGCCCAGGGCTATGGTCTAGTGATAAGGGTTTACCTCATAATGTGTGAGTTAGGTGCATGTTACGGGTCTGAACTATATTGTAGACAAAGGCTAGGTACTTGAGCAGAGAAGGGAGGAGTGGGAACACTACCCATTGAATTTCGAACCTTGAGCCATTAGCCCTAGGGGATTCCTCGGTTATCAAAAAAGAAATATCTTTCATCTGTTTCTGGCATAATTTGAGCTGCACTTAATGTATAATTGGTCTACTGATGATTTAATCTTATTCAAACCGCTCATCAAATGTGTGCGTTCAGGCACGTCGAAGGTGTAATGATGGAGTTTACAATAATAGTCTACATTTACTTCGTGCCCTAAGTTCAAGACCCTGCTATCAACATCTGCATAGAGCTAGTTCAACTGATTTATACAAGCATGTCCCTACAGATTATTCTGCCGATTAATCATAATTAATTACCTTTTAGAACTTGCCTATCTTTAGCTTTATAACTGGTCTACCCTCTGTGAAATGTCTTAAAGAAAAGTTAATCATCTTTGAAATTTCTTAAAAGTAAAAGTAAACCATATGTGAGATTTATCAAAGAAAAAGTAAATCATACATGAAATTTCTTCTGTCACTTGCCATTGATTTACCTTGCTTGTACAGACGATAAAGGAAAATTTGACGAGTTGATTGAGGACAAGGGAGTGAAGATACTGATCGATCCAAAGGCACTTATGCATGTTATAGGTACCGAGATGGATTTTGTTGATGATAAACTCAGGTATGAGATGGTATTTCTGCTTTATATTGTACTAGTATAATTATAGACTTATAGTCCATATGTCATTTATTCATGGTGCTACTGTTGCATTTGTAATCTTTTTCTTATGGTCACTCTTATAATCTTATTCTTAGTGCTTCCAAATCACAGGTGTCAGTACCACTATAAGTATAAGCTAAGATTAAACCAAGTTTAACTTTCTAGTTTTTTCAGTACCGTCTCATGTCATGACATCAAGTATCTCTATGAACTAATAGCAAAGCAAGTTAGTTCTTTAGTTTCTCAGTATGAATATGACATAACTTTGATATTTAGTAGGCTGAAGTGAGCTGCAGTCTTTTCTTCTTTCCCTGCAGAGACGAGCTTCTTTTTGTTATTCTGCTGAATCTTTCAGTTGCTTTTAAATTAACTTGAGAAGTAGGATTTTGCCCAGATAACCTTTGCGACTGGTGTTGGAAATTTCTCTAGATAGATTAGCCTATCATGTATTTCAGGACTCCACTTAGGGAAAAATAAGTGTAACAGAAAAGCAATTACATACTGATTCTACGTTTGCTGTCATGTCTAGCTAGAGTGCAAGTCTGTCAAACTCTCTTTACTTTCTCTGTCTCATTGTCTGTGGTCCTATTGGGTGAGGATAAGAAATCTTTTTCAAACATATTACAGATTTCACCCATTATTCCTGTCTTTCCTTTGTAAAAAATCGAGGGAATCGAACTTCAATACTGTTAGCGAGATTGAGTCAAAAACTATATAGTTTTGTCATCTTTGTCTGGCAAAAACTGATCCACCATACTTAACTGCCGTGAATTTAGTACAATAACTTGCTCACCCATTGCACTCCAATGTGCTATCATTACCTGGTTTATCATTATATTCTGTCTAGAAGCATCAAAACTGAAAGACTTGATTTCATGAACAGATCTTGAGTTCATATGATTTGTCAATCCAAATGCAACTGGACATGGGTTGGTTTGTGGAGAACTCTTTTATGACAAAAACTAGCTCAGAAGCTGCTAAGTGCGCGGCAAGTTCTCGAATGATTTATATATGACTCAGATATGTAAAATTAGTCGTCCTTATACACACTTACAAGTGGAGTATATACTATATTAGCGATCGTAGTAACAAAATTCAACGATGGTTAGCAGTTCAGAAAAACAGAAGGTTTTTTATTTTTTCTCCTTTTTGACCCAAATTCTTATGTACATCAGCTGTTGTAAAGAATAAGATTTTCTTTGCCATGGAAAGGTGAAAGTAGAAAAATGAAAATCGAACTATATATATATATATATGCTTTAGTAAAATATCAGTTATTCCTGGAAAGGTTACATTCAATTATGACCATTGAATTGAAATTGTAAACATTCAGTGACAACCATTGAAATCACATTATATTATTGTCTGAGGTATGTAAATTCTTATTATTGTATATTTAATGTATCTTTATATAAACTTGACGGAATGACTTGGGAGACCCTCATATTTGACTCTGTTTGTCTCTTTTTGTAAGTTGGATTATTCTACTTGCAATTTTGTCATCTAAATCGTTAAACTAACCAAAACACGATATATTAGACTAGGTTTTTTTTTCTTTTGCATTATCTTTTCCAGGTGGACAAAGAAGCATTTTATGTGTTCGTTATTATAAGTGGACAAATATATCTCAAATCTAATATAAAAATTGTGTGGAATGTTCTATTAAAAAACATTTTAAATAAATAGTATATTCTTTTAAGTTTTACCTCATAGACTAACATGTATGCATGTTTAATATAAAGTAACTATTATAAATACTATAAAAACTACCTTAAATTATATTTCAACTCTGCAAATATTAAATCTATTTTGAGTATAAGTGTAACGTGACTAAAATTTAAGATGAATACTCATTATCTTTAGAAGCTTGTATTTTTCGATATACTTTAGTATCTGTTTTCAATATATAAATTGAAACTGTATAGAAAATTTTGATACCAACTAATATGAATATATGTACAATACACATATCGAAATCTAGTAATTGATATAAAAGATACATTACACCGTAATAAACCATGCGATTGACTAGTGTGGGACCCGTATTATCGTTTTAAACTTTTTCATATGAGATGGTCACATAAAAATTAACTAGATTTCTCTGACCGAACTGGATTTTCCTCTTGAGACTTTTTGGACTCAAATTTTAGTATCACTTTCTGCATGGCTGCTTTGAATCTTTTCACCTTTTGCTTGTCATGATCATCTGCTAACTTATGATTCTTTTGAGTAGTGTTGCCACTTGAAATTTCACCTTCTTGGTTTCCATGTAACTTGTGTAACTTCACATACTTCATGGTGTTTTCCACAAAGTTGTTGAAAGTTGAATGAACTTATAATGAAAAAGTGAAGTTATTTATAGTATGTGAAAGACTCAAAAATTGGACAAAATAAATGACAATTTTGTGCAAAATGAGAAAAGAACAAAGATTTTGTTGGTGGTTGGTTGATATATTGATCCAAACAAAAGATGTCATATTGCCATCATGGGAAAAATGTTAGGTTTGTTCAACTATGTAAAAAGGTAAAGACAAGTAATTACTTATTTTTTCTAAAATAAAAATAAAAATGGGGTATTGAAAGGTGGGGAATCAAACGAAAAAGGAATCGAATTTTCACCAACAAGATGAAAACTCAGTAGTCAATCAATTATTAAAATTTCTCAAAGTCAAGACAAATAGTTAGCTAGTACTTGTATATATAAGATTGTGACTGCATCGAATTTGAGATTATCGATTTTTGAATCTTGCAAAATGTAATTGTAATTCGCATCCAAACTTTTAAGTTCGATTTCGAATTATTTTGAATTTTTTGTTTTGAGTTTATAAGTTTTAAGATGTTTTTTCTTGTTACAAGAATATTGTTGTTTCTGCTCAACCGTTTTGGCCACCTAATTCAAGACTGCAAAGCCAAAGAATTGGTAGGCAATTAATTGTTGATTATGTGAAAGTGATCCATACACAAACCAATTAGTCAATTAACAAGATTTTGCTTCCCTAATTTTTTTTATAAAGTTAAATTATTATTTACTAAAATAGAAAAAAAAATATGGTTTCTGTGAAAAAACTTTCACATATAGTCACTTAAAATTAATTAAGTACTTCCATAAGCTTTAGTTTGATAATTACAATTTGTAGTACATGTTATATGGAGGAGAGAAGCGAGCATGAGCGAGAATGGGAGAGCGGAGAGGGAGAGGCGAAAGAGGCGAGAAAGAGGGGGAAAGAGTGGAAGGAAAGGTAAATTATTATATGTATATTGGTTATTTATATAGTGCTATTATAAATTATTTATTTGTATATGTGGCAAGAGGAGGAGGACGATTGGGAGAGGGAGAGAAGGGAGAGAGGCGAGTGGAAGGAAGAGAGGGAGGAGCGAGGGAAAGCGAAGAGAGTGGGAGAGAGTGAATTGTATATGTATATAACTGGCTATGATACAATAACATTTGTAAAATGGCCAAGGAGATTGGGAGAGGAGGAGAGAAGGAGGAGTGCGGAGCGAGATTGACAGAGAAGGAGGGAGAGAGAGGCAAGTGCGATTAAAGAGGGGGAGGGGAGGAGAGATGCGCGCAAAGGAAAGAGAGAGCAGAAGTGGCGGAGAGAGGTGAATTGATAGTATATAGGCTAAAAACTAAAAATTATATATTATAACATAGTTATTTGGCATCTCCTAGCGAAGAATTAAAATACAAAACATGACTAATTATACAAACTCGAAGTCAGCACATGTAATTAACGTATAATATTAGTTACAAATGGTAATTATAGCAAACTATAACTATGATGAATAATTAAATAGAATAAATTTGCTAATCCGCGTAATTTTCTCAATAATATATCATATAAATTAGGATTAAGAATATTAAAATATTTTGAAGTCCATAGTTGATGTCCATCAAATAATGGAAAGGACATTTCATTATTTTGCTAGAGAGTGTTTATTTTTTGAAACAATTCACGTTAGATATATTTAAATTTATTTATATTATATTATTTAAGCGCAATTTATATATCATGACTTTCAGTTAAGATCAATAAAAAGATAAATAAAAAGATATATTTATGTATATGTCTTTATCATAATTTGTAAACAATTAAAGTTATATATACAACATATCAAAAAGACACTAAAATATCCTAATTTTTTGTCTCACTTGTAAAATTAAATTTATGCTCATATTAGAATTTAGGAATGCTAACTACTCTTTTATTCTTTATCACTTTCCGAGTTTAAATTTCTAAAAATGATGTAATTTTTATTAAAAATTTTAAAATTTAATCGTGTTTCAATACGGATATTAACTCCGAAAACAAAAACAAAAAGACAAAGGTCCTTATTGGAACTAGCCAGCAACAATTTATTAGAAAGAGAAGTTGAAATTCTAACATTTTGTTCTTTTCTATGTAAGTTTTGGAAATGGAATTGGAGAAAGGTATCCATAGATGGATAGTTGACATTTCTGAATGGAACCCCTCTCCCAATTACTTCTCTTTTGCTATGTCCTTTCTTCCCCAACATGAACACTCCTCCATTACCAGGTTTCTTGATTTATCCTCTTTTGTCCTTTACTTTTTTTATGTAAAGTTTTCATCTTTAGCTTTATCACACACATCTTTCTTGATTGATTGCATAAAGTATACATAATTTTTGTATGAAAAATGCTAGAAATTTAGGTTTATCATATAAAGTTTTAATCTTTAAGTTTAGTATATACTACTTTGGTTCTTGATTGCACAAAGTGTCTATAGATTTTATATGAAATGCTTATGTATATCATGTAAAGCTTTTATCTTTTGGTTCTTAATTGCATGAAGTTTTTATGTTTTATTTGAAGTGCTAAATTGTTGTACAACAACATACCCGAGTGGTGGTATCTGGGGAGGGTAGAGTAAGAGTGTACGTGGACCTTACATCTACCTCTGTGGTAGAAAGATGGTTTATGATGAACCCTCGGTTCAAGACAAAAATAGTTTAGAAAAAGATGTAGTGGAAGTACGATACAATAGAAAATAGCAAAAACAACAAATAGTAGAAGAATAGTACTGCAACAGTGATCCTATAATCGAACTACAATTGAAGCATTTCGAGTAAAATGAGTTTTAATTTTATCTGTACTTTTTCCTTCTTGATTGCATAAAGCTGTCTATGGAAGTAAATTGTGAGTTTGTACTTTGTTATACTTGCCTTAATTTTGAATGTGGATATGCACTTTGTATTTCAAGTAAAAGTTTTCATCTGTAGGTTTATTCTAGAATTCTTTAATTCTCTATTGCTAAAAGGTGTCTACCAAAGCAATATTTTGAATATGCACTTTGTTTTTACTTGCTTAAGTATATATGTGTGTTTAAAAAAGCTTGTTGAGGATTTTGGTTATCAAGATTACCCCTTTGTAGAAAGTTGAGCGGATTTGTCACTCGTTGATTAGGTTCTTTCAAATGGAAGATCGAAAACGGGCTCTTGTGAGCAGATTGTTGCAGTATGCACTGATACATCAAGTCTTGGGGATCCCATACAACGGAATTGTCATCAGGTGCACTGCTGAGGGGAAACCATACCTGTTATGTTTAGAACGTAGTCAGGTACAATGTTGAAAATGCACTAGCTTTTGGTTCTCATTTTTTGTTGAAAATATGTTTTTCATGTTTGCTCGTTGAAGTACCTTATCAGATGTGTGTCTTTTATTGATAACTATCTGGATTCTTGCATTCTACCAAGTGTTTCTTATAGAGTCGAAGATTAGAGGTGTAAAATGACTCGTCCTTGGATGGAATTTTGCTATAATTATTTGCAGTAGCCTTATACTAGAAATATGTTCTATAAAGGTGTATTATTCACTAGAGAACTTGCACAAGACAAATACTTGGAAATATGATATGAAAAACATGATGTTAACCCCTTTTTCAGGATGGTATATACGAAATTTCCTGCTGTTCTCGATTGATGAATTAGCTTCTCACCAGTGTCAAACACATACTTCCCGTAATATCTGTTGAATAGTTTTTTCTCTTCATTTTGGTCCTGTTTCATCAGCCATGAAGAAAGTTGTCTCTCGGCCAAGTCCTGCCCTTCTCTCCTATTTGAACCCCACTTATTTATCAATGAGGAAGTGTTCAAGTGATTAATATTGCTTTAATATGCGCTGGTTTCTTCTTATAGATCTTTTCCCCCTTGTATTAGTGGATGCAGCTGTCGTTTCCCGTATCCAAATAAACCAACTTATCCAAAGTAGACTCCGTAAAATCCATGAAAATAGACAATTGCAACTTATCATACATAGTTTACCAGCATTTACATAACTCATCTTCGGAAAATTCTCCCAATTACTGATGCGTTCTCATATTTTTCATGTTTACATCATCGATAAAGATTCAGAATCACATATTCTGATTCAGCTGAAAAGATTCTCATTATATATGTTTGAAATTACATGCTTGATGCCAGAGTAACATTGATTGTTTAATTTGAGTATGTTCTTCATGCTACCTGCTTTGCTGTTACTTGCAGTCGATATCTTCGCATTTGCAATATCATTAATCCTATCCTCTTCTAGGAATGTGACAAACTGAACTTGGAGTTTCCAAATTTTAACTTCAATGCATCACATCATGGTGATTTTGTGGCTATTGCTTCTGAACCAATATGCCTTGTGGGATTGGATGTTGTTTCTCAAACCATCCCTGAGAAAGAATCAGTGGAAGAATTCATTCAGAGCTTCTCATCATACTTCTCAAGACTGGAATGGTTTAATATAATCAATGCTGGCTCTTCTCGTCAGATTTTGAGTGAGTTTTATAGGTACCTCTCTATTTATAGATCTTCTTTAATGCAAATGTAAATGCCACAACTGAAAAGTATTTTATTCGTGCTTAACCTCAAACTCCTATAATTATGTGCATTTCAAACCTTTCTTCTATGTTCGGTTCAGAGATCACAGAGAGTTTGATCTGGTAAAAATGTCGAAGTATCCCAAGAAAAAGTAATGTGTATAACTTGCTTTCTCTTCCATTACTCATTAGAGTTTGGTGTCTCATTTTCTTTCTCTAAATGAGATCTGGAGGTTCGTACTGCTGAGTGCCGGGAACGACCATATATATAGGTGATTCAAACTGCTCAACAATCATTTTGCTTGTGAGCATGTGACCAATCGGTTTCTACCATTTTACAGTAGGTGACATAATGCAATAATATCTTCTGCTGTGACCAACTCGTCCCCTGCTTATTTTCCGGGGAAAAGCAGGTTGAAGAACGGCAACTCACTAGCCAACAACTCCTTCAGAACATCACTTTAGGGAGATTGAACAAACTATAGAGTTGAATTTGACGTAGAGGGCAGAGAATAAGATATTTGGAACATCTTTTTTTTGTAACAAGTTGAATGACAGGTTTTGTCACCCTGAGAAACAAAATCCATGCTAAATGATAGAGATTTGTTAACAACTTGTGCAGATATTGGAGTGTGAAGGAAGCATTTGTCAAAGCCATTGGTGACGGTGTTGGTTACAAGTTGGATACTATCGAGTTTCATCACAAAAACTGGGAAAACATAGTTGTCAAAGTTGATGGCAAAGAACTAAAAGATTGGAGATTTTGGCTTCTTGAATTGGGTAAAGATCACGTGGTTAGTTCTTCTGTAGTGCTAATTCTTGTCTAGTTTCCCTTTTGACTGGTAATTATGCTTGTTCCAAAAGGCGAGTAAAAGTAAAGACTCGTACAAGTACACGTTTTAAATCTCTGATGCTAGCTAGATCAACTTGAGTTTCATATCCTTATGCATGTTTGTCTATTGTTGACGAGTGCCTCTTCATACACTTGTTTAGTATATGTGACAATCTGCCTTTGCATTAAATGACTTTTCTGTAATGTTGCAGGCATCAATTGCTAGAGGTCATCCTATGTATGCCACTAGCAGTTACAAAACAACGTTGAATCGAACACAATTCAATGACGAGGAATACAATTTAGGACTTCATCTTCCAAATACAAGCTTCATTTTTCGGAAGGTAGAAGACCTTTTCCCCTCCAACGAAAACAGGTAGAATGCCACCATGTTCATCGATAAATTGTGCTGTGTTGAAGGATTAAGAAGAGCTCAAAGAAGTAACAGACACACCCTTAATGCTTTCTTTCCCCAGTTTGATTATTGCATGAAGGAAGTGCTTGAGATTTTCGAAAGACATGATCCTATTAAAAGATGAGAGAGTCAAACTTCTAAGCTATGAGCGAACTTAGCTTAGAAGTTATGCATTCACATGAACTCAGTAACTTTTGTCTAGACTCGATATATGTATTACTGGAGAGGAGCCAAATCCAAAGTTGAGAGCTTCGCGCACTTTACTACGTCTTCTTGTACTTTAATTATCTCTATATGTACATTTGTTTGTGTCATGTTGTATTCTCAGCTACACAACTATGATATTTTTTGCTAGTCTTTTTAAGCATGTACTCAATTTCAACTTAATGTTTCTAAATCAATTGTTTTTGTTTCTCACATTTGTTTTTTTTTCCCCATAAATTTGGGAGAAAATTATTTCTAGAATCAAGATATGAGTTCAAACATTTAAATGATATCTAGAAAATCATATTTTTGTTTGGTTTAGGTATTTTGTCTAGTAGATTGGTGTTTTTTTGTCCCAATTTACACATAGTTTTGCTTCTTTTAGTCTATTTTTAAAAAAAATAATGTTACTTTGTTATAATAAGAAATAATTTAACTTTAAAAATTTCATTTTTATTCTCGATGAAACGATTATCGTCATAAAAAAATCAAAGAGAATTTTAAACATAAATTTCATTATATTTTCTCTTAAATTGTGTCAAATCAAATGATTGTCAAATAATTTTACACGGAGGGAGTACCAGTTTTGTCCCAAAATATGTATCACTCTAGCAAAAATCACGTCCATTAGAAAATCAATAAATAGTACTCTCTCCGTCTCATTTTATGTGACATCATTTGACTCATCACAGTATTTAATTAAAAAAATAATAACTTTTAAAACTTGTATTTAAAATAATCTTTACATGATTTCGAGTTATAGTATTTGTAAATGATATAGAGTACCATTTATAAGATAATATTATTATTTTTAAAATAAAAAAAGACATTTATTTTGTAACCCGCCTGGTCGTTCATAAATCACATTCTAACTAAAACTTATTTCTCTGCTCATTCAAATTCCTCAAAATCTTGAAGAACTTTGTAAGCTGCTTGCTCCAATTTCTTTGGAACTTCAATCTGTTTGTTCTACAATTTAGTTATTAGCAGAAATCTCAATAGCAGGAGCTTCTGTAAGTGGGGGTTAGCTTTTTCTTGATTTCTTTGTGGCATTTTATCAAACACATAGTGGATGATAATAAAGCACACTCTTTCAAGCTAAAAACAGTTACAAAATACGTATAATTGTCAAAAATATTACTAATTCTTGCATAAAGAAGCAATGTGGAGTTGTCATCACCATCTACTTTGCTTTTGTGGTTATGTCTTTGATTAGAAAATGCACAAGTACTAAACCATCATCCATTACGGTTCTAAATCTGTTGAGAGAGAGCAGATGCATAAAACACCTTGAACAAGTTCATACACATATAATACAAAAGGGTTATGAGCAAGACCATTTTATCATCAACCAGTTTATATCCCTATGTAATGTGTTCTCGACTGATGTTTCTTATGCTACAAGTGTGTTTGAGCATGTTATTCAGCCTAATGTTTATGTATGGAATACATTGATTAAAGGGTATAGCAAAAAATCATCTCTTGTTGATTGTTTCATAGTCTTGAAACAAATGAGAACAAGTGTGAATGTGATACCTGATAAATTTACTTTTCCGTCGGTGGTCAAATCTTGTTCTAATGTGTTGGCGTTGAAAGAAGGTCAGATTATTCATGGGTTGTTAGTTAGATATGGGCTTGATAGTGATGTGTTTGTAGGATCTAGTTTGATTGATCTTTATGGGAAGTGCAAAGAGATTGAGTATGCGCGGAGAATCTTTGATGAAATTTCTCTAAAGAATGAGGTTATATGGACTGCTATGATCGTTGGATATGTATATGTTGGTGATTTATTAGAAGCAAGGAAGTTATTTGATGAAATGCCACAGAGAAATGTAGCTTCGGGGAATGCAATGATTAGGGCATTCGTGAAGTTTGGTGATTTGTCTGGGGAGATAGAAAGGCGGTGGGAGGGCGGAGGCGATGCCTGCAACCAGCCTCCCGCTTCACACCCGCTGGGGACCTATCACCTCTTCCCCCGTTTAACCTTCCGCCCTACTTCTCTCACCCCTGGCCTTTTCAGTCTTCTCTCTTCTCTATTTCCCCCACCCTGATAAGGATGTGGTATCTTTTACTACTATGATTGATGGTTATGCTAAGGCCGGTGACATGGCATCAGCGAGGTTTCTGTTTGATAGGTCTTCTGATAGAGACATCATTTCGTGGTCTGCTTTGATGTCCGGGTATGCTCAGAACGGGCAACCCAATGAAGCTGTCAAAATTTTCCACGAAATGTTGTCGATGAATGTTAGGCCAGATGAGTTTATAATGGTAAGTTTGATGTGTGCGTGTTCCCAGTTAGGTCGTCTGGACCTGGCAAACTGGGTAGAACATTATATGAGCCAAAATTTATTTGATCTTAATCAAGTTCATATAGCTGCAGCCCTCGTGGATATGAATGCTAAGTGTGGGAATATGGAAAGGGCAAAAATGTTGTTTGAGGGGATGCCTAAGCGTGATCTAGTATCATATTGTTCAATGATACAAGGGCTGTCTATTCATGGTTGCGGTTCCCAGGCTGTAGATTTCTTTGATAGGATGCTGAATGAGGGTCTTGTGCCTGATGATGTTTCCCTAAAGATAATTCTGACAGCGTGTAGTCGTGCAGAACTTGTAAAGGAGGGTTTCCGGATCTTCAATCTAATGACAACCAAGTACTCTGTCAAGCTATCTCCGGATCATTATGCATGCGTAGTAGACCTTCTTGGAAGATCAGGAAAGCTTCAAGATGCGTATGAACTTATAAAGTCGATGCCTGTTGAACCTCATGCCGGTGCCTGGGGTGCACTTCTTGGGGCTTGTAAGTTACACTGTGACATTGAAGTAGGCGAGGAGATATCGAATAGACTTTTTGAACTTGAGCCTCAAAATACTGGTAATTATGTGCTTTTGTCAGACATCTATGCTGCGGCAAATAGGTGGTTAGATGTTGCACTGTTGCGTCAAAAAATGAGTGAGAAGGGTCTTAGGAAGATACCTGGTTGCAGCAGTTGGGTATGGAACAATCCTTAAAACTTTCGTCCTATTATTGTTTATGTCTTCATGTCCCTTTTTACATTTTCACGGGTTTCCCCCTTCAGTGAAAAATCAATCTTATTACTTTATGGATGTGTTTCATAAGAAGGAAGTCACCCTTAATCTTATTACTTTATGTCATGACATTATCTCTATGAGCTAATATCAAAGCAAGTTAAATACATATATTTTGATTACTCTATTCTTCTTGTAATATGCAATTTGATGTGTTATTCTCCGTTCAAAACTGCTAGTTATCAGTGTCTGTTAGTGATTTTATCTAGGTAGAAGTTGTGTTTGCTGGCAAGGGATAAATTCTCGTCCTCTTCCTCATTATGAACAGAGAAAATTAAGTTAACTAAGTAATGCATAACCAGCCGCAATCAAAGACATTATTGTTAGACTATTAAGAGCTGAAACAATTTTGACCTCATACTCTTGCTCTAATGTTATCGTAGCATCATTTACCATGCTCTCTGCATTTCCCATCTCTCAATCACATCCCTGTTTTATATTTCCTTTTAATGCAAAAGGCCTCAAGTCGAGAGGCGTCTTAAACTGCAATTTTACAGTACTCCTGGCATCATGAACCCAAAACCTTTTCAGAATGTGTCTTTGGTCATAGCCTGCTTTTACTGCATTAATTCTTTTGCAATGTTGGGTTAAAAGAATTCAGTGTGTGTGGCCGCAACTTCTTCCAAGCATAGCTGCCCCCTAGACTGGAAACAATCCTTTGGTTTTTTCCGTAAATGAGCAGTTTTAACCAAAGTGAACATTGCATATCAAAAAAACCCAGACCTAGACATCCAGCTGCGTAAAGAACACATTATGGAAGATCCTAAGATCCTTCAAAATCAGGAATTGTTCAGGTATGAGCAGCTCAGGATAAAATATTTCAACTGAGCCAGTATTCTAAATAGCCTTGCTTTCATTACTCCTCTAGTGTAGATATCCTGGACTATCATTCTAGTGAGAGCTTCAGGACTTCTGTTTTTTGATTGTGATTCACAGGTTTCCTTTCTTGCCATATGTAATATACTCCTGCTGCTAGTGTCATCACTGCAAAATTCAGCTTGTGAATCCTTACCTTTGCAGTTAGTACTTTCCCATCTCATTTCCCCTTGCCGGCCAACTTCCTCAAAGTCTTGATAAGCTTTAATGATTTTATGGACGACCCATTATGTACCTTGCTTCCCATGATAAATATGTAACCATTGTTTCCATAATCTGTCTTTCTCATGGCATAAGTTCCAGAACATTTCGCAAATGGCAGCCATGTTACATGCTAGCAGATCAACTATATTCAGCCCTCCAGCTGATTTTAGTCACCATAATTTGTCCCAGGAAGTAAGTGTTTTCCTTGATGTCTCTATCCCTCCTGTCCATAAGAGAACCTCCTACAACACCTTCAATACATTTAATCACCTTCTTGGGCAAGATGAAAATTTGTGACCAGAAGTCTTGCACAGAGAATAGACACTTCTAATCTACTGTGCTCTGATAAGAACCTTGAGGTCCAACCAGATATTCTGCCTAATATCTTATCAATTAAGGGTTGACACTGCAGAGGAGATACTTCTTTAGTACTCAATGGTACACCCAAGTACCTAATAGGTAGAGTACCTTTTGAGAATCCAAGTACTTGTAAAATCTCGTCCTGGATGTCTGATTGAACCCCCCTCCAAAGTAAATAGCACTTTTATCTACATTAGCAACCAGCCAGATGCATTTGAGGATACCTGAAAACAAGAGTATAGTAGTTGTATGGAAATAGCACCCTCTCTAGGCCTCTACAGAATAGCAACAAGTCATCAGCAAAACTCAATTGCCTATGTTCGTCTTTGCACATTTAGGGTGGAAGCTAAAATCAGGAATTCTCTGCAGCTGTTTCATTAAATTAACCTAGTAAGTGCATCGTTTGCATCAACCCTCCGTGCTGGACTGCATAGAATTTTTTTTAAAGTGCAGTTTGAATGAAGATGTTCTCTTTGAGATAAAAATCTCTATAGATAGTGTTTTCTTAGTCAGAGAGAACATCAATATCCATGGTCTCATTTTCTAATTTTACATATTGCACTTGAGTAATAATGCTGTTTCACAGTCAAGTTGAATGCAAACCGCTTAGTCACTGGAACTCTTCGTGTGTTTGATCTGTTCATGAATTTGGTCATTGACAAGTGACAACACAGATGAAGTTAATGGCAATGATAGGAATGAAATTGGCATGGTGGTGAGTTTCTTATTCTCTCCTCTCTCCCTTTACCCCTTGTTCCTTCACTCTGGTTGTTTCGACCTTACAGCTGTGAATATGATCCCTAATACTGGTGTGTTGCTGCAAAATTTATCTTTCAGCTGATTCGCGGGAGTAGCATGGTGACAATTGAAGCGTTGGAGCCAGTCGCTTGACCACAGTAAGCTCTAACGGATCTTTGTTTATGCCCCAGATGCTGCTGTTGCTTGTTTAAAGGAACTTTAGGAACACAAGTTTGTACTGTCAGGATTCGGTATTCGACTAGATAACAGTTAACATGACAATGGTTGATCACCAATGCTTTCTATTCAATTAGTGCACTATGTGCTGAATGCAGTTTGTATGTGTTCCTGTTTTTTCCTCTCCAATTAAAAGGAGCACAATGTGATGTTTTCCTTTTAATCCTCTGAGGTAAAAAACTTCAACTTGCGCTGAGTTATTATATATATGCGAGTTTGACGGCATATTTGACCCCAACCATTAACTGACCAAAAATATACTCATTCAGGAGCAAATTTAACTCTTTTCTCTAATTTCTATAATATTCAAACTATGCGATATGATTATTAAATCGGAAAAGGGTCATATCCTTGAACTATCAAAAATAGCTCAAAAACCTTTGAAGTATATTTCAGCTCAAATATACCCTTACCGTCAAACTATAGGATCAAAAATACCCTTCTCATTAACAGAATTGGTTAAACGCCACTTGGATACCATGTGGATGTCACATGGCATGCCACATAAGTCAATAGAGTTCCACTCATGCCACATAGGCCTATAGAGTTCTATTCATGCCACTTAGACTAATAAACTTATCTCTAATTTTCTCCAATTTTCGTAGAATTTAAAAACAATAACTTATCTCTAATTTTCTCCAATTTTCGTAGAATATAAAAATAATTTCTCAGTGTTCAAATAAATAATTGTTTGAGCAAGTTTAACCGCATATTTGAGCCCCCAGCCATTAACAGACGAAAAAATATATTTATTTCCTTTGATATAAATTCAGGAGCAAATTTAACTCTTTTCCCTAATTACTACAATATCCAAACAATGCCATGCTTTTCAAGGCCCTTTGAAACAATAAAAAAGAACTTTTCAACTAAGAATTGATGGGATTTCTCAAAAAGAGAAAACCCTCAAAAAATTGGCGTATGCCACTATTTGCAACGCGCACACGGTATTCTTTAGTAAAAGGCGAAAGAATAGTTCGCTATGTGCTCATTGCATGGCTGCGTAGTTTTTTCAATAGGCTGGAGCCAATTTTAAATATAGGCCGAAACTATTCACTTTATAGAATGTGTCCGGTGTGGGATAAAATTCTGCTATAACAATTGTACAATATTGGTGACGTTCTTTTGTACATTTTGATTAATTTACTTTTTCATTCTTATCATGTATTATTTTATTTCTTTTAATACAAAAACGAGATTTTTTAGTACTTAAATCATATGAGATTTTTAAATAGACAAATAGAGTGAATACCAAAACAAAAAACAAGAAGAAAGGGACAATAAACCAAAGATAAGTACGGAAATTACGCGTAGTCAAACGACTGAGCTAGTACGATTCTTTACTATTAACATAGTTTAGTACAAAAACATCTTCGACGCCAGCCAATGCAGTCTCCACCAGAGAAGCCTTCGTTGCGGCAAATGATAGCACAGTTGTGGTCAAGGACGCATGGGCCGCGGTACCGATGGCTTTGTGAGATGCACACTCTACCCTCCACTTGTTGGATTCTCATTTCTACATGCACAAAATTCGAAAAGTCTAAAATCAAAGTTTTTTATATATCCAGTATATCTGTGGTAGATACCGATCTTATTTCTTATCCTTATAAGGTAAAGAAGTTGTTTTTGCTAAAGATTGACTCAAACAAATAACAAGATAAAAAGTAGAAGAAGTACCACTTGTTAGAGAATAAGAAACTAGGCAACTACTATTGTTACTTACTAGTAGGAGATGATCAGGTACAACAATGTTCGACTATCTACTAATAATTTTTAAATTTTGTAAATAAAAAAGAAAGTAAAAGTATCAAACTCATAGGAAAAAGATTAATTACGTGAGGCAAACACAATGAGAAGGAACAAAAGCCCAAAAGTCTTCCTCTCGATTTGATCATCCTTTTTTCAACAATATAATGTTTTCTAATATCTTTGAATGAAGCTATCAAATGAGAAAAACACCTATAATATAGATAGAGGGGTGGGAATAGTGTGACCATTTTACCCTTCAGGACTTAACCACCTCTGTCCATCTATTTTTACTTGTCCACTATATTAAAGACTGATATATTCATTCTTATTTATTTAGTTTTAAAAATCAACAAATAATTTATCATTACAAATTAAAATATATTATTTTAATTATCAAGTGAACGAAGAAATATTAGACTTCCTCGATAGGAGGCTGATAGTGCATGCATGATTTCATCGTTTCATGATTTTATTTAAAATAACACTAATTTTGAGATAGAAAAAATATTATAAAATGGAGATAGTAAATGTTACACAGAGGCTGAAGTCTCACGTGAATGCCCCAGAAATTAATCTATGCCACCCAAGTTTGATTGGCCAGCATGGGCGGCCTCAAAACCACATATTTAAGGCTTCATACATAGATAATGTCAAAATATTAATATTTTTAATTTCTAATAAAGTATCCAGATGCTTTTTCAGAAAGAAAATACATTTACTGATGGTCTATTAATTACTTAAAATATATCTTCTTTAATTATACACATCAAGGTTTTAAATTACTTACGTGAAGGTATATAACTAAAGGAGATGATATCTTTAATATAACTAATTTAACTTTCAGAGTGTGAAAAAAAAATATGAAGCAATGAAAAAGAGGAAGTCATTGCTATTATTATCATACAAAAAGTGAAAAGCGTAGCAATTCTATCATACAAAAAGTGAAAAGCGTAGCAATTCATGCGTATGTGATTATGTTATCGTATAACAAAAAGTGACGAAGCGTACCAATTCATATTAGAGGAAAAGTTTTGATAACCGACAAGCGTATCAAATCACATAGATAAGCTCTTACCTGCCAGTTAACGGATGGTTAGGGCAGGCAACGCGTAAAGGGGATGGATGTCTGAGCAATCCTGCAATATTACTAGTGTTCAATCTTAGAGTTGACCTTATTTCATGAAGTGAACGAAAATTAGCGACTGACCAATTCAATGAAATGTAACAAGCAGCCAGTGGGAGGACTCATCCATGAAGCTACGGGTTGACAGCATTCAGTAGCTTTGGCTCAAACCTGTATTTGGATTAAGAAACTTAGTCAATGTATAAATAATTAATCCAAAACACAGTAACCAAAAAAAGATAGTGATTCAGAACACGTAAACTAAAAAAATTGACCAGCCTCAAAGGCAAGATCGAAATCTTCATACAGTTCCCTGAAGAACCAAATTTGGTGCTGTTGCATAAAGTTACTTATAGATAAGCAACGGTAACCAACAGTCTGTGCTTCACTGAGATAGGGGATAGTTAAAAAGGACCTTGACTAATATGGTAGTTAAGCACCAAAATCTATATAAATTAAAGATGTCTTTACCTTCAACTACAACAAACTATCCAGCAAGTTACTGAATATTTTTTTATAAGGTAAAAGTTTTACTGGAAGGGTACCAAGAAAGTAATAAAAGGTCACATAAAGAAAAAAGAACTCCAAAAAGAAAAACAGGCTACAAGACTTCCCTTCCTAACAAATCTAGGAAATCCATTAATTGGTTCAAACTACCTATTGAACTACTTCTACACCAGAAGAACAGATTCTGCAAACGACTTATCTTTTACCCTAAAAATTGGAGATCTGTGTTCTTCAAAGCAGGCCTTGTACCATTTCCAGCCATATTGTCCAGAAATTTACAGTGGAATAGTCCTCTGTATCTCTGCTTATTCTCTTTGTGAGTAACTTACCTGTTGTTGCCAACTTTATATTAAACCTCTCACATTCTGAGGCATCACCCATGCAATAACACAGATACTTTAGAAATAATTCCAGCATTGTTAGAAACTCTCTGCAATGGATAAACAGGTACTCCACTATTTCTTGATCTTCTTAACACAAGTAAAGCATACAAAGACAACAACATACTCAATGTGATCCCACAAGGGTCTGGCGAGGGTGAAGTGTACGCAGATTTTACTTCTATCTCAAGGCAGAGAGGTTGTTTCTGATAGACCCACAGCTCAAGGAAAACAGTCCAAAGCAGTAAAGGGAAATAAAGAAGTCAGAGAAGAAAATTATAGACAAACTAACAAATCATCCTAAACAATAGTCATTAACAAGATAAAACGATAATGGAAATACAAAAAAAAACAGATAGTAACCAAACACAGAGGACAAGAAACTACAAGAGTAATACTACGACTAAAAGTATGGCTAGTAGTACAGAAGAATAAGCAAGAGACAGCGGTTAACTATTTTACCCTAATTTGTGTCCTCCATAACCTCCTATCTAAGAGGACATGTCTAAGATCATGTCCTCGATAAACTGAAGTATGTCATGCCCCTAATCACCTCTCCCAAATATTTTTCGATCCGACTCTACCTCTCTTGAATCCATCCATAGCCAACATCTCACAACTCTGCAATCGGGCATCCATGCATCTCTTGTGCACATGCCCAAACCATCTTGGTCTCACTTCCCGCATCTTGTCCATTATTGAGGCCACTGCTACCTTGTCCCGAATATCTTCATTAATAATGTCATTTCTTCTGTTATGCCCACACATTTATCTCAACATCCTCATCTACACAATTTACACAATTTTCATCTTCTAAACGAAGTTCTTGACGGCCAACACTCTGCTCCATACAGCATAGCCGGTTTAACCACCACTCTGAAGAACTTGCCTCTAAGTTTTTGTGTACCTTCTTATCACACATGATTCCAAATCCGAACCTCTATTTCATCCACCATGCACCTATACAATATGTGACATCATCGTCAATCTCCCTATTTCCTCGGTAACAGACCTAATACTTGAAACTTCCTCAACTAAATGATCAGTGTATCAAGCTTCACTTTGACGTCAACCTCAAACGTTAAGTCATATAACTTGCATTCCAAATATTCTATCTTGGTTCTACTCCACCTGATCCCTTTAGACTCAAGGTTTGCCTCCAAATCTCAAGCTTGGCGTTAACTCCACCTCGGTTCTCGTCAATCAGTTTCAACACAAGTAGCATCTGTTACATAAATATGAAACCCCTTTTTTGCAGATTATTGTGTTAAAACATACCCCCCCCCCCCCCCACCATGTTGCAACCACCCATTTTGACCTGGCTTCTTTGTTAACATGCTGTAGCAATTCTATCTGAGAAATTTTTAGCCCTTGCCTGCTAGCCTGATTCTATTTGTCGAAGGAATTGGCAGCAGTCCTCTACCTCCCAATGTTCAAATTCCCTCTAAACTCTTGCTGCCAACCAGAATTTGAGTGAAAATCTGCCACATTGCCACTTCCTAGATTAGGGGTCTTGCGCAAGTTGATAAGAAGCTAGGGAGAAACATCGCTACGACCTGCCGATGTGATAGGCAACTGAAAGAGTCACGACAACCCGAGGCTCAAGATCGGCAAGAAATGGCTAAGTGGGTAGGCTCCAGTGCCAATCTCGCAGGAATTATAAGGTAAGCTTAACCGATTGCCCACGTGGCCAGGCGAGGAGGCAGTAGGGGTGGCAAAAGGCAGTGAACAAGCTCGGGGTGTATGGAGAGGGGGCAAAATCTAGAGGAGGTGAGAGAAGGACAAGTTTGTCATGTACATTTTTTTTTGGGGAGCGGAGGCGGAGCGGAGATGGGGGATGTGTTATGGCTATTAAAGCCATAGAACAGAGGCCTAAACGCTAAAATTTGAGACGAGGTGTTACAGTGGCGAGGAGAGAAAATGCTTTGTCTGTCTTGTACGTTGCCAGACGACGAAACAAAGTGTGGCATAGGTAGTCACTCAGCATATAGAACGAATCTGCTAAGGTCAGCAACCAAGTGTCGTGGAAGCCTTCCAGGAACGATCATTTGTGACTTGTTATCACAGAAAAATTTTCTGCCCGTACGATCATAATGCATAAGACACTTCCATCACCAAAAGAAAGGAAATAAGGAGTGTTTAACATATTGTGCATCACTATGATCTAATCCTTTTAAGATTTAAAGAAACCAAATGGGCTCCCTCTGATCATAAAGGAAACTCTAACGGTGGATATAAAGCAAAGGATAAGTGTGAAGGAACAGAGAATCGATCTAGGTGGATATGACAATATACTGACCCATCCACAATCCTTTAATCAACCAAAATTTGTGTCTGTATGCAAAATATTTGGAGATGTACGAACAATTGAATTGGTCAGAAGCCTTTCATAGATAAAGCGTTACAAGCCTCCCCTTTCTTTTTTGACTTCAGTAGATGATCAAGACATTCATTGGCCACTATAGCTGCATCAGTTATTTGCCTCCCTTAATAAAAAGCATTCTGATTGGCTGAAAATAGCTAATCAATAACAAGCTTGATCCTTTCTGCCAACGAGTTTTAGCACTTATCTTTATTAGAATAGTCTCCCTAACGCACAGATGATCGGCATGCATTTACCGTTACCTAAACAACCCCGCTTCTTTTTGGAACTAGAGCAAGATAGTGGCATTTAAGCTTTTAACAAAAGATCTTTTCTGATTGAATGCTTCCACTGTTCTCCAGATGTGATCCTTCACTGTGTTCCAGCATCTTTTTAGAAATGAAGATTAAAACTATCTGGGCCTGGAACTGTCTCCTTTGAAGGATTTAATGACAGCTTCTAACTCCTATACAGTAAAATTTCTCTGCAGCCATTCCTTCTCATTTTCAGGGAGCCTACACAAGTTCTTATCTTCCCAACTCAGTCTCCATTCATCTGTTTACCTGAATAATTAGTCATAAAAGCCTTGGATGTGAACCGTTATGACCTTCTCATCATCCACCAGTTCCTCATCAATTACTATTTAGTCAATACAATTATATATCTTGTGTGCATTGGCCTGTTTGTGAAAAAAAACTTTATATTTCTTTCATCATGTTTGATCCATAGACACCTAGAATTTTGTCTTCAAGAGATCTCTTCAGCTTGTGCAGCTTCCTCGAACTCCCTTTTGATTGAATTCCTCTCCGCTTCGGTCTGTTCCTCATTATTATTGCCCCTTGCACCATAATCAATTATTTCCAACCTTGGCAAGGCTTTATTTTTCTTTTTCCTCTAAGTTCCGAAAATATATACACACAAGTAACACCATGTTACAGAAAATGGTAACTGTGTACCTCCTAGATCTATGGAATTCGTGCATCAGATAGCAACACAATCAAGCAAGCATTCTTACCAGAGCTTTGGTACATAGTCATCAAAGATGTCATTGGCAATGGGCATATACAATATAAGTACAGCAATTCCGTCGTAAAAGCAAAATCTGTCTTTAAAGAAGTAAAGTAAGAAACACGGAACACATGATGAAAATGCAATCTATATGCATAGTTTGGTAATTAATCATCAAAGGACTACACAACAAAAACTGGAGCTATTCAATAATTTATTTATAGAAACAATCTTAATTAATTGTGCATGTCCAGAAACCAGAGAAGTGTTCTAGAAACAAACTGGATGGATTAAGGAGTATGTTTACAAGTATATATAAATGTACAATGTGAGGGAGAAGAATCACAACTGAGAAATGTTTATGTTAAAGTTGTGACTCACTTTATCAAAGATTGGTTAAGGTAAAGGATGAGTTACCTGTCGGCTACCTGACCAAACATTTCTCACGCTGACGGCTGACCAGTACTTGGCTGGTGATGATACTCTTAGCACCTGCTAAGGAAGAAGCGACTGTTTTGACAGGTGAATATGCTCATGGTACTCATCAGCATTTATCTGCAGCTAAAAAATGATAATCAAGAAGTAAAGAAATTACATATAAGATTACAGTGTAGTCCCGGACTCATGAGCTGCAGACAGTCAGTGAAGGATTAGCAAAACCAAAAGACTGAATAGCCAAGTGTCAGATTCTTATGCTCATATACAAGCTTTAAGAAAACATAATATTAACCAGGTAAAAATGTCAAAACAGCAATAAATTAGGAGAAGGATCAGGAAACACTACAAAAGATGATCAAACAAAATTGCCCTTGCAATCTTTGCTAATTAGTTTACAAGGAAACATTGCCTGAATTTAAACAATGAGGACTTTCTAGCATTCCCTTCAAATAAGTATACAAAAATGGCCATAATTACAAGTGCTACTTGGCCAGAGATCTCTTAACCTATCATTTCTTGAACAAGCAAAAGATCTTTTTCTACTGAACAGTTAAATAGTCCATAAGAATGTACAATGAGCAGTCACACTGTCAAAACATATTTAACTCAGAAAGGTCGTCCATTGGTATTTCAAGTCCGTCACCATTTTCTTCTGTCAAACCATCAACATCAAAGTTGAACCAAGAATTGAAATCTTGAGGCGCCCCAAGCTCAGATTCTACTCCTAGATCTTCTATCGCATCAATGTCATTCAGTGGCAAATTCATGCCGTCAGCAGATTCTTTCCTCTCCATTGATGAATTAACATCACCCTCTCTTTTTCTGTTACCACTGGCATTGACCAATTCTCCAGAACCATTAGCAGAAGGGTAAACTGGATGTGTCGTGATCCCCGTGAATTTGTTAAAAGATCCACTAACGGATGTAGAAAGCTGAGCTGTCTTGTGTTTGGGCTTTGTTTTTGTTTTGCGCTCACCCTTGGAATTCCCCAGTGAACGCCCAGCTTTTGCATTTGCATTTCTCGCTAAAGAATCCCTATCTCTTTCGCTTCTCTTTCCTTTGGCACCACCTAGAAGAGTTCCACCAAGAGTAGAAGTGGCTCTGAAAGCAGCACCAGCGCCAACATCATCAAGCAGTACTTTTTTCCTCCCTCTATTTATTATCGGCCCATTTTTAGCAAAAGCATGATCAGATTGATGATTGAACCTTTCATATGGATCAACCAGAACACCATCAGCTCTAACAGGGCACGAGCCTGTGTAACAAGAGAAATGTCAGCTATTACAGCACGTCTGATAAGAGCAAGACTAGATAAACACACAACAAAACTAAAATTGACCATGTGAAGATGAAGGAACAATTTGTTTTCAAAAATGAGCATTTGTCAGAAACGGTGCCAGTAATTACTACCCAGCTAATAAGAACAAAGCGTGCAAGAAATAAACGAAAGATATTAAAGCATAAGAAGATCAAATTATAATTTTATAGAAAGAAAAAAACCTCTTGTTAGAACAAGCATTAACATATTTGGTTGACCCAGAGCAGGAAATAGAAAATATTGTCACTAGCTCAAAGTTGTCAAAGCATAGTCAGCACAGTGTCATTCCAATATATATGATAACTCAATAAGAAAAGCTTTATTAGCAACTGCTTACGGCTTACCAGCCAAAAGATCTGCCTCATTAATACGAGGAGGTGCGGCAAAAATAATGTCATGGAGCACTGGCTCGCTAAAGCAACTAGTTCTACTATCCTCAAACTTCCTACACCTGGAAAGTGTTCTCTTTGCAAAAGACAATGCAACCGGTTTTGACACCTTAGGAATCCCATTTTTGGAAGCTAAAGTTCCTCGAGTCGCCTGTCAAATTAATCCAAAAGATATGCAGTTACTAATCTGAATCACAAAGTTGGGTCACATCCATATGCTGCAGTAAGTTAATATGAAATCTCCAGTGATTAATATGCAGCACAGCATAAGGAATTAAGGATAATAAATTCAAATTCCCAAAAATTCAGGTTTAACCATAAAACAGATATTTTGATTAATTAGATTAAAATTTTATTTAATTAATTATTTTTTGCTTTTATTTAATTTTTATTAAAGGGTCAAAATATTACATGATTAATTCACTTCAGCCATGTTTTTTTTATTATTATTATAAAGGCAACTTTCACTTCAGCCATGTTTATGTATGAATTCTCTTGGATTTGTGAGTAGCAATGTCAGTATGCTAGCTAGTGAATTATAGTTGAGTACGCAATATATATGTATGTTGCCAACATCCTTTGCCGGAGATAAAGGTATGTTAAAAAATATAGCAAAGAAAAAAAATAAAGTTTCATAATTCTTTTCATTGGTGAAATAAAGTTACATCATTTTAATTATAATACGCCTTATTCAATAGTGGATCTCCTAATATCTTCAATAGCGGAAAACTGTTCTAGCATGTGTAAGTTGGGTTTCTATGGAAAGAAAAGAATACTGGGTGTTTTGAGGGAAAAGAAATCACTTTTGGTGTAAACTCCAGGATGTATTTAAGATACAGAAAAACTCACTACAGGAATAAATCTTTAGTGTAGAGCCCATCCCTTCCTTTTTCTTTGTTCTTTTTAAATTTTGCGCAGGGGTAGTCCATTCTTGTGATTTCCTATCACCATCTACGTGTCTGGTTTTGTTTTATTTATAAAATTTCTTTTGTACCGAGAGTGAGATAAATCACCTGCTCTATCTTTTTTATTGGGCCCACCCCTCTACCCTTCCTCTTTATTTTTTATTTTTTGAACTCTGGGCATGACAATAGCCATTTTTTCAACAAAATCATATTGACCTGAAAAAATCTATACTAGGATCAAATTTTCTTTGGTGGGAATCTTATAATTGAACTTAAGAATTTATTCAATGTATCAAACCTTAATCCATCTGAAAACCAGAACTGGATTCAAACATAGAAAGAAGTACCACATTTGTGTTTCAGATCACATATTACACAGTCAGTTACTTTGAGCAAGCTTCTAGAGTTCTAGTTCCCTCCCAAATCTATGATTGCTCTGGTCAACAACGTATACTCCTTATAGTCTAGGATGGTCATATATAGTAATTATGTATAAATATCCTTCACAACATTTTGCAACGAAAATCAGTGTTCTTCAGGCGCTACAACATTAAGCACAGTATAAGAAACACATCATGACCGTACAGATAAAAGAGTGCAACCCTTACCAAGAGCTTTTTGTAAGCTAGCTCAACAAGTTTATTCATTGCAATCTGCTCAGGGTCCCTGGAAATTCAGTTGAGTTTATAAGGCACACATGAATCCAAAATGCAGAGAAATAAGCAAACCTGATGACATCTAATATCTTACCATCCTTCCAAGTCTTTGCCTTCTTGAATTGCTTTAGATATTTTCTCCATATATGTTTTCTTTTTACCAATCTACAGAAAATAGAACAAATGATATACTTCAGTGGTATACAGCATGTGAAGAAAGATGTCCATATAGACCTGAAAGAGATGGTCTTTGTCCACCCATCTGTTCTCAATGTTCTTGAGAACATTAGATTTGCTGGCATATTTGGCAACAACAAACAGGGAAAAAGACGCAAAATGAGTAAATTATTAAGACGCTAATAATGACAGAAGACAACCTCTTGATAGAGTCCCCTCTCCAGCTGCATAATTTCCTGGTTGATAACTTCATCTTCTTTATCATCTAAGCCAGGCTGTAACAATTATGCAAAAAGACAAGGAAAAATTAAAATCAAATAATCTTAGGTACAAATGTTAAAATAAAGCATATGATTTTGTTCCAACTACAGAATAATACTACTCAGACGCACCCAAAGTAAAATATGCAAATTAATAAGCATGAGGAGGGAAGGAAAACGATAGGGGGAAATCTCAAAATCACAGGCTAAAGAAAGACGAGAATATCCTTCATTTTGTTACCAATTGGAGAAAGCATACCACAGGTTCAATATAAAGGCCAATGCTCTGCAATTCTAGCAAGAGTTTATCATCAAAAGCCATCTGTGCATATTGACGTTCAAATGAGGAAATACCGAAACTGTTAATCTGCAACCTTTGAGGTACATCCGTATCACATTCAGAAAGGCCAACAAACAGCCCAACCTCTGAATGCAAATATCCATTATTTCCTCGTGACATCTCATCACTGTATTGAGGTCCTCGAACATCAGGGTTTCGATGATACACACCATATCCGTTGCAGGAAACAAACTCATTACCAGTCCCATTTTTCTTTATCTGAGAACTAAAAACTGTATCATACTCAACTTCAGTCCTATTCATTTTTCTACTCTGAGAATCAATGACACCATGCAATAAAGTTTCTGGACCATTCTGTGGTGACATAAATAAGTCAAACCCATTTTCTTCACATTCTTCAATGTCATCCTCTACAATTAGAGCTGACAGTACTCTTTGGTAAAGTGGAGTAACTTTGTCAAATATTCTATCTGAGTCAACTTTCGCACTTAGAATAGAATCATGAAACTGATCGACCAGTTCTGTATCAGATGACACTTTCGAGCCATTTTGATTATTGATGCATCTGTTCTTCTCAACAGATGGAGAATCAGAAACAGAAGTTCCATCATGAGCATGACCACCCTGGTAAAGCAAGCATCAAGAGAAGTATTTAGCTAAAGCAGAGTTGCCAACAACATATGATATATTGTTAAAATGAAATCTTATTTCACAACAGGCAGCAGTAAAATATGAGACTTGGAAAGATATGTCGAATATTTTAATTAATATAAATAATCTAGGCAATCCGTTCAAGCACTTCACGGTAAGCATAAAAGGGACAAACCAGACTTGCACGGGGAGGTATCAGTTAGGAAGCTCTAGCTAGAGAGTGACTGAAGCATGTCATGTGATACAGATCAATAAAACTAGAAGTAAGGATAAAGGAACGCATTCTCCAAATACAAGATGGCTAGAGAACATCTGCTGTTTTATTAGTTGCTCTCTGAAATTAGCAGGGATAAAAAAAATGTCAAAGTTGGAGTCCGATAGGAGATTTAACAAACACCCAAATTATGGTGAAGGACTAAGAGGGGGGTAAACTTTCAGATTCCTATCTATGCATAGCTTTAAAGGAAAGATTATAAATTTGGATTTGATTCAAGTAACAATGACCAGGAATTACTAACAATACACTCAAATACTATACGAAGCTTTTATACGGTAGTGGACTGCAAGCAACAAAATGAAAAAGATGGCAGAAACCACCAACTAACAAAAACAGAAAATAACCACTTGCAAAAGAATTTCAGGTGGTGGTACAGGGATTGAGGCTAAACGAAATTGAAACACGAAAAGCAACGAGGAGAATATCTGACGAAGGTATATAGGAGGTTAATGAAGGGATTTAAGCCCTCCACCCACCCACCCACCCAAGGCCCTAGCTCGCCCACCAGAAGCCAGTTTTCAATCCCCCAAAGCAAATGATAAACAGAGAAATGTTTTATCCTCCCACTTTTCACATAAACTATCTACCAACCAAATCACTGCTAAAAATAAGTTATGATACAGGAAAAAGATAATTAGGTATCAGTAGGTACCAGAACATTATTGGTACGATTTAGAGTTTGAGACAGATTAGCATGAGATTCCTCTGCTGATTTCAGCTGATAAAAACATCAAAGAACAAGACTTAATAAACATCCAATATCAGACAAAAGCAGATAGATGTGTGGTACAATCAAAATTATCATTAGTTGTCACCTGTTCCAGAAGGTAGGATTTCTCCTCTGCACTGACAGAAGCAAAAAGTCTATCCACTGTCTTCCAGAATGCACTTGGACATGCATGAACTACCACAGCAATCAAAATAAACTAAGTGCCTAATTGTTTATATTTTTTCCTACCAGAAAAGATGGAATCAAAAGAGTGAAAAGAGAATTTTGATGTCAGAGACATACTACTTGCATTATATGCCGAGTTTGCAGCAGCTAGGAGCTCCTCGCGGTCATCATCTGATTCCCCTGAATTATGGAAAATGAGATAGCAATATTATTTGTTTGAGGCAGGAGGGAAACCAGAATTACCTAGATAATATGCCAATTGTCAGCCCGCACTAAGGGCAGCACCAAAACTACCAACCTAAATATCAAACAGTTGAACTCAACAATCACTGGAGATTGGTCACACAAGATTAGTATCAAAGGACAAAGATACAAGATTAGCCATTTCCTATTCCTTTATTTCACCCCCTTCATTTCTTTGTCCACAATCATATACCAGCTCATTCTAACAAACTGATAATGTAATGAAAACTGACTTTACATTTCAGTGAACAGAAGGAAATACAAAAATAAATCAGTTTTTCTCTTCTCCAATGCATCACATCATACCACCTCCATATTATTCACCACATAAGAAGGTGGGCACACACAGAGACTGCTAGAAACTAGAAGCCCAAATCATGGATAAAGGCAAATGAATTCATTAAAAGACAAAATACAGATGCTAGAAACTGGGGAAAAAATCTTGGAAAAGGGAAAACTGGTTCATTACAAATTTAAGAAACATACTCCACATTAGTGAAGGAAAACTTTACACTGAGATACTTGATTTATTTAAGTAAATGAGGGACTTACCAGTGAAATCAGGAGAACCACTGCTCAGAGGATTCCCAAGACGAGAAAACCCTTTGCGTTCCAAGTGCTTTTTCAAAGGACGGCCAGACTTACTGCCACAATCAAATATGATTTAAGTTAATGGAGAAGAGAAGCAGAAAAAGCACAAGAAACTTCTTCAGTTAAAAGAACAGAACCTTCCGTGCTTTTCAGAAGCCGGCCTCGAGTTACGAAGTGGTTTCGCTGTGACTTGATTTTCAAACTTCTCCCTTGTAGGAGAAATGCTACTCCTAGACCCTCTTCCACTTCGTCCTTGTCTACGCACGCCATCACCTGTTTCTCCTTTGACAAGAAATTTGTTCTTCTTCATATGTGAGGTAGACACCCCATTACTCTGAACAGTATTTACAGGTTTTTCTTCACCTTCACAAGTAACACCACCCTTTTCTTTTAATCTGCTTTCACCAGCACCAGATTCTTCACTGTCAGAGAGTCTGGTAGGGGATAAAACACTATCAGCTTTAACTTTAACGTTTTGCGTAAGATTGCTGGCATCCTTTGAAAGAATAGAACCACTTGTTACACCAGGAGTTAACCTAGCTCCAAAATCAGAAGGTGAACATGCCTCTGATGGCACCTCCACCTCGTCCTGGTTTGAAACTGGTGAGATAAGATTAGCCCTCCTTGTACGAGAAATTTTTTGCGGCCTCTGACCAATCCATTGTGTTATGGGTGGAGACGAGGATCCTGTTGGTAATGGACGTTTGCGATTATTGACCCCACCTACAGCAAGATTTTTGTTGACATTTGGGGGCTGTTCCCAGCTTTCCAAGGTTCCAGATAAACGGGGAATGTTAGAGGGTGAATTAGCAGCAGCAAGGGAGCCACTCCGTGGTGCCCTTGAGGCCTTCCCTTTTGCTATTGGACTGGGACAGACAGCATGGTTCTCCTCATGACTATTCAACCTAGAGGAAGAAAACCACATTGTAAGAATTCAGCCTGACAACACCCATTAGTTAGGAGATAAAAACAAATGTATTGCAAACCAAGACATACTTAATGCTTCCTTTTCCCAGCACCCGCTCTTTATTCAAACCAGCAGTTGGATCCCTAGAAAGAGCAGACTTTTCCTGTTCATTTTTAAGCATTGTACGAGCATTAACACCAGCAAGTGATGAGCCATCTGACTTATTAATGCTACCAGCACCGTTTGATATTCCCGACCTGTGCAAAAGAGTTTGTTACAACATAAATAGTTATTCTTCTTAAGCCAGTGTTAGGTAACAAAGACGGTGCAAAAATGAAAAATAACAAAAAGGCATCCTGAAGAGAGAATGTCCTAAGATCACAGTAGTCAAAAATGCATGATAAAGCATCAAACTATGTATCCAATTTCAGTTTAAGTTCCTTAGCTCAACCTAAAAAAATAAAGGTCAAATGTGATTCCTTTTGAAGTCTTCGCATTTGGACAATAAATATTTTTATCAGGGCCGTGAAAAGCAGCTATTCACACGAAAAAACAGCAAAACAAAGAATGAATAAAAGATTGAAGGCACAGGAAATGAATGATTCTGTTTGACCGAGTCTAACTAGATTCATATCAATCAACCACTAGAGGCTGGTAGAAGCAGTGTTATCAAAACAAAAAATCGCAAAAAAGCCCTAAGCTCCAATAAACCATGGGCTTTAATGAAAGAAGGCACAAGGGGAGAAAAAATACAATAAATATGTTTAGTCCAAGACTAACAATTTAAAAGCATGAAGAACAAATATAATGAAGAAAATGAAAAATAATAACATTACTTTAATATTCATTTGTTTAGAGGTCTCTATCTTTAAAGAGGTTCGTTGCAAGGAACATTAATGTCTTAGACCTTGATGACGACACTAAAGCGCACATTAAGTGAGGCGAAGAACTCAACACATTTTAAGCATCACTTCAGGGCTTAAGCGTGCCTTTTATAACATTGGGTAGAACACGATTCTCCTTTACTTAAGTAGGCTTACCTGCAAAGAACTGGTACTTGATCTGACGAGGGCTGTCTTGAAGGCAATAAACCAAAGAGGACACTCAACTTAATAGATATGGTAGGACATTTGCTCTTCACTGGTTATTCTCCCAGGTAATTCTTCACATTCCAACTAAAACAAGATGCTTAATGCTTAAACTGCTGCCTTAGAAGAGTACAGCAATTCAATGAAGGAACTTCCCGCTTATCTTACAACAAAATGTGAAGTAATTCCTTTATTTCTTAAACCTATCTGGAATTAGACAATATTGAATAGAAATGTTCCAACACTTCCTCGAAGTGAAAGTTGCAATCCTGTACCGAAACCATCTACAAAGATCTATGGTCTTGTACAACTGAGAGCAAGAGGCATCATCAATTGGTCAGAACTGGAAAGTCTTTGTTTAACTCAACAAAGCCAAGAACCTAAACCAATGACTACCTCTTCGTAATGGCAAATAGTTAACCAAACCACTCTTCTAGAAACTTCCTGACTCAACATGGAACTGATGTTATTAGAAATAATTCCAGAATAACATTTACCTGAAACCAGGGGAATCAGAAGGTGACAAGCCAGGTTCACTGGCAAGTCTATGGTGCGGCATTCGTTTAGGCTCTCCATCATTCTCCAAGGGCCTTGAAATGACAGCACCAACTGATCGTTTCCTTTTCATCTTTTTGTCCCAACCTTCACCTCCAGCTGGCAATCTGCGAATCTTTTCTTCGGACATATCAGAATCGGCATTGCTATCTTTTAACATGTCTCGATCTTTCACTATCATAGGCTGCCTGGATAGAGCACTATTCCGGTACTCCGCCTAAATTATATGGAAAAGGAAAAGATCAGTAGACTTTTTGATACAAGAAGATGTAGATGAAGCTTACAATACTCAGCAAGTAATATCCAACAGTATTCATTCAACAGAAAGAAAAAATTTCATTAACCAAGCAATGCTAGATGATGGGCATAAGAAGATAGAATTCTTCCATTGCAAAACAAAAGAAGAAAGCAAACAGCCAAATGACAATTTATACTTGTGGAATATCTACAGGTTCCTCTAAGGGCGCAGAGAGGAAACAAGGCAAGTGGTATCATGCCCACCCACAAGAAATGAAAGTTCCACAGATGGCCCTTAATCTTGTCTTGCTACAATTCTCTCAGTCATTAGAAGAGTAACCAGAGGAAGATCCTCCTGGCACAGAACCTCCATCTTTGCAAAATCTAATGGTAGTTTAGTTAAAAGAAATCAAGATTTTAAGAAACACCAGCCTCTCAATGCTTGTAAATGGAACTCGCAACAAAGTGAGTCCCTCCTACTTACAGTTAATTAATTAATTGAAAATCATGAGATATAAGGAGCTTTCCTTCATGTTAATTATTTACACAAAAATAAATAATATTCCATGATAGGGGACAATCTCTCTTCCTCTTACTGCGCTGGCATCATTCCCAGTCTTTTTTGAAACTTGAAGTATATATAATGCACACCTCTATTTTCTATACCCCGTGAAATACATTTTTGTAATTCCTTCCATGAGCGCCGTGGAGGAAAACCATATACAAGAGGTATACCAAATTGTAGAAAGCCAACACAAAGATACATTGTTCTCAGATATATCTTTTATGATCTACACCATTGTTCTACAAGTTATTTAGTAAAATCCTATATGAGCAGTTTTTCATCATCCTATGTCTTATTACTTATCGGGAAAAAAATACACAATGTGGTTATGCAGAAGAACATATATAAAGGGAAAATAATAATTTTGGGGACATTATGCTGCCTTATCAACTTGATAAATAGCTCCTTTTCTTGGATAGAGCATAAAATTGTCACGAAAAGTAGTTGATTTAAGGTCAACAAATTTAAATAACATGATATCAATTACAAACCCGAGTTTCTGCCACTGATGTGCGTACACGCTTGTTAAGAGTACTATTCTTCAGCCGCTCCTCTATCTTCTGTGTTACAAGATCTGAAGGGCCTCGATGTATCTGTGTTCTTGAACCACCTAATCTCTCATTTGTTAACTGCTCATTCCTCTGTTGTTTCTTAGAAGGTATGCCTTCAGAATATTTTGACAGCTTATGCAAGTGTTCGTCAAGCTTTTTAGCTCTACCACTAGACCAAACAAAAAACAGCATCTCAGCAATGCAACTTGACTTTAAGGTAGGGTAACTTCCAATCGAAGTTTATCCAATACTCAATAAAGAATGCCATCAAGATGTTTAATTAGTACAAACACAAGAAAGAGAAGGAGAGTGCTGATCAGTGCAAGTAAAGATACAAACCATGAAGAAGGATGCAACAGAACTGATTAGTCCAAAGAAAACTAGTTTATTATAGGAGGACAAAAGTACCTAGCTTTGTTGCACGACTCTGCAACACTATCTCTGAACTTCTTTAATTCATCACCAAAATGAAGTGGAGACTTCAAATGAGCAGCACCAAAAGAATTTTCTGAAGTGCTCCCAACAGTAAAGCCCAAAATTCTCCTTAACTCGCCTGAACGAGTATATTTTTGGTCACTCATTACAATTGGCTCCAGCATCAGGCATTGCGACAGGGAAGGCAAATCGCCCACGACTGCACCAGTTCCCCGGGATGCACCCTTCCCAGAACCAAATATACGGGTGTCTGAACTCTCTCTGAAGCTCCCAGACCTGTCCATACTGGGACCCATATAGCTCCCCTTAGGCCCATTGGTGTAGCTTCCAACAAAACCCGAGTCACTGCTAGCTGGAGTTAAGTTAAATCTCCCATTTCCAGCCATTTACAAACTCAGAACTAGAGCATTATATCTCCAACGAATTTTCCGTTTACAATTGGGTCCAGAAAAAAGATCAGCTTGTAATGAAGTTATAACCTTTAAAGACACAAGATAAGGGGCAATCAAATGCCAGCTTTGAGAAAGAATCTCAGTACTAAAAATCCAGTGAAACATCATTCTCTGAAAGGCAAGCTCGCCAAAATTCAGGACTAAGACCTAGCAAATGCCCTTGAGAAACTATTTAATTTTCCTTTTCACTTAACACACCGTTCGGGAACCATGGATGATTACCTCACAAATAAATCGCTTCACAGCAAGAACTTAACACATTTTAACTAAAAACATAGCAAGAGCTTAACACATTACGACTAAAAACATAGCAACAATCTATCACTACAAAATCTTAACACATTATAACTACAAAAATAGCAAGACACTTATAATCTTTTGTTGTTTAGGAAAATCCATTACTATTCCCACCGGCATTAGATTTTGGCAAAAGAAACACTTGAACATTTTATGGTTTTAATTGAGTTCCCAACAAAATTATCCATTTATTTGGGTAAATTAAACTGCATTTCATCAATGAACTATTAACTTTTCTAATTTTCAATACTGACCAATAAAGTTCAATAAAAATTAAAACAGACAATTAAACAACATAAACTCACACGACATAGCGTCTACACAAGTTGAAATCTTATCTAAAGCCATAAGTGACACTAAATTCCATAATCAAAGTTTCAAGTAAAAAAAAAATCGAAACTTTTGATTAAAAAATCCTCAGTCCAATTCAACAGTAATAACAATAGAAGCGGAGTACTCCAAAAAACCTAGCTAGTAAGAAGAACAATTGAAACACACTGAATTCAAGCAAAAACTCAACCAAACAAACAAAATTCAGCTGAAATTCGTTGAGCTAAATGAACAAAACTCAAATTGAAATGCAGAATCACACAAAATCAACCATCACAACACTTCAACTGACCGTTCAAACCCTACTTCCAACAAAACTGAAAATCTAGGGTTTATCAACCCCAAACCCAACCCTCAACCCGTTAAACACTAAAAACTAACAAAATTCACACAAAATACGTCAATTAACAAGCACATAGATAACGTAAATTCGAAAACATACCCAGCATTCACTGATCGGAAGCGATCGAAGAGAGAGAAAATACAGCGAAAAGATGAAACGAAGAGAGAGAAAGTAATAAAGTGAAAGGGAAAAAAAAAGAGTTAAGAGAGAGAAACTGAAAAAAAAATAAACTTACAAGTATAATGGTGGGCTTGATTTTTTGTTTTTTCTTCTCCTTTTCGTTTTCGGCTAATTTTGGTTGACGCGGTTTGTTTAGCCCGCTTAAAAATTTAGGGGTAAAAAAGGAATTTTTCACGTAATTTGCAAAAAAGTGTTGATCAAAAAACAAGGCTACTTTATGCAAATGATGAAAATAGGAAGTGTACTTGTCTTGTCATAGAATTTTTTTGGTTTTTTTTTTGGATTTTATTTATATGATGAAAAGGATAGAGAAGGTATATATTAGTGTGGGGTTTGGATTCTAACTTTATTAAATTCTCGATGATTAATCAAGATAGATAAGTTATGAAAGATGTGGATGTTAAGAGTGTTGTAGGATTTTGAGTTTTGACTGATGACTATTCAGGGAAACGAGAAGGAGATTTGAGAACTGAAAAAAGATGAAACGATGTTGAATATTGCTAGGAATGAATGGAATTTGATGATGTGGGGTTTATGGTTTGTTATTTTGTAGGATTGAGTTTTTGACTGATGACTATTCAGAGAAACGAGAAGGAAATTTGAGAACTGGAAAAGATGAAACAATGCTGAATATTGCTAGAAATGAATGGAATATGATGATGTGGGATTTATGGTTTGTTATTCTGTAGGGTTGAGTTTTTGACTGATGACTATTCAGGGAAACGAGGAGGAAATTTGAGAACATGAAAAGATTAAACAATGTTGAATATTGCTAGGAATGAATGGAGTTTGATGGTATGGAGTTTAGGATTTGTTATTCTGTAGGGTTGAGTTTTTGACTGATGACTATTCGGGGAAACGAGGAGGAAATTTGAGAACTGGAAAAGATGAAACGATATTGAATATTGATAGAAATGAATGGAATTTGATGGTGCGGGTATGGTTTATTATTCTGTAGGATTGAGTTTTTGACGGATGACTATTCAGGGAAACGAGGAGGAAATTTGAGAACTAGACAAGATAAAACGATGTTGAATATTGCTAGGAATGAATGTAGTTTGATGGTGTGGAGTTTAGGGTTTGTTATTTATAGGACGAAGGCGAGCCTTGATTAGAAAAATAATTAAATATTTACGTATTTACTAATAAAAAATAAATTATTGAGGTTTAAATGTATAGCTTTTTTTTTGTTGTATTTGATCGTTAGAATATTTTTTTGAGTCCAATTAACTTTGAGGATTTTCAATTGAGGAAAAATCATAAAACTATAGTCAGTGAAAATGATTTCTACTGTTCAAATATTAAAATTTTGACATTTTAATCTTATTATAAATTTTACTAAAAAGGAAAAACAGTAAAACTATGGTATTTGAGAATGATAATAATGGTCCAAGTATTAAAAATTTAATTTTAATTTTATTATAGAAGATCTGATTGAATTAATTATTCAATAATATTTTTATTAATTTTATATTCAAATAATGCAAAAAGTTTATTATTTATAGTGTATAAAATTAATGTGAGATTCGATTGAAGAAATTTTATTCACATATATCTATCGATAAAAATTAAATTTGCGAAATTTAATTATTTAACCTTTTTATGTTGTCGATCATAGCAAAAAAAAAAAGGTTAAAATTGAAATTCTAGTTCCAATCATCTTGGAAATTTGGAAGGCTTTCAAATTAGGAGAAAACAGTAAGACTAATCAGAGAAAAATAATGATTATAGTCAAAGTATTAAAAAATTTATTAAATTTGTTAGAAATTTTCCTTAAAAGAAAAATAAATAAAATATATATTATTTGAAAATGATAATTATGATAAAAGTATTAAGAAATTACTAATATATTGATTCTGTTATAAATTTTTATATTTGACTTAATTAAATAACACATTATGTGTCTTTTTTATTAATTTTCTATTTAAAACTTACAAATTATTTAGGTCTTTCTCTTCGAGTATGAAAATAATTAGGTAATTTATGTAATTTACTTCTATATTTTATCATCCAGGTGTGAAATAAATCATACATTTTAAGTGAAGAGTCATTTTATTTTTACTTCACAATCAAATTACAAATTTTTAATGTTTTTGTCATTTTTTCTGGTAGTAACTTTCTTCTTGTGATTTTCATTTAATAAAAACAATTTAAACATTATGTAAATTATTCATAAGATAATAGTTTAAAATAGGGATAATTGTATAAAATAGTAAATTAATAATTTAAAATAAATGGAATCGCTAGTGTTTGATTTAATTGGTTTTCATAGTAAACATTTGTCAGTTGTCTCTCTCCCTAAACTCTCGCTTGCTTCTCTCTCTGCTCGCCTCTCTCGCTTTATATAACAAAAGTGTATAAATTATTTTTTGTGTTTTGTATAAAGCGAGAGAAAAATATATATATTACATTCAAAAAAACATAGATCTTCATAATATACACTTAATTCTACAATAGTACAAACATTTTACTTTCGATTCATTGTATACAAATATCCAAATTTATCAGATATGCAAGCAAAAACAAGCCAACGAATTATACCAATTGTAGCGAATAACAATTTTCCTCTCTCGATGTATACAATAGAAGTGATAAATTGTATTTCTGTTTTGTCCATAAATCAGATAAATTGTTTATATATACCATGCAAAAACTATATATTTTCTTCCTATACTCTCCTGTTTCATTTCCCTTCACTTTAATTATACAAAACAAACATTTTTACTTCGATTCCATTGTATACGATTCAAATTTTATTAGAATAAATCGCAACGATACCTCTCCGTCATTGTTTCGATCTTAATTTCTCCTATCATTCGATCTAGCGCAATACCAATTTTCACGGGGGATCGCTCTGCCACGCTATAGCAAATCTAGCAATTTCGTATAAAATGTGTTTTTTGTTTATATAAAGTGAGATAAAGCGTGTTTATACCATGAAAAAACATATATCATCTTTCGATACACTCTATATTACACTATACAAATATTTTAATATTCGATTCAACTTGTCATAGAACCGATACAAAATTTTATATAATTTTGCATCGAAATGGCCAGCGAATTATCAATTGCAACAGCAAAAGCGAAATATCCAACAATTATACATTGCAGCGAATAGACGCCCAGTTAATTTACAATGCAGCGAAATAATTCGCAATCATACACATATTTATGTATAGCGAATTCATTTATATGTTTGATATGGAGTACAATTATATAAACTTTGCTATAACATACAAATATAATTTTTTTTGCATGCTATACGTGAAAGTTACCCTTTAAAATATTATACTCTTATGAAAAAATAACCACTCAGTTACATGCATAATTAAATTAAACTATTCGAACAATGTTCATCATCTTATTTTTTAAATAAATTAGTACTTAATATCAATAATAGTTCAGATATGAAAAGGATTAAAAAAATAATATTAAGCTTGTGTTTTTTCAGCTAACTCGCATGCGATTATCCTTTTAATAAACAATCAAACTCTTTTTTTTTTTAAGAATAGCATCTCATAATTTTTTGAAAGAAAACACTAAATTAAAAATCAATTAAAGACAACAATTTTATTTCATCACAATATTTTAATTTTCAATTTGGCCAGAATGTAAAAATTGAATTAGTAGTGTGCTGGTTTCCCTCTTTACTTTGATTATACTTTTCATAATTTTCTATTTCAGATTTTCTATGCATGAATACGTATATGAAATTTTTTCTGTATTTTATTAACTGTGATTTATACAATTTATTTATATCTAACATTTGCATATATTAAGCCTATTAAAAAAAAACATTATTAAAACAACAATGTTACTGAGAATTTTTATTAATTTGAGGTAAGACAGATTTTTAATCCGTAATTCATTTATGGCATAATGGAATGAAATTGTGTAGAAGTAACATTTAAACTATATAATGTATAGTACTTATTTTGAAATGTGACTCACATGACGGCGTAGATCTTTTTACTCTTAAAATCATGTCTAGTTAATGTGGGAGGGGGCCGGGGGGGGGGGGGGGCTCTTATTTTTCTGATTCGCCGTGCCCCCTTTTCTGTCCCTCTTCTCGTTGTCCCCTTCCATCCATTGCCTGGCGTAATTTTTGTCCTGTACCTTTATGCTTAGTCTCCTTATACCATAATCGCACTTCTCACTATTCTCGTACCCAATTTCTTAAACTTTTTCGTATCTTATGACTACTACTACCTGCTCTCTGAATTTGTAGTGGTTTGTAATTGTTTTTTCTAGCAATTTTCTATCTATCGCTACGATTTACTGGAACAAATATCACAATTTGAGATTTAATCGTACGTTTAGGTGATATTAGGCACTTTAATCTTTGGCAGTTCTTACTGGAATAAACTTTCTAAGAATAGCTTACTCCGTGCCTAAAGTGTATCTCCTGCTGTTTTGAATGTAGTTTATCTATTTTATTATATATGGCAAGAGCGAAATAATGACACAATCTAAAGGCTCTCGTATTAGGCTAAACTCGGTTATATTTGACTGATGGCTATTTGGGAGCGCAATTTTATTCGTGAAATCTGGCTGTTATCCTTTACTTTGGCTCTCGTTAGATCGCTTTCTCCTTTCCCCTTTTCTTTCTCTAGTCTCCTCCTTGTATACTTTTTCCCTGTTTTTTCTTCACCTTTCTCTTCTCATCCTTCCCCAATTTCTTGTTTTCGTCTTAGTTGCCTCTGTTATGTCAATCAACTTCTACTGTTATTTATTCTCTCTTAATCTTATTTCGCCGCTAGTCTGTCTTGTGTGACTTGACTTCCTCTCATGTCGTGTGGTGGGACACGCAATGGGGGGCGGGGAAAAAGGGGGGGGAGTGTCTTAAAAACAGAATTATAAAAAGAAACTAATGGCTCACAAAATAAGAAACGACTAGACGAATTAAACCTATCGAACTGCAATGGGTGAGATCAGTAATATTACGACAAAATTCAAAAACGTACTCATCACTGACTGGTCCTTCACTCTCATATTTACCAACGCTACTGTAATAATGGTGCTACGCGGTGAGACGCTCTACGCATTACCTGTCAATCTTGTCAAAAGTCAAATTCCGTGTCTGCAGGGCACTTTTTTCCGTCTTCGCGATTGGTCTCGAATACAAATATTTTTTATACACTAATTAATAAGAATATCCTGGCTGCTTTGAGGCTCAGCGGTATTACTCATAAGTATAGTGTCCTCTACACAATGCGGCTTGCCCATGCAAGCGATTTGATATTATTTTTTTATTTTTTTTTTTTTTTTTTTAACAAAAATAAGGTATATCGCTGCACTGAACAGCGATTTATAAGAAATTTTTTTTTTATATTACATCTGCTGTAAACACATTACAAAAAAAAAAATTATTTTAAAAACAAAATTTTTGTTATAATTTTTTTTGTTTTAAATTATATTGTTTAAAATTAATTAAATAATTTTCTTTCCTCCTTAAATTTTTATTTAAAAACATTAATTATTTTGAATTCACATAGTAATTAAAAATTAAATTTATATAATATCTTTTTTTATAACGGCAAAATATAATTTATTTTTAAAATAAATTATTTTTAAAATTTATGTATAATGACTTATAAGAAACATATACATTATTTAATAAAGAATACCAATACGTAAAGTACTACATGAGTATTTTCTTCTTAAAAAACTATATTGGGATACCTTAATTAATTAAATTAAATACTATTTGAATTTCAAATAATTAATTTTTTTAAATAAAAAATTAAAGAGAAAAATTATTTAATTTAATTTTTACAATATCATGTTAACAAAAAAATTAATAAACAAAATTTTTTTTTAAAATATCTGCTGCCGTATCGCGTATTTTACAAAAAAAAAAAAAATTTTTTTTTGTAAATCGCTACTTGTATTCAGTTCGATTTATATTCTAGAAAAAAAATTTCTTTTCTCAATCGCTGGCCAGTGCAGCGGTATACGTTATTTTTTTTTTTTTTAAAAAACAAGAAAATTAAAACATAATATCAAATCGCAGGCCCTGGGCAGCGATGTTGTAAGACAGAAAACTTTTGAAATCCGCTGCCAGCACGATTTCAATTTTTTTCATTAAAAATTTTTTTTTTGGCCAAAAAATCGCTGCCTCAAGCGCGATTTTTACTTTTGGGTCATTGAAGTTAGAATCGCTGCCTCGGCAGCGATTTTAAACAACCGTTTTGGTTAAATATAAATTTTATATAACCGTTTTGGAATTTTTGTTAAGTGATTTTCTCCTACCCTTTGAGTTTCGGCTCAATTAAACACATCATTCAGATTGCATTAGCCTATTACAATAGGGAAAACTGTTTGAAATATATTAAACTTTGGGGGGGGATCAAAATCCGCGTAACATACTAAACTTTGAAAATGAGCTTTTATCCCATGTAACTTTTAATGTATATTTAAAGGTATTATGTGCCAAGGAGGACAGTAAAAAACAAGAACTTTCTAATAGCTCTTAAAAATAATTAGCTACTTTTCATACTATATTTTTTGTAATAATAATTTGTGTTACCATGTTATCTGAAGGAGAGAGGTGAGCAATACTGCGAAGAGATAAGAGAGGCTAGAGCGAGGGGGGGAGAGTGGTATAAGTGCATTGTACAATATGTATATTTGTTAATAGTTTTATATTATATATATGTATTTTATTTCTATATATGGCAAGAGTAATTGGGAGTAGAGGAGAAGTTGAGTCAAATGTGGATAGAGGAGTAGAAGAAAGCTATAGAGAGCAGAGATGGGAGAGATAATAGAGATAAGAGCGAGATAGAGCAATAGTGGGAGAGGAAAGAGAGTGTGAGATATTTTAATTTTAATTTTATAATTGTATATAGTTTTGTATATTATACATATACATTTGTAAAATTTCAATCTAGATTGATGCTAGAGGCGAGAGAAGGGGCGTAGAGAGAGGTGAATTGTATATGTTTTATAGTTAAAATTGCATACTGTACATATGTTATTTGTATATCCTGGCGCATTAGACAGACAAACATGACTAATTTCAACTCGAAGTCATACCATCGTCATTCTGGTATATGTTAGTCGCAAGTGGTAATTATAGCAAACAATACCTATGATGAGTAATTTAATAATATAAGTTTGTTAAGCCACGTAATTTTATCCCTAATTTTTTTTTGCATAATTATAAATAGTAATGTGTCCACGTGAACACATATACCTTTAAAATATACTATTAAATAGTGTAGGGGGTAAAAGATCCTCGATGAAATTTGATATAGTAACAACAATTTCGACCAAAGTTAAAGTATATTTCAAACCCTTTTTCATTACAATACTATAAATTGTTTGCGAGCAAACTGTCTAATCAAGCACATAATATCAGCAACCAGTAGGTTAATTCTATAATCAAAAACACAAAATTCACAAGAATGTAGGTGAAGTGTATAACCGACCATACAAGACTCACTAATCCATAAATGTCAACAAATAATCAAGTATCTTAAAAGCATGTAACTGGCTATAAACGATCTATATGAATAATCTCTATTTCGTATTTAAGCATTGAATCATTATTACCAATGGAGAACAAGTCACATAGAATAAGAACATTAAGTAAGGTAGCAGTGCACAATCAATTGTGATTAAAAATAGTTTATTATAACATTCTAAACAGACCGCTCTTAATTTTTTTTAAAAAAAATATCCAAAAAAGGGAATAACCTAAATTACTCCTCTCAAAGCTTTACAAAGTTATGTCATGCTCGATATTCTTTTTAAAAAGAAAATAAAAAATTTCAACTTAAATATAATCTTGTTATATTATATCATATCTCATACTTCAATGCTTATCTAAGTTAAGCAAATCGTTTTCATATTTTTCTAATATAACTACCCTCATTATTGGAAGGAAACAATATACTATATGACCTTTCAATATTGTTTTGGTACAATAACAATTCTAAAATATGATTGAACAAGTTGAAATTTAAAAATAGAAATTTATATTAAAAAAAAAAGTATAATAAAAAGGAAGAAATGGGGCCTATCTGACGTGGTATCTACACTACAGCAAGTGGGTCCACGATGCTGATGCACACTTGTACCTAACGTTGCTATCAAAAAATATCTCAATATTTACGTCAAATTAATAAATACAATAATTTTTTTATATAAACCTAAAATATTTAGTTATGATTCATAATATTTACTCACATCCCATTAAATATTTCTATTATAATAAGTACAAGTATAGAATACTGCGTATCAAATACAATTTGTTCGTATAAATAATATTTAGTCTATTATATTATTGTATTTTAAATTGAATATCATGTCACTTTTAATTACATAGTAGAATTAAAAATTGTCGCTACACAACTATCACTTTCGTGTGATCGGTTCTCATCTTGTTTCATCATTATTTATTATTTTAATAGTCTGTTTTTTATAATTTTTTTATTTTATCATTTTAAAATAATTTATATATATATTTATTATAAATTATATAATTATTGTTCCAAAGCAACTTACAATATATCATCTAAAAAACAATTATGTTAATTTGCTGTAAATTAAATTAACCATCGTAATGATATATAACGCTATAATATCACATCTATTTCAGTTTACACTGATTTTGATATTAAAAAGTTATTTTAATTTATAAAAATCAAGAAAAATTTATTATATTTTTATTCCTTTTACCATAGTGTTAAATAATTATGTATTAAAATACACTTCTAACTAAAATTTGTGCGATATTTATATCATAAACATAGTTATAAAAGATAAAGTAAATATTTAGCTATAAAGTATTAATTTCTTCACTAAACTCATAAGTACAATCACTTCGCCGTTGATCAGAAAACTCACGCTCTTTCTCTCTCCATTTTGTTCATGGCTATCGCCAACGCTTTCTGCACTTCTTCCGATCAGCGATCTCCGACGCCGATTCCGGCGTGTACTCTCCTAGTCTACCTCAATTTACTGCCGCCAAGTTGCACTCCTCTGCCGCCTTTCACACATTTTCCAATGCCGTTGTCGCCGTTTCTAGCCGGAGAAGGTAACTATAAACTTGAAAGTTTTTCTTGTTTCCTGATATATGATTTAGTTTAAACTGTAAGGTGTTTCTCTGTGTTTATAAGAGAATAAGGTAAATTAAGTTTGAAGATTTTGTGTAAAGGTTTGAGCTACGTATTCGAATCGTATTTACCTGAGAAGCAAGTTTTGGTGAATTAAACGTACGTATAGAATCTCTTCGCTAGTTAATTGAGGGAGAACTGAAATTGGTACTAATTTGGTTTCTAAGAAATCATCCGACTGTTTAATTTTTGGCATCTAGGCTCTGGAGTAGCAAATGAATAATCTTTTTTTCTTTTTGATAAGTGAAACTGTAGTAGTTAATGATTTCCAGTTATCTATGTAATTAAATATACGTTTGATTGGTTATCTGACAAATTTTAGCTGTTTTGTAGGTACACTGTTTCGTGCACTCTTGATGGTGTTGATAGTTTGTCACCAGCATTAGTGAGTTTTGTATCTCTTTTATAGCTAGTTTACCTTGAATAATCATATTTTTATGCGTGAAAATGATTTGCTTGAAAGTCTCGATTTTACCTATAGGCTATAAATAAGTACGTGAATCCTGTTTTTGCATCTTTTCTCATTCGAGTATTAATTTTGTGCATTTTTAAATCTCACTAGATGTAATTTATCTAATTTTATCTTTGAATTTGACTGGTTTTCATATACTGTTACTGAAATAGTTGAAGTACTTTCTATCTCATGGATTGTCTTGGGAAGCTCTTAAAGCAGTCGGGAATTTATCCTAGGCTACAAAGAGCAGCAAATTCAGGAATTTTAGTTCTTTGCTTGACTGCGTTGTTGAGGCTATTAATTAATAAAATCAAATGAACATGTACGAATCTTTCTTTTTATCTCATAAATCACATTTTGAGTTTGAGATACTTGTGAGAATAAAAACAAAAACATGGTTGATGCATTTCCAGTGTGATGATGCATCTGGGGAAAAAAGGGAAGCTTTGTGTTAGGTGGTGTTTGTTCGACATTTGCTTGCATTTGTCAAAATGTACTGCCTTCCGAAGTTGCATCTTGGCAGCTGAAGATAAGTAACATCCATTTAACTCAGAAACTGCTGCTTTCTATCATGGTGTTGGGTGAAACAATTGAATGCTCAGTTAAATACTACAATGGACTAATGGCTGATGGAGGATAGAAGAAGTGGAGAAACAAGAGCGAGCCATTCTTCTATAGAAGATTAAAAAGAAACTAAACTACAAGGTTTAAGCTGACAATGGCTTTGAGTTTCTTTTTTTTTTCTGTATACCAACACCATAATTTAGTGATTTCTTGTAAACTTGCAGCAAGTGTTAGTGACATCACCATTTGTTGGAAATATAATCATATTACGGGGTGTGAAATGGTATCATTATTTTCCTTATTGGATAAATTCCTTAAGAAGTGTTGGCAAAATTAAATGCTATTTATAGTTTTACTGAATATTCATAATCATGAACATGGAAAAAATAGAAATGCAGAGATTTGAAAATCTCCTTTTTCTCCAATCATTAGCATCTTCCTTTTATACTTTCTATACTTTTCTGATATTTTGCTAGATCATCATGGTGATTATATATTTTCCTTTCGAGAAAAGACGAACTGTTAAATACGTAGCAGAGAGAATAGTGTTTGGTGAATTTTCTGTGTATTAATTGCTCTTGTGAAATACTATTACAATTTTACAGGTAAGATGGAAGAATACGGAACCGATAAGGCCAGAAGAATTATACAGAATATATTACTAACATAATTATGCTTATTTTTTTCCGATAATTATTTTTCTAGTAGGGTATTTTCTACACTCCCTCCTCAAGTTGTGCACTCGGATTCCAATGCTCAACTTGCGCAAGACTTGCTGAAAGCTTCAGTAAACTAACAGCCGCTTGGTTAGGATGTCTGCCAGGTTGATCTTTGTTGATCAACAAATGGAAGTTTGATAACCTTGTGTCTTCTAACTTGTCTTTGATTAATGTGTCGATCAACCTCAACATGTTTGGTTCTGTCATGTTGGACAGGATTTCCAGAAAATGCTTATTGCTGCTTTGTTGTCGCAAAATAACGTGGGCAATCTGTTTTCTGAGAAAACCGAGTTCTTAGCAGTTTCCTAATCCATAGGATTCAGTTATTCCCTTCACCATTCCTCGGAACTCACTTCCCCGCACATTGACCGGGGCTACACCCATTTTGCTCTTGCTGCTTCCCAAGTGACCAGATTCCCTCCCCTACCAGGTGAAGGTATCAGAAGTGGTTTCCTTTCATCTCGGTCTCCGGCCCAATCTCATCGGTGTGGCAATTATATCGGCTAATCGTTTTTCCCCCCGAAGTATATCCCGTTGGTCTTGTAGCCCCCTTTAGATACCGTCAGAAATCCTCCATTATCTCTACTGCTGTCATGTGATGTATTTGAGGTAATGGCATGATCTCACTCACTAAACCCCCACTGCAATATGCATGAGCTGGTTCTTGTGTGGGCTAGATAATGAGGTTTTCCAACAATCCTTCTGATATTGGGTTTCTGTTTTGTCATTCGCCTTTGCCCCTTCGATGATCTGAAGGCCATGAGTTGCCTACAATTGGAGTGTCAGCCGTTTAACTACACTAACATTCCTGTTTCAGTGAAAGATCAAGAATATACTTTCGTTGGTGAATAAAAATCCCTTGTGTGGTATTAGACTTCTATACAAGAAAGTACTTTAAGTTTTCCTGATCGTTCATCTCAAATTCTTGAAACCACTTCCGCCTTTAAGGTAACAATTTCTTTCCTCCTCATTTCCGTGATTATCATAATCCTCTACATATATAACGTAGACAGGTGATTTTCTGATTTGTTGCCCCTTTTAAATGATAACGTATGATCCATATTACGTTGTCTGTACCCAAATTTCTTCTTCATAGCCTTAGTGAACCCCAAACCAGCTCTTGGAGAACTTTTAAACCATACACATGGCTTCCTTCAATTTACAAACATCCTTCTCCAGTCTTTAAAGTCATGAGAATATCCTGGAGTGGTTCCATATAGACTTCTTCTCAATGTTTCCATGGAGGAAGGCATTTTTTAACATCGAACTGATACAATGGCCAATCTTTATTTGGCTGGCTATAGAGAAAAATACTCGTAATTTTTTTGGGTCTACTTGGCTACTGGGGACAATCTCTGAATAGTCGAATCCCAAAAGCTGAGTGTAACCCTTAGCCACCATCTTGCTTGTACCTTTCAATAGGTCCATCTGCCCCGGGCTTAATGGAGAATACCCATCTATCTACCCTCTAACCTTTTGGCTTCCCTTTGGGTATTAATACATTTATCCCATGTGTGATTTTTTTTTAAGGCAACATATTCATTTTCCATGGCTTTCTCCACTTCTCATCTTCAAAGCTTCTCCATCCACGGTTCTGGGAATGTTTGTTGAGTAGCAAGGGGGTCAGTGAAGGCAACACTTTTTGTACAGTGTTTCATTGCTGAGTCTTTCTGATGGGGGTATCTTGACCGTGTTATCTTCCATATTCCGGGTCATACCTTTTTGGAGGAACACCTCTCGTGCTTCTGTGAGGAGCCTCATATCTGTTTGACAATTATCACTAGACAACAGAGTCAGTAGGAACAGTACAACAATTCAGAATTTACCGCAACTGATGGACTCAGGGTGCTCATGGTTGTCTTGAGTTTTTTGAGGAGAAGGGCTGATACAGATGTATCAGGTTGACGTCGGTGGTATGCTCTTGCGTTGGGATCAAGGTCCATCAGTTCTGATATATTAACCAGCTAAGGTCCAGCATTCGTAGTCTCCCCCTGAGGACCAGGCTGGGTATAGTAATAGGAGTGTTTTCAAAACTCGGCATCAAGACTGGTTATAGATTTTGTTTGAATGGGATCATAGCAGCGTCCCCTTTTGAGGTAACTCCATACCGGCAATAAAAAACACATTTGATGCTCGTTGTTTTCACAAGTTTAGTTCTGATTCTTTTTGGGAGATGAACATATACAACACATCCGAACACCCGTTGGCGGGTAGAGAATGTAAGAAGGGATTGAGCACATGGGAAGAAAGAATGTCATCAAGAGGAGTTTGGTATGGCAAGAGGTTAGTAGGTAGTCGTTTGGTTATGATATGTGGCTGTGGCAATGGCTTCTGTCCAAAATGGACAGGGACATGGATTCTAAACCTAATAGCTCAGTAATCTAAAAGGGTTCGTTTTTCCGTTCACTATCCCTTTTGTTAGGATAAATCCGACGTAAGTCGTGAATGAGGCCTGTCAGAAATAAATTGTTTCACTATCTATTTTTATGATTCTCCTCCGTTATCAGATCGGAGAATTTGAGGTGGGCATCAAAATTTGGGTACAGATCAGGTTGTAGATTGTAACACATCATAGGTAAACTTCAGATTATTTTTTAGAAAATAAACCCAACTCTACGGGTGCCATCATCCACAAACCAAAACAAATAGGAATATTTATAAAAACAAATTCAGGTTGCAGGACCCCAGACATCAGAATGAAATTAAGGTAATGCTTTAGAAACATGAGTTGAACTGGGAGAATAAGAATGTTTATGACTTTTTGCAAGTACCATGCTTCACATCCAAAACAAATCAATGTCCTTGAAAGCGGAAAACAAAAATTATCGTTTAAGATAACTTAAGACGGATACCTATAGCCGTCGTTGTCCACACTCCAGATCTGATATTCCGGCACCTTTGCGCAAGCCAAGCGTTACGCTGTTGATTCACCTCGTTACTCTTATAGACCCCCTCGTTCAATACCACGACCAATGATCCGCCCCGTCTGAGCATCCTGTACATACATATCAGAGTAAGGTCATTAGAATGTCATTAGTTCCTTGGTTAATTGCTACAGATAAAAGTTTTGGGTAAGTACTTGGAATTAAAAAGACAATTTTTTTAAATGGATTTCTGATGTAATATCCACATCTCCTCTCCGGCTTGATATTGGAATACAATCCCCATTTGCGGTTTAAATCTTCCTACGGGTAGTTGATGTGGAGGAGAGAAAATGGATGGGGTTCGAGGACATATTTTAGTGTCGTGGCCCCACAGTCAAAATCCAATTTGACTTATTGCAACATTAGACCCACACTATTGTTTTTCCTTGGTTTTTATCAATTGGGCTTCTAATTTTTTTGGGCTCAAGGGCTAAGGGTCTGAATCTTTTAATGCCTTTTGTTTTTCCTCACTTTCCTTCACGTCTAGAGGATGGCTCCTCCTCTCTTCTGTCTTTCCCCATCCCAAGTCGCTTCCCGTCCTCTGTCTCCATCCATGGTTACACACCGGAAATTTTGTAACCCATCTTTGCCATCTGTACCTTTTCTCTCTGTCGGTAACGTTTGTCGACGGCCCATCGCCGTTACGCCGTGGCTGTTCGTCGTCCTGTTGGTGACAAGTGGTTGGCGAGCTTCGCTCTCGCTGGTCGTTCTCCTTCTCCGATGTGCGGCGTTAGCTTTGCTGCCGGTCTTTTGTACCCTTGGTGGCGGCTGTACCTGTCTCACAAGGTCTTCCCCCAATTCTGGGTATGCCCGATGAGCTTGAACAATCCTTTCCTTGGGTGTGTTGATTCCCTCGCATTGGCTGCATTTGGGTGAGTTTGGTCCTCCTTTCGCCGGAATGATGAAGCTGGCCGGCTAAATGAATGAATCTTACCGCGTTGAGGTGACAAGACCACTTCCAATCTCTGAGGGAGCTCCGTTCCATTGATGAGTTGCCGGTCATTATGCCAACGACGAGCATTTCCTCGTCTTGAATGGTGGCATATGCGCATTCAAGGTTGGAAGGGGATCTAATTTAAATTATGTCTCTCTTTTTCTTTGTCAAGTGAATCATTTTACATAGCACCAGCTAGAAACTGGTACAAATAGCGACAAGAGAAGAACGTCTTTCGCCGGTTTGTCTTGTGCTACATTACTTGAATTGTGTATGTCTTCTGCGCATTTCATTGGGTTCGGCATTAAGTCTATCGATTTCTTTCCAGAGGGTGATTCAATTTAACTGAAATCGACTCTATCGTGTCTATGCCTTTGTTTCACTTAGAGGTTGCCTTTTGTTCAGATCATAGATCTGCAGTCATCTCTGCCGCTATCCTGGCCGCTACTAGATAGGAGTTCGATGCCTTTCCATAAATCTCCTCCCCTCTCGTGCAGGTTTTTGTAGTCCAAGAATTGGATTCACAAGGTCTCCATCAATCTTCTCGATGATCCAGAAATGACGCATCTAATCTTTTTGAGCCCTTTTTGCTGGTATTCTCTGGTCGTCTGGTTAAACGGGGTTTGACTATGATGTGGATGAGATCTTCCCCGGCCCCAATTGCTATCTGCAATCAGTTTCCACACCATTTGGTGTAGTTGGTAAAGTTCAATTGTCCGCGACTCGCACTGTTGTGAAGTCCCTAGGTTCGGTGTTGGTTTGAGCTTTTGTTGATGTTTTGAAACATTTGAAACAGTTGTTGGCATATGTCCATAGAAAAGAGATGTTTGGATTTCTGGTGGGTTTTCCGATGGTTCTTCCATTTCGTAGATTCCCGGTAAATGATGAGTACGAACAGCTGTCGAAGATCGACCTTATGGTCTGATACATTTTAAATACGTAGACAAGAGAATAGTTTTTTGGGTGCAATTTTTTGTGTATTGCTCTTCGTGAATAATTATACATTTATACAGGTGGATGGAAATAAATACGGAACCAGATAGGGGCAGAAGCTTATACGAATATATAACTAAACAGACTTGCTTATTTTGTTCCTATAATTATTTTTCTAAGTATGGGTATTTTCTACACGAACAGGGATCTGTTTCTATTCCTTTGCCAATTGTTCAGATAATTCAGGATCCTGAATGCGATGCAACCACTGTGGAAATTAGCTTTGGTGATCGGCTAGGTCTTCTCATTGACACGGTAAATTCTTTGAACCACCATTCTTAGCCTGGTATGCCAATGTACACATGCATGTTTCTTGTTTGCTTCCATATTAATGGAATTTTGTGAAGGTTCTTCTCCATCTGATGTCGAATTTTGAAAGACGGGGAAGAGATATAAGATATACAACCATCGGAATCTGGACTTCCTTGTCATAACCATTTCCACTTGTACTTTAGTTGGAGGATGTTATATACAAAGACCGGAATCTTCCTTGTTGACATAGCCATTTCTGCTTGTAACATTCGTTGTTTGTCGGATTCCATATCGTCCTGTTGATAATACTCTGTGAGAGTCCTAGAAATATCATTTTCCATTGAGATACTTTCCTGACTGATAAACACTTAAATGGACCTACATCACTATATATATATTTTTTAAAAACAATTGATTGTAGTCACACACCCCTTAGGTTTCTTATTTTTGTTGTTTACTGGCCACTGTCAGTTTTTAGCAGAAAGAGTTTATCACAATTGTTAATATGTGCCTTATGCATTTTAAACACGAGAGATGATTTGTTGGATAACTATTTGGAAGAGACTTGTCTGCTTGCCTTTCACTATTGGTATACCCATACATTATTTTTGCAGACTATTTCTTTTTCCAGGGTCTATTGCTTTTAATTTTGCTGTCTTGACTTCTCCTCAAGTATACATAGCCACTAGTTGATCTTGTATGTCTTGCAGATGAAGGCACTCAAAGACTTGGGCTTGGATGTTGTGAAAGGAGTTGTTACGACCCAGATTCGTGGAGAGTAGGGTGGGAGGGTTAGAGTGATATGAGTTAGGGGGGGCGAAAGGGGAAAAGGGTAAGGTGGTGGGATGGGGGGGTTGGAGTGATAGTGAGCAAGAGGGAGAGTGTGGGCGTCTTGAAAAAGACAATGTTTTCTAGTACAACGGATGTAAGTGTGTAGATTAACTTTTACTCCATTGAATATGTGCATTGGGATGTTAATACATGGAATTAGATTTTCTGAATATTTGTAGTAGTTTGTGATTTATATTCTTTTCATTCATATTATTTATCAGAAAAGATGTTTGCTAATCATTCTGGCTATTTGTCATTTTCTTCACACTTCTGCACATTTTGAGCATTAATCAGTATGGTCTGCAATGCAAGTTATCTGATGAAAAGTAGTTTGCATATTATTCTTTAACTTCTTTATCTACTTGCTCTGATACTGTTTGATACTGAATCTTCTCTATAGTATTTGAGAAATATATGGGAATTGTCGAAGATAATGCAAGTCAAATTAGCCGAATTTGAGCAATGATGTTGTATTATATGTTGCATATTTCAAGGTTGCATAGTTGAAACCCTAATCTAGATGGAACAAGGGGTAGGTATGCCTGTAAAATGATTTACCCTGTAGCATGTATGTCCTGTTGTGAAATGATACAGAAATGGTGGACGTCCAATAGCATGCTGTGATGACTACGTGTAACTTTCTCCAAATGTGTTCATCTTCATATCTATTTTCTATGAGAAAGACATGCGGTGTTACTCCATAACTTCCCTCTATCTCCAGTTAATGATATCCCTCCATGTCTGTCTTTTGGCATATGCCATTACATTTTCAGCTTAGATGCCATTGATTGTTGCTCTCCAGGGATAACCGGTTTCAGAGGGGTGTGTGGGGGGTGAGTAGGGTGGGTTCGGTGTGGGGGGGGTGGGTGGTAGGTGATGGTAGAGGGAGTGTGTAGGTGAGGGTGAGCGCAAGTTGAAAGATCCTGATTTATTGGAGAACATTCGTTTGACCATAATCCAAAACCTTATCAAGTATCATCCAGTATGTTTCCTGAACTACCCTTGTATAATCTCTAGAAACATCTTGGGTATACCTGCCATCCTGATTGATCTATCCTGTGATATAGTAATTGTTCATGTTTTCATGATCCTTAGTTTGCTATTGCAACCCTTAAAGTAGAATATTTTATGTTTATCAGGAGTCCAGCGAGCGGCTTGCCATGGGTGAGGCTTTTGGAATAAAAGCACCAGAAAAGAAGGTGAAACATTCAGATAATTTAGTTGTTTCCTCTCTTCATCCAGGGCCTCTATGTCAATACAACAATTATGCCTCAATCATAAGCTAGTAGGGTCGGATGTATGAAATTTGTTCGGACCTCTTTCGACATCTACATGCTTACAAAATTTCAAGTATTTTACAGCTATTGTTGATATAGATGTATTGATGTTATCAAACTGTTTGTTCGTGAACTGCTGCTACTGCTACTACTACTACTACTACTATATAATTATCATTATTATTATTATTATTTATTTATTTATATATTTTTAAAATATTATTATATTATTATTTCTTTGGTGGAGGGAGCCATTCAAATAAACAATTTTGCCACTTCCCTGTTCCCCTTCACATGCATGTGTTCTGCTTTAGGTTCTATGGTTTGGATTAATGAAGGAGATGCTACCATATCATTCTCACTATCTTCTGGATTCTGAGTATTAACGGTTGTTTTTCCCCATTTGTTGAGGGTCAAGAGACATAAACAATCTTTCACTTAGGTTCCTTATCCCCCTTCAAGTGCATGTGATCTGCTTTTGGTTCTATGGTTTGATTGAATGAAGGAGATTCATCATTCTCACTATCTTCTAGACTTCATGATAGCTGCTCTTTCCCTTTTGAAGTCAAATAACTATTTTGCACTTGAAAAGGGTGTGCATATTGATAAGCTTTGGGCTGTTGACAAATTTAAATGTGTGTTAATAGAAATAGATATTGGGAGGTGGAAAAGCAACGGGTGATGTGAAGGTTGTGAAAAATTGAAAATATTTTTGTGGCGTCTTGGGAACACTTCAGTTTTATCTTATCATCTGTTGGTTTTAGTTATGGTGCTATTTAGGTGGCTTCCCATGAATCTGGTCACCCTATACCAGTAGTCGTCATAGTTGTCATTTCTGTGAGTTTTTAAATCTGCTTGCATATTATTTGAGGGAAAGCTATGACTACATATGGGTACTCTACCTTCCATTCAATTTACTAGTTGTCCTTTCGATATCTTTATGATTGTCAATACTTAAATAGTGGGCATATGTTATAATTATTACTTCCTTGGGGAAATGCTTGCTACTCCACCTATATCTTCTCTTATTTCTCCTCAACCTTTTTGAGTGTGCCTAATGAATTTGTGCTTTGCTCCATGGCAGCCGGATGTTGATATCGCGACTCATATACATGTTAAGGATGATGGACCTAAGAGGAGGTAGCATCTTATGGCAGCTGTTTTCATATGGCTCACAATTACCACTTCTTGATTAGTTTAATGTTGATGAGCAATTGAAATTGGTGATGCGACACATACTGACATGCCTGTTTTTTGGTTATTTCAGTATGCTGTATGTTGAAACAGCTGATCGATCTGGTTTGCTGATGGAAGTCATCAAAATAATGGCCGATATTAACATTCATGTTGAATCAGCAGAGATTGATACAGAAGTAAGTTTCTTTTATTCCCTGGTCGTGCAGATGTGCATCTTACATTGGCTCTCCCAAAGAAGAAGTGTATCTTACATTCTTCCATGTTAGTTTCCTTCTCTTAGTTTGCCCTCAACTTCACTTTTGAAAATGTATAGGGTCTAATTGCAAAGGACAAATTCTATGTCAGTTACGGTGGAGCAGCATTAACTCGTTCTATGTCTCAGGTAACATATAGTTGTGAAGTGGTTCCTAACTCTTCCCTATCACCGCGTTGTCCTCTTTTGCTATCTCTAACTCCATCTTTGAACTCGCAGGTGCTTGTAAACTGCCTGCGCTATTACCTTAGGAGGCCTGAAGCAGATGATGAAAGTTACTAGCCAGCGCCCATCCTTGTATGTACACTATATGTATAAACCTTGTTTGCGAATCAATGCAAGGGCTTGAGTCATCTCAGTTGTCATGTAACATATTATGTCTGAGTCGTAATTTATGTTATGCATTTGTCACTCTCCTTTCTCGTCATGAATAAACTAAACAAACTGACAGGACTACTAATGTCATGAAAAATTGTCACTCTCCTTTCTCGTCATGAATAAACTAAACAAACTGACAGGACTACTAATGTCATGAAAATGTGCACAATTTCTTCCTATTGTCCTTCTATCGAAAGTAAAACTAGCGGGATCAGAAGACATGAAATAGTTCAGCATATATTATTATATGTGGAAAGATTCGTGAAAAGTTAGAATTATCATTTTTATTCTTGACTTTTAATAATGACAGTACATTGTGACAATTTGTCTCTTTAAATCGATCATAATTCGTATGACGACTAAACACTTTTAGACTGACTGGGTAAAATTCAAATGGGCAGCTCGATCTGATGTCTACATCGAAACTTCTTATGCCACGAACAGCCGAGGCGGTTGTGACAGTGTCGTTAAGCTATCACATTTATTTCTTCGTTTCGTAACAATTACATCCTGTGGGCCATGACAGTTAAAGCCACTTCAGTTGGCACAGGTGGACAATTGGTGGAGCAAACCGTTTAATCATAGGTTAGGAGGAAATGCATTATTCCGGGGAATGGGAAGATGTTGTTATCGGGACTGTACGATGTGATGTGATTGTATCGTAGCCTTTTTTTTCCCGGCCTCATTTAGGGCTTTGATGGTAAGGATGGAAGCGACGGGTGGGAAGAGAAAAGACGGCAGGACAAGGGAAAAAAAACCGCCAGAGGAAGGCAGGAAGCAAAACAAGGCGTTACTAAAATCAAAGTTTTCTAACATCATTACCATGTCCTTAACATGATGGATAATCGGTGAGATAAGCCACCTAAACCATTAAAGTTGTTTACATGATGATCACTCCAATCCAATCCCCACCAAAGTTCATACAACGAAGTTGTCCCCTTAGATATGATAAAATATTTGAATAATTTGTTGAGAGACACATAGCATATCAAATTCCTTGGAGAATATTTTTGAATATGAATTTACAATAATTTAAAATTTTTTGTGAACAATTAAATAATTTAGATATGAAACTCATAAAACGTAATAATTTAGGGATTCAACCTGTTGGGATATGCACAAAGTTGGCTGACAATGTCCATAATGTAGCATTATCAATTGTTTATCATTTTCTTTTGCCTTTTGGGGTTGGTGAGTTATGAAAATGTGGTTATATTATATTCATCTGTCTTTTAATTCAAGAAAAAAATATTTCCTTTTCCTGGGGATCTTATTTTAAAATCATCACCTTTTGCCATTATCTTTCAAGAAGACAAAATCAGAAACATGGCAAAGCACTAATCCTCCATATCTTAATTCACAAGCAAAGCCTTTGCTTGTGAAACACAACATTGTCCTTAAAGAATTACTCCCTTTCCGTTCATTTTTACTTGTCCAATATTGACTTAGTACTCACTCCTTACGGAACAATAAATAGAATGACAATTTTACTATATCACCATTTGAACATAATAAATTTAACGAAAGAGTGTAGGTATTAAGTGATAAATTATCTCTTGATTTTTCAAACCGGACATCTATTTTTAGTACAGTGGACAAAGGAGTATTAGTCCTATAAAAAGAAACTTTTCTCTAATCCCAATCTATCCCACCGGGGGAACAGTAACGTTTCCACAGTTTTGATGGTGTTTATAGTAATCTCGTGAAATTAGTTGAGGTGCGCAAAAGCTGACCTCGGACGTTTTCTCTAAGTTAAAGTTCCATATATATTTCTCAATAGTAGGCCAAATTTTTTGAATAGAATCTTTCTCTAGGTTTCAATATTCTTTGCTACTATATATTTTATGTGTTTATCATAAGGTTTGAAAATTGAAACCATAGTCTATATAAAGTTTCCAGCTTTTTCATTCTTGAATATTGAAAAATGATTCCTTCACAAATGATAGTTTTTCTAGTTATTTTTCTTCAAAGCTATATAAGCCTGGCATATGATCCTAATCCAGTTAATGATTACTCCACACTTCGAAGACAGGTTTTCCTTTTTCTCTTCAAATTCCTTTCTGCAAGAAGACATCACTGTCACAGTGTCGATGATTTTTCTCTATCGGGTGGATTCAAGATCCGGAACTTTAAGCATCCTGTGAGTTTTCAATATTTTACACACTCCACGAGTCCAGTATTCGCCACTGCATACGTGTCCGGACGTAACACATTAGGATGTCATTTGTTGCGGGCCTGCTTTTGACGTTTCGATAGGTGGCACGTGCCACATTTTCAAAATCCCCGAGAGCAACAAGAACAGCAATTCATCGTCTCGACTGGGATAGATAATTATCAGGGTTTTGTTTGATTCAGGAAACAGAGTATTTGCTAAGGTTCTTGAGAAAGGAGAAGTCATGGTGTTTCCAAAAGGTTTAGTTCACTTCCAGATGAATGTTGGCGATTCGCCAGCGACTATTTTGGGGAGCTTTAACAGCCAAAATCCTGGATTAGTGAAAATCCCATCTGCTGTTTTTGGAGCAGGAATTAAAGAGGAGCTCTTGATGAAGGCTTTTGGATTGAATGACAAGGAGATTGCTAAATTGAGGAAGAAGTTTGTTCCTCAATAGCAGGATTGATTATAGGAAATATTTTGTACTCAGTAATGCAACTAAATTACCTTAGTTCCTAAAGATGCTGCATAGTTCTAAAGGTTGCAACTTGCAACATATAAGCATACTGATAATTGGTAGTAACTTTTTTTAGTGTGTGTGAGTTTTATGGGGAGGGGTCTGAGATTCACGTTCGTATGTAGGTTAAAATGATTCTTCAAATCGATTAATATAAGGCCAAAATGATTAGAGGTGTTGGAGGACACGAATTATGGTAGAAGGTTAGTAGGTAGTAGTGTGTTGTCTCACTATCCGTTCATAGTATTGCTCCTGTAGTTTCTTTTCCTTAGATTTTCGTTTTTTCTAGTACTTCATTATCATATTATTTTGATGTAGTTACTGCTCAGTATGCTTTTCACTTCCGTTACTTCTTGCTGGACTTGCTTTAGACTGTTTTTTCTTGAGCCGCGGGTCTATTGAAAACAGTCTCTGTACCTCTGAGACAGGGGTAAGGTCTGCATACACTCTATCCTCCCCAGACCCCACTTTATGGGTATACACCAGGGAAGTTATTGTTGTTGATTAGTTTAGGCCAAAACTATTCTACAAGATCCCCAGAAAAGAGTTAGAAATGTAGGCATTACATGCTGTTATAACATGATTTATCAAGTATTTTGTTGTCTTCCACTCAGATATAGTTCTGTTTTTTGGTCATAAACTTATCTACATCAGAATGGGAAAAAAGAAAAGAGAAGAATCATTATTTCAAAAGAAAAAGGCAAAAAGGGTGAAAGCAAGCATGCTGCTATCATATTGATAGACACCATCATTTCATCAATGTTCAAGCTGTTAAAGTTTAAAGTTTCTTCCCCACAAGTGAAGAGATGATGAAATATTCATGAACTAGTAGTGTTCTTAAAGGCTCGTCTTAGGCATGCTTAAGCCCTGAACTAAGGTACAAAAAACAGGTTGTGTGCTTCGTCTTGCTTAAGTATGTAGTTCTTTAGTGTTGGCACCAATGCTAAGGTGTAATAAACTTTGGAGTTTTTCTTCACTATTCGCCTTTGATAAAATTGAGACTAACATAGTATCTCACATTCAGAGGCATCAGTTGTTTACATAGGATACAACATTAAACACTCAGCACTGAAGTACAGTGATGAAAACATCAAGCAAGACTAAAAAGGAAAGATAACTTAACACTGAAAATAAGCCATCTCATCGATGACCTCCTAGCTATATCATTGTTACGTCTTACTAACTAGAGCATGACATTCAGCATTTCGTTCCAGGTATCAGGTACTCCAGGAAGGCACCAATGACTACAATCAGATTTATAGTCTCCTAAGTGCTGCTTACCTGTTTGGCTTACAAACTTACTATAGACAGAAGGATGCCCGTCTCTTCGAAGAGCTGTCATTGTTGTTATATCCTGGAAAGATACCGGAAAACTCATCCCTCGTAGCACCTCTTTTAGCACCAGCAGTGGTTCTGGTACATGCGGATGGCTAAAGAACTCCAGAGGCTCCCTCTGGTTGAAGCATTTCCATCCATTTTCCCTAAAGAGTCATAACAAGAGATATGAGATAGAACATTTTATAATTGAAACTTAACACACATTGTAGTATGACGCAATGTTGTGGCATTCGAAAAACTCTTGAACTTTGAACTTTCCATTTTACCCTTAGCGATATTGCTCTAATAGTCATAGAAATGTCATAACATGTTTAAAACCACAAGCTCTAAAGTAACCAAAGTCTTTTTTCGTTCTTTGGTTCCGTGCCTAGTCAAATACCATCATATGAAATGAAACGGAGGGAGTAATTAAGATGAGTACCTGTTATGTCGAGGTGACATGCTTCTGAAGAAAACTCGAGTTTTTCGAGGATCAAGATTCAAATCAACCCACTTAGCCCATGTCATTAGTCCTTTCTCATAGGCAACCATTGGGTTCATATTTCTATAGAAACTGTTCCCTTCCATAATCAAGTCCCACCTGAAGCCAGTGAAATGGTATAATTAGACTATGTCATGACCTCATACGATTTAACTCAAAAAAAAACCGCCTTCATAGTTATAGTACTAGTTTTTCTAGTATATATTCAAGAATCACATGAAAAAAATGAAATTTATCTTACGAACTATATTTATCGGAGTGAGTCCACCAATGAGCTGAATCAAAAACAAGAACATCAGCTCCTCTCCAATACTTTGCATTCTCTTCAATCATGTCCAGATGCAATATTCTCTTGTTTTCTGGTCCTTTCTTCAGTTCCACCAAGAAAGGAGCCCAGCAGAATTCTATTGTTGTCTCGAAATCCTTTAAAACATCGGTCAACCATTAGTACGTTTATCAGTTCCAAGGGTTTAACTTCTATACACTGTCCGTATAAAAAATATACTAAGATTATTGGACAGCTACAAGTAAAAACACTTACCATAGCATGGAAGGCCATAGTAGGACCAACATAAGTTACTGTTTTTCTAGCCATAGGGATAACAGATTGAACTAAGCAAACAAGAGATTCCCATTGATTCCTCATTATAGAATCACCAACAAGCATAATTCTCTTTTTCCTCATCCTTCCAAGAAATTCCAATGCATTAAACCTACATTCACCAAAGAAAGTTAGAACATCATATAGATATTTTCCAACAATTCAACCAAAAAAACAGGAGAAAGGCCAAAAACACCTTAATATCTTAATTATATCCTCCGTTATACTTCGGGTCATTCATACTCTCAAATTCACAAACCATCTCGTATTCACCCTTACTTCGAGTAAAATATTCAAATTTAGTCCTATACTTTTGAATATTGGTTTGAAACTTCCTTCCATTATACTTCAGCAGAGGCAGAGCCAGGTCGGACAACCCAATTTTCTCACGACGGAAAATTTCACTATTTATACATTGTTAAGATTAACTTTTACGTATAAATAACATGTTGACCCCTCCCCTCACCCCTACCCCTTTTTATTTTCCCATATTTTGAACTCCTTTAGTGAAAATGTTGTTTTGCCACCTAACTTCAGGTGGTAGCTCCGTTAGTGCCAGGAGCAAATACAAGACAATTTGACAACAACAAAGGTAGTCCCAAAGTACAAGAGAAAAAGACAGTCCTCTACACAAAGCATCCCGCGTTTACACAAGAACCGAGAAAAGGCCACGCCCCCAGTCCCAAAGAGTGCAATTCAGGTCACTGACTATATTTCACGGCTCACATGTAGACAACTTTACTGTTGCTCCAAACTATACGCCAAAGGTACAAAGAAGATTAAAAATAAAATATTTTTGCATGCAAGTAATTTCAGCTAGTGGTCAATAAAGTGAGCTCACAACTATAAAGTCTCGGTGATTTCTTTCCATACGTCCTAGCCTTAAAGTGGGATGATACATGTTAGACTATCTCGAGATGCACGCAAGCTGATTCGAACATCACAGTTATTAAAAAAACTCAAAATAGGAAATAGTAGAGAATTTTAAGTACCTTGGAATTTCACAACCATGTGGTTTCCACCTCCATTTTTCATAATCAGAATCAGGTCTACCATTTTTGGTACAAGTAACAGCAGTACTAAGATAAGGACAAGTTGAATCATAAAGAGGATAACTTTGATCAAAAACCCATTTCCCAGAAGTAAAATCACATCTCCTCATAGAAGAATGTTGGCTATGAAACATTGAAATTTCATCATCTTTATCATCTAACCATGTAAGTTCCTCCAACTCATATTGTGATAAAATCCCATCAAATAAACTCAAAATAAGAACAAAAAACAACAAAATGTGTAATAAAAATGAATTCTTTGCCATTAATTTTGCTAAATTTTGAAGCAGAGTGAGTTAAACAGGGGTTTTGGATGCTCTTATCTATGGAGTTTTATTTTGAAAAAAGTTAAGAGACAAAATAAGTTCTATTTTCGCCATGACTGGCGGAGTAAATGGGTCCTATCGACATGTGGTAATCAACCTTTTTTTTTTTTACTTTCACTATAGTCATTAATTATTATTTGTCCGATTATCGTATTATTCGTTATTGATATAATTTATAAACATGTTATTAAGTTTGAGATATCTAAAATCTATCTCGTTCAACTTTGAGCATGTATAAGTAAACGTATGCATTGCATTTTACAAGACATACAAATCAGATCGAGTGTATCTGATGTGAATTGTTATACAAAAAACGTGTATCTACTTGTTTAATTTTTTTACAAGTTTAAGAGTCTATTTGTATACACCAAGTAGAAAAACACAAATGTCAGTTAAAGTCAATTTAAAGATCATGTTAACGTATATACGCCTCTTTTTCGTTACTATCTTTTTATTCGACTTGTTTATTGTTATATTTGATTTTGATATTTATTAATTGAACGAAAAATATATCATAAAATTATTATTTTACCTTCACAAAATTAGAATAAAGTTGGATATATATCGTCCTCTTCGAATTTCACTTATATGATTATATTGTTATTATGATCTTTGATTAATAATGATTACCATTGTTTCTAGAGTGGTTAAGATGTCAACATTCAAATGATCAATGTTTATGTCCTAAAAAGACTATATATGAGTTGTAAAAAATGGGATCATCCAATTTAATAATTTTAATTTATATTATGTATTCGTTTTAGAATATATTGAACATTTATGAATTAATTATTTAGTATTTAATAACATAAAATATTAAGTTTATAAAGTTTAAATTTTAACTTACTTTCCATAATTATAATGTGCTCTGCTTGTTTTTTTCTTCTTCTTATTCTTGTTAGGCAAACTTAACGAGAACATAATTACTAATGTTAAAAATTCACATAGATAATATCGATTACATATCATTTGATTCGTAAACAAGTTATATTTAATTATAAAATAGAGATTATAATACAAAATTAGATAATAATGGGATTAAATAATTTTATCTCTACACTATTAACGAATAATATATTAAAGTATATTATGTAAACATTAAGTTAAACCCTTATTATCATATTGGCATCTGTGAAAGGGCATAATTAAAAGGAAAAAAGAGCATTATTAGACCGTATTTTAGGGTTTGTTTGACCACTTAATATTATAATTGTTACGTTAAAAAGTTTAGTCTAGCGATAAATTATTTTTTTATTTTCATTAGTAATCAGTTAAAGGTTTTGAAATCGAGCAAGTATAAAACTTTTTATTGGTAAGAAAATTTTAACTTTTTTATATAAATATAAAATAATCAAACTTCGACATAGTTAAAGAAAAAAACATTACTATTGCTTAGGATTCCTTTTTTTTTTGGGCTCTCATTGTCCTTCTTTTCCCTTTTTGCTTTTAACATAAAATATTCCATTTGGTCAAACAAAAAATTAATAGTGTATAATTTAATTTTAACCGAACAATCAAAGGTGTAAAAATCCTAAATTAATAGTAGGTAAATTGATGATTAACTTATACTAACATTAAATCTTCAGAAACTAAAACAAAACAATAAAAGGTATCAAACGCTTGTATAAATATTTTTTTAAATACATTACCAAATATTTCTTCGAGTGTCCTTTCAAGAACGAGCAAAGGATAAGAGTAAGGAGGTCAAAGAAGAATTAATAAATATATTAGTTGAATAAAAAAATAACGAAATAATCAAAGCATTATCCTCAAAAATACAAAAAAAAAATATTAAAACTGGAAATACAAAATACATATACTGAATTAACAAAAATATTCTCAAATACATACGTGATGGACTGTGTCCAATTGTCCATAGACATTTGCAAGTCTATTTAATATCAAAACACATACTAAATAAATTTTGAATACACATACAAAAGAAGATCAAACTGAATACTAAAATTATTGAAATTATGGTTCATTTAACAACTTCAATTTAACATTCAAAAATAATTAAATACCTCTTCATTAACTATTTGGTATTTATTGTCCTTTTTAAGTTTCCCACAAGTAGATGAAAATTCTCCATTTCCGCTCTGAATTTGAGAAAGGTTTTACACGCCGATTGGTCCCGACAATTGTTGTGATCATCTCTCTTTCCTCATTTTAGCAGTGGATCCTACGTCATCCGCTATTTCTTGAATAATACATAGATTAAAGGATAAAAAATCGCTAAAAATTTGATGATTAAGTTGGATAACTCTAGTAATCAAATACAGCTATTGGAGATTATTTAAAGGTTATCAAATCTTAATCAACATTTGAAAGACAATTTTTTAAAAAACTCGTAAAACAAATCTAAAATAGAATAAGGATGGATACTTAATCAATAGGATGATTATGAATTCAAATTCTGAAAGAAAAAAAATTACGTAAGAGAAATAGGCTAATATTAGTGAGAGAAATAAATTATGAATATTGGAGTAAAATCCTAATAAGTAACTATAAGAGAGAGATAAAATATATTTTTTTTATTAACATAGGTGAGTAATTGGAAACGTGTAATCAAAGAAAAGAGAGATAAAATAGGAAATAAATTAAGATACACAATTTTTTTTTTAATTATTGATATTTTTACTGATATTTTTAAAGTATAGAGGTTTTTACTCATTATGTTGAGTAATTTACTAATTTTTCCTATTTTATTTTAATAAATATTTATAATTTAATTGTAATATTTTATTTTATACAAAATAATATTATATTCTTTTGCTTTAAAATTATCTTATATATATATATATATATATTGATCAAGTAGCATTTATATACGATTTACATTATATAAAAGTTTTATAAAACAGAGATCACGTGGGTGTAACTATACAATTTTTTCATGATATAAATATAAATTGCGTAAATATTTAGTTTTAATATACAAAAAAGTCTCTTTTTCTTCAAATAAAAACATATCAAATAAAAAATACGAATAAATAAAATAAAATAAAAACTCTATAATCCTATGGCTATAGGAATATCCACGCTTTTGTTTCACCGGTTCGCCCACGGTTTTGAGTGAACCGGCCGGTTCATCCTTAAACCCTGTCCAAGATTTAACTTTTTTCAAAGAACGCAGCAACATAAACTCAACACGCACAAAAATTTACAGCAAATTTGATAGAAAAAATCGAAATCCAGAAAAGAGCAATGTTAGAGAGCAGATTAATTTCACTTTTGCGGCAAAACAAAGATTTGGGTGTCAAGATTTCGTCGAATCTTGGAAAATGGGGCTTTACAGCAACCAAAATTTCAAATGAAGCTTCATTTTCAACATTGAATCAGTATAGGCTTTTATCTTCTCTTCCAAAGCTTGCTCCTTCTGGAAGAAACTTTGTTAGGAGGACCTTTGTTAACTATGGTTTAAGATCTTTTCATCAACTTAATCACAAGGTTGGTAGTTGAGCTTTTGTTTTGGAGAAAAAAGTTTGTCTTTTTTGTTTCTATAGTAGTGTTTTCACCTGTAGTTTAGTAATTGTTACCTTGTTTTTGTTAACTGAATATGATTTGATCAATGGGTTTTATGGTTTATTCATGTTTTGTATTTTGTGTGACGGTTTATTCCTTGTACCTCGATTATTGTATTGTTTTGGTCATTAGTAGCTGTTCTTTTTATTTTGAGCTGAGTGCCTATGAGAAACAATCTTTGTATCTATGAGTGTGCATACACTCTAACCTCCCAGACTCCACTTCGTGGGATTACAATGGGTATGATGTTGAAATTTGTGTAATGGATTATGTAGACAGTGGATTAGTTAATTATGGTGAGGTGTTCTGTTTTGGATTGACCAATTTGTATTGAACTGTAGTTCTTTTTTAGTAGTTAGTCTTTTATATGCTTAGATTAGCTATGGTTGTGATCTACTAGCTAGTGATTGCTTTGATTGTTTTTACAAATTTTGCTACTTTTACACAAAAACTAACAAAGAATGCAATAAGCTTATTCTTTGTTCACCTTTGCTCTTCCAAAATTCTCCAATTTAGAATTATAATTTGATATAGTAAGTTAAAGGCAGCCGTTTATGTGTTGCATACGTGTATGGACATGCGGATAAGAAGTTTAGAAATGCTTAAGTGAGATTTCTTTGCATCTGTTTTTCTGTCCTTATATTTACATTGTGGTAGCCAACAAGGGTATATATATATTGATTTCAGGGTGTGCCTAGAACATCTTTCAGAAAAATTTCCACGGTGGCTGCTTCTGCAGCTGAAAACAAGGAGGGACTGAAGTTCCTTGTAACTGCGGGACCCCATGCCCGGAAAATGGTCGGCATATGGCTTTTTACATCTGCTGCTTGGGTCTTCAGTATGGTTGTGCTTGGTGGTATTACACGGCTGACACGTTCTGGTCTATCAATGACGGACTGGAAATTCACTGGGAGCCTCCCTCCTCTAACAGATGAAGATTGGTTGGTTGAATTTGAGAAGTACAAGCAATCCCCAGAATACAAACGGTCAGTCCAAACAGCAGTATGTGCTCAGTGCACTTCACTTACTCTAATCTTAGTGCTAAAACACTAAAAAGTTCTCCTTTTTTTTTGTGGATGCATGAAATGGCTTTTGTTTTTAGCCTTGGAAAACAAATATGCACTGGAGGATCATTCCATATTCCATATTGATATTTTTTATTATGATTCATGAAGATTAATATTGAGTCTTATTTCTGGATTTTTTTTTACTGGGGTTGCCTAGTGATTTGACTTAAATTTAATTCTGATAGTGTGAACAAGGGGATGAACATCGAGGATTTCAAGTTCATATATTGGATGGAATATGCACACAGAATGTGGGGAAGGGCCCTTGGTATAATGTTTGCACTCCCATTCTCATATTTTCTCCGTAAGGGATACATAACAGTAAGACTTGGATTTAGACTCTCTGGACTCTTTGCTCTTGGTGCTGGACAGGGTCTCATAGGTTGGTGGATGGTGAAGAGTGGTTTAGAGGTACCAAGCAATTCATTTAATTTATGTGTCTGTTAAACTTATACAAGACACATCATTCTTAAGTTTGATTAAATCATTTTTTCCCACAGGAGCCTGCATCTGAGTATGTTGAACCAAGAGTAAGCCCCTACCGTCTTGCAGCTCATCTTACCTCTGCATTTGCTATTTATTGCGGACTCTTCTGGACGGCTCTTTCTGTTGTTATGCCTGAACCTCCTGCTGAATCACTTGCCTGTGTTCGCGGGGCTGCAAAAGTTAAGCGGCTTGCACTTCCTGTGGGTATCCTTGTTGGAATTACTGCGATCTCTGGAGCTTTTGTTGCTGGAAATGACGCTGTATGTAACTTATATTCTCCATATCGTAGTTTATGCTTGCACACGTTAAGTATTTGATGGTTTGTCATGGGATTGGAGAGACAACAAAGAAAAATCCAAGCTTTCTTATTCTTTCATGTATACACTGCTTACATTATTCTCTTAATAAGGTTGATTAAAGAGAAGTAATCATCTGAATATTGGCTGAATGGATTTACTTCAGGGACGGGCATTCAATACTTTCCCAAAGATGGGAGACACATGGATTCCAGATGATATCTTTAGTATGAAACCTCTTATCCGCAACTTCTTTGAGAATACTTCAACAGTTCAGGTAAACTTCTGTTTCTGGACTTCCCGGTTTGTCTACTATTGAAAGATCATATATTTTGGCATGAAAATTTTAATTCCATATTTAACATCATGAAGAAGATGTGATAAAAGAAATTAAGGAAGTGCGGTTATGGAGGTGATTGTGTATGTTGCTGTTGATTGAATTATTTAAAAAAAGGAGAAGAAGAGAATGTTGCTGTTGACTAAGAGAACAGCTGAGATCCTTATTCAAGCTTGACTTTTTTTTTTTTTTTTTAACAACTACAACATATACCACAAGTGGAGTAGGGGGAGGGTAGAGTGTATGTAGACCTTACCCCTACCTCATGGAGGTAGAGAGTCTGGTTCCGAAGGACCTTGGCTCTGGCTTATTAAAGATACAAAGTCTATATACATGATGGCAAGGCTGTATATTTTTTGAACATAATTGCTCTGGCGGATTCAATCTCTTTTTGTGAAAGGGCAGCACTCAAGGTGCTTTAAATTTTTACTTATTAGGTTTGGCATGTATATTGTGATTAACCTTCTATGACGTGCTGTGATTTTCTTCTCTCCGGATAAAGCTGCTTTGAGAAAATTATGTTGTTGGACTCAAGCTAGGCTTGTTATATGTCTAGTTGGCAAAACCGCGAACCATGAGACCGGGCAATATGGCAACTGGCAAAAAACTATGACCAGAATGCAAGTTTAAGTATTTTTTGTAGACAACAACATACCCGGTGTATCACACAAATAGGGTCTGGAAGGGTAGAGTGTAACCAAACCTTACCCCTACTTCATAGATATAGAGAGGTTGTTACCAAATAGACCCTAGCTTAAAATAAAGTATTTCCAAGCTGTTTGGAAGGGACATGTTCTTTATGATGATTTCATTCTTGTCTTTTGCAGCTCGATCATCGTATTCTTGCCACTGCTACTTTAGCTGCAATAGGCGGATTATGGTTGTCAGCCAGAAAGCTGGATATGCATCCTGCAGTACGACATTTAATTGGAAGCACCATGGGCATGGCTGCTCTGCAGGTACTACTCTTCACGCATCATCAAAAATCCTCCATAACGACTCTTTTTTTTTCCAATTACTTGATGGTTCAATCACTTTCATTTCAAATGCAGGTCACATTGGGCATATCTACTCTTCTTTCCTATGTCCCAGTTTCTCTAGGAGCTGCTCATCAAGCAGGAGCATTGACTCTTTTAACATTCATGATTTTGCTCAATCACACTGTACGACGACCTTCTCCATCACTTCTGAAGACATTACCTTCTGTCGCGAAAATGGTCTGATGATATTGATACCGTTAACTTCTTATAGAGCATCGACATTGTTAGGCATTTAAATTTTTTAAAAATAGTGCATTTTTTTTCTGCCCTTCTTGTTCTCATATTTTGTTGGGAAATTTAGAATGATTTAGTCTTGTAAAGAAACTGTGATCTTGTACTTTTGTCTATGCTCATTCAATGAGCCTTTAGAAAATCAACTTTTAACTGTGTGGGGGAAAGGAAAATTTCCTCTTTGTTGAATAAGTTCTATTCTAGTTGTTTACAAAGATAAAAGTTCTTGGATATGTACTTTTTCTTAAAATAAATTATGTTTGCTAAGCTTGTTGTATTTATATAGTTACAATCTAAGTTGAAAGAATTACCTAACAATATATATCAAGTTTAAGAGTCTATTTGAATGTCGAAGAATATAGTCAAAAAGTAAAACTTAAAATAGAGTTGCCTATAATTTATGTAATTGCTTGTGTAATTGTGACACAAATGTACTATAATTTATGTTTTAATTTTAGAAGTTACATATATACAATCCTTTAAAAATTAGGCTTTAAATACTATTAGACTCGACTTTAATATTTTTTCTTATATGTTCTCAATCTTACGAATAAAAAAAAGAGCATCCCAACCAATTGTTTGAATTAAAAATAGCCAACGGATTATAATATATATGATTCATATATATTCTCTCTATATATCAACTAAAAAGACAAATTTAGGATTAATTACGGAAATTTCACCTTTTAATTAACTTATTATCATTATCTCTTATAAGTTTTACAAATTTTCAAAATTTCTCATTTTCGCGTATCATATTAATGTATCTCGCATATCAGATTAGTGTATCTCGTGTATCAGATTAGTGTATCTCGCTCATCAAATTAGTGTATCATGTATAAAATGTAATGTATCTTATTTAATGATTAATGTATCTCGCATTACATTAATTTATCAGCGCTCACATTATTGTATCTTTTTTGAGGGATTTTTGTAATTATAAATTTTTAAGGGATATATTGTAATTTTATCTTGAAAGTATGTGATTTATGTAATTTATCCAAAAAATAAATATTGATCTTACCCGACTATTTGTATGAACCACCATTTAAAAATTGATCAACTTATTACATTGTAGTCCAAAAAAATTCATAAGTTACAAAAATAATATATAAAAAAGGTCATTTTACTAAACAAATGTCTAAAAATGACAATTGGCGAAAATAGTATGGTCCGACCCGATTTCATAAAACGGGAACCTTTCTTTTGTCCCTGTTAAAATTTTAGGGTTTATCCTTAAACCCTAAATTACACCTGCAAATTTTGCTGTTCTCTTTTTTCTCTTTCTCTTCAATGGCGGCCTCTGATACAATTGAGAACATGTATGACGTCGCTTTGAAGCCTCGGCTACTTCGGTCTCTGCTCAAAGAGTATGTTCCTGACCTGAAGCATCAGTTTCGGAATCCATCAGTTCTCTCATATGTTGTTTCTGCCATTAAGACTCATCAGCTATTGTCCGAATCAGCTCCACCGGAATCTGATGAAAAGTTGATTGAAAACTGGACAGCAGCCGTCGATTCCTGGATCAATCGAGTAGTCGGTCTTGCCTCTAGTGACACGGTGAATAATCATAAAAACTGTTACTTTATAGTTATAATAAATAACAGATGCTTAAACTTTGCTCCAGTTAATAGTCCAACTTTGAGTATGCATATTAGGCAGCTCAACTTGTATCCACTATAAGTTGAACACTCTAACTTACAAAATGATCATTTTAAGACACCTCCAAAATTGATGTGTAAGCTGATGTCCACTAGACACAATGGGGATGGGTTGGAGTGTTTGATTGCCACTTGAGACCAAGTTGAGGTGTCTAATGCTTATTTGCAAGTTTGAGTGTGTGTTTATATGTATGGTTTTTTTAAAATGTATTAAAGAATTTGTGCCTAACTATCTACATTATATGCTTCTCGTTCTTGTTTGCTTGTAAGCTATTGAACACGCATTTCCACATCTTGAACCGATGACCTGCAAGGCACCAGAAGCAACAACTCTTTGTCTTGATCCTTGTGCTTATAATTTGCAAAAAATGAATACTGATGATGAAGGGGAGACTTAACTTAACTGATTAAGTTGCTGCCATGTGGGTTCGAGCTGTGTAAACAGTCTCTTGCATTTATGCAAGAGTAAGGCTGTGTACAATTGACCCTTGTGGTCCGACCCTTCCCTGGACAGTGCATAGGGGAGCTTAGTGCACCGGGTTTTTTCCTTTTTGAATAATTGATGATATGTAATATTTCACCTTTTGCAACAGGGTCAGTTCCTTTTGTTAGATAAATTTACTGATTGGATAATGAAACCTTGTGATGGTTTTACATGGTTCCTGAATCATTTTGCTGTTTATGAACTTCATTACATTGGATTACCTGCATCTTTTCAGTGAAGGATTAAGGAGTTACTTTTTTGTGATTGTTTGTGTTGCAGCCAGATAAATGCTGGGCCGGTATATGTTTGCTCGGGGTGACAAGTCAAGAATGCAGCAGGGAACGTTTTATTGCTTCTTACGCTGCATGGTTTAACAAACTCTTAGTCCATCTTCAGGTGATCAAGTTGATCTTTTATTGATAAGAGTTCTTTGTCTAATCTTCTTTTGGTTGATGACATATATAAAATGAATTCATATTCCTGTTTTAGTTGAAGTGCAAACAAACATTTTCCACTGTGGCTACATGTTCCTTCTTTTCATTTTGGTCTTGCAAAAAGTACATTTGGATGTTATTATGTCTTCAACATTAGAACTATGATCTGGAAAACAGGAAGATGTATGAATTGTGTTGTTTTTATTATCAACTATGCATCGAGATGACTGATCCATGTAGATATCATCAGACTACACAGTAAAGTAACTGGGATTTCTAACCATTAAAAGTGCCAATCATTTGTTTAACTGAACATAATAAGTGTCTTATTAATTGGTGTGTTGATCAATCCTATATGTTCTCTTAATTAATCAGTGAGGAGTAACAAACATTTGATTGACTACAGCTAACCTCTTATATCTTTGCGGAAGTTTTCCTTTAAATCAATGTGAGAAGTTAATGAACCTCCATTTCTTTTTTGTTTATGTGGGTACTTGGATTAGTCCCCTGCAGATTCTCAGTTTGTGAAGGTAGCTACTTGTGCCTCCCTGTCAGATTTGTTCACAAGGTTTGTTTGATAACTTTTGATTCTGATGTTGTTTATTGTACTCAATGAGTCTAGGGTTCATGGAGAGGGTTATTTCTTGCCCTTAACTTGGAAAAACCGTTTTGATGTTACGTTAATGGGGAACTATTTCTGACAGAAAAAATATATTATGTTAATGGGAACTTCTTGTGTATGCTTACACTGTTGATGCCTTGTGAAATCATTCTTTTCTTTCAAAATAAAGAGGTTTTGTTTAATTTAGGTTTGCACATTAAATTTCATTTCTGATCCTAATGGTGTTTGAATGTAAACTACTCATATGGACATTCTCCTGTATGATATGTCATTTATTTGGAATTGGTAGTTTATGCACCTTCCCGCAGATATAGCTATGGGGTTTAAACCCTAAAATTAGCTGTGGTAGCTAGTGAAATATAAGATTTGGTGCATAGTATATAGTGAAGGAGCACCAGTCAATTGGCCCCTTTTAGAATGGAAAAAATACTACTGCAGTTTGATCCTAACTAATAAAGTGAAAGGCTGAAAGCTAGTGTAACGAAGTAAGGTTTGCCGCAGAACTGAGCAAACTTAGATATTCCGATCTTTTAGATGTTCCAACCTCAGTATTACATTGTTTTGTAATTGTTCAGGATGGGTAAAGTGACAAGTCTTTACTTCCATTTGTGCACACTAAGGATCAGGATTCATACAGACTGGTCAATGTTTATGCAACTAACTTTGATAAGATTTTTAATAGTTTTAAACTTGTAGCAAGTTCAGTGTTTCTCTCTTGGGGCATTTTCCCCTTAGGATGGTCTTTTGACTTTTGAAGATTTTTCTGATCAAAAGGATATGTCCCTTTCCCTTCCTAAATATCAGGTTGAGTGGATTGCCAAATGCAAAGAAAGATGGTATAGCACTCAGTACAAAACTAATTCAACCATTATTGAAGCAGCTAAACGAGGATAAATTTGATGCTTCATGGGTTAGTAAAACTAGCTGAACTGTTCTTTCTTGAAAGTATTAAGTTAATTTTGCTTACTGCATGTGGAATGGTTGCTTGCCTTTGTTTTAGAGTTTTGACATCTCTTGCAACCTGTGCAGGAAGAAGCTATTTTTCTGTTGTGCAGTATTTTAGATATTTTCCCATCTTCCATTCAACGGCATTATGATGGTGTAAGTTCTTTGTCGGTGTCATGATTTTTTATTTTTTTTTACATTGCATAACATCAAACTACTCTTAAGGCTTGCTAATTAGTATCCAAGTTCTTGATGCATCAATGTCTAGTTTGTTAATCGAGAACAGGATAGAAAGGAAGCATGATATATGCAGAGGCTTAGCTTCTTAAGCACTCTGCTTTGGAAGTTATTCTCTAAACCTGAGAAATTAAATTTACGCTGATGGGAGCATATTGAAGGGTTTTAGTAAGGCTATAATGAAACAGTTTTCTGTGACATTGGTTTCTTTTTTGTCCCATTGATGAATTTGGTTCTTGGCTCACTCTCATTTGCCGTCATTTTAAGGTTTTGATTGTTGTTTCTATTTCTTACTTGTGTTCTTTGGAGAGTCCTAATCATTATATCATGTTTATTTCAGTGTAGATGCATTAGTTGACATGTTTATTTTGGCAGGTTGAGGAAGCTATTGTCTTGAGGCTCATGTCAGGCAAGTGCAATCCTAGTATGTTGAAGGTGAGACAAAACCCAGAAGGCTTATTTGAATTCTACTTGAATATGATAGCCAAAAGTAGAGGAACTCATCTGGTTTTAGTTTTCAGAAGCTTGGTTATTGTTTGGCTTTGCTACCAAAATCAAGAGGGGACGAGGATAGCTGGGTATTGATGATGCAGAAGATCATGCTGTCAATCAATATTCAGCTGAATGATGTCTTCCAGGGTCTAGAGAAAGGTGATTTTCAGATATTGATTGCTATCCTTACTAATCATGGCAAGAGCTCCAACTGAGATTCATCTTTTATAAATATATTTGTAGAAACTATAAGAACTGAGGCCATGAGATTGCTACTTCCCCCTGGGAAAGACCCACCGCCTCCATTAGGGGGCCAATCTTTGTCTAGAGGAACTGCAGACAATACAATGAGGCCTGAGCACTTGCAGATCTCCAGAATCTCTACCCTGATAATTTGTTGTTGTGAATTGCTTACGAGTTCTTATCCATTTCAGGTCAGAATCTGTGGTCACATTCAAATGGGGGTTCATGATTAATTTATTTCCGTACGTGTGGTGTGAGTTTAGAAGCAGTTGGAATTATCTTAATTTTTTTCTCTTGCTTTCTAGGTTGCTATACATGTACTTCCATTAATAGCTCTTGCCAAAAGAGTGCTGATGGTTGATGGTTCCTCATCACCAGGCATAGCCTATATGACTACAATGAAACAAGAATTTTTTTGTTCAGAACTCCCAGTCTTGCATTCACACATATTGGATCTTCTTACATCAATTGTTAAAGGCTTGGGCAGGTGAGCTCTTTTTTTTTTTGGTAAAGCTAAGGCTGCAAAAATAAACTGAGGCAAAAAATGAGGATATCACTTTGTATTATGATTAAGGTAGTGGTTAAAAATTATGGTAGAGAACTAGTACATACTTGGACACAATGCTCTCAAACTTTATAACACATTTTAGGTATTTACCCCGTGCCTGGATCCATAACACCAGTTCAAAAGCAAAGTCCATTACATTTTTTTCAATATTTGGTTGATTATTTTATTATAGTTCCCCTTTCCATATTGGACAATCTATTCAAGGATACTAGTGCTAAGACTGGACTGCTTGTTTCTCTCTTTTTGCAGCCAGTTGCTCCCTCATGTTGGCTCTATAATACGACTCCTAACCAACTACTTTGAGACGTCTACTTTGCCAGAGCTAAGGATAAAGGTGTATTCAATTATAAAAGTCCTACTGCTGTCACTGGGGGTTGGTAGGCATTTTAAATTTTCAACAAGTTTGTACTTCTTTTGACATTTGTTATGCTCATAACCAGCTGCCTAACTTAGAGGCTGGGTTGTCTGTGTGCATTTCACTAAATGCTCATAAGCTCTGCATATTTAGCTGAGATAGTAAATACTTCCCCGGACCCATTTTATGTGTCACCCCTTCTTTTTTTAGCCTGTCCCAAAAAGAATGCCGCTGACTAGTTCTCCGAGCTGCTGTGCATTTAGTGGATTGGTGATTTTGATAGTGGTTGTGATTGATTATAAGTCTCTCACTGACTGCAGCAATTTTAATTTTGCAGGGATATCCACACACCTCACTGATGTGATTGTTAACAATTCATTGATGGATTTAGATGAGAGAGGCACATCTTCTGTTGCACAACAGAATATACATCCAGAGACTACAACAAAGACTTCCAACAAGAAGAGGAAGCATGCAAGTACAAGTAGTTCTCTTGATGAGCAGTGTGATAAAGATGTTTTTGAAGTGGAAGTGTGCCCAAACATGGCTTCATTATCTGTTAAGATAGCTGCACTAGAGGCATTGGAAGCCCTTCTTGCTGTGGTATGCTTAATGTTCCTCTCACTTGGGACTACTTTTGAATAAATGTGGTTTAAGAGATGAAATCATCATATTAAAAATAGTTTTCAAAGAGTTGCAATTTGTAATATCATGAGGGTCAAAGTCAGAAGATAAGATTGACTTTTTGATGAATTCATTCTTTAATATCATAAAAGCAGGGTCTAATTTGGAAGTAGAATATCATGTATGAAAAAGTATTGGGATGTGTAAAAAAAAGAAGTTCATGTTAGAGAAAGCTGACATCTTATTCAGACAAATCAAAATAGAAAGTAGGGGAGTGACAGGACATTTCTAATGCCTGGTAATAATTTTTTTTTAATGAAAATGCTTCAACAGTTATTAGAGAGAATATAGGCATTCCCTAAAATATGCACACGTAAAGAATTTCTAATGCATGTCCTTCAAGTATACTTGTTAAAGCTTGGCTCTCCACCTGCATTCTTGTCTGGGTGCTTTAGAGGTTGAAAAATTAATGTGAATCAGATTTGTGGTTAGAGAAAAGTATTTTCTAGTTATTATGTTGTGAAAGTGCCACTTCCTTGCTTTTGGGGAAGATTTTAGCGTAGGGTTGCCTAGTTCTTGAGATAACAATTTATGTTTGTGGGTGAATGAGCTGATAGTCAAAGTAGTAGTCTGCAACTTTGTTTTATGACTGCTTAAGTAAGGTCCTTTTTTGTCATTATATTCCTAATAGCCTATGAAGTTGTTTTTTCTTTTTACCTCGCCTGCTTGTCCTTATCCTTAATCCATGTACTAATTACAATTCTGGATAATTAAATAATATTTTAAGATATAGTGAGTAGATGAAGATTTGATACTCGTTATATGATGCTATGCGATGGTGCCTAATTTATAAGTTTAGGTTGTGCACAATGTAATACGTAAAAAAAAATTGGATTATTTTGTGACCCATGTAATACTTCCTACCCCCTTCCTCCCCCACACAAATGTATTCTATATTATCCACTTTTTCTCCTTTTTACCTGTCTCCAAAAGTTGTTCTTGATGGCAAGTATCTTATCTTTGTCATTTTAAGGGTGGTTCTAGGAGATCCGAAAGTTGGCGAGTAAATGTTGATCACCTTCTTTTGGATGTTACCAGAAATGCTTCTAAAGGAGGGTGGGCCAAGGATGGCAGAGGCAGTTTAGTTTCTAAGTCGCCAACCAGTATTTGGCGAGACTATCAAATTGCAGCTTTACGAGCACTTCTGGCTTCTCTCCTCTCTCCTGGCCGCACTCGCCCACCCCACCTATCTCAGGGGCTTGAACTTTTCCGCAGAGGTAAGGATGCAATTTTATTGAGGTGATTGGACAGATTTTTCTTTAAAAAGCTAGAAATCTTCTATGCCATACCGGGCATGGCTGAAACAAGTTCTTTAGACAATAGCAAGTAAGAATTGTGCGCATGAAATTATTCTATTTATCAAGCTACTGTGTGCCTGAGCCGTTCCTTGTCTGCTTCTTCTGTGTCATATGCTAAATGTACTAAAAACTTACTCGGATAAGGTAGAAGTGAATATCTAGAGAGGGGAATTTAAACTAGTAGATATATAGGCATGGTAAGAGCGGAAGATCTATTGAAATTTTAATGTCATAACAATGTCAGTTGCATAGCTGTGAGAGCTGCAACTTTTAGATGTTTGTCCTAGCAGTTGCTCTCGAAGTGATTGAGGTAGTGGCTAGAGAGAGAGAGAGTTGCTTTCTATTTAAAATCCCATTATGCTACTAATGCATTGAAGAACATTTACATCTAAGGATGATGTCGCTGTTCGCACCTCGTACTTCCCTTGCTCTAGTTTAGCATCCTTCCAATTTTTTGCAATCTGCTTAAATGGATAACCTATTGTGAATTTGGTGTTGGCAGGGACTCGAGAAATAGGAACTAAAGTTGCTGAATGTTGTGCACATGCTATTTTGGCATTGGAAGTGCTTATACATCCTCGAGCTCTTCCATTGTTAGATCTTGAGTCCACTGACAACAATTACGAAGTTGGAAATAAGTGGTTTTCAGGGAATGTAAACCTCAGTAACCGTGCAGCAAATAACACATTCCACATTGGCACATCCAGAAAGGCCCCTGACGAGCCAGACTCTTATAATGATGACCTTTATGCAGATTGGATGCGAAACGGTGAAGATTTGGTTACTGTGCCAGCTGATCCTGCAAAAGATACAGATACAAGTAATCAACCACCAGAAACATTAAGATATCCATCATCAGAAAAGCTTCCGTCTTTTGATACTACTGCAGTAAAAGTTTCTGAAAGCAGTAAATTGCAGCAAGTAGCACCTATTACTGCTGCTAAGAAAAGCCCCATGGACAGGGATGAGATCATGGTTGAATCACAACTATCTCAAAAAACAAGTAAACATTCTGAAGATCTCCTACCATCTAAGAGTAATGTGGTATCTCCAGGATCAGAAAATATTACGGACAACGCATCAAGAAAGGAAGTGGCACAAGCTAGCGATGCTGGATTTGCTTCGCCGCTGATGATGAATTTAGACAGAGGTAAAGAGTTGATGCATGAATCTGATAATGAGTCCATGGAGTCAATTCCTGATATTGTTGATGTTGAGCCTGATTCTGATTAGATAGAGAACAGAGCCTATACAGTGGTCCATATTATATTTATTATGTCTCATATTGGGTGGAAAATTGCATTTGCCTGTCAAAACACCTGGCTTTTTCTCTCAGAGGGAGATTAGGGAGGAGTTGATTTATCTATCAGGATTTACCACTTCCATGGTCGCGGTAGGGGATTGAGATGTGTTATTTTCTCGATTTATGCATGTTATCCTTGCATATGGGGGCGTGCTAATTTTCTCTGTATCATTCCAATTTAAGCCCAAGTGTAAGCCACTAGGTTTGGGATTTTGAATTCATTAGGTAGATTGGATAGGAGTTTTTCATTTATCTGTGTTTCAAAGGTCTTGTGAGTCTGTAAGTTGTACTATCCTATTATTGAGATGAATTCCAATACAATCCTTGACAAGGATGCCAATTTTGAAAAGAGTGGATATGGTTTTTAATTTGTTTTCTTAATTAAAGGTGTTTGAATTTTCTGAATACAGATATATTTTAATGTGATTTTAGGGCAAGCATTGTTATTGTATCTCTCCTTATTTTTTAAATTTTGTAAGTTCTTTTGTTGCTCGATTATCGTATTTTCTCCATTAAAGTTGTTCGATAGATATATTCGATTTGAGTCATGGCTTTATTGGAAATAACCTTTTTTACTTTCGTAAGATAGCGCTCATATTGTCTACATCACCCTCCTAGACTATTGGTTGGGAAACAAATACAACGGAAGAAAGATGATCCAATTTTTTTGTCGTTATAAAGTATTTTAACGTTAGTTTAGCTAATTGAAGTTGTGATTAGATCAAGGAATTTGCGAAATCACTCGCATAGTCTTTAGCGAGGGGTAAGTATTTCTTTATTCATAATCAAAAGTCTTGTATTTGAACTCTAGATATGAGTTAGTCGCCTTTGGTAGGGAGGTGGATCTTTCGATACAAATTAAATTAGTCAAATCTCAAAGTACATATAGATATTTAATTAAAAATCTCAAATTTAAATCTAAGTATGAATTGTCTTTGATGGGGATTGTTACCCCCAAATGGGATTTCCCTTTTCAAATTTGAATTAGTAAAGTTTCAAAATGAAAAATATACACTAATTATGAAAATAAAAGGAATAATGTACAAAGTACTTCCTTTAACCTATGCTCGAAATATCAGAGACACATTTATTATACTAAAGTCCTATTACCCCTGAATTTATTTTATATGTAATTTTCGATCCCTTCGGCCTACGTGGTACTAGCTTGAAAAAAAAAGTCAATCAGCGTTGGGTCCACAAGATAGTGCCACGTAAGCCAAAAAGGGGTAGAAAATTATTAATAAAATAAGTTCAGGAGAGTAATAGAATATTAATATAGTATAAATATCTCTAAGATTTCGGACATATGTTGAGAGACTACTTGTGTATTTTCCCAAAATAAAATAAAATTGTGAAATAGTCAACTCTGGCCTACTAATTAGTGGTGCTCCTAATGGCTAAATAAAGTCAATTAAAAAGTGTCATTACTTCAACAAAGTACTAATTGAACTGCCTTCGACGGCTCAATTGAATCCTTTATTATGACTCGATTACGGAATGGTTGTTGCAGCTTCAGTCGTCACTAAAAATTACTCATATTTTTTATTGGCAATAATTGGGGGTTTTGTGGTGATTTTTATCGCCGTTAAAGGTTTATTTTTTTTAGTGAATTTAAGTTGACAACGCTTAGGTGGAGAGATTATTCCCATATAGCCTGCCATCGTCGCTAAAAAAATTGGATAGCTAACTCTCGAGGATATTTGTGGTCTATTCAGATATGGCGGGGTATTTTTAATTTCAAAATATAATGAAGGGTACAAGTACTCTATTTCACATTATTCAGGTATATTGTATGAATATAGATAGTTGCTCTAGTAGATGATGAACCCTCTTATAATGATTAATATTATTAATTTATTACTATATACTATCGTCTTTTACTCTTAAGAAAAGGGCATAAGAAGAAGGTGGAGAAGGAGAAGAGCGTTCAGACGGAAGCTTAAATATGTTGAACTATAATTGTAATAGTAACAATTTTTAATAAATATTGAGTGTCTACGGTACATAAATACTGCTAATTGTATATATAAATATTTGAAAAATTGATATACATATTCGTCCATCAAAATAATAATCAACACATGTATATTTTTTTTTGTATTTATCATATAATATACATAATTAATGAATGTAATTATTTTTAGGTCATTTGACTTATACTAAATAGTTTTGCCATCTTTTTTGAAAATGGCATAAAATTTATATAAAAGGGTAAATTTATTTTTCAAATAAATGATATATCCCAATTTTTTATGATCTTCTAAAAAAAAACCTAGTATTTCATCCATGTTATTTAATTTTATACAATGATATTTGACATCACAGGAAGTTAAAATATTAATTCAATTTGTATTTTATAGTTTCTTCATTTTATTGATAAATTGCATTACACAAACGTGTTTTACTCATTAGCGATTTTCAATCCATTTCCTTATTTTTCTGAAGAGTAAAAAGCCGCCTAATAATTAAATTTAGTGTACTTGGATGTAACTACTTGACGTATTTGGTTGATTATGTACTTATATGGTCATCAAATGCTGAGCTAGGTGAGGTTCGTCTGTTTTCGAGACGGAGGATCTTTAACTCTTTTTTGTATTACTCGAATTTGACCTTAGATAATGAATTGCCTTAGTAAGGGATCATTATCCAAATGAAAAAGTATATCATTAAATTAAATATAGGTGTACAAATAATTTTTTTTCAATAAAAAAAAATTCCGATAAAAAATACAATAATCGGAGGGAGTTAATAGCTGTCATAATTTGACCTCAAGAGTGTGATTATAACAAATTATAGCCACATGTGAAAAAGTTGGTGCAATGGCATTCGGCCATCCATCAATTTAAGACCACGTTTGGATAAATTTTTTTTGGTTTATAAATTAGGATTTTTAACTTATTATTTTAGTTTTAAAAAAAGTATTAAAATTATTTTTATTTTTATTATATAAATGCTACAAAAATATTTACAAATTATTTTGACTTATAAATACCTAAATATATAAGCAATCCCTAAGTCCAATACATTGCATTTTGATCTTAAAGATTTTTAATTTTTTAATTCTTATGAAATACAGTTTTTTTTAAAAAAAATATTTAGACTATATATTATTCTTTATTTTGTTTTGTTTCTGCCTAGGCCAAATCTCTATCTTGGCTAATTTAAATAATAATAAAACGATAATTTTTTATTAATTAAAAAGCAAAGCTCACAGACCAATGTGTACTGTGTAGCAACAAAAATTGGAATAAATTTTATATTTCTCATTTTTTCTCATTTTTGTTTTTGTTAATACTATAACTAATAACTCAAATTTGCTCATTCAATTAGAAAAATACATTTTAAATTGTTATTTAAAGTATAGTTTTTTTCGTATCCAAAGTTTATTCTAGAGAATATTTTTTTTCTAGAAAATAATAGTAACTTTTATAATATCATTTAGAAATTATACTATGTAAATATCATATAAGAAGTGAAATTTTAAAATTTCCATAAAAAAATAGGCATATGGACCAATGTACTATTTTATTATTATTAAAATAAAATGGGCATCACGACAATCTTCTACGAACTATTATTGTTTATTAAATTAATATAAGTATTATCTTGGAGATAATTATTTTAAATAGAAAATAACAATGCAATCTCATATTTTATCGTGATTAATTATAAGATATGAAACTTGAATTCTACGATATTGATATCATAATTTTGATCTGATAATATATTAATAAAGCATCTCAATTCAATATTTAATTTTTAACGTACATTTGTTTTCATACGCATCATACATAGTAATAATTGATAACGATATAATAATATTTACAAGAAATTTGCAATATTTAAAATATAGACAATGACAAATAAGTGGTCTATCCGAACATGGCTATTAGTGAAAACCCCTATAAGATTGCCTGTTGACTATAAATGCAAAACCTAATAAACGTTGATTTAGTTAATTTAACACCAATTAAGAACTTCCTCCTTTTTTTAAAAAAATAAATAAATAAATTTGACGTAATAAAAATGTGAATCATTTTGAGTAAATTATATGTTAAGAGATTCGAAATATCGAGATGATTTTATATTCTAAATTTTTATACATGTTTAGAGGTGATTTTTATCATAATAATAACTGATTTTTCATGTATAATTAAACTATATCTAATTTTTTGAGTGTATCATAATGTATAGTCAATACATAACTCGTATATTAAGTTATGTGGTCAATATATACTTCCTAAAACTTTTAACAAGTTATATCGTATAGTTATGTTATAGTTTTGATCATTTTTTACGTAAATAAAATATAACTATATTTATCGTAAACTAATTACTTTATTATAAATATTCGAAACTAGTCCTTTTTTTCTCCTACTTTTGTTGGACACTTTGCTAATGATTGTAGGCACTCCACAATTGAGTAACTTACTTTACTCCAAAACAAAAAAGAGAATACATATATCCTTTTAAAACATTTTATTCTATAATATTTTACGATAATATTTATTTCAATAAATATAATATCAGATAAATTATAATATTGCACTTTGTTATACTTTATTATAGTTAATATTACATGTCAATAATTCGAATGACAAATAAGTAATGTAATTATATCTAATTAATGTTAGATAAAATGAGATTTTTTGTTATTACGTAACGATAAATTCAAATATGGGACCATCCAAACAAGGTATAAGTGTATTGCCAACGAGAAATAAACAATAAAACAAACTTGGTTCTTATTCAACAATGGAGGTTGTTCCTCACTCACTATATTAGCAGCCATGCTTTTTCACATGTAGTATAAATAACTCTACTAAATACAAATTTAACACCAACCCACATTCCCATTTTTGTAGATCTAAATCCCCAAATTCGATTCTTGGGAATCGACGCCCTCAATTTTTTTTCGCCATGGCAGCAGAACAATCAAAGAAATGGATTCTTATGGTGACTGCTCAAACACCAACAAACATAGCAGTGATTAAATATTGGGGGAAAAGGGATGAAAATCTTATTCTAGCTATTAATGATAGTATTAGTGTTACCCTTGATCCTGCTCATCTTTGTACCACAACCACTGTTGCTGTTAGCCCTTCTTTCCAACAAGATCGCATGTGGTTAAACAAAAAGGTAGCTTTTTTAAAAAAAAATAAAAATTCTTAGTTTAATTTGTTTGGTTGATTTATGTGATGGGGTAGGGGAACGGGAAATGGGGGAGGGGATTACAAGGTGGGAATCGAAACCTCGCCAACAAAGTAAAAGTTTTAGGTTGTCAATCGACTGAGCTATTAAGATTTGTGATTTCCCAACAACAATATGATTTTGTACATTCTTAAAAGGGTAGGTGAGGATTACAAGGTGGGAATTGAAGCTTCACTAATAAGGTGAATGTTCTTAGCTAACCGACTGAGCTACTAAGATTCCATAGTTCCCATACTGATGTGTACTTTTTAAAGAATAATAGTTGGGGGTAGGTGAGGATTATAAGGTGGGGATTCGAATCCTTATTAACACTTTGAAAGTTCTTAGCTAATTATCTAAGCTACTAAGATTAACCATTGATTTATGTGATATGAAACTGGTTTGGCAGCTGAGATGTTGAGAAAGTTCTGTTCTTGATGAGTGAAAAGTGGAGGACTAATTTTCTTTGTGTATTTGATAATAGAATGATGACTATATGTTGTTTTTTTGTAATTAAATGTGGGTGGATTATGTGAAAGAAGACTCCTTTTGAAATGTTCAGTTCTTGACTTTCTCATTTTATCAGTGTGATTTTACTGAAATTGCTGATATGCATTTGTTCTGTAATTTATGTGGGTTGATTTATGGGAAAGAAGGCTGTATTGACAGCTCAGATGTTTAGAAAGTTAAGTTCTTGAAGAGTAAAAATTTCTCATTCTAATTATTTCGCAAAATAATTGATGACTATTTGTTCTTGTAATTTTATGTGGGTCTGTTTATTAAAACAAGATATTTTGGCAGCTCAGTTCTTGAAGAGTAAAAATTTCTCATTTTCTTAATTTAAATTTATAGAATTTATGTGGATTGATTAACTTGAAACATCCTGAAGCTCACTTATTGGGAAGACTCAGAAAATAAGGGATAGATTAGAGGAAAAATTGCAGGGATGGGGGTATAAAAGGGGTGTAATGTAATATTTAAGCTTTTTCTTCCGCGTGTCCTGTTTTGTCTCGCTTCTTCTTGCTTCCCTGTTCCTCTCTCCGCTCCTCCGCTGCTTTCTTCTTCCTCGCTTCCCTGTTTTCTTCTTTGTGCTTTTGGCTGTGATGACTGCAATGTTAGTCTGCCTGCCTGTAGTGGACTCCGCGATACCCGGCAGCTGGATGCATCCTACCTCCCCTCATGTAACTTTCTGTAATTTTTAGTTTATTTGTTCTTCTTTAGGATGCATTTCTTGTTTAATGATGGATCGTGTCTTTGATTATCTTCTCTGGTTTTGCTACAGAAATTGGTTAAAATAGTTGTGCAGGAAATGTATAATTCACATTTGTGCAGTCTTCGAAAGCTGAGCTCATTATATTTTCCCCTTTCCCTCCATTTCAAGCAATGAGAAAGATTTGTATGCTGCAATTTTTTGTTGCTTTGTCTTGACATTTTTACATTGTTTTGCTCGTTGTGTAGGAAATATCCCTTGATGGAGCCAGATACCAAAATTGTCTAAGAGAAATTCGAGCTCGTGCTAATGATTACGAGGATGAGAAGAAGGGTATCAAGATCAGTAAAAATGATTGGCAGAACTTGCATGTGCATATTGATTCTTACAATAATTTTCCAACTGCTGCTGGTCTGGCTTCCTCAGCTGCTGGTTTGGCCTGCCTTGGTATGATTAACCGTTCTCTTTCTTGTATTCTGAAACTCACTCCTTTTTTTTTTATTTCATTGATATTCTAATATCAAAGATCTAAGGATATCGGTGAATCTTGAATGAATCCTGAAAAGTAACTGGAGTACCACAAGTTGCACTTGATGCAAATCACAAATAAATCAAAACTTCTTTATAATTATATTCCTTTTTTTGCAACTTATTTTTCAGGAAATTATGTTCTGTAACTTTTATATGAGTGGCCATTTGAAGAATGTACTTGCTGATAAACTAGTAATTTATTCTTGGTTTTGAGTTTTGTTGGATTCTAATTGATGTTGCCAACTTTTAAATATGTTATCTTCTTTGACCCTTGTCTGTAAGGATAATAAACTGTCATTACGAAATTTATGAACTGTGTATTATGTCAACCCTTCTTAAGAATCATCTTCAGAGTAATTTTGAAAATGCTTTTCTCCAAGTGAATGTTTCTTTCTTGTGGGAATCTCTATTTTATCCATTATTATTCCTTCTGAAAATTTTGAGATGAGTACAACTTATGTCTCCGATATGCAGTCTTTTCCCTTGCGAAGTTAATGAATGTGCAAGAGGACAATGGGAGACTTTCTGCCATAGCAAGGTAAATTCATAACAGTCGTGAATATTTCGTTAGCTGGTCTTATTTTTCTATATGTTTTGTCTAGAAGACTAAAATTAGATCGAGGTAATAGCATATCAAACTGATCCTTCTTGATCTTACTTTCTCTTTTCATCTGCTCATTCAATAGCTATGAAAAATAAGAAACTGACACACTTCACTTATTCCCACACAGGCAAGGTTCGGGAAGTGCTTGTCGAAGCTTGTTTGGAGGATTTGTCAAGTGGGTCATGGGAAAGGTATGTTGAGCTCCGACATTCTTGTGTTGTAGCTTGTCTCAACATGCTCTCTATCTTTTCAGTGTGGTCTAATTCCTGTTGTGATGTGTGAAGGAGGAAGATGGTAGCGATAGTATAGCTGTTCCACTCGCAGACGAGAAACACTGGGATGAGCTTGTTATCATCATTGCAGTGGTATGTACTTCCCATCCAGATGTGGTTGCTATTCACCTTTTCTGGAAAGCTTGTCTATTCATGTGATTGTTAGGCATTGAGAATAAAGAAAGAATCTGTGTTTATGTATGTTTCTCCTATCCAGATTCGAGAATCTGTCTTCATGTTATTCTTCTACTTGTCCCTTCCACTTCTTTCTCCAAACATGATACTTGTGATTTCATTACTTTTGTGCATCAGTGGTTTTTGGTAATAATAATAATTAGTGGAACAAAAACTGAATCTATCCCATTGGAACTGCAGTCCTTCAGACTTAAAGGAGAACATTTTTCTGGGGATGAGGTTGTAGAGAAGAACTTGGTTTCTATTTCATTTTTATACTGAGCCCCTCATTCAACTTTTAGATCTTGGGGAACTCCTTTTTCTAGAGATCCAAGTTTCTTCGAACCATACTGCTATGCTGGGAAGTTGGAAGAGAAAAAGAGTATTCTGCTTTCGTTTCTTGCTAACTAATTTCTTAACTTTAACAATGCCATTTATTTGTGTTCATTTATTTGTTCTGCATATCTTAGTTCTCTCTTTTCGAATGGTTATCTATTGCTACTGCTTCCTAGATCCCCAAAAAAGTAACTTTAAGCTACTTTCAGTAACTCATAGTTCTTGACTATGAATCAATGAAGTTTAGTCAAGTACATTATGCAAATGTTTGTCACCGGATCAGTTTTTTGAGTGTCTTTTCTGTTTTCAACTCCATAATTAAACAGGATTCTAAACTTTACTTGCATCATCTTTTTAAATAAGATGCCTGCGTAAATGATCATGCTATGAGTTTGATTACGACACTAATTTATCAACTTGTGCCTCCTGATTTTTTTTCTGTTTAATTCTTTTGTTATGTGCTGTACTTCAGGTTAGCTCACGGCAGAAGGAAACAAGTAGCACCTCAGGAATGCGCGAGACTGTTGTAACCAGTGCACTTATAGACCACAGAGCAAAGGTATTGTCTTTGTACTCTCTACATTAGGATTTTGTAGTTCTGACACATCTTCAATCAATATTCTCGAAAATTTCAGCTTATTTTCGTTAGCTCTGTTAATTTAATCTCTGCTCCATTGGTAAACATTGTATGAGAAGTTTTGACTCATCATTTTGCGTTGTATTTTCAGGAAGTAGTACCAAAACGCATTATTCAGATGGAAGAAGCTATACAAAATCGCGATTTTCCAACTTTTGCTCAACTGACTTGTTCTGACAGCAATCAATTTCATGCAGTCTGCATGGACACTAGCCCTCCTATATTCTACATGAATGACACATCTCATAGGCAAGTTGTCTTAACTTCAGGCTGTATCTTGAGTTGTGTTGCAACATAGATAAGTTCTGAACTTGATGATCTCTTATACTGAAAGTGGGAGAAACAAGAAAGTCTTGACGGTGTGTTAACTTTTCAGGGTAATTAGCTGTGTCGAGAAATGGAACCGTGCAGAAGGAACTCCACAGGTATAAACTTTATCCTGCTATTGTCCTATTAGATAATTGCATGATATGGTTCTTCCTTTTACTAAAGTAATAAAACGGGTCACCAAGATTTTCAATCTTTTGAAATATCAAAGTTCTGCAGGTTAAATTGGTCACACAAATTTGTACTTGACCCAAAATAGTGGGGACAAATTATTTTAAACAGAACAATATCACTCCTTCAGGGGAAATCTGCTTTTATATTTGTAATGGGCAGTGAGTGCTTCTTTCATGACATACCTCTCTCCCATATACTTCATGCACCTTTCTGTGCTGAAGATTTTGCGAACTTCATGATGCACCCAAACAACATTGAAATTTTGACATTAGTGACATGACATCAACTGCACCGTATCTCGACACTATAACAAGCAACTTTGGACTTATACCTTTCTGAACACTATAATTAGCCTTGTTGCCAACGAATATCTCAGCTCACATTTTGCTTCTCATGATCTGATTGTGCAAGCGTGACTTCAAAAGTAGGTGAAATGTAGCGTGAATAAATGCATATTCCATTTTTACTAATTAGAATATTACCAGGTTGCATACACCTTCGATGCTGGGCCAAATGCTGTTCTAATTGCGCGTAACAGAAAGGCTGCCACACTTATGCTTCAGAGGCTTCTTTTCCACTTCCCTCCAAATGCAGATACCGATCTAGACAGGTACATCTTTCATATAAAAGATTCAAAGTTCTAGTATAACTATGGGGGAAGTCATGTTCGAGAAAATGTTTTCTGGAAAGTGACTTATTCTTTAGAAAATATTCCGAGGAAATGTTTCCCAGTGTGTGGTTTGAGGGTGGTAAATATTTTCCAAACTAGAACTTTTACTAAAGATGGATAATATTATTATCAACCCCCTGATAATGTTTTGACGATTTTTTTAGTAGTAAAGATTGTTATGTGTCAAGTGCTTGCTAAAGCAGTGTTATAAAGTTAAGAGTAGATATAATTGTGAACGTAACCAAACACCAGAAAATGACTTGTTTGATGGAAACATTCTACATACAAACACACCCCGCCATGATATGCATTCTGGACCTTGTGCTATCAATATGCAACCATTAACCATCTTCAGTGCTCCTTATGTTCTTTTACCTTTCTCTCCAGCTATGTCATAGGCGATAAGTCAATTCTGAAGGATGCTGGGATTAAGGATTTAAACGACATTGAAGCATTACCACCTCCTCCTGAAATTAAGGACAAGGTTCCGGCTCAGAAATGCAAAGGTGAAATAAGCTACTTCATCTGCACAAGACCTGGCAGAGGTCCAGTTTTGCTACCTGACGAAAGTCAGGCTCTCCTCTGCCTTGAAACTGGTTTGCCCAAGTAAAAGAGCAATTTTTTTTTTACTTGTGCTGATGTTTAAGTAATCGACACAACTCCACAAGATCCAAGTATTGCACCCTCTTTGCCTTGAGAGATGAGGATGCCATTTTAAACTCTCTTTTTTTTTCTATGTTTGGATAAAATTTAAACTCAAAGCTTTTGCTTGTAGCTTAGCTTAGTTGTGTACTCTCATCTTTGAGCAATGCAATAAAAGTCCTCAAAATTTCCTCTTTTTTGTTTTTTTTTTTGTGTGTCAAAAGATCATTTAAATTCAACTAGTGTGGATAATTCAAGATGGACATAATTCTTACAATAAGATTAAAATGTGTAGTTGGGAATCAAAACAGAATAATTTAGAAAGATTTTGCTTACAGGTAAATTTCAGTTTTCCTCTTTAAGAATACACTATTTGTTCTTTCTCTACTGTCAAAAATGTCTTCCAGATAGCCTCCTTCATGGCTGGATCATGCATAACTAGATGTCCAACATTTGGTATTTCATGGTAGTTTATCCATGGAAGTTTTTCAATGACGTAACGCTGTAACATAACAGGTACAACCCAGTCTTCATCACCATGCCATAAGTGGACTGAACCATTTGGGAAAAGGTTGTTAAGATCCATAGGATCAAAATCCCATTTACCAAAACCTACCATCATGTCACGGTGAAGGGACTCGAATACTCCTTGCTTTACAGCATATTCCTACAGATGAAAGAAACAGAAACTTTTGAGCCAACAATGCCTCATCACATAAACAATAATGTATGAACGTAGTTCTTAGTTGTGTGTTACTTTTAGTGATCAATTCCGCGATTACACTTTTAACTTCCAGATCATAGGCAACAACATACTAAGTGGGGTCTGGGAAGGGTAGATTGTATGTAGACCTTACCCTTATCTCGAGGTAGAAGTGTTGTTTCCTATAGACCCTTATCTCAAATAAAACTGTAGTTAGTATGTTTCTTTCATTCCTAGTGGTCAATTTAACCATAAGGATATGACACTTGGACCTAACGCAATCTCAAAGGCTAGCTCATGAGATAAGTTCTATATAACGAGATCAATTTCCCAACCCTATACTGATGTGGGACTTACAGATGGGGGCCAACATCAGGGAACAACAACAACTGGAGCATGAACACTTACAGATGGGGGCCCAACATCGATGAAAAACAAACTGGAATTGGGGGCCCAACATCGATGAACAACAAACTGAGATGGGTTTGACACTGATACCATGTAAAAATATGGTATCAGGGCCTAACTCAATCCCAAAAGATAGTTGATGAGAGGAGAATTGCCCAAGTCCATATAAGGAGACCACCCATCTGTTCCCCAACCAACGTGGAACATTTAACACGAGCAAGAATAGAACTCCAATATACTATGAGTCGGAACAAAATTCCAAGCAACTACAAATTCTCCCAGCAAATTTATTACAAGGATCAAACACATAGAAGTGACAGTAGTATAACAGTAAATTGCCAAATTCAGATAGGAAACCAATTACCTTTAGTTTTTGCGTTTCGTTTGCATGGTTAGCAGATCTGGAAACAACTTCTAAATCTGGAGGAGACATTTTGAGTTTTCCAGATAAAACACTATTGTATGGGAACCACTTCTGAGTGTTCCACCAGTAGACTAGCCAAGGCGCATAATGTGCAACTCGAAGTGCCCATTGATCCTGTGGTAGCTGTAGATTGTATCCTTCTGCGGATAAATTAGCAGCAAAGCTAGGCCACCAGTAATTGACAACGGGAGCAACTAGAGCTGCTCCAGCCAACCTATTAGAACCAAAACAAGATGTAACAAACAATCAAAAACAGAGAATACAGGAATACTAGAAGGTTAGCAAGTAGTCGAGTATTGTCTTGGGGCCTCTATCAATATTATTCTTATTCTTCGATTCTAGTGTTACTTGTTGTTTCCTTTGCTTCAGTTATCATACATTTTGTTGGTGCTACTTGTTCTATTTTAATTGTTTTTAGCATGTGTTTGTTCTACTTATTTTTTTTATTCTGCTTTACTTGAGCCGAGGGTCTATTGGAATCTATGACATGTCATGAAGCGTATTGCTCATGAAAAGTGATTTCTAGACATACCGATTAGGGATGTACTTGAGGCAACCCCAAACGGAATGACCACCCATGGAGAACCCCATAACATAAAATTTTGGGCCAAGTCCGAGTTGATCAGCAAGCTCTTCCATATCCAAAGCTGTAGTTTGTATGGTTCGTTTTGGATGAGGATCGCTTTCCCCATAACCAGGTCTATCAAAAGAGACAACATACGCCCCTAATTCTTCGAGTGTTTCCTGAAAGAAACATTATAATCTCAGTTCAATTATACTCAAAATGGATGCAGAAGTACGAGTTTGACAAAGAGTTGATGACACACCAAGGATGCAATAGCTGACTCATATCTGGTAGAACCAAAGCTATGTGCATATACGACCTTATATTTGGCCGTTTCTTTGGGTACACCATGCTCCTTATAAGCCAGATATCTTCCATCCCTAAGTTTGATTCTAGGTCCGGTAACTGTTGGACCATCAGGAGAGCCACAGATTCTGGGAGGTGGAGGTAGGAGGGCTGGGAACGCCCATGCTAGACCTGAAACCAACAAGACAACTAAAACTTTCCCGAGCATACCTGAACACAACGTAGACACAACTCTTACGATATTATTGGAATACGTAGATGACATAGTGCAACCTAAGATATATACTGATGGCTTAGTTGAGAAAAAAGAACATTTTTTAGCTGTTATATGAAGAAATGAATGTGGAATACACAACAAGGTAAACAAATTTAACATTTTAGAAATGAATGTATGATAACCTTTGCTTATCTAAAGGCCAATGTGTGTTTTGGGGGGAGCTTAAAACCTAACTACGGGGTCTACAGAACTCAGTAACTTTGGCTCAAAAATACACTTAATAAACAAGAACCTATAAAGCTGTGATCTTTTTTAGAATCATGAACATATAAACTCGAAACCTAGTTCTGTCTCTGCCAAGAGACATTTCGTTCTCTCAGCCATGCAAAAACTGGCTACGTTCCCGCTCTAATCCTCCTCGTTCTTATGATTCTAATACTACGGTACCTCAAGGGTTCATCCAAACCTCCTTCTTTACAAAAAAATTAAGTGTACACATTATACATAAGGTTAACGTATCTTCGTATGTTTGATTTTTCATATTTTGAACCCCTTTAGTATAACTCATTGGCTCAATCAATGTAGTTGCATGAATCTTCTACAACCATTCCCTTCAACTCAGTAAATGAAAGAAACTCACCTCCACTAATTCCCTCTCTCCGTTTCTTTTACTTGTCACATTTTTAGATTGCACTTGCATTAAGAAATTATGTAATTTTACCCTTTTACCCTTATTTATTATTTGTTAAGTCAACTTTTTAATAAATGATGAATATGAATGAAAATGCATTTGGATGACTATTTAACTTTTTGATTTTTATTTTCAAATCAATGTATGAAGTACTCTAATGAATATTAATTACTTATTAGTTTTTCTAGGTTGATGAAAATATATATTTTCAAAACTAATTAACTACTCTATCAAGGGTATAATAGGAAGAATATAATAATTTATCCATTGATTTTATGAAACGATAAGTATTATGGTCCAACTACTTATAGAAAGGAACGAAGAGATTACTATACTTGTCACCTCTCTACCAATAACAGGTACTCCCTCCGTCCCTAATTATTTGTCCAATTTTCTTTTTTTAGCTGTCCCGAACTACTTGTTCATTTTGACAAGTTAAGAAAGGATAAAAAAAATTTTACCTACTATACCGTCAATTAATTACATTAAAAAAGATGAAACTTTTTGAAAATCTTAAATTTTTAATTCATCTACTTCATAATTAATAATTATAAAAATGATAAACTCACTATATCAATTATTGTTTTCTTAATAGGTATGTCAATTCAAAAATGAACAACCGTAACTCTGTGCACTAAAGTTAAAACAAATGAAAAGAAATTAACAAGTATTTTTTCTCGAGATTTGAACATGATACATTGTGGTTCTTTAACCAAATTTATTAACCACTAGGCCTTACCATTGGTGCCCTCCTCTTCATAATCTTCTCAAATGAAATAGATTTATAAACTAAACAAGATAACAATTTGGGTGTATTCAAATTGTACAATAACATACCTTTACTAGAATTTGAATGCAAAAAAATGGAATCTTGAAGATGATTAAATGGCTTTGTTGGGATAATATTGAAATGTTGAGCTTTAATGATGGAGAAGATAGGTGTTTGATTAAATTTGTTAGAACTATATAAAGATTTTGCAGAGGTCAACAATGGTGGGTGAACTACTTTCTGAATAAATGGAGACAAAGAGGAAAAAACAAATTTTGTATGAAAAGTAGTAGCTCCCATTATCATTACCATTTTGTTTTATGTTTGAACTTTTATATTTAAAAGGGAAAAAAACATAATTTTTTTTTTAAAAAAAAAAAAAATTATTTCAAAAAATCAGTTACACACTTAAATTATTATAGTACTCTTTTATGGATCTATACTATTTAAAAGTTAAATTTTTTTTTACCGACATGACAAAAAGATAAAATAAAAATTAAAAATAGGTGTGTGTCAATACTTTTTTTTTCTATTTTTATTACAATTTCGAAGAATAACCTTTTTTTATATATATCCATAATTAGATTAATATTCATAGATTTGTTAGTAAATAATTATATTTTATCTAGATATGTTTCATTTGGTTGTGTCTTTTGATTTTATTAAAGATATTTTAGTTATTAATTAATTTTTTGGATTCGGCGGTGATGACAATTTTATGAGTTTGATGGTGATAGGTGGCAAAAAGAATGAAATCATAATGATGGTGGGTGACGTAAAAGAAGAATTGAAGGTGATATAGTCCTAGTGAAAAATAAAGAAAAAAAGAATTTTCACGTACTTAGCGTACTTAGCGTGTAATTAATTTTTATATGTTATACATTTAATTATTTTTTTAAAAAAAGTTCGACACCACTTACCCTCTGGTGGTTCGCTCCCACCACTCATTGGATTAGATGAGAAAAAAAAATTGACAACAAAGTACAAATCTTTAATTTAAAAAAAAATGACAAATTATTATAATTAAAGAATTGGTGTTTTAATTTAATTGCTAATGTTTAATAAGTAATTAGAAGTGTATTATTACAATATATCTACCTTATTTAAAGTTTATATAGTATAATATTGACTTGCATAGATTTTATTATACTTGTAATATTTTTAATGAATTAAACGCACATCACAAATTTGACCTTAGCTTTATCGCACACAAAAGCCTAGTAATAAATTACAAAGGATAAATGATAGAAATCACATACTTTTAACGCAATATTATCATTTGTCTTTTATAAGCCGAAATAAAAAGACGGCCCATAATCCTTATAAAATATTATGAATATTTTTTAGCAGTTTGGTATTCTTACAAGACACATGATACTTTACAAGGGAAAAAAAGATAAATATACCTCCAAACTATCGTAAATGGTATGCAAATACGCTCCGTCATACTTTTGGAACATTGGTGTCCCTGTCGTTAAAAAACTAAAGCTTATATACCTTTTATACTAACGGTCATGGACATATACCTGTCATAATTTTATCCACCGATCCGATATTTATCGACGGATAAGATTGCACCACGTGTTCCTATTTAGTCTTCTGTTAGAGTGAAGGGCATATATGCTCTAGTTTTTGCACGACAAAGGCACCAATATCCCAGAAGTATGACGAAGGATATGCGCGTACCACTTACAATAGTTCAGGGGTATATTTATCTTTTTTCCCCATTCTTACAATAATATTGGAATGTATAGTGGGATATTAAATAGAAAAACAACCTATGTGCAGAAAGATTTTGCCTTAACAAGGAACTATTAGTTTCCCCCCCCCCCGTCCTCTTCCTCCCACCCCAGACATGCCACCCCACCTCTTGTTCCACTCTGCTGCTTCCTGTCAAAAATGTCTTCCAACAACCTCATTTCATGGCTTGATCAAGGCATAACTAGATGTCACCAACATTGGGCATTTCATGGTACGATCACGACCAAGCCTTTCTGCAACCGTAAAACGTTGTATGTGGACAGGTACAATCCAGTCTTCGTCACCATGCCACAAGTGGACCGAGCCCTCACCATTACGAAAAGGGTTCTTAAGATCCATAGGATCAAAATCCCACTTTCCGAACCCCACCATCATGTCACGATGGAGAGCCTCGAATACTCCTTGTTGTACAGCATATTCCTATAGACGAAAAGAGCAACATTTGAGTCAACAATGCCTCATCATATAAAATTAAGCAACAAGCATATGAACAGAACTCTTAGTTGTGTGTTACTTTTAGTATTCAAATACGCTATAACGCTTGACTTCCTTGCCTGTATTGTTCGTCTCCCTAATAGCAGCATACGTTTAACTTCCACTCGAAAAAGCTCTTTATCAAGAGCATAACAAAAACCACAAGAAAAAATGTTACTTAATACCATAGATCATAGGCAACAACATATCCAGTAGGGTCTAGGAAGGATAGAGTGTATGCAGACCTTACCCCTACCCTCGACTCAAGGAAAAACAGTCCAAAGAGGTCGCGAAAAAGAAGTAACAGAAGTAAAAGAAACACCAGATGATAACAACAACAGATAGTAACAGGACAGAAACTACATTAAAACAATACGATAATCGAGGTACAAGGAACAACATATAGTAACAGAAATCAAAGGACAAGAAACTACAGTCTACAGGAACAATACTACGACTACTAATATGAACAGACAGCAAGACAACACACTGCTAGTGGTTATAGGCAAGCAAATATATTTAAAAAAATATTGTAACTTGTATGGTTTTTTCACCCCTTGTGGTCATTCGAAAGTTTCACTTTGAGCCGGGAATAAATTACGAGCCACTACAAATTCTCCCAGTAAATTTATTACAAGGATCAAATACATGCAAGGGATCATGAAGTAACAGTATTTTGTCCAAATTCAGGTAGTAAACCAATTACCTTAAGCTTTGGCCTTTTGCTTAGATGCTTAGCAGATTTCGAAAGACCTTCTAACATCTGGGGTGACAAATTTTGGGTTTCCAGATTATAAAACCTATTGCAGGGAAACCACTTCTGAGGGTTCCCCCAAGGGTAGGACTAGGCCAGGGCATAATGTTGCAACTCGAAGAGCCCATTGGTCCTGTGGGAAGCTGTAGATTGATATCCTTATCTGGTAAAATTAGCAGGAAAACTAGGGCACCAGTAATTGACAACGGGGAGCAACTGAGCTGCTCCAGCCAACCATTAGAACCAAAACAAAGATGTAAACAAACAATCAAAAACGACAGAAAAAAGGAAGAATAAAGGAATAAGATAAAGTCTTGTTGCTGTTGTGTGACAAGTTACGATAATGATGACATGTCAGTTGAATGTTAAGGACAATATCTCACGAAACATATCATTTATGCGAAGTCATTTAAGTGCATACCGGTTAGGGATGTACTTGAGGCAAGCCCAAACGGAATGACCACCCATGGAATACCCCATAACATAAAATTTTGGGCCAAGTCCGAGTTGATCAGCAAGCTCTTCCATATCCAAAGCTGTAGTTTGTATGGTTCTTTTTGGATGTGGATCGCTTTCCCCATAACCAGGTCTATCAAAAGAGACAACATACGCCTCTAATTCTTCAAGTGTTTCCTGAAAGAAACATCAAAAACCCGTAATCATCTCAGTTCAATTATACTCAAAAAGGATGCATAAGAACAATTTTGACAAAGAGTTGATGACATACCAAGGGTGCAACAGCTGAATCGTATTTGGTAGCACTAAAGCTATGTGCGTATACGACCTTATATTTGGCCGTTTCTTTGGGTACACCATGCTCCTTATAAGCCAGATATCTTCCATCCCTAAGTTTGATTCTAGGTCCGGTAACTGTTGGACCATTCGGAGAACCACAGATTCTGGGAGGTGGAGGTTGGAGGGCTGGGAATGCCCATGCCAGACCTGCAATCAACAAGACAACTAAAACTTTCCCGAGCATACCTGAACATAAGATAGACATGACTCTTACAATATTATAGGAATACGTAGATGACATAGCGCAACCTAGGATATATACTGATGGCTTAGTTGGAAAAAAAACGATGAAATTTTTAGAAAGAATTTGCTTACAGGGAGATTTCAGCAGTTATATGACGATAAAGAAGAAAAAAAGAAGGATGCAAGTTGATGATATGAAGAAATGAATGTGGAATACACAACTGAAAGGCAAATGAACTAAACAAGATACATCGGAACCAAAGGCTTACAGGTCAATTCACTTTTATTTAGTTGGTTTTATGGTCGGTGTCTGGTTTCGACTTATTTGGCTAACCTCAACCTATCTACCGTTCTGCAGAATTCAGTAACTTAGGCCTCAAATCGTGTATATGTATTTAAAAGTTCACTTAACATAAATACACCTATAAACTCAAAATCTTGTTCTGTCTCTGCCAAGAGTCATTTCATTCTCTCATCCACGAAACAACGGGCTATATTCCCACTCTAATCCCCCTTCTTCTCATAATTCTAATATTACATTGTAGTGAATCGATCAATTAATCAAGTATGCCTCAATCTTAAACTAGTTGACCTCATTTGAATTGTCGGAGCTACGGTACCACAAGGGATTCATCCAAAACTCCTTCGTCAAAAACTACCGTGTATATATAAGGTCAAAGTATCTTCGTATGTTTGATTTTCATATTCTGAATCTCATCCCCCTTCGTAAAAATCCTTGGCTCAGTCAATGTAATGCATGAATCTTCTATAACCATTCCCCTTAATTTAGTGGACGAAACGAACTGATCAATTCGACTATTTCTATGCTAAAACACCCTGTTACTGTCATGTGACCAAGAGGTCACGGGCCAAGCTTTGGAAACAGCCTCTACTAGAAATGCAAGGTAAGATTGTGTACAATAGGCCTTTGTGGTCGCGCTCTTCCCCAGACCCTGTGCATAGCGGGAGCTTTAGTGCACTGTAGTGCCTTTTTCTAAATATGCTAAAACACCCTCTCCTCTTTTGAACAACAATCTCTTCCTCTTTATTTTACCAGTTTACGCACAATTCGATATCAAATAGGACACTTGCAAGTTGTCACCTCCCCACAACAACAAGTACCAAGTACCAAGTAACTCTGTCCACCAAAATTGACAGATAAAAAGAAATTAGCTAGTGTTTTTATCTCGGGATTTGAACCTGAAACATCATGATTCTCAAACCACTTTATCGACACTTTTGGTGCCCTCTCTTCATAATATTCTCAAAGGATTATAGCAACAAAAAAAAATTGAATCTTGATTTCACTTTCTAAATAAAACTAATTCACAGATTATAAACTAAATAAGAAAAGAACAAATTAACAAATTGGGTGTATTCAAATTGTACAGTAACATACCTTGATTAGAATTGAAATGACAAAAAATGGAATCTTGAAGATGATTCAATCCCTTTTTGTAGTTGAATTTGAACTTATTAAAAGTGTATAAAGATATTGTAGAGGTAAAAAAGGTTGGGTTTTGAATAAATGGAGACACAGAGAAACAAAAAGTTGTAGGAAAAGTAGTGGCAAACATTTTGTTGGTGCACCAACTACAACTTTAGTAGATGATACTCCGTGATTTTACAATATTCGTATTAGAGTTCGATAAAATTTGAGTTTGTGAAATTTAAATTTTAAAGACTTCTGATTAAGAAATGAGAAAGTACATATTACTCTATTGATTACGAGCAACATTTTCTAAATTTTTTTATATTTGTTTTTCATCTTTGTTTGATGCATATTTACATTTAAATTCGCGTCGAAAATTTTTATATTGAGGAGTAAAATAAAATGCTCTCTAATAATGGTTACTTCATATTTAAGGAAACTCAAATTTGAACCTGTAATTAAGAAAGAAAATTATTTACGACTCTATTTACCACCTTTGATATTTCAAAGTTAGAGACTTAGAGTGTGTTGATGTTAGCTAAATCCACGTTAAAGAGGACATTTATGTATTAAGATTTAAGCCTATTGTATAAGTTAAGTATATCATATTAAATTTAGTGAAACTTAATTTTTAGGTGCAAATTAGTTAATAATTTTTGGAATACCCTATTAAATTCATTTACCACATAGTCCATTAGTGATATTTAACAAAGAAGGCTTATTATGCATAATCTTATTGGTAACTTGTATCGAACTAATAATAATCAATAATCGATATAGTTTAGAGTTAGAAATAATTGTGATTTTATTATTAAAAGTCTTTAAGAAATTAAGAGGGCAGCAATTCTAAACAATTAAAAAAAGAGAGGGTTTAATTGTGATTACAAAAATAATTATGGTGTATTTTTAAATATATTTGATATTATAATGTGTAATCTCTAATTATCATGAAGTCAGTGTTCTAAATTGGAATTAAAATTTAAAATTACTTATAAATGCACTCTAATATTTCAAAGTCCATAACTCCTTTTGGAATTAGATATGATTTTAAGGATCATTTGAATTTTCGATAGAAGATTGTATTATTTATATTAGACTAAAACTAATTATATATATATAAATATAGTAGATGTTAAATTTATTTATTCAGTTATAATATTATATTTTGAAGTTTGAATGCTCTTAATACTATAAATTTATGGCTCAATATTCATGTTAAAGTTTTTTTTCTCTTGATTTTTTGCAAAAAAAAAAAAAAAAAAAAAGTCAAACAAATGTAACATACAAAAAAATTTATTTTCACCAAATATTGAGAAATGAGCATTATAAAGCTAACAAGAAGAAATTAAAAGGGTTTTATTTCCCTAGAGCTTTAATTTTTAGGGCCATAAAATAATAATTAATATTCATAACTCATAACATTTTAATGGAGATATGATCCAATATAGTCTGGTCAAGATTTGAAAATAATAATGGTATATACAAGGACAATATATATTGGTGTAACAATATTATCTCTAAACATTTATAATGTTTGACATTTAATTTAGATTTAATTAATTTTCAAGTTTTTTCAATTTTAAATAATTTAAAAATAATTTTGTCATTTTTATATTAAAAATATATTTTATATACTTATGATTTATAAATTTATATAGTTATCGCTTAAAATAACAGGGCGACAATTCTTCTTTTATGGAGAGAGTCGATGTCAACATGTTGTCTTAGAAGCATTGTGCCCAATTAACTATTCAAAAAAATTAAATCCGAATTCAATAAACTTTAAATTGAAAAAAATAGTTTGCTTTATCGAATTAATAAATTATTAATTTAATAATGAATTTATTTTTATCGAATAATCAATTTCATAACTATTTAAGATTTTTTATCCTTTTAAATAGCCAGAAGAAAAAAGTCAAACAATGTTGGGCCCACAAGATAGTGTCACGTAGGCCAAAAAGAGATAGAAAATTATTAATAAAATAAATTCAGGAATAATAAGACCTTAGTATAGTATAAGTGTGTCTCTGGAATTTCGATCATAGGTTAAAGAGATACTTGTACATTATCCCTTTATTTAAAAATTATTAAGTTATTTTATTTAATAACAATATAGTAAAAACAACAGTGACTTTAGTATTAAAGAAATGAACATAGCAGCAATTCTAAGCAACAATGTAAGAAAGCCTTACATTAATCATATATGATTAAAATTAATTTTTATGTATATATATTAAAGATGGAAACTTTAATTTGTTTTTTTAAGTGATTATTTTATTATATTATAAAGGGAAAATTGTATATAATAGCAAACTAATAACCTAAATTAAATGGAATAGCTAGGGTTTGATTTAATTGTGCCCATAACATTAACATTAGCTAATTTGCCGCGTTCTCTCCCAAAAATCTCGCTCGCCTCTCTCGCTTATACAAAGAAGTGTATAATTCTGTTTCTGTTTGTATAAAGCGGAGAGAAAAATTGTATATACACATGCAAAAATGTATATATTCGTGTTATCACTTAATTTATACAATTTACAAAAAACAATTTTACTTCAAATATGAGAGGAAAAAGGCAACGAATTATTACCAATTGCAGTGAAAATACATTTTTCTCTAGTTTTATACAACAGAAGTATTATTGTGTTTCTGTTTTTGTATAAAGCGAGGAAACAAACATTATATTTTCTTGCTATTACAATTATAATCATTGCAATATACTACATTTTAATTCGATTCAACTGTATGCAAAAACAAATTATACAATTGCAGCGAAATAGACCAGCGAAATTATAAAAATTCGGCCAGCGAATTTATCCAATTGGATATGCTAGCACATTAATTGTTGTTTTATGTTTCTCTGGCGCGCCTTCTGCCCCGTTTGCTTTTCGCTCCCATTCTGCCTTTTTGTTTGCTCCTGTGCCCGTTGCTTCTCTCCATCCCTTTTGCTCCCTTGGCCTCCCCTTTGTCCCGCTCTTTCTGGCGCCTTCTTTCCCCTTTCCCCCCCTTTTCCTTTTTTTCTTCCCCGCCTCTCCACTCTTCTCCCCCCCCCCCCCGTCCTTTTTCTTCTCTCTTCTCCTCCACCGCTGATGCCCCCCCCCCGACTCCCCACTAGCACCTCTCACCAGCCCTGTTGCTTTCTTACCAAGCCATACTATCACCCGGCCCAACCCCCAAACAACCAGCGTAATCAACCCCACACCCACCACTCCCAAACCCAGGACCGAGCCCCACCAACCCACGTCCTCCACACAAACACCAACACCCACGACCCATGACCCCTTGAATCGGGACAAATCCAGACACGATTAATACATACATCCATTTGATGAACGCATCCAGTATCACCTAAAATAACGCCTGTAACAGAAGGATTTTCTTGTTCTATTCTAGATTTAGCTTGCTTGACCTCGACTCCTACCAATTCTGGCCATTTGCATTTAACACCACTGCAAACACCACTAGCACAAGGAGGATATGGACTTATAACCAAATATTGAGATATGAGTATTACAAAGCTAAGAAGAAGAAAAACTTGTGGTGACTTTCATGTTTAAGTTATTTGGTAAATGGTGATCTAAAGCTTTGATTTATAGGGCAATAAAACAATAATTAATGTGAATGGAGTTATTAGTTTGGTCAAGATTCAATTAATAATTGTATATATATTGGTGTATCAATATTATCCATAACATTTAATTTTGAGTATTCATGATCTAATGAATTTTTTAATTTCTTTCTATTAAAAAATATATACACTTTTATATACTAATGATATATGAATTTATAAAATTCCTCTTCAAATAATATTGGAGATTTACTCTATAATTATGATTAAATTCTGTTTATTTAATATCCTAAATTAGTTGGCATAATTAGTCTATTTTTAAATAATTATTTTATTTCAAAATAATTAATAATGTTATTAATAAATTTGATAAAAAACATGAGAAAATTAAGTACCATCACCCTCTTTTAATCCCAAAATTGGACCTTAATATAGTCATCCAATACAATTGGCTTTCGAGCCCAATATCTTGAGCCCATACGTGTGCCCGATCCAGTCTAATTTAATTTTGAATAAATTTTACGAATCACAGAGTTTTAATATGAAATTACAATTTATCCCTCTTTAGTTCATAATTACATCAATCCCTTAAAAAGTAACACAAATTCGATACATTAAAAACTAGCTCGGATACATAATATGTAGCTCGGATATATTATAAAATAAACCGAATACATAATATGTAGCTCGAATAGATTAAATATTGACTCAGAAAAATACATTAATATGTAGCTCAAATACGTTAAAAAATCAGGAATTTTAGAGATTTTTAGACATAGAAGGGGAATTAATAAATTTAATTTAATTTAATTTCGGACAAATTTTAGGAATCATAGAGTTCTAATATGAAATTACAATCTATCCCTATTTAGTTTGTAATTACATTAAATTCTTAAAAAAGTAACATTAATCCCCCACAAAAAACAAAAATGACATAAATGTAACCGGAAACATTAAAAAACTAGTTCGGATACATAATATGTAGATCGAATTATTATAAAATAAATCAGATATATAATATGTAGCTCGAATACATTAATATATGTACCTCAAATTAATAATGTACTGAAACGATGGATAATAAGTGTCTAGTAGCTCAATGATAGAGTTGCTATATGGCTCTGTGAGATTTTTTTCTCTTTTTGTGTATTTCTCTTAAAGGAAAGTTAAAACAAGTTAAAATTAATAACAAGGACTTTAGTATTATAAAAGTTGAGAAATTACAACTTCCATATATATATAATATATATATGCTCTGATTTTATCAACCAACTTATATATAGCTCAAATAGATTAAATATCGACTCAGAATATACATTAATATGGAAATTTCCGAGATTTTTATACATAGAAGGGGAATTAATAATGTATTGAAACGATTTATAACAAGTGTCTAGTAGGTTAATGATGCTATATGGCTTGTGAGATTTCTTTTCTTGTGGTTTCTCTAAAGAGAATGTAAAACAAGTCAAATCTACATAACAAGGACTTTAGTATTATAAAAGTTGAGAATAAACTTCGAATAATATGTTTTATCAAACCAAAACTTTGGAAGATATTTAAACAAAAAAACCATGTTCATCAGGGCAAAGCCAAACACGATTACAACATGTATCAGATAATTTAACACATTGTGAATTTAACACGATACCTGTAACACGAAGATTGGTATGTTCTACTATGTATTTGGCATGTATGATCTCCGTTCCCACCAACTTTGGCCACTCATATGGATATGGATCTCCTGGTAATTGACATGCATTGCCAGTACAACTACATATATCACAAGGAGGATATGGGATTTTAGGTTGACTCATGATGAATAAATATTGAGAAATGAATATTAGAAAACTAAAAAGAAAAATCTTCATGTTTAAGTTATTGGTGAATATAAATAATGGTGATTGCCTATACTAATTTATAGGAATGTGTGGTAGACTTTATAATGGAGACACTATTAATGCATTCAAATCCATTATAATAAGATTGGAAGGCCAAATACACTTGTTCTGAGAGAGAAAAATTTAACATGTATACCAATATATCTCTTATACTTATTTGTTTTTGTTGTGAATTTTTTTTGTATGTAGTGATTTAACTTGTGGAATGATTTTTAAATTTATACAGTTTGATATTTTTTTAATTATATTATATAATCATGTTAATCATTAATTTAATAACAATAAACATATTAATTGTAATATTAGACTTCCCTTTTTCGTAATTTGAAAATTCAAAGTACTTTGAAAAAAAACATGATCAAAAAACACGAAATTTGTTTTCAAAAAACATTGTTCAAAGGAACCAAGCCAAAACACAAAGTACTTTTTTTAAAAGCACTTCACTGAAAAGTCATTTAAAAAAAAAATACTTCTAAAAATAAACAGTTTTTAGTAGCAATACCAAACATGCTCTTAATCATATATGTATATTCTTAATTGTTTGTGGTTATTGCATTTTGGTTGTTACCAGTTCAGCTCTAAGAGAAAGGTAAAAGGTTGAGCAGGAATGAGATATGTCAATCGTCAAGAATTATGGAGCTTTGTGAGCTACACATGACTAGAGAAACAAAAGAACATTCAATTTCAATACTATAACTAAAAACAGAAAAATCAGTCATGAACTAGTTGAACGTACCTATACACGTTTCGGAAAGTAGGTCTCAGATGAGACCGATGACTACCTCGTGGTTGCTGGATATACTCGGATTACTGTGTCCATCTGAATTAGTGAATGTATCTGCAGCATAAAATCCAAAATCCACCAGAGTGTTGCTATCGCCTGCAAAACACTTCAGTGATTCTTCATCATTCATATCAGTGGAAGTTGTTCCCTCACTAGTGACAGCATTATTAGTGCTTTCATCAACATTAACATCTGTCTTGTCACCTAAAAGAACTTCTAGTGAGAACTTGGAATCACCGTCTTCATTGGCTGTGAACTTCACATCTAAGATGGGAATGTCGAAATCTAGAGCAGAAGGTCTTGGATATTCACAAACATTTTGCATAACGTCCAAGTGAGAACCTTTTGAAGGATCACATTCTTCAGATTCAGCAGCATTTCCTAGATTATGAGAATTCATCTGTGGCTCATTAGTAGAATCTCTTACATTAGTCTCTGAAACCTTATCATCTTGACCTGAAGGACAAGCAGTGGGATTATCCTGTGATCTGCAGATACTTTCTTGTGCATAAGGATGATCTTTCGAACCAATTACTCCAGAAGTTTCCTTAAGCTGAACATTCTCATGGAGAAATTTCTCATGCTCTGCATATGTCTCAGAAGCAACAGTTGAACTTGCGTTATCCACGCTCTTGCTTCTGTTAAGGTCAACAAAGTCCTGACTTCCAGTGCTTGGAGAAGCTATTTCATTTTTTGTATTTGCATTCTCAAATTCGTCCTCCTCCTCGGTAAAGTCAGGAGCTGCAATTGCAAGAATTTGAGTATACTTTGAAGGTTTGTCGTTGTCATTTCCCTCCAGAGTACAGTTGTGAGCGGTAACTGAAGCACTTAGGGTAGATTCTGAAAACTCATTCTTCTCATTCACTCCCTCACTAATAGATCCAGACGCAATAACTTCCAAGGTCCCTTCATCTGGTGGAAGAACGTGGGACGTGGACAGAAATCCAGAAAGTGCTGCAGCTAAAGCATCATCAATAGATAAAACTTGCTTTTGCTTCTCTTGAGAAGATACCTTTACTGATTCAACAATATCATTTTCTTCTTCATCCTCTCCACATGAAAACTCAGGGGCAGAAATCACAAGATTTGGAAGAACGTGTGAAGGAATAGAAGAAACAGGATTGTCATCAGAAGGTTCGGACAACTTATTGCAAGGGGGATCCTTTTTCTCCAGCTCCAATACCCCACATGAACGATATTCACTTCCATCATTATACAAAGAGCTAGAATTGGACTCACTGCCAGTAAATGAAGGAGCTGTTATTCTATTGCAGGACGCTACTCCAGAAAATTGGGAACTTTTAGCTAGAGTTTCTACTTGCTGCTCCAGTCGTTGAAGTCTCATCTCCATGCTATTCATTGGAATAACCATCTTTTCTTCAAATCTCAAGCAAATATTTTCAATTCTGCTCACTCGGTCAAGAAGTTGTTCAATGGCTCCTACAATACGACCATGTGAAGCATCATTACTCATGGTGGAGGTATTGTGGTTCTCTCTACCTAACTCCTGGTGTATCAGAGGATGGGAATGAGTGGGTTTTGCTACAGGCTTGTCAGTGACATCCAACTGCACTATATGATCAGCACTCATCTTCTTTTCCTGTTCATTTTCTTTATTGGCATCAGAAAAATCAGATGCCCTCACTGCGATTCCCACTTCATTTTCCTTTCTTTGACTATCAGAAACAGCTTTCTCCTGCTGCTTCTGGCTGACGCCTGATTTAGATAGTTGCAGAAGGGTGGGAACAAGCATGGCCATAAAAGAACTAGCTTGGTTTTCCATAGGAGCTGCTGGGGTCTCTACCTCATTAGAGTCAATAGGGTCACCAAATATGTAAACTTCGTCGATGCATAGAGAATCTTTATTTGGAAGTGATAAAAAGCGAATTGTAAGTGACATGCAGGGATCTGCATCACTAATTTCTGCAGTGGCCTCGTATAAATCCTGCAAGATAAGATCTGAAGTCAAGACAATAATACGCTATTGTAATTCAAATTGGCTTTTTTCTCCCATTGAGTAGATAAAAAAACTAACGGAGTGGGTAAAAACTTTGACCACTAACATTCTAACAACGCCATATGACAAAAACATCTACATCAGATGCCCCAAAATCCAACTTAATTATGTTATGACACTTAAAATCTCCAGTACAATCCACCAAGTTTCCAAAAGTTCTCTTTACACCCCTTTAAACCTTTTTTCTTTGCTTTCTTTATACTAAAACAAGGCAAGTGCAGAAAAGTCATTATATAGTGCTACCTCAATACTTCTTTGTTCTTTCTCAGTTGTGTGCTTTTGCAGGCAGCTTACCCCGTTTCCGTCAGGAACCTTAACCTCAACCCAATCATCTTCCCTTGTGCAATTGGCTTCAGCTGTGACTCTACCTTTTGTTGGTTTTCCTACATAATCCTCCAAACATTGTGGGGTAACTACTTCAATCTCATTAGCTTGGAGAAATTCTCCATCTCGTTCAGCTATGCTAACATGCGGACGGTAATGATCCCATTGTCGCTCTGGCAGATAGGTGCATAGTATAGCTCAATAACAACGAGGGACGAGCAGTACTCCGACATTACCTGCCTGATTTCCTGCTTTTTGGCCTTAAAGCAGCTGCAATACATAAATTGATAGCGTCAGAATAGAATCAGTGGACAAAAAATGAAGCTTGTTCTTTGGGAAACCAACTATAGCTAAAGACTATATGGCTATATGCAAACCAGTACAGGAGTATCTTCTCAAAACTTTAAGCATACAGGTTTAAGTGAAAGGAGACAACCAGGAAAGAACTGCACTTCCCCATGTACCCCAAACATATACAACAAACAAAACAATAATAACAACAACAACATACCCAGTGAAATCCCATTAAGTGGGATTTGGGGAGGGTAAAGTACATGCAGACCTTAACACTACATCGTGGAGGTAGAGTCTACTACTGAAATACCCTCGCTCAAATGCATAAAACCCAAGTTGAAGCATAGAAGTTAACAGGAAAAGCAATGTAAAGCCTACAATAAAGAACAATAAATCCGCAAATAGTGTAATAATTGAAACACAATAAACAAGATATGGCAAGAACTACAAGAGTATGACTAGTATTACAAACCAACCTTCGCAAGGCAAGACAACACTCTGCCCCTACTAACCTTCTACACGTGATCTCTACTCCTTCTATCTAGAGTCATGTCCTCAGTAACCCCAAACATACATACGAAACTCAAAATACCCATTAGAAAATATTGAATAGCTAGTTCATCACATTAAAATCAGCATCCTGGTTATAAAGGGTCATTTTAGAGTCTAGAACACTTGAGTGAAATCACAGCAACATAACCAGTGAAATCTCTGGGTATGGGGAGTATAGAGTGTACGCAGGCCTTACCACTACCTCTCCAAGGTAGAAAAGTTGTTTCCAGAAAAACTACAGCTCAAGCAAATCACAGATACTACCACCAAACCAAATATTATGTTATATAATATGTTTTCCATAAAGCATCTCACTATAGCACCCAAAAATATCCAAACAAAACAATATTGTTACTAAAGATGTTCTATTGTTTCCGCTTTTTCTGTGTCCATGATTTCAAAGTTACTTTAAAAATATCCAAAGCATGACCTAGTGATCTATGAAGTTGTTGATAGCCGTGAAGACTCACGTTCAAACTACCAGGTGATTGATTCTTCCTACTTGTATTGCTGGACAAAGTTGTCTAATACTTGTTGCTGGCGAAGGTGACAAGTATACCGTAAAATTAATTGAGATACATAAAAGCTAGCTCGGAAACCGATATACAAGTTTCTAACTAGACTAACCCAGTCAAAATTGCATAATTATTAATTACAACATACACAAATAAGTACTCGATGATATATTATTGGTAAACAATACAATATTTTTGTTAAATTCACTTACGCTTGATTTCGCAAGGGGAGGAATCTGACGAAGGTCGGTGAAGAATAAGTGGTGATATCTGAGTAGATTCAGCATCGATCGGAGAATCGGAGGACTCAAAAGTAATGGAATCTTCAAGAGAACCACGAGAGATCGTCCAGTTCGTTGATGAGCTCCATGAATCTCCGCCATTGTTGTACTCAGCTTTCGTTTGATCATACTCAATCTCCTCAGTCGAAGTTATCCCCATTGTTGAGTGAGTTCCTCAGCGCCAATCTGGTATTTACCCTTTATTGTTCAACCATTGCGTTTTTTGTACGGACCCGTTGGTTTTTGTTTTTTTTTTTTAATTTCAATTGTGGTCAACTTTAATCATATCTCTAAGATAATATTTTTTTTTCAATTTTAGTTTGAGCTTTTAAAATTATTTATTTCGATACAAATAATAAAAATAATAATTTTAGAAGATTCTTATATAAAGTTAAGTTTCCATTAATATCACCCAATTTATTATATAAAATTATAGACAATTTAATGAAATATGATTCAATTGTGTTTTATTTTCTGTTAAAATTTAAATTTAATTGAAGCTCATCTTTAACTTTTTTTATTACATTCAAAAGTTTCGGTGATGCCTTTTATTATTGCACCATAAAATTGTAATGAGTTCTATACGCAATCTGTTGGGTCCATAGTATTGTATCACCTCCAACTTCATTATTAACCCTGTTTTTTTCCTATAGTATATATAATTTCTTTTAATCTCTGAACTTCTGAACATCTATCGTTTTCATCTAGGTAATCCAACAATTTGTTATGTTCATTTTATTGCTATGATCGAGATCATTAATCATGACTTCAAGTTTATGAATGATGTTTTCACAAGTGATTCATTCAACTTCTCTGAGATTTCATCGTCCGAATGAATTTTGAAATATCGAAAATAATTTGCCATTGTCTCTTGCTTTCCTATATCAGTTTGTCGTCCAAACCAAGATTACATAATTGATAGCATCCAAACATTATTCATTGTATTATATGTAAAACACATTTATTTTTTATGTGAATTTCATAAACATGATACAGTATTGCGTGATATAATAATTTTTGATATAATTCAAATTACATTCATTAGATCTCAAATACTCTTTAAATTAATAATGCTGAATAAAATCAAAATAAAGCGATTGAATAATAGTTTTAAAATAATAGCTTTCAGACCCATCTATATAATTTAGGGAAATGGTTTGATTACCCCTCACTTTTGTCATTTAGATGCTATATAAAAACCCCCTTGTTATGAAAGTGGCTCATATATACCACTACTTGTAAACAAATGGCTTCACATATACCCTTTCCCCCCTCTAACGAAATGAAAACAATAATAATTTTAATCTAAATTTTTTTTTAAAAAAAAAAACAATCTCATATGAGTCATTTAAATCCTCGTCACACCATTTTTTTTTTGACTTTTTTTCAATGACTAATTGATAATTAAAAGAATTTTGGTATCAAATATATTTTATGTTTCACTAATATTTTTTGGTAAAACTTATTGTATATGACCAAATTTTTTATTCGAATACAAATTAATTACATACACAAAAACAACAAATAGTTTTAATTTTCTTTTAAACTAAGGAATGAAAGAAAAAACAAAATCAGATAAGAAACTCAAATAATTATAATAAAAAAGTCAAAAATAATTTATATATGCAAAAATTAAAATATACCTTGAACTTTGATAGAAGAATCTTATGCCCCTAAATAATTTTTTTAAAAAAATACAAGAATAAATATAAATCTAAACCCATTTTTTAACTTCCGTTAAATGAAAGGGTATATGTGAGCCATTTTATAACGTCAGTGTATATATGTGAGTCCGTTTGTATCAACGGTACGGAGGCATATATAGACACTTTTATTTAATGAGGGGTATATCAGCTCCAAATTACAAAGTTGAGGGGTATATCGGACCCCTTTTTCCTTAATTTAATGCGATTTTACCGGTAGAATCTTAAATCAAGATGTTATTTTTAGGCATTCTTTTGAGTATGTTCACATATAATAAACAATCAAACCTCATATTTTGTATTTTTTAAGTTATACTTTGCAATGGCGCTCCACACAAACAATAAAACTGTTATATTTTGCTAACATATACAAAAAACAATTGTATAATTCACTATACATAACAAAAAAACTAGTTGTATAATTTGCGGTCTATATATAACAAAGGAAATATTATATACAAAAGATCAATTGTATATTTTGTGTCTGTAAAAGACAAAAAAGAACGAAAGACAAAAGAAAATTTGACAGAATATTGTATTTATATTATAAGATTTATAAGATAAAAGCATATGTATTGGCATGTTTATAAATTTTACTTCGCTTATACACACAGAAACAAAACCAATTTTTATATAACATTTCGTTCTGTTTGTCAAGCGAGAAGAAACGAGGGTGGCAAGCGAGATATGGGAGAGTGACGAGTGAGATCTGCGAGAGGGGAATGAAAATATATGTATATATACAGTTTTCTCTCACTTTATACAAACACAGACACATTTTAGACATTTGTATTTGTATAAAAGCAAGAGGGAGCGAGAGATGGAGAGTGGCGAGCAAGAGTTTAGGGAGAAAAACGACTGACAAACAGTTTTCTACAGGGCACAATCAAATCAAAGCGTGATTATAACATTTAATTAAATTATTAGTTTGTCATTATAAACAATTTTTTCTTCTTTTATTTGCTTTATACCCGTTTATTTTCTTTATGATTTACCCTAAATCTATTTATTTCTTTGCAAAACTAATTTAGGGGTTTTCTTTAACCTTTTCACCATTTTTTTGCATCAATTTCTTATGCTATAGTGAAGAAAGAAATTTAAATTTTATCTATTTCACTTTATATTAATATTTTGATTTGTTTTATATTTGGTATATATAATTACTTTATTATATATTATAGGGAAAATGCACAAGTACCCCTCAATCTATGTCCGAAATTTCAGAGACACACTTATATTATACTAAGGTCATATTACCCCCTGAACTTATTTTATAAGTAATTTTCTATCCATTTTGGACCTACGTGGAACTAGCTTGAAAAATAAAAAGTCAATCATTGTTGCGCCCACAAGATAGTGCCACGTAAGTCGAAAAAGGATGAAAAATTATTAATAAAATAAATTCAAAGAGTAATAGGACCTTAATATAGTATAAATGTGTCTCTAAAATTTCGAGCATAATTGAGAAAATACTTATCCATTATCCCTATATTAAATGTAAAGTAAATCCTATACATACCTTCATAGTTAACTAGTTGGGGAAAAAAATGGAAATCAATTCAATCTGTATGTAGAAGTCTAAATATAAATTAGATGAAATTCAATAATTTTGCTAAAAAGTGTATTTATTTTAATATTTATCAATTATAATTTAATTATTAGCACTTGAAATAATGGTCCTTTATTAGAATTTGAAATCCATGAAGTTGAAATTCTTATGAAAAAACATTTTTATTTGATAAATAATTTTACCTTTTTATCCCTCGTATTTTTTCCTGATTCCAATAATACCCTCAGAAGACAAAACCCCTAAATTTTTCTTCTCTTCCTTCGTCTTCCTTCTTCTCCATCTCTGCATCTCTTCTCTCCGATTTCAGTGGCGTTTCGACAGTAATGGTAAGCTCTTTCCCCATAATTATGAAGCATTAGAACCTCAAAATCTCTTAATTTCATCAGTTTTTTGATTTTAGTAGCAGTTGCATATTAGCTCATTTTTGCTCATTTACTTATTTATTTGCTGTGTTTCTGTGCTTTCAATCTCCAGACGAATGTCTCGCATTTTTTTTTGTTTTTTGGAAGGAGTCGTTGTTTTTGAATGAATTGTTGCATAAAAATCAGATGTTAATAGATACTTTGACGGCTGTGTTGTTTTTCAGCCGCTGCTTGTTAAAAGGAAGGTGTGATACATGTTTGATTGCATAGCTCACCTAGAGCTAAAGTTGATAAGTTCTAGAACATTTTTTTGTATGACCGTGGTGTTTAGGTCAGCTCTCTCGCAGCTCGACTAATTCCAACGGAGATTTGTCACCTCCCACTATTGCATCCCACCAGCAATAGGTAACTCTGTCCATCAAGGCTAGGATAGATGAGAAGAATCACCTAGTGTTTTTAGTCTCTGCTGAGGTCTAGAACATCTTTTCTACTAATGTTGTTAGATTCCAAGATATTTTTTGGTGATTTTAAAATCTGGTAATATGTGTTATGTTCCTTTTGGTCTCACAATAATCAGACTGTTTCCAACACGTTATACATTGGTTCCAGTCCTTTTTCTCAGTTGCTGCTAAATAGTTTCATTTTGTTATCTAATTCGATGTATTCTGCTCCCTGATAGGATTAGCTTTACTGATTACACACAGTTGAGTGTAGTAATTTTGGTCATACTGACTAAGGAAAAGTACACAGCAGCAGAATTATGATAAGCTGCAGGTTTTATGATTTTCATGCTATGAGTAGAACTGAGTCGGTTACTGGTTGTTCCATGTAGTTAAAGTAAATCTAGATCCGAGGGAGGTTATTCTGGTCTAGCTTCTTTGTTGAATCCTGTATCTTTGGGTTTTGCTTATGCCAACATCTACTCCTTAAAATAATCACAATAATCTTGTTCCTGTTTCCCACTAATTTCCTCTACAAATTAACCATTGTGAACGTTCAACAACTTAATTGTGGTGTGTACGACTTCTTATTTCTAATCAGTTCTATGCTCTACCTCAAAAAATTATGCATATTGTAATGTGTGAAGGAGAAAAATCACAGTGACTGATGCACTAGATGGAAAAAGTTGGTCTAGTGGTCTTTCCTCTGTTAATATCCTTCTTTTTTTTCAGTGCCAAACAAATATGTCAGAGGAAGTGATGCACTAACAGGAAAGAAAATAATCAGTTACTGTCATGTAAAACCATTTAAACTTATGCCAGGGTGGTAGATTCTTTGTTAGCTAGTGCAACTTCCCAAAACAGTGACACCACAAATATGGGATTTAAATTGTTAAAAGTGTTATGTATCATATCATGGGAGTGCTAATTTGAGAAGTTGATTTTTAAGAAAATACAATTACCAGTTCAAATTAGTTATACCAGTTTATCTACTTCTATCAAATGTAAATTGTGGTGAGATGGTTGACACTGTGAGTTTTCTCTTTTTTCCTTTCAACCTTTAACCAAATGAAATTGGATCAAGTGTCTCTTGGTACTGACTAATTCTAGCATTATCATTGAACTTTGATAAGCTGACTTTGAGCACTTAGCACTTAAACACTGCTTAAATTCAGCCAATTCAAATGGGCTCTAGGTCTTTTAATGAACATGACACAAGGGGAATTATAGGAAAAGATGATGGTACTTTATAGCCTAAAATACCTGCAATCTTTTTCAACTGTCGCATCTGTCCTCTGTACTAACCCGCTGTGACCAGGCTATATTAGGTAGTTAGCACGTTTTGATGCTTTAGGCCTTTGTACATCTTGTATGGCAAGCTGAAAATGCTGATTTAACTCCAAATTGTCCTCATTATTTTCAACCAATCCCATTTCTGTCCTGTAATTAAACTCATTTACCTTTTGGTTTTCCCAATGGATTATTTGTTTTTAAAATCTGTTAGTTTTCTTGCTTTATCTTTTTGACCTGACGAGGACCCCAAACATCTTCTTGACCCAACTTTGGCTTCAATAGAAGTAGCAATACACAACTATTAATGTTCAAAATGATATACCAAGGATCAAAATAAACTTACCCCTGCACTCTAAGAATTTATAAGCCCTTCTTTTCAAAATGAAAAAGAAAAGAGGAGAACATTTATGTGTTCATAGAAAGGAGAAGAAAAAAGAAAAAGAAAACTCTCTTTCCCTTTCTCTAAAAAAATTAGGATGTTAAAGCATATGAAGTAATAACACTTTGTGTTTGATCTAATGAGAATTGCAGGGAATTATGAATCTCTGAATATTTGATTGTGACTAAAGGAGAGCAACAATTGCAACAGTGTCACGTCGATCTATCAAATGAACGAACTTTTGAAGAATCCAATATTTGCAACACATGCAGTTGTTGCTGCAGGATCTGCTACATTAGCCACTGCTATCAGTTACCCTCTAGATAGCCTTAAGGTCCTTGTACAGGTGCGGAAATTGCTGATAACCGTGAACATTCACTTAAACGTATTATCTTACACTGGGGGGCAGCATCTTTAATGTCTTCTTGTACTGTGGTTGTATGTTCTGTGGAATGGAATGCAGGTGGGATCAGGTAGCAGTAAAGCAACTCACTGGTGCTGATGTCCTCAATAGGGTTAGAACTTTGTCAGGAAGTTCAGGTGACTCGATCAGCTATTTTTGTTTTATGGTAACTAAAAGTGATGCTACTCTGCTCTCATTTTGCCTCATGAAAAAAATTATTTGGATGATGTGTAAGTTTTTTATTAATTCTTTGATGAGAAAATACATGCATTATAAGTCTAGTAAAAGACTCATGAAAAAACTTCATAAAATTTCTCATATAGACTGCTGTTTATATGGACATCTTTCTAAAATGTTAATGTTCTTTTTATGAACATTGAAGGCTTGTATAGTGGTGTGGGGTGGTTGACACTTGGAAGATCATTGGGTTTGGGAGCTCGCTTTGGCGTGTTTATGAAATAATAACAGCTTTTTACAAAGGTATGATTTCTTCAGTTGTTTAACTGTTTAACCTTTTTGCCAGTTCCTGACCAGAAAATCCAAACCTAGACCAAACAGGATTTGCATGATTATGTGAGTTTAGACTTTAGATGCTTGTCTTGGAAATGGAAACTCAGGAACATTCACTCCGTTAAAAAAAAACATTTGGGAAAGGATCACCTGAAATAAGAGATGCAGTAACAACCTTACCTGTTTTAAAAAAAATAAATAAAAAAAATAAATAAGAGATGCAGTATTTGAAGAAAGGTCATTTTGACATCCATCAAAGAAATAGTTCTCCATCTTGAAGCCACTTTATCATATTTCAATACAAAGGGTTTCAATAAATTCCCAACCTCAGTTCGTCTCGGACCATATCTTGAACTGTTTCTGATAGCTTCTGTATGTCAACAAACAAGAACAAGAAAAACCATTGTTTTTGGAGTTAAACCATTATTTTCTCAACTGTACGATTAAATTCTGAAATTTAGAGCCTTTTCTGTCAATAATTAGACATTCACATGTTTTTTTGTATATATGTTATGTTATAGTTATAAAAAAAGAGTTGAACAATATGCCAAATTGAATGAAGAATTGGTCAATTTGGCCATCCATAACTAAACAAGCTCAACTGGGATGAAAGAAGAATATCTTATTCAATGGAACTAGTAATAGCAGTGGAAAGAAGGGGATATTTGGAATTATGCACTACCGTATTATACAAATGAATTGAATATTTTTTAGTACACTTGCTTCTATTCTCATTATTAGAGGTTTTGGTGGTAACATATTGTGTTTATATCTGTAATCAGATGGCCGAGAAGACAAGTATGTCTATGCCTCTGAGGCTCTGTTGGCAGGAATTGCTTCTGGAGCAGTGGAATCACTTGTAAGTTCTCCGTTTGAACTTATTAAACTCCGTGCTCAGGTTACTTCTGCCTCCCGAATTCCCAGCTCCACGTCAGTTGTCGAAAAGGCCATCCCGTCATCACCTTCAAATGGCAAAGTTTGCTTACGCGGATATTCCCCCCCGGACATTAGGTAGTTAAGGGGGGAAGCCAACGGACCGTTGGTCTTTTGACCACCCTGCCCACCAAACATCCCAATTTGGTTACTGCCCTGAAAGATTATCCATGGATGATGACAGGGTCTGGTAGACCCCCATCTGTCTCTGATGTTAAGAGGCCATTAGAGATCATATCTTTGGAAGGATGGGGTGCTCTCTGGAGAGGTATGAGAGCTGGTCTTGCTCGAGATTGTGTGTTTGGTGGTATATTCTTTTCAACGTGGCAAATCCTACATCAAGCCATGCTTGAATGGAAAGCAGTTGGAATGAATCCCCCACCTAGGTACGCTTCAATTCTTGTGTTAACTTGTTTAAAATGTTTGTTCTAGTCTTGGTTTTCAACTCTAGCGCTTGGATGTTTTCTCGACATGTTCCTTGGAGAAGCATTTCAAAATCTTTCTAAAAGTAAGTTATTTGGGAAAGAGTTAATGTTTGGATGACTATATTTTCCCAGAAATGGTTTGGATGAGATGTTGTGGCCTATTACTTTATGGAAGTTTCAATCAAACCTCACATTAACAAGTCTACCCCCATATTATAATTTTTGAAGAATATCCTTAATCAACGTGCATTAGACTAGCAAGGTTTTTGCACCATATTAAATATAAGGCAGAAGATTAAAAAAAAAGGTTCATTATTTTAAAAGGCTACCCCCATAGCTCTTGTTTTTGGGGATAACGTGGTCAGCTTGTGTGTACCTCAATTATTCTACCAGGTACCAACGGAAACTAGATAACTCTGCCTAGCAACACTTAGACAGGAAGAGAAGCACTTGTTTTTTTTTTATGAAGAGGCTTTTTCTGAATTTTCATGGTATTGGGCCTCTATCGATTCTGCTAAGATATTTTGGGTTTGTGTCAGACATTAATGTGAATAAGGTAACAATTTCTTTCACATGCGTGCTGTTTAACTAATTGGAGTAGCATTCTGTTGTTTTCAACTTGAGTTATGCTTGACAAATGGGTTCTCCCCCTAAAATAAAATTTGTATATACCAAGTGTATTTTGTCACTTAATAGATAGACACATGTCCTACTCAGTTTTAAATAACTTTATCCTTCTTAACCATCACGTTGTTATCATTCAGATTTGATGAAGAAGTTGGTCCATTGTCTCCTTTAGCTGTTAGTCTTGCAGCTGGATTCTCCGGTTCACTTGCTGCTGCTGCTTCTCATTGTTTTGATACTGCCAGGTCTCGTTCACAATGCATTGTGCTGCCCAAGGTATGTTGTCTTACCTGGGATTCAAATCTGTACCTTTATTCCCTGTTTGATGTTACAGGATATGTGCATGAATTCATCAGTTGATGTCAAACGTTTTTGTTCACAAGTGAATGCCTGAACTAATTTTGACCTGCCGTCAGATTTTTCAACGTCTTAGATGTATAAACAATAGGATTGTTGGTTGTTATTGTGATACTACGTAGAAACATTTCCGCTATTCTCTTTTCTCCGGGCCTTGTGATTTATCCTCTTCCCCCTTATGTACAGTTTGTATCCATGGAGAGAAGGTTTCTCAAATTTCAACTGCCCGGGAAGAGATTTGAGAGATGGACCGGGATTCATCCTTCAGATAGAAACATCTTATATCGTGGCTTGGGATTGCGGATGGCACGGAGCGGAATTGCTTCCTTTGTTGTTGTAGGTGGTTATCTTTTTGCAATTGACAGACTGCTCCCTAAGTGAAGGTAACAAGACCCCGGAGGAAATGAGTAACAAAGAAAATCGAAATACGTTTTCTCTAGCACAAGCTTAGTTAAATGTTTGGGTTCGTCTTTGGCAGTCAACTATTTAGACATTTTGGCTGTTAAAGATGTACATGAATAACTCGTAATAAACCGAAGCATTGTTTCTCACATGATTTTAACAGTGTAGACGATTTATAGCACCATTTTATAGTTTTACGATAGTGTTGGGTCAGGTACTTAGGAATTGTGCATCAATTGGTTCGACTATATGTATTATCGATTCAGCTGGTATGTATTTTCAGAACTTGCTCATTGAAACCAAGACTAAGATAAACTGTATAGCCAGAGCTTGCATTAGTGCACAAGAAAAACTATTTGGTTTTTGAATTGGGCAGGGGCCGCGCGAACGCAGGCCCCCACAGCAACAAATTATGACGTAGGCTCGACCACTTGGGCCGACCTTAGGCAGGCACCCCTCCAAAGTGCAATGGAGGTCACAAGCCTAAGCCATGGGTCTTATTGATCACCCATTGACCCCGTCCAGGTAAGTATGTAATCATGTAAGCTCAGCCCATTATTAATACCACTGTTTTTGCTCCAATTTCCTCTTAGATGTCAATGTGGGAGAATGAGAATTACTCAAAATACATACAAGAAGCATCAAAATCAAGTTCAGAAACAGCAGCTATCTCGACTACTGTTGAAATAAATTTATCTATATGCCTTGAGCAAACCATAATTCATAACGACTTTTTTCAATTGCATTAGGTTATTTCCACACCAAACAAAATGAAACTTACAATATCAAGAAACTGAATGGAAATTGCCTCTGTAGTCAATTACTAAGTTGTTAAAAAAGTACTTATACTTGCATAGTTTAGACTGCAATGTCATGCATTGTAGTTTCTTCTTCCTCAATGCTTTTAGCTATCTTTTGCTCTGTAGCTTAATAATTTGATGTCATTTCTTTCTCTTCCTGCAACCTTTTTTCCTGATAATTCACTTTTTGAGCTGACAGTCCATCGAAAACAACCTCACTACTCCTACAACGGTAAGGGTCAAGTTGGCGTTCATCTTACCCTCTCCAATCCCCACTCCACTTGTGACACTAGTGGGATTACACTCTGCTGTAATTTACAGATATGATTCACATAGTTATATGTGTTATGATGTATGGACTCATGTTCCTGTTTTTACTACGAAATTATGTTCAGGAAATAACTACCAGAGCATTTCAACAGTTCTTTGCACAATCAATCTGGCCTATGCAGATCCCATAAAAAACATTATAACAGAATGGAGAGTCGCGTATAGACAACAAACAAGCCAAAGACATTGAGGAAAGTTTCTGATGGACAGGCCAGAAGATGAAAAAGAACGATGACAGAATGAACACCAAAGAAAAGAACAATCTGCTTGAACCAGTGGTTCGGAACCACATACAATTGCAGAAAAATGCTATAGTATGCTTCAGTCTCTTGGTAAACTGATGCTTGCACTTGACAGAAAGAGAGTGAGAAAGCTGAAATCAATGATAATTCCTCTCAGCAATATAAGCTCAAAATAAAATAGCAAATAGGTCCAGATATGGTGTTTGTATAGAGTCCCATGATTGACATTCAACCTAAAACTCAGTAGCAGACGAAACAAGTTCAGTGACCAATTTTCCAACCAACAGCTACTTCACTTCATCACAAAAACAAATCCGACAAACGGATCCTTTACATCAGTATAACCTTTTCACAAACCAGGTAAAAGATAAACAAGCAAGTAGGTCACTAAAAGAAGTGCTTCTTTGGTAACATAATAATATCATTGATGTGAAAACAACATTAACCTTGATGTTAGATCCACCACATTAAGTATTTATAGATGACTAAGCTGAACCTGTGCAGAATCCATTACTCTATAAGGTAAAAACAGCTTGTCCAGTGAACTGCATAAATGCAAAACACTTTTTTAACACCATACAGCTTACAATATCACTCACATGTTGACACTTCTGTAGACAAAATTAATGGGTGAAAGTAAGCATTACATACTGTACAAGATATGATCTCCGTGCCTATGTAAATGCACAACCGTATACTTTATGGATCTTATATAAACAAGAAACTATTCATTCAAAAGTCCTTGATTACCTCAAAAAACCTGTTAGAAGTTCTGTTTATTACATGACGACACATTCCATTCTCACTGGGATTTTTTTTTAACAATCCGAGGGGGTTTAATTCTGCCATAATCTTACAACCAAAATAAAACAGTTACATTAACAACAACCATCATTAACAACAAGTATGTCTTCAATACCTAAAATCTCTAACCATGAGACTATCTGATTATTTGGACCTAGCACTTGAAGAAGAACTTACTAGTAGTTATTGAAACAAAGTAGTAGGTGGGTTCTGGGGGTAAGAAATATAAGCTTCAACGCGAAATAGCCAAGTCAAGAGGTTGTAGATCATAAAGTTAAAGGGTACATGCAGCTGCCCCGTGCCCCACCCCCCAAAATGAATGCCTCCATTGCCTCAAGAAACTCATCGTTGGCAACCCAAATCAAATACTCACACATTTTCACTAATTCGTTGGAACAGTGTCATCATCGTTAGCTTGTTCCAGCGAATTTTACCATCACAAATTGGCATTAAACTTCTATGGTATATGCATAAAGAGGTGAATGTGCATGAACCTAAATCACTCTATTTAGTTGTCTATGCAGATAAGAAGGCACGTTAACAGACGATACATAAGAACTCAATAAACATCCACCACCATCGCTCATACCATCCATGTAGTTATTGTTATTTCACTTATTCTTGCTTACACTGCATCTCACGAATAAATCAAACCTTCTGTAATCTTAATAGCTTCCAACCAAAGTGGAGTACAACATCCAGAACATATCAACAACAATGTTGAAGGTAATTTCTAGGCTTCGGCTAAAAAAAGGAAGGAAACTCCCACTTGAATATTGAAGAAACTTCACAAAAACTTCTGGATATCGTAGACAAAAAGCAAGAAGTTAAAACAAAATAGCTCCTTTCAGACCTAGTAATAACGAACTCCGTATACATAAGTACATCTCAATTTAACATTTGAAAGCTTGACAAAATACGAAGAAACTAAACCACAACTCTCTTTCAACTATAACAAATTGTGAATTTAAAACTACATGATTCAGTTCATTATATTCATCTATAGCACAATGGAACTAACAAACTCTAACCTCACAAGTTAATAAAGACTTCAAGGTATTAAAAAAAATGATCAAGCTATAAACTGCAATATACTAACACATTAATCTGATTCAAAATATCACTAGCAAAGAGAAAAGCATGTAAATTAAGAAACAAGCATACGCGATCAGCCCGCGATGTTCATCTCCACAAGATGCAAGTTCAACCACAAGCCTAGTGCAAACTCGAGTTGACCATAACACAAAAACTCCGGTCACCACCTTGATCACCAATCCACCAGGCAAAAACAATGAGATCGCCGATAAAATCACTATAGGCAACATACAATATCCGATCAGGCTGACGCACCTGTACAAGTCCAAATTCCCGTTTCTGCCGGCGAGCATATTGAACACTACATAGAGAAACAACGAAGCCATGATTACCCATCCCAATATGATTCCAAAATGAAGCTTTCCAGCAAGTAATTGGAAAAGCCCGAACGCCATAAGGAATATGAACGGTCCAGAGAGATCAGCATCTTCATGAAGATCTGCTTTAACCCGAAATGGATTCATAATCGATATAGTTTTTTGGTAAATTTGCTTTGTGTTAATTCCAAGCTCCTCCAGCAACGGTGGTTCATCTTCAAAACCCGTCGATCCTCCGCCGCCGATGGTGGTGGAAGCGAATTGTGGAGTGGAAAATGAAGTGGAAGCAGCAGCAGACCCTACATCAAACGACATGAAAGGTATCCCAGGGTTCGATGACTTCGGTGGTTGAAACGGCGCCGTTGGAAGCCGACGTTGTTGTGGACCGGGGTTTCCGCCGGACGGGAAAACTACCGGCGGGACGTTAAATTCCTTCGCCATTTATCGGAGATCAAATTAAGTGAATAATTTGAATTACTTTTCCAATAGTAATTGAAGATCGAGAGAGAACTCGAAAGCTTTGAGGCTAAGGCAATCAAATCAAATACAATAATAATAATAATGATAATAATAATAATAAAAAAATAAAACAGAAAAATTATGAATCATATGAAAATGAAAGATTTTAAATAATTTTCCAGCCAAAAATAATAATTATAATTTATTTTCTTTTGCCTCAAATTGGTTGTCACATTAATTAATTAGATTGATATTTAAACATCTATAGATGTATATTTTTTTTAAATGTAATTTATACTTTTCTATAGATTTTGAATCTAAATTTAGTTAAAATATTGAGTTGATTTAACTAGTAACATTTTAATAAAAGTTAATCAAATTAATTTCTAAAAAAATAATATGAGAATTGATTTGAAAAGGTGGAATCCCTTAATAATTAGGTCTAATAGAACAGTAAGTATAGTCACAGAATTTTTTGCACAGACCCGACGATAATTATTAATATAAATTGTTAACATAGCGTATTTTTATAGTTGTGTAATTACATCTTCTTAATATTTCTTCAATCCACTTTTGTTTTTCCTGAAATTATCCATAGTCTTTTTCGAACTGAAACTTTTATGTATCGTTTCTTCACATGTTCAATCATCAAAATGTTTCCATCTTGTCCTTCATCACGACTTTTTTTTTTCCTGAATATTTTATTTCTTATTTTACGTCTATAAATAAATTCATATACCAATTACAAATAAAAATAAATAGATTATTAGGATATACTATTAAGTATTAATCGAGTACTTTAGCTAGTATATATTTTCTTTTGAAACAATTGTTTATTGATTTATTCAATTCAATAAAGTTTCTTGATTAACTATGTTATTTCATTGCCAACATAAATATTACTACTATTTTGTTTGATAATTATTACATATTATTTTATAATATTACGATCTTATTTTTCACCATTACATAATATCATTATATCAATAATTTAAAGATAGTATTCAAAAAATATAAAATAAATAATAAACAAAGATTAAATGAAAATAAGAAAAAATTTAACAATAAAATTGATAAATATATATAATATAACAAAGTAAATTTAAACAATCAATTAAAACAAACATTATATTAAAACTAACTCATACAATTAATAATAACTCTCCAAACAAGATGTAAGTTTCGAAAAAATTTGAAAAATATTTTATCAAGTTTCCTAATAATATATTTTTTTGGTAGTAATAAATAATAATTCCTCTTTTGAAGAAATAAATAAAATATAGTAATTAATAGATTTTGCCCAAATCCTTCAAATTCGAAGCTTCAATCCAGTAGCGCAACAATGGCGGCCATAGCTCGAATCCAATTCCTCCAACCATATCCAATCTCCAAAACCTCAGCATTTTTGTCAAAATTTCGTCAATCCTCACCGTCTTTCTCCAGCTTCAGCAGCATTAAGCCTTGCCGGATTCATTTCCGTAAGTTCTCCGTCACATCACCGCTCTGCTCCAGCTCCAGCTCCGTATCAATTCCCGAGGTCAATCTTATCTTCCTCTGTGTAAATTTACTTACTACTTTCTTCACCTGAAAAAGAATGATGTAATTCGGACTACAAGGATACAAAATGCAATTCACCTAAAAAACAAATTTGGTATGAACTCGAATATCAAGTTTTCAATACCTTAGTTTATATATATTAATAAATAACGGTATGATTATACTTTATAGTAAGAGAGTTTAAGTAATTTCAGAGTTAAATCATTTAATTTCGGCATGTGAGAGTCAATTCACCTATTTGTTTTCAGTGTGAACTTGAATATCAAGTTTCTAATACATTCTTATATCTAGTAAAGTAGCATGATTCATACTAAGAGAGTAAGTAAATCAGTGTTGAAGCATTTGTTTTCGCCTTTTCGGTGTGTGAGAATCAATGCACCTAAAAAAAAAAGTTCTGGTGTGAGCTCAAAAATCAAGTCTTTAACTTAGTTTATTTTAAAAAAATGGCATGATTCGTATTAAGAGAGTTCGTAATTCATAGTTTTCTTTTAATTTCAGTGTGTGAGAGTCAATTCACCTAAACAAACTGGTGTTAACTCGAACGTCAAGTTTTTCGTATCTGTCGTTAGTAAATAAAAAATGGCATGATTTATGGTAAGAAAATTAGTAACTCAGAGTTAGTAAGTCATTTAATTTAGGTGTGTGAGTCAATTCACCCAATTTTTTTGGTTGTGAACTCGAATATTAAGTTTTTAATACTTCCTTTTTTACAAAAAAAAAAGGGGGATGATTCATAGTAAGAGGGTTAGTAATTTTGAGTAAATAATTTAATTTCTGTGTGTGAGAGTCGATTCACCTAAAAGTTTTTTGGTGTGAACTTGAAATCAAGTCTTCAGTACCTTTTTGTTAGAAATAAAAAATGGCATGATTCATAGTACGAGAGTTAGTAATTCTGAGTTAAATCATTTAATTTCGGTGTGTTAGAGTCAATTCATCTAAAGTTGGTTTATGATTAACTTTTGGAAATAACAGTACATGCTTGTCACATAAGAAGTGCTGCAAAGCACATTTTTAATAGCTGAAAATATTTTTAGTATATCCCTTCTCAAAAAATAAAATAAAAAAAATTAATATATCATGTAGTTGATAGGACTGTTGAAAAAAGAGAATGATCCGACACTTTAAACAGTAAGGTGGCAAACAAATTGGGACAGAGGGAGTGTTTGCTAATATATTCATCAATAGTAGCAGTTCTGTTGAAATTTTCTTAATTGGAATGCAGTTTCCCGAAAGTTCTGAATCAAGTACGTCAATTGTTGGTGACCTGCTGGACTATCTGAATGAATCATGGACTCAGTTTCATGCTACAGGTATATTTATGAAGGTTCAACTTCTTCTGGTCTTATGATTATACTAAGGTGCTATAGTCTATAGCCTCTGATTGCAGTTTTTAATGTGTAATCATTGAGATGGTTTTTCACTTTCTAATGCGTCTTAATTTGTTAGCATTTTTTTGCTTGGACCAAATAATTGTGAATGAAGGGGTTGTTCCATGCGTTCATAAAGTCAAAATACTCATCGCAGTAGCCAAATCTGGAGGATTATGTAACTCTACCTCAATTGCTATATAATTAGCAAGACCACTAATGTAAAGTTCAATTTTTTGCGCTTGTGTAAGAGTGCCAGCCCGTGAAACCAGTTGCTCAAACGTTTCTTGGTAATCTGCCACAGATCCAATTTGACATAACTTAGCCAATTCTCCCAACTTTTGACTTCTAATTGATGGTCCAAAACGAAAATTGCATTGACGTTTGAACTCATCCAAAGTATATTGAGGCATATCTTTATCTAGTTGAAGAAACCAGAGTTGTGTAATTTTTCCCAAATGAAAGAATCAAGTCTAATTTTTTATTCTGCTTGTGTATATTGGTATTGAAAGTAATGCTCACACCTGTTCATCCATTCCAAGGGGTCTTAGTGTCCACAAAATAGGGAAAATCCAACTTTGTATGTTTAGGATTCATGGACTTCCCACCCGTTTCTGTTCCTGAACCTACAACCACTACTTCTTTTGTCAGGACCCAATGTGGCCCCTAGGCGTAACATGGCGTATAGGACCCCGAGAGGACCCACACAAGATACTTAGCGTTCATTATACAAAAAAAATAATAATAATAAGAGATTCAAAAGAGTTTCATTTTCCCCGAGTCACAATCATATTAATGTTTTTATAGAACAACCGAAAATTTTTAAAAAACATCCTCTCAAAGCCATCTAGTACATAAGAATATATCGGGGCGTAGCCCGTACATCAAGTTTCAAAATGAAAAGGTAAGACAAAGGGGAATCAAGCTCGGTCCTCAGAATATGAGGACTCACCAAACTTCAATCTTCTATATGAGATCCCTAGCCACGAAAGTGCGAATCTGTAAGGTCGGTCCCTACATTTGGGTAAATGTAGACAAGAGTATGTGTTAGTACAAAATATGTACCAAGTATGACAACCATGCACAAAACATTTGAAAACATGAAAAATGGACATTTTCATAAAGTGCGATGACCATGCTAAATCATGAATGTAAAAGAACTAGAGGACATAAGTCTCTAAACATGGTCAATGCAAATAAACATCATCTTAAGTCACATGTGAGATAGTTCTTGAAGTAACCTTAGTTCATTATTGTGGGAGATTTACCTTTAACCGACATATAAGACCTCCGAAAAGGGGTGTCATACTCGTCAAGGTAAGACCATGAACTTCTAGCTTATGTGGATCCACTAGCTAATCTCTATCTAAGACAATCATCCTATGGGGACACATAAGTATGGGCTTAAGAGATTGCTTCTAGAAACCCGACCTCTACTAACGGGAGAGCTCCCATCTTAATATCCTCTCGGTGCTAAACGTAAATCCCACGAAATAGTGATTTCCAAACTCAATTGGGATTTCTAACTTTGTAAATTGGAGAATTTAGGAACTCCATGGAGGAAAGGGCTCCATGGATATAAGCTATCATACCTTGAATTTGGAGACTTGATCTTGAAATCCTAGTCTTCTTATTTAAGCTTTTTTATAGAGAGAAATTTTCGGGGAAAAACTTGAAGGGATTTGGAGAAATTTAAAACGTGATTTAGAATGGTTAATTTTTAGGCTTAAAAGACTTATATACGGTCTAGGATTAGGATTAAAACGACCTAGTTTAGGTATTAGATGCATAAGAAAAGACCCATATAACCTTGAAAAAATAGCTGGCGAGTTTTATTTTTCTAAGTCAATCTCCACGGTTCGTGGACCATTCTACCGTCCTTGAACCTGTCCGTAAATCATTACCTTATTATAATTTTTACAAGGCTTGGGTTCAAGGATGGGCTCAACCATGGACTTTTCCACCTTCCTTAGACCCTTGCCTTAGAATATTTTTCACAAGGCTTGAGTTCAAGGATGGGTTCCCTGACCGTGGACTCTTCCACCGTCCTTGAACCCTTCCTTAGACCCTTCCACCGTTCTTAAACCCTTCCTTACAAGTCTTTTTTTTTAGCTGTTACAACTTTACCTTTCCAACCTCGATTCTGATTGCCATTTTCAATCGCTTCAACATATGCCTCTAAATTTGCTAATTCCTTCATTACTGCATTCACGCGAGCATTTAAGTCTTCCAGCCTTGCTAAATTGGTTGCACGTTCTTCTTTGTACAAAGCCAAAATTTCTAATTGTTTTTGCTTTGGATCTCCCTTAAATCCCGTCTCTCGTTGTGCAATTCCTTCCAAATGAAAAGAAGCAAGTCCAATTTCTTCTTCTTCTTCTTGTGTATGTTGGTGTTGAAAGTAATGCTCACACGTGTTCATCCATCCCCAGGGATCTTCTTGCCCACAAAATCGTGGAAAATCCAACTTTATATGTTTAGGAATCATGGAATTCCCACCTGTTTCTGATCTTGAACCTGCAGCCACTGCTTTACCTTTCCAACCTTGATTTTGATTGCCATTACCAATTGCTTCAACATTTGCCTTTAAATTTGCTAAATCCTTTGTTAGTGCATCCAAGCGAGCATTCAAGTCTTCCAGTCTTGCTGAACTGGTAGCATTTGCTTCTTGGTACAAAGCCAACAATTGTGCTAATTGTTGTTGGTTTAGATCTCCCATAACTCCCGTCTCTCCTATCAAGTTGTTATGGTCCCCTGATATGGATCTAGTTATGTGGATCAAATGTTTGAACTTTCTAATTAGAGGTTTCTATTATATAATTTCTCGAAGAGCAATAGAAACGTGGGTGAAGAACAGAAAATCATGATAAATACATGCGTATAGTGTATACAAAGTTTTTATGCATGAACTTTCCGCTTTTTAAGCAGTCGTTGTTGTCCATGTGAAGCTTCTTTTTTCCTCTCTTTTCACGTTCCCGAGGATAAGGACAAAGGAGCAGTCTCCTAGATTTTTGTATGGTCTTCCTTTATGGGGACTTAACGACAAAAACACTTCACAGCATGGATCAGGTGACATGATCAAGCAGCTGAGTAAATATCTAACGAGGTGCTTTTGTATTATAACAAGTCTCTAGAGTTTGTGGTCTCAGTTTATCTTATTGGAAAATGCTGCGAGGACTAGTGACTTAAAGAATTTCCGAATATTGTCCTCTGACTAAATTAAGCAATTGTGCTTAACATTTAGGGGTTCTGTTTGGTTGGATTAGGTAAATATATGTTGTTCGGACTCTTAAATAATGTTGATGTGTATGTGTCAGATCCTCAAAAAGTAGTGCATATTCGAAGGATGCAATACTGGTGCAACAACAGTTTTGGAGAGTCCAAGCAACAACGTTATCCTAACATAATTATTCCTAGCATAATTAATGCAACATTTACTTACTACTAATTAGTTAAGAAAACTTATTACTTATTAGTTAAGAAAAATTAATCTACGCACGATCAATGCAGCGAACCTTTGGTTGGCCATAATAAATAATACTCGCATTAAGTTGCGAGAATCCATGTATTATTTTTGTGACATAAAGAGTAGAACAAAAATACATGTATTACTCAGATGGAAGTTTTAAAGACAAAAATACCTTTAACGTGGGTCATCCCTACATAATATTTTCTGTGATGTTATTAGACACAACATAACAGTTCTTAGTCCTTAAAATATTGTTCACGGTATAACAATTCCTTCATTATTGTTTCCGCATAAAATATCTCTACACTACAATTCCTTTAACTAGCACGTGAACCAAATGACCCACCATGTTTCAATATATTTAACATGTCTTGAACCATTCTTCTCTAAACGTTTGGAGTAGCTGTAGTCGCTCCTCCTGATCTGATCTCAACCTATGAGTGTGCCCGTTATGGCATACCCCTTCCATATCTGTTGCTTCTTTTATTTTTCCACATAATTTTAGCTTTCTATGTTGGTGCATTGTCTGTGATCTATCTATGAGGCCTTGCCTTCACAGAATTTTGTTATAAGTAATATCTTCTAGTTGATTCTTGTATAACATTTATTGGTTTACAAATACAAGGTTACCTATGAAATTTGTTACTTAATAAACTATCGGTTGTGTAATCTTGGTTAGTACTTCCCTTTTGTTTTCTGGTTACTATTTGCTTCACAATATTGCTATTCAGTTTATGTGATTCATCAAGCTGTTGAAGTGCATAACCTTTATGTCTCCACTACGCATGTTGAGCATGTATAGGAGAATATGTTGTGCATGTATCCATATGCTTCATTATTTTTGTGACCATATAAGTTGCTCGGAACCTTCACTTTCGGTGCCACACCAATGTCGACACGACATGGGCGTGGATCTGTACCGGCTTTGGTCAATCAATTTTGGGAATTTTGACCAAAATCAACGGAGAGATTCAGGACAAGCATCTATGATTTTTGTAATCAAAACAAAAGTTTAGGTGAAATTGAATAATAAGGAATAGCTTGTATATAGAAATTTCTATGTCAGTCCTTTTCCTTTTATCTCCTTCTGGAATCTCCTCTTGATCAATATTTTTTCCTTGAAATACCTTGTAAGTTTTCCATGTCTCATAATTTAGACATATAACTCTATTTTTAGATATTGAAATATTTTTAATCGAATCACCGCACCTTTATCCGTATCCCCAAATCTTAAAATTTAGATCATAAAGGATTTATTCTATACATTCACACCCGTAGCAAGGGAACACGGTCACTCAAATGTATTAAATTTAAGCATGCATCCTTGATGCACCTCTGCCTTTTCTAAGGACCTGGGTTCGCAATTCACCCCACAGTTTTTTAAGTTAGTGAAATTTCAAAATATTTTGAATTTTTTATTTGGACTTGTTTTGTTTATATACTTGTTGTAATAGGATAGACGACAGAGCTAAGATGATTATGGAAAAAGGAGTAAGAAATGTAGGAGACAACCCTGGTTTGTTGATGGCGATTGTTGACTTGAGTGGTGTATCTACTGTACAAGTTAAGAAATATAGTATCTTATTTTTTCTTTTAGCATCTTTAAGTGGTTTCAGCTGTCACCCAAGGGTGTGGCCTCATGTTTAATGAAATGAGTTGAGAACTACAAGTCTCATTTCAAATTAGAGCAGAGGCAAAAACACTAAGGTGCTTTTTTCATTTGTCCAAGCCTTTGTAGATAATGTTACTTGGTACCTGTGCTGGTTGGAGATAGCAAGTACCCCTTGGAATTAATCTAGGTCTCGCAAACTGATCCGAACATCACCGTTATGGAAAAAAAGTTCAGTTGTGCTTTTATAGCCACTATGATGTCACTTTTATGATATTATCATATATAGATATGGTTTGTTGCTTAAGTTGATTGACCACTTAATATAAACGTAGTATTCACCATTTTATTTTGCATGATTTGTTTCTAATGAATGGGTGAGCTTTCCTCATTCATTAGATGCTTCTCAAATATTAGTTTTTGCCGACTGCGGTGATTACTCTTCAGGCAAAAGTATATGTTAATCTGAGTAGCATGGAATTTGTTTTTACGTGTATGACTCTTAGGCAGTCCAAATGTTTGAACTTTGTCTTGGTGTGAGAGCATTTCTGTTTACAGGCGTGTATGAAGAGTGCACAGATCTCTTAAATAGAGTTCTTGAATTGTCGCTTATTGCAGTCAACTCAAACTTTTATTTTCACCTGCTCACTATTTGAACATGTTCTTTCTTCTTTGTAATAGCTGAAGCAAAAAGACAATTAATTGCTGCTGGATTTCATCTGCTGAAAGAAAATGAGAAATGGGATCTGCAGCCTGGTGGGCGTTATTTCTTTACACGGAACATGTCCTCTTTGGTTGCATTTGCCATTGGAAAGAAGTGAGCAAGCACTAAATACCTCCTAAAGGTTACATTACAGTTGCTAATTTGTCAGGCAATGCTCCTTACACATATGAGCCTGTAGAAACCAAATTGAAAAACGGAATTTTCTGCAAGTAGAAACCAGCTATAGATCAAGGGGCATTCTCTCTATACATTATCAGTCTCATCCATTTTAATCTCTACACTAGGAACTAATATTGAACTCTTTCAGCCATTTATTCCCTCCTCCTTTAGGAGTTACATTCTTATGTTGTTTAATCAGATACATGAATTAGCTTTGCAGGTATTCTATTGGTAATGGATTTCACGTGATTGCTGCTCACACAGATAGCCCATGTTTAAAACTAAAGCCAAAGTCTGCATCAACCAAATCTGGCTATCTTATGGTCAATGTGCAGACATATGGTGGTGGGCTATGGCACACTTGGTTTGATCGGGATTTGAGTGTAGCTGGGAGGGTTATTCTAAGAGATGATGATGGTTCCTTTCTGCATAGACTTGTGAAAATAACAAGGCCTCTTTTGCGAGTGCCTACATTGGCTATTCATCTTAATAGGTCTGTTGCCTTCCGCTGAAGTTTTTTCTTTTTTCTTATTGTTTTTCCTGCTCTTTGTTTGTGGCGAGAGGGATGTTACATTCTTGAATAGGTAAACAGAACCTTTATTTCTTGCTATCATCTACCATCTAAGTTATTGCTTTGAGACCATACAGCAACCGCAGAGAACAAACACAATAAGAAACTGGAGCTGGTAACTCCTGCATGCTTAAGTTGAGAGTGAGCTTCATCCTTCTTTACCTATGACACCTGGTAGAGGAATTTTAAACTGGAGAAATAATAATTGCAGTATGTTCAAATTGGTCCAGCAATGTGTCAATATGTGTTAGAATACGGATGGGAATATTCATGCAAATTTGAATAGCTTTCTCCCAGAAGTGACTTACATATCTACTTGATTTAAATTTCACATTAAATAAGGCTAATTGGTCCAAGACATATAGCAAGTCTTTTAAGCACTTATATCTGAAATCTGGTGGATAATACTGAATAATTTAAATGAAAAGTTAGACCTACTTATGTTGTGGGATCCACAACATGTGATCTCTGCTTCTCTTTTATTGATAAAACTTCTTACAAATACTTTCAAGGTCAGTCTTTCAATATCTAGCGCAAGCTTCAGAATTTAGGAGTGCTAATAGTTGCATGTGAGACTGAAGTACGTCTCCATGCCCTTAAGAGCCCAAGTTTTTCTCTCAACACTCGAGACATATTTACCTCCTCCTTCCCTTGAGACATGTTCTAACTAACATATTATCCGACAAAAGTTAATATGTTTTTAGCTTGTTTTATTGTTGTTGGTTTTCCGGATAAGGCTGTTAGGTTTATTATGCAATTATTTTGTGCAAAGCAGCTGGTAAAGATCCGTGCTCTCAAAAACACACCAGCTACTATAACCGGTACAGATTTTAATTTATGCTTAATCTACGGTCAAGTGTTCTTATCACCTGTAGCATAATGAGAACAACATCTTGGAATTTTTTCTCCAAATAGAAGTCTACTGTTTTTTCCCTTTTTTTGATTTTTTCAAAATTTTGTAAGTGCCCGTTTGGATTAACTTATTTTTTGGTGTTTTTGACTTCTAAGTAGTTTTTTTTTTTTAGTTATGGAGGTGTTTGGAAAGGTTATAAAGTGCTTTTTAAGCACCCACTTTTAGGCCAAAAAAGTTTTAAAATAAGTCAAAAGTAGGGTACTATCTATTTATGACTTTCAACTTTTGATTTATAAGTTACTTTATGTAAGTCCATCTAAACAGGCCCTAAGTCTGGACTTGACTGAAATTCTCCAAAAACGTTCTAGTTTTGATCCGCTTAGTGCAATACCTAAGCTAGCTTCTGAATTTTTCCTTCTAACACTAGTAAACACATAACAGAAAGAAAGTTAATTTTTATCCCTTCCACTCCATCTCTGTCTTCTTGTTTCACTCAACTAGTCACTTTTTATATTTAGGAACTAATTACTTTGAAGAAGAGCCTTGGCGTAACTGGTAAAGTTGCTGTCATATGACCAGGAGGTCACGGGTTCAAGCTGTGTAAATAGTCTCTTGTAGAAATGCAGGGTAAGGTTGTGTACAATAGAGCCTTATGGTCCAGCCCTTCCCACTGGGCAGCCCTGCCCTTTTAAGAAAAAGTAGTTTCAACATCCACATGACATTTAACACCACAAGATTCAAAGGATATTCTGGTACATTATACACATCTTTAGTTTTAGACCTCAATATTTTAGATCTTCTTTACTTTTTCAAACTCCGTGTTGTGCCAAACTAAAACACATAAATTGAAACAAAGGGAGTAGTTAAAAAGGAATCTTGTTCTAGTAGCATTACCTTTATGATATGCATAAATTGCCTTAATTGAAATATTGTTAAAAATTGGTTCCTTCTTAGGTTATCCTCTCTTCTTTAGATTGTGACAAATATCAAAAACGAAATATAAAGGGTAACCTTGATGGAGGATCTCTTTTGATTTATCTTTTGCTAAACTGGTCAATCATCAGTGACAGTTGTCAATGATCTTTAATTTTGTGTCACCACAACATAAACGGCAATCAAGCAGATTTATGTAGTTGTCAATGATCTTTAATTTGTGTTACCACAACATAAACGGCAATCAAGCACATTTATAAACGGCTTTGCTGATATCTCCTCTGCGCTGTCAATTTTCCTGGCATGTAGAACGGTAAATCAGGATGGATTTAAGCCAAACCTTGAGACTCACCTTATTCCACTACTGGCAACAAAGACGGAGAATGCAACTGCTGATTCCACAGAGAAAAGTAATGTGTCTTCTTCCAAAGACGTTCATCATCAACTCCTTCTGAAGGTAGTTGTTCATATTATGTAAATTAAATCTGACTTGTAGTCCAAGAATATTTCTTTATTGCATGGTCAATCCATAGATACTTGAAGAAATCTTTTGACTGACACGAAAAAGAGGAACTCCTTTCGGCATTTTTTCCTGGAATTACCTGATCATGTTATTAATCTTCATATGTAGACTAACCTATGGGTTCCTCATTATTTCATTCCCTGGTCAAAGACTGTGAATGCTTTGACCCTCTGTTTCTATGTTGCTTCCAATCAAGATTTGTTTTGAAAATCTGTTGTATATTGATCAGCATTCAGCATATAAGAGATACTTTCAGAATGTTAAAATAATGTGCCGAATAAGTGGTCAAGCTGGGTAGCTAAATGGCTGAGGTTCAAGGCACAAAGAGCTGGTTCTTTACCTTCTTCTATGGAAAAATTCTGTCCATGAGCTTATTTAAAGGCTCAAGCTTGGTGGATCAGAACATCCTCCATTTCAAGGATAACCGACTGAAACACAGAGCTTTAGCTGTTAGTAGTCTCCAAAAACAAATGCATCAAATATCTAGTGACCATACTTTAGATGATGGAGAAGCTGGAAGCTCTCTCGATTCTCGATTCTCAGTAGATCGCGTCGCTGTTTTTGTCACATGCGTGTTTATTAGAATGCCTTGTCTATATTAGTTTACTTGCTTTTGGTGGTAGCAGCACTGATTTGTTGTTACGCACTTCTCATTTGGCATTATCATGAGTCTGCTTCTATTCTGTTCTTCTATCTGGTTTCCAACATATTTAATTTGTTACATGATTTAAATGATGGGCGAAGGGTATTCTGGATTGCATGATATGAACATTGATGTATTGCTCTGTGATCGCAGATCTTGTCAGATGAACTCAGCTGTAAAATTGAAGACATAGTTAGTGTTGAGTTAAATATTTGTGATACTCAACCTAGCTGCCTTGGAGGTGCTAATAATGAGTTCATATTTTCTGGAAGACTGGATAATCTTGCATCGAGCTTTTGTGGTTTGAGAGCTCTTGTTGATTCATGTGCTTTGCCTGAAGATTTATCAAATGAGAATTCAATTCGGATGATTGCTCTTTTTGATAATGAAGAGGTAGGAAGTATGCGCAGTCTGAAAGTTCTATTAGTGATTTCCTTAATTTTTTTCTTCTGCAATCTACTGATGCTCTCTTATATGAAAGGTACATTTTGAGGAACATCAGTTCAGTTGTTGTTCAATTTCTAAGATTAGGAATATTCCAAGCTAAGAAGTATTTTGCTTATCCCAGACCAAACTTCTGTCTTGAATATATTTGTCTGATTTAGATAGATCTGTCATGTTTGTCAAATGTTGCATGTGAGCACTAAAGCAATAAAGATCAGTTAGCGGTAATATAAAACCTTTTTATAGGAACTTTTCAACTATTCTGTACCCTCTTTGTTAGCTTCTTTTTACATTTTCCACCTAAAAACAAGAAAATGAACAATAAGTTTCACATTCTCTTACTTGGCAGACATTTCTTTACGCAATCAGTCAAGTTTGGCTTGAACTTGAACTTTGGATCAGCTATCTGAATTGATTCAGTTTCCCATTTACTTAAGCATGAGGTCTAACTCTATCAAGACTTTAGGTTGGTTCAGATTCATGCCAAGGAGCTGGTGCTCCAACTATGTTTGAGGCAATGAGACGGATAACTGACTGTCTAAGTCATCAGTCTGCAGGAGAAACTGATTTTGCCCGCGCAATTCGCCACTCTTTTCTTGGTACTTCTTCTTGATATGTCTGTGGCCTTTCAATATCTCTTAATATGAATGGACTACTCCATACTCTCAAATCCTTCCTATGTGAACAGTTGTTCCTCATTTCCTGCAGCAGTAATTCAATTGACCAGCTCAAAATAAGACAGTATAGTGGGAAGGGTTATTGCTTTGCATGATTCTTTCAGAAGGCAGTAATAAATTCAGTATTTGGCCCTGTAAACTTACACCTCTTCAGTTTCATTTGCTGAACATATAAATCTGATTACATGCAAATGTGTATTAGTAATTGTCTTTTCAAATGAAAACTAATAAGTTTGTTATTTGAGTTTATGTTAACTTGTATACACTATTGCACTTTAAAGTCACTAAGTGTCTATATTGAGGTTTCCCTTGACGAGTGCAATAATTTATTGATAAATCTAACAGCCTTTGCTCAAGGATGGAGTCTTTCCCAGTCCATGTAACAAGAAGGTCTAACGAGTTCCCCAAAAACTTGTTCCTTCATAGAAAGGCTAGTGTGATTGTAGGTGTGATGCAAACCAGCCAAGTAGTACATCATTTTCCTTGTCCATAGGTACCAGAATTTGTGGGGTCTAACATGGAAATAACTTTTGATTTCATAACATACAGAAAGGAGGAAAAATCAGTTTCCAGCTTTCTTGTCAAAATTACATCATTTTCCCTTTACATATCATGTGAAACTTATTGTCTAGTATCTCATTCAAACAACAGTGTCTGCTGATATGGCTCATGGAGTTCACCCTAATTTTGTTGATAAGCATGAGGAGCACCACCGTCCTGAATTACAGAAGGGACTTGTAATCAAGCATAATGCAAATCAACGCTATGCTACGAGTGGAATTACATCTTTTCTTTTTAAAGAAGTTGCAAGACTCCACAGCCTTCCGACACAGGTAATTTTCAACTTCCAAGTGCTTTAGCATAACCATCAAAGAAATAGGAGGGCACGAAAGCCATTACTTGACCTATTAATTGAATCCCCTATTCAAGAGTCAACTTGTAACTTCTATAGGATCCAAATCCAACGCATTAATGCTACAAATGTATTAATTGGTGTATCACTCTCTCAACTATAAGTTGCACTAACTATTCCAGAGTGCATTAGTCAAAATGTTCATGGGTAGCTTCTTAGGTTTTCTCGTGTCTTTTGAGATAAAAGCCTTCTTTTCCAGGCGTAAGGTATTATACACTTCTATAATCTTGACATATTGCTCTTAATTACCATTAATGAGATTTATGTACTTCTCTTGCTCTTTCTTCTTAATCTTCAAGTGCATATTAACTTTTCTTTCGTTTTCTGTACTTCTATTTTCTAGTTCTTACATCATCGCAAATGAAGGTTCTATTATAACAAGACCCTTGTTTATCTAGGCATTTACATGTAAATTAAGAGAGTTTTAGCCATTTATGTGTCTCCCTGTTTGGCCCCTCACCTCCTCAGTCTATGCTTGAAAGCATAGCTCCTAATATCTCTCCCTATTATTGCATAAAGAAAGTAGGACTCCCATGACAACGTGAGACCATGTTATTGCCTGTCCTATAATTATGTGATTTCTTTTCAATATGAACATAAGTTTATACACATGGAAGAAGAGCACATAAGAGGCTAGAAGTCCAGAGACCAAATAAAGAGTTTCATCAAATAAAAAAGAGAGCTCTTCCGTTGTGTTGAATTCAGTTAAGAGAGGATATCATGAAAAATACCGTGTAGTTTAGTCCTTCGTTAAGTACTTTTATCTACATCTTTTGCAAGAAGACAGCTAGGCACAATCTTAGCTGTAATACTCTTCTGATGTATCCTGTTCAGTTTTTGTAAGAGGTTTCCAAGAAGTATATGACAAGGAACTGTATGCTCAGTATATATCAATAAGAAAATATGTTGGAGTTTATATTAATGATATGAGAGGGAACTCCACATGTGCTGCAGTCTCTCATTAACAAATCTTGTGTATGACTTCTATATAAATTTTAAGATCCAAGTATGTAAGCTTGTATAAAGCAACCACTCTTTTAAATCCTTACAGGACTTTGTGGTGCGAAATGATATGGGATGTGGATCAACTATAGGTCCAATACTTGCTGCAGGAGTTGGAATACGTACTGTTGATTGTGGTATTGCTCAGCTATCCATGCACAGGTACCTTGTTATTTAGTTTTTTCAATGTTGTGCTTCATGGGATTTCCAAGAATTTTCTTCCATTTATTTGAAAGTTGGTTATACACCAGTGACTGGTTTCCATTAGGCAAAACAAAAACAAACTTCTGACATCCAAAAAAATATTCCTCTACCCTTAGTTCCTGTCACAAAAGGAAGAGAACTAGACTTCCAAAAGCAAAAAAATATTGCCTTACTCTTAGTTTCAATCAAATTGTATTTACCCAAAATGCAATAGAGGCAGCGGTCTATAACTAGTTCTTTTGAAATTTGTCATGCATCATCCGACATAGAATTTCTTGAGCTCATATTCGGTAATGATCTATATTATCAAGCTGCAGTGCTTGTTTTTCAGTCAATTAGGGATCAGATGTTATACACAACTTTTTTTCAAATTGAAGTAATCCGGAAAGAAAAATGTTCAACATGCAGGCACCTTGTCAAACCTCCTATAAAAATGTACATTTTGTGTACTCTTTCAGATTAAAAAATTTCTATGGTGTAAAACAAATGACAGCTAAATAATTAACTTATGAAGTCTCACGATGTAATTTGTAATTGGCACATGGTAGTTTGATTTGATGAATTGGTTACATGTTGCTTGAGGACACCATAATATTTTACTCTGTTAATATATATCTTCTTCTTGCTCTAATTGGTCACCTGTTTCGTCAAGTTGGTCATCAATTTTCCATAAATTCACTTTGCTTTTCTGGAATTGCAGTGTGAGAGAGATATGTGGAAAGGAAGATGTGGATATTGCATACAAGCACTTCAAGGCATTTTACCAGTCATTCTCAAGCATAGACAGGAAGTTGAATGTGGATTGATAATTGATGAAGTGAAAAGCTTAGCCTTTTAGTTCACAACCCCTTAATAGCATAATTTTTTTCCTTGTTTTTTTCTCTTGGGATTACAATTGGTGGTAGACCTTTTAGCTAGGCACTTCGATTTGATTACTAAACTAATACATTATTTTGAAGTAAATGCAACAATAAATAGTTTCAAATGGCAGATTGCCTGGTAATTGCTATGACATTGGTAAAACCCAATTTGAAATTTCTCATAATTTTGAACTGCATAAAGCACCTGGAAGAAGAAGTGATTTGGTACAACATTCACTTTCATTCCAGTGCCTGACGTTTGTTTGCTTCTATTTGATCACTAACAGAACTTGAACCCATATCAACTTCAAATTCTGGTTTCCGCTTGGCATTTTTAGCTGCTAACTTCCGTTTCAGCTCTGACAATAAAGCTTGATTCTCCTGGTTCAGACGTTGAGCTTTCTTCCTCAGCCTCTCATTCTCACGAATAATCTGACAGTTACGCAGGTACAGCTCTGAATTCTCTTTTTCCATTTCTGTATTGCTCTCTTTTCCCTGAAATATATCTTGACAAAAGTGACAAAACTAGATTAGGATACCTCATACCGAAACATAATATAGAAAACTATCCTTGTGTTATGAAAATTATGAGCAAAGTAGAAACAGAAATAGAATTACTTACCTTGTGTTAGTATGAACTTAGAGGGGGTCAGTACCTTAAGAATGTCTGTTATTTTTCTGGGCTATGTTTGAAAAAAAATACATATATTTATATAGTCATATATGCATGTAAACTTGGTGGAGACTAATTGATAAACATGCCAAGAGTCACACGAGAATAGCACAGTTCACTAGGAAAAAGAAGTATTGATTACCTGATCAGCATAGCCCCCAACACACTTTTCTTTATACTCATAACAAAACACAGGTCAAAGTGCACTTTAACCATCAAGTGTGGAAAAGAGAAAAGCCTCCCTATTTTTTTTCCCTCTTACGCAGTAGACGCTAGATTTTGCTTTAAAAGTGAGAAAGAGTTGTGGTGTGTTTGGTATGACGGAGAATATTTTTCATATTATGAACTATGGTGTCGAGGTAGAGGTGGGGTGTGGAGCTAGAAGTTCCGATATGGATTCAGTCAAATGAAGTAACTTTTGCTTAAACAACATATTTGTTTAAATTTTTGAAGTCAATTATGAACAATTATGAAGTTGCATCAATTGTCCATATTATGAACTATTGATATGTCAAGTCATATACTATGAAACATAAGGGATAGTATCAAACTTGTTTTTCTTTATCTTCATAAATAAAATCATTGTGTTAATTATTAAAAAAATTCAAAATACCCAAACACATCCTTATTGCACATGGATATTGCTTTGTAATATTTAGTTTGTTAAGGTATAAAGCCAAAAAAGAGACATTCTATGAGAAAAAAAATGCTTCTTGTGGGGTAGACAAACATGCTTATGCAATATTTGAGCACGGGAGATAGATGATGCTCTATAACAGGAGACTTGAATATTCATGTGAGGGATCTCAAATTTTGTTCACACATATCATAATTTAATTCTATGTAAAAAAAATAATAAAATTGTTAAACACCATTCGATTATTTTATTTGTTATAGTAAATTATTTATTTTACAAATTTTATATTTTAAGAAACTAAAAATATAGTCTGAATGATTTGATAATGTAAAAAATATTAATTTGAAAATGTGCACAACTTAAACGGCTATAGCAAGTTACTACTCCCTTTTTTAGGTGATAATTAAAAATGAAATTACAATACATAACTAGAGTTTCGATTTTATTAGTTTCGATTGAAGCTGATCAGAGCAAATCCATATGAAGCGAACAAACAGATATTTTCCTCTGTCCATTTTTATTTGTCATGTTGCGCGTTTCGAAAGTTAATTTGACTAATTTTTTTAAAATTAAATTAGATCACATTAATTCGATATTTTAAACAAAATACTTAGATATGCTAGAACTATATGAAAAATACTATAAATTGCAATTTTTTGCTATCAATATGATGAATAAATTACATCTTAAAATGTAAATTAAAATTTTAAAAGTTTAAAAACTCTATAAATAGAAATCATGACAAACAATACCAAAAGAGGGAGTATTACGCAAATTCACACACCAATATACAGTTAGTAGTACATTGAATTAATTCTATATTTTATAATTAGCCACATTATCAATATAATTAATAACTATGGCTCAAAAGTCATTATTTTAAAAAGAGAAAATTCACAGTACCCCTTTAACAACCTAATGTCCGAAATCCCAGATACACACTTATAACGTATACTAATGTCCTTACCCCCACCCCCTGAACTTTATTTTATACGTAATTTTTCTATCCCGTTTTAGCCTACGTGGCACTAGTTTGAAAAAAAAAAAAAAGTCAAACCATCTTGGGCCACCACAAATAGTGCCACGTAGGCTAAAAAGGGATAAACATTATTAATAAAATAAATTCAGGAGGATAATAAGTGTTTCCTTCGTGAGATTTTCGACATAGATAAAGGGGTATTTGGGCATTATCCCTACTAAAAATTTAGAATATAAATTCAAACTTTTTTTTTGTTGTTGTTAATGAGAGATAATAGGGTTGTTTGCCTTTGTAAACCCCATGTCAAGAGTCCCATGAAAATAACATAGTTGATACGTGTTTGATACTAATAAAAATATTTTTCGTAAAAAATTGATCACTTGACGATTAAATATTTATGTTATGTTACGGCCAGCTCACTGTAATGACCAAATGTGACCACCAAGTATCAAGTTGACCCTGATGGTAATCACACTTGTCAAAATCCATCCTGTTTTAGAGTAACACACTGGGGATAAATGGCCAGTTAGGATCATTTTGGTAACGAGAAATGAAAAGAGTTCTGAACAAAACGCTTTCAGGTACAAATAAGTTGGCGAAAGATCGTCTGAACAAAACGAAAAGGGGAAACACTTTTACGTTTAAATACATAATTTGCAGAGTCTCTCCTGGAGATTTGCTTTGCCATAGGAGAACAGAGCTCTCTGTTATCACTGTCAGTCTAGCACCAAAGCTACCGAAGGCTGCATGTCCTGTAAACAAATTTACTCGAAATCTCTAACTGAGTTCCATTTCTGCTTGGAGCTTTGATGAGGCTGTGAAATAAATCAAGCAGTACTCTGTTACAATACATCACACGTAGAAACAGGGAGCTTAAAGAAGGCAAAAAGTAATTGGAAAATGAGAATAAACCTAAAACAGATCAAACTTCTTAGTTTCCGGCTCTGAACTCTTGCTGATTTAATTTGTCGTCATCATCGCCGTCATAATCATCATAGCTTTTGAGTGCTCATCTATGCAATGGAACTGCCAAGGAATATGAGCATCCTCAGAGCAATGCAGGAGGCTCTGTGAAACTGAGACTGGTGGATGGATGCGGAAGATACTGCAAGCTGAACAATCCACTCCACCAAGTCTCAGTTGTTCATGCCTGCATCCTACCAATTGCAACATTTTGCCGCTCAGCATCCCCCTCAAGATGCTGAATGTATGTGGCAGGATGCAGGCATGGCCCGTGCCCCTCACCGGGGCCGGGCTAATCCAAAACCATCAGGTTGCAGCGGATGAGACTGGAAAACGATGAACAGACGGAGCAATCAAATGATGAAGCAAACCATAAAGTGGAAATAATAAACCAGGATGTCAAGCACAACTACTAACGGATGATTATAAAATTTCATGTGGAAGAAAAGAGACCCCCTCCCTACTCTACAAGCTAAAATTCCTCAAAACACATGCCCCACGCAAGATAACTAAGCATAACAAGATTCCATAGCTTCAAGAAACATTCTATCAGAAGGCAAGTGTAACTGCCAATTGTCACTGGATTCTCTTTGCGTATCTGCGTCGGTTAACCCTTTGTCTAGTAACCAAGCACTTAAATATGAAGGAGGATCCCGGCATGCTCTTTACTAGAAAAATTCCCCCTAACTGAACTGTGCTTCAGAAGCTTAAACTATTATCATCTCTCACTGTGTGAAGTTTAGGTAATTTTAACATGTTAGTTAGGTCAAACAGTAGTTATGAACAGGCTTTCACACATGAAATATGAGTTTGTACAAACTCTCTCTTAAATCTGTCTAGGTCTCCGGGGGTTTCATTAATAACAAGCTCAAATTATTGAAGAGTGAAGTTCAATAAGTTTGCCATACCTGTGAGAAGGGTTGGTGAACCTGCTCATGAGGATGGATAAAAGTCATTCCAGGACGCTGACAAGGATACTGGGTTGAATGTAAATATATAGCTGAGTTTGAGCGTGCACTAACATGATTGTGACTAAAAGGGGGAGGCATCATGCTCTCTGCTGGACCATAACCAATACCTGGAGTCGTCGGTGTTGCCCAAGGCCCAGGTATATGTTGAGGAAGTGGACGAGGTTGGTTTTCAGCAGAAATGGGAGACCTAAGAGCAGATCCAAGCTGGGGAAACTCAGTATTATAGTTCATTGCAGGAGCATACATGGGTTGAATTGTGTATGGGCCACCAGCGAATCCAAACCCAGGATCAAACCTTTGCATGTACCTACAAATTAAAAGACTAAGTTTCAAGAAAAACGACGTGAACATTGTATTGAAAATACCCACGAGCATGAAGAGATGAAATTAAGGGGGACACAACAGAAGACGGTTGTATTATATTTGCACATAATAATGCAAAGCATAAACGCGAACCTCACATTTCGTACAGTCGTACTAAAAGCTTTTGAGGGAAATGACAAAACACATCCTAATATATACAATTGAAGTAGCATCAAATATCAATAGGACGTCAACAAAATAGTTTAAACAACCTGCAGTAGTATGCAGTAGAGAGGGAAGAAGCAAGAGAAGAAACACGGACAATAAAGGAAACTGACTAGCGTTGCCATCTAAAAATATATAAACTAAGACAACCACTATTGGCGCCAAACCACCTTAACTCAATCATACTATACCCAAACCCTGGTTCGATCCCAATTCCAGTCCCCCCCCCCCCCACCCCAAAAAAAAAAAGGAACCTACACAATAAGCAAAGGTTACACAGGTGGTAAGCATCAGATGTTGGACATGTAATAGAAAGAGAGAATCACAGATCCCCACATATACTTCAGATCACTCACTGCAACACTAATCATTCTAGAACAACCATGAACACAGGCAAGCCTTTATCCAGACTGCTCAGTAAATCTCGATTGTAGTGGAGCTTTTGTAGAAATAATCAATTAGAACATTTTGTATACTGAGTAGAGGAGTGATTTTACTACCACAAAGAAGAGAGAAGTACCATGTTAAAAGGGATACCACTTGATAGAACCACCAACATGCACACAAAACACAAACTGAGGGGAAGGGTCACTTTACAGTATATTCATAAAATAGCAGAGGACTAAGAAAGACCTGTCGTAATTCCTGTCATAATCAGGGTCCTTCCTGTCAATTTCCCGATCGCGAAAGATAGCAACTTTATTATAAGATTTAGACCTACCAACTGGCTCCTTTTCTGTCCTACTTCTAGCCGACCTACTGCTACTTGTTGAAGAATCAATCAGACTCCGCCCAGTATTCAAATCAGAGCCGCCAGCTGGACTGGCTTTTTCTTCCAACTGTGGTATGCCTATAGGACCATACTGGTAAGTATCTTGTGACCTTGATTCAGTTTCAGGTTTTACATTGGAGCTCCCACTTAAACTATTAGAGTTAAATATACGTGCTCGAGCCCTATTATATTCCTCCTTCCTTTCCTCAACACTTTTAGCAGAATTTCCCTTTGATGAATTTGAATTTAAACCACTTGCTAACTGTGAACCTTTCTGTGGCCTCTGCTTTATCGCAACCTTAACCACACCAGTATCTCCTTGAGGCAAATTCACCGGAATGTCAGCCAGGCGAATCAACGGCATCCGACATTCAGAAGTCTTGCGCACAATAATTCTGGAACCCGAGCCATCCGGTAAACTATTGTCCAACAGAACCATTGATTGTAGTGAATAGTGCTGTGCCACGCGGTGAGCAGCCAGTCGCAAATAGGAGGTAGGCAGCTGTTGGAATTCCATCTGTTGTCGACCAGGATCCCTAATGAACTTCTCAACATCTTGCTCCATCCTCAGAACTGAGAAAAAGCAATGATAAGTCACAATTCGCATGATAAAAATAATCAATCAGACTAACAAAGACTGACCCACCACCCAGCCACAAAAAGATAAAGACAAAAAGAGAAGGAGAAGGGAATAAAATGCATACAGAGCAATATTTTAGGAGAATCTAGCTATCTCAAAATAACACATGGATGAAATAACATTGTTAAAAAATAATGCACATTCAGATCTAAGAATAGAAAAGGCGGCACCTAAAGGTAAGTGAAGCATTATACCGTGAATATTTTTATAAGTCATCATACAACTTGTATGCAATGACCAGAAACCTACCACAGGATAATACCTGAAGAGTAAATACTACATATCTGAGAATATATAATAGAGAACGTAGTGTTTTCCGATTGAAAAGGTTCAAGGTTTCTAAGTATCTTTCTTTTTTTTTTTGTAATGTGGAAAAGATTCATGTTATCTTCTCGACGCAAATGTAAAAAAACTCCTGCCAAAACTTTGCCCGTTTCTTCCCATTTTTGAAAAAAAAAAAAAAATACTCATGCAAAGACTTCCAAAGATCAGCGAAGAGTGGGTCACACGGCTGTGCCATGTAAAACTCAGTTCCCCAGGGAGTTATAGAAGTCTATAAGAACCTCTCAACATCAATAGGTGAGCAAAAATTGTGTTTGTATTTCTTTTAACTACACACTCTGATTGCCCTCAAAATATTTGATTCCAGAATTCCATTCCCTACAGACTACCCATCAGCTACAAGCGCGAATGGTTTTGCTTCTTTCTAAAGCCTTATGATCCAGAATTATAACAACTTAATGGCAAGTCTTTGGAATGATCCATTCAAGTTCAAAAATAGTCAAAACAGTTCCCAACCTCCGCTGAAACAGACGAAAAAGATACAATTATATCCAAATTCCCTCCTCACATAAATGCATCTGTGCATAGAGTGTCCTTTCTGCAAGTTGTTTAGGATTAAATATAGGCCTTGAACAAGTGATCAGCAACCTTAAATAAAGCTGAAATTTCCCATTTCTTTCCTGGGGATAAAAAGGTCGAGAAACACTGAGATGGTAGCCATTTGTAGTAGGATTTCATTGTGAATTACTCCTTTCTCCGTCCTTTCCAGCCTGTAGAGTCTGCACTTTTGTGTTAGTTCAGGAGCTGACTATTAACAACTGCAGTAGTAGACTTATCCAAAATAAAAAGCAGCAGCAGTAAAGTCATTCGTCCCAAAACCCAATTATCACAATTCCTTCTGAAGGTTATATGCCATCCTTGATTAGATCTAAAGTCTGCAATTGTGGCCCTAATATCCCTAGCAAAGCCGAGCAGCTCAGGATGCTCTTCTAGGGAGGTAGGATGTATTCCAACCTTATTCCTACCTTTGTGGGTAGAGAGGTTGTTTCTAATAGGTTATTCTCCTCCTATTATTATTATTTATCTGTTGCAATAGATGGTGATAGTGTTTATTAGTATTACACATAACCAGTGTGTCATTTGAGAAAGAACGAGAAATGTCCTCCATAATGTGATTTCTTCTCCCTCGCAGAGAAGTTCTTAAATCAGTCTCAGCATTCTGCAAGGGATCACACCTTGGCTGAGGCCCTTTTTGTTGGAAAGCATCTTGTTGGCGAGCCATATTTCAAACTGACATTCTATTTGTAGAGATGCACAAACAAAATCTAGTTGATCCCTTTTTATTTAAATCCCAGGTCTTCCAATAGATGGTTAGGCACATCCACTTAATGATCAGATACTTCCTCAATATCAAGCTTAGGCAACAAGACAGCCCTGTTTTGGCATCCTGGCATTATTCTAAATTCTACTCTGATTGCATTTTAGAGTTGCTTGCTTTGATGAAAGCTAACCGGATGTCAGAAACTAGCTTCCCAGTTACCTTCTTCGCCTTTTAGCAAGGATATTAGTAGAGTCTACCTGCCAAGCTCACTGGCATGTACACTTATATTTCCTTAGCTTCAATCTCCTTTTAAATAAAAGTAACATGACATTGAAAAAGCACTTCCCAAGATTGAATTTTGGTGGAAGGGATTGATAGATTACTCCTTCATTATACCCCACTACTAAAATGACATGGTGGTAAGCAATGACACATGCCTTATCCTCTAAGTATTTAATCTGTTTGGACCATATTCTTTCTCCTCAACAGTTATTCTCTTCTGTATGTAGTCAAAAGAGATCAATAAAAACATACAGTAGATTGTTTTTACATTTCAGCAATCTGAGATAACATCCAATCTGAAATTGTAGACATCCAAAAGAGACATCATGTAATGAATCTGCCCAACCAAACATGAGACTTAGTGCAATTCACAAAGCAAAGACTACTGCACACTGATTATAAAAGAATTTACCATTTAAACCACAGTTGGCCTTTCAGGTTTTAACCAAATGTGTGATCAGCCACACTGAATCACAACACTTGCCTTGTCCTCTTATTAAGGCTTTATACTAACACAGCATTCATTTGGGAATTCAGATTTCATCCAGCCAACACCAAATAGTTTACAATTCAGCTGTAACTAATTGATCGACACAGCTAACAGCAATGTGACTGTGACTATACAAGCACAGTAAGAATTATACATACCAGCACAAAACAAAAATCAACTAACAAATCCTATCACTGATGCAAATTAGCGTAAAAACCAGAACTTTCATTATAAAAAGCGGAATACTAACCGGAAAGACGCTCTCGAGGGTTTTGTAAAGCCTCACGGAGAAACTGATCCACAGTGTTAACAACATCCTCCGACACACTCCCTGAAACAGCAGCTGAACCAGCACCAGCCAAAGCCGATGAATCAGGCAGCTCAGATTGATTATTATTCACAGAAGACGATGAAGAATCAGAATCCTTCTTCGAAGAAGAAAGTATAAGCCGTCTCATACTAGCATCCAAGTCAGCCACCTCCCATGACTCCGGTGGGGCTCCGAGATCATCAGCAACAGACACAGAGCCCTCCATGGGTTCAATTTTTAGCCCACAAAAAAATCAAAACAAAACTAGGATTTTAGACATGACAGGAATCATCAAATCCAAATCTGTCCTACAAAGATTAGTACAAGAGGAGGCCCAATCAAGCAAAAGGGAGCCAGACAAGGACAAAACAGTAACACATAATGGAGGCAATTAAACGTAATATTTTTGGGAAGGGTTATACTGCCACCCTTCCCTATCCATCCACTACCCTTCTGATACCCACACGATAGATGGAATACGTCAGACCCATGTTTTGCAGTCCCCGGCGCCCGGATGTGTCCATCATTCTCTAGGTTCAACTCACTCACCCAAGATTTTCAATGCCGAATCAGCCAGTAGACTGCCTCATAGATAGACGTAAAGAACCAGTGTGACCCCGCCATACAAACAAGTTCAGACCTCAAATTAGATAAATTTGCCCATCAAGTTCATCTACGAGATGTGCAGGGATGCTGTTAAATCAAGATTACAGAGAAGCTAGATTCGAAGATTTCGAAAATTTTCATAGAGATTGAGAGAATCTAAAAGAGGAGCAAAACGGTTCTAGGGTTTCGAGAGAATATGAGAGACGGGATAGAGAAAAGAGGGGTTTGACAATATTATAATTTTGCTTTGCTTCGAGGGCATGCATAGTACTAATATCACTTATAGTCCGATAAGAAATAAATTATTCATACATAACGAATTTTAATTTTTATAAAATTTATATTTTATATTATAATATTTGTACAACGAATCGAAATAATCACGTTCAGTTAATCTAGGGCGAGCAATCTGATTTTAAGGGGTTCATCAGAGTTTTTCTCGATGAAAAATATAATATTATTTATACATGACAAAATAATTTTTATATACATATGATAAATGTTAAATCTCCTTCGATTAGTTCGTGTATTTAATTCTTCATATTTTTAACGATTTATTAAAAAATTCTAACTTGGTCATTGGAAGCTATGACAAAATTTACATATTATTCTATGTAAATTAAGAAATAAAATAATTATACATGAACAACTAATTTTGATATAAAACAATAACAAATTTACTTTTAATAATCCTACATCACTACTATATGCGTAACACTAATTAAATACCAAATGATCTTTTATTATGTTTTTATTAGTTTCATTTTAAAAAAATTTGATAATTTTTTAATTTTAATGTTTACCTTATATATGTAAATACATAAAATAACACATATTTTGATGTTATTTATTTTCAATTTGAAACTATAATATTTGCAAGAAGGAAATTAACTTTTAAAATTTAATATCAAAATCGAATCAATTAAAATATGCTTATTTTTGGGAAATGTAATATTTGTGGATAGAATTGGACTCGATATTCTATACACAATTTTTTAAAATAATAAATAAAATAATGTGGATGTGGCAGTGACATGTCATTAAAGAGGATACACAAATCGACAGGTGGCATATTTATTTAAGAATATATATATTCTAACAAGTAAGACTATTATTTTGCATAAAAAATAAAATAAAATTAGGAGGTTGAATTAATTTTCTTTTTCTTCTTTAAAATTTTTAATTTGACATCTAATATTCATATTAAAATTTTGACACATAAGATAATTATTTTTGCTACCAATTTTGACACATATTCTTTTCTTCCTTCGTAATTTTTATAATTAATGTCATATTTATTACTAACTTTTTTTTTATGCTTCTAAAAATTTATATTGTGTATATTTGAATATACTTAATTAAAAGAGTAAGAAAATTTTCATGTCTTGTCTCTCTATTTTATCAGTCTCTTCTTATAATATTCGTAGTTTTAATTTTTTACTATGATACGTTAATAATAAGAGCTATTCATTCTTCATAAAAAAATAATGATACATTTTCTTGATTTTTATCGTTATTCCTCTTTATATCATCACATATTGTGTCTATTTGTCATTGATACTTCACGTAAATATATAATAATGTCCTTCAATTTGATTATTATTGACATTTTTATTCTTTAATTTTGAATGTACAGTTCTTCGGAATGACTCGATTGATTATCCACACGAATGATTCAAAATTGATCTTTTTTAGTATCTTTTGAGTTGAGCCTGTCGAATCCCGAAAAATAAAGCATATAGCATACAAAACTATCATGTAGAATGCCGCGTAGACCGAATTATGTCTACTTTGTTTGCTATGTTTTTTTTTTCTTTTTCACATATTGGTAACTTAAGGTACTATTTCGAACTTATGTTCATATTTGAAGGACCATATTTGTGATTTTCTCTTCCATCTGACGTTTCAGTCTGAAAATCCCTCAAAGGGCAAAATACCGCCATGAAAATCTGTAATTGAAGCTCGAAGAATCCAGATTTTTTTGCAGAAGCTTGTACGAGAAACTGTGGTGATGAAGGGATTATTAGGGAGATTGATAACGCGAACGAATCTCCGGAGCTGTAGATTGTTAACAAAAACCTATGTAGAAAATGGTTCACTTTCCACATCTCGTCGATTCCTTTATGCTTTACATTCCAATACGCCGTATGTGTTCTCTGATTTCACTTCGTTAAAGCCTTCAAAGTTTCCTTCTTCATGTCCGACATTATGGAGCCATTTTGGAGGTAAGTTTTTTTATATTCAGGTACTTCCTCTTTTTCAATTGATGTTGTATTTGATGTGGATTTTTACAACTGCACGCGAGTAGAATTGGTGTTTTCTGGATATTTTTGGGTTTATGGATTTTTTATGGGAAATGTTTGAGGGTAAGGAAGGAGAGGAAAATGTAAAGTTGGACTCTTTCTGAATTTATAAATTTTAGATTTTTTTTCCAGACAATTCATGAGCTTGAACTTGAAGCATGGATGACACTAGTTTTGAATGATTGTTTGTTTTGAAGGTGAAGACTTTTTTCTCCTGCTAATGTATTTGGCCTTAGTATTAGAGGAAGAAATAGCAGGGCTACATGAGAATTTTTCAATGAGCTTTGGGTATTGAGCATACGATAATAAGGAATTTGAATTCTGTTGATAATTGCTGAGATATCATAGGAGCTGAACTTAATCAGCGATTAGAAATGAAAATGAAAATAGAAGCAACTAGAAGAACGATCACAAAAATTATAGTGTTCTTTTTTCTTGCATCATTTTTCACCTTCACAAAAAGATTAAGACTTAATAGTTTACACAGTTGATCTAGTAATTGCCTGATGTGATTAATGGGTGTGTTCACTAGTACATTTTGCGAATGTTTGTATCCTGATCACGTACTTTCTGTGAACAGGCCAGAAGAGGACCATGTTTATCCAAACTCAATCAACTCCGAATCCTTTATCCCTAATGTTCTATCCTGGGAAGCCAGTTGTGGAAACTGGGAGTGCAGACTTTCCAAATGCTCGTTCTGCGATGAATTCACCTCTGGCGAAGGCCCTCTTTGGAATAGATGGTATGTATTCTCGAAACTTAGATGCTGAAGACTTAAGAGTCTTAGACATTTAACATCTATGTTCATTTCATGGATTACGGATGTCTTGGGATGTGTTTATAATATTACTTCTCATTAGATTGGCGCGGATTGTGTTTATAACATTTACTCTCGTCAGACTTTCATGGAAGAGATGCGGAAGAAAAGACGCCTAATTTAGTGCATTTACCTGATTTTAACTCTCTAACATACTACCAAGCAGCATTTAAGCTATTAGAATAATTGTTGCTATCTTTATCATCTGGCTGACTGGCTGTGGATTCTACTTTAAAATCTGAAGGCGATCCTATTATTCTTTGAGGACAGCTTGGTCACATATCAACTTAGCTAAGAGCGTTGTTTCATTGTAAATGCTGACCAGAGGTTTCGTAAGCTGACTATGATACTGGGATGGAAGTAGACAATCACCTTTAGTGTACTTGGAATTACTTTGGGGGCAAAGCAAAACTATACTACATTTGGTAAGGAGTGATTGACAAATGTGAAAAAAGATTAAATTCCTTGGAGGAAATATAATTTGCCCTCTTCACCAGTAAAGAGAAATAGTAGTCATCCTTGGAATCAGCCATCAGGGAGGTTGCGTGTAAGCTAACCCGGACACCATAGTTGTCCCCAAAAAATATAGATGGAGCTCGGTACTAAAGTAGCATAACAATTTTTTTTTTTGAAAAGCATCAAGATGAAAAATAGATACAAAAGCAAAAGTAGTATCAACTCCAGTACATATGTAATCCAGCAATTTACAGGGGTGTAAGGGTCATCTAGCAGCAGAGGTTGACTAAACAGTTAGCCTTCAAAGTATGCTGGAGTTGAAATTCCATCCAAACATATGTAGTTCCTTTCATTCCATGAACACCAAAATATAGTAGGTGGTATCATCCTCTAGATCTTTCTGATGGCTTTTATCAACTCTGCAAAGTGTCCAGCTTTTATAGGCATCTTTAATTGACTTAGGCTGCATCCAACTCAGTCCAAAAATAGAGAAGAAAAAGAAGTTCCAAAGTTCTTCTGCAACTGGACAGTGTATGAGTAGGTGGTCAATGGACTCCAGGTTCCTCTGTCACATGTAGCTCCTATTAATCAACTGAAAGCCCCTTCTGCTAAGTTATCTTGGGTCTAACAGGCACCATTTAAAGCTGTCCAGGTAAAGCAGATCACCTTAGTGGGAAGTCTAGTCCACCAAATAAGTTTTCAAGGCCAGTTTTCAAAATCTCATTTTGAGAGCATAGATGCTTGTAGCTGTGTATACGCCTGTGCTAGAACTTCCTCATGAGATTCTGTCTGGCTCTGATTCTTTTATGTTGTGGCCCTCAAGCAAAGCTGATAAGTTCAAAAATTCTTCACAATCCCAATCTTGTAGGTTCCTTCTAAAAGTAATACTCCAGATATTCCCTCTCTATTATCAGCAATGGTGGATTCAGGATTGCATGCAATTGAGGCAAGTGCTGTTTATTAGTCTCCAAGTACCATGTCACCAGCCATTTATCCTTCCAGAACTTCACATGTGAATATATGATCCATTTCCAACCTTGAAGGACACGTTTTGGAAGAACCCATCCCTGTACCAAGAGATGTTTTTCCAAAGACCATTGCCATGCACTGAGTTGATGTAATGGTGCACAAAACCAGTGAATAGTATGCGAGGATGTTCAATATTATATGAATAAAGGTGTATTATGGGAGTAAATAAAGTTCTGCATAAACAAATAGTTGGAGAAGTTCAGTTAGGGACAATTTTCCAAATTTATACAAAAAGATGTAAACAAGAGTTGCACTCTAGCAGATTGTTCGACCGAGGGTGGACTTTTCAGAAGGATTTTCAATGGTGGGAGTGTGTTGACGGATGCGATACTACATAGTAATTGGGGAATGCCAGATATTCGGAAATGTCAAGATTTAGATTATTGTACTGAAAACAGATTGCATCAATTTCTTGTTACAGGGTGCTATAAAAAATGATTGAAAATAGTTGTCTTGGGACGATAATTAGGAAAACAAAATCTCTGCCCAAAAAATAGAATGTTTTGGCTGGAGTGCAACCCATGAAAATTATCCTACATAGAAAAATTTGCAGGAAAGAGGCATCATGGTATGCAAATGATGCCGGGTATGTGAGTAAGTAACAGAGTAGCCAGTCATCTGTTCAGTACAGGTTTGCTTGGCAGATGACAGATGTGGACCATGTTCCTAAACTTACATCCAATTCACCTGCGATGACTGGAGATCTGAAACAGATATTTACCAATCCTCAGGGGTGGAAGGTGGAAAAGAATTAGAAACTTAGATTCTGTTGGGGTTGGCTATATGAGCTTCAATGTCCATTTTGCTGCATTCGGACATGTTCCTTCCGATACTCAATAAATTGGAGTTCTCTAACACACACTAATCTCTAGATAAACTAAAAGGACTTCTGTCAATGCCAGACTTAACTTGTTGGTATCATGATATAGATATTTGCTTCCATTATATTATACTTTTCGCTGGTACTGTTATCATTCTTCTTCTTTTTTGTGTGTGTTCTGCTAAATCCACATGAATTTCACTTGAATTTAAGTTTAGATATTATCCCAAGACAATCCATCCATGTGTGGCATAGTCTGAATGAATAGGGAATTTTATAACATAAGTTTGACTTGTATATAATGTAGGTAAGTTCATTAAGATAAGCGGTAATTGAGAAAATATCACGTAACTGCTTAGATGCATAATTTGATATATTCGAATCATGAAACATACCAATTGATTTTTGTAGAATTATGTGTGAACCATCTGGGATGCCTAGAAGGAGATTGTGTCAAATAAATTATACAGGGGAAGTATTGTTATTGTTCTTTGCTTTTTCATTTATGCGCCTAAGAGTTGAATCTTGTTCCTTCATGCAGGGATTTACAAAACGCGTATTTTTGGGTCAGATGTGATGTACTGAACAAAGTGAATAAGCATCTTGGGAATTATCCTCAACCATATCATTTGCAGTGCAATTTGGGATCTCTATTCCTCCGGGAACAGTCTTGCCTCGACATCAGTACTGCTCTCCATGGATACAGCTATCCATGAGGATGATTCAGAAACAGTTGCAATGATCAAGGAACTTTTAGAGACTCGTATTCGTCCAGCTGTACAAGATGATGGTGGGGACATTGTATACCGAGGATTCGACCCAGATACAGGAGTAGTCAAATTGAAAATGCAAGGAGCATGTAGTGGTTGTCCTAGCTCATCGGTTACCCTTAAATCTGGTATCGAGAATATGCTCATGCATTATGTGCCCGAGGTTAAAAGTGTGGAACAGGACCGGGATAGACGAACAACTCATTACCGGGGCACACACTTTAAGTAACTACTTTTATAATGTTCCTTCAGTTTAATTTGCTTAGAGAGAGATGTCAATCAGGGGGAGACAGGACTTGTTCATTCCCCTCCATGGAAAGAGTGAGTAAAGTTGGATAGTAGTTTTGATGACATCCTAATAAATAGTTCGAATCAAGTAGTTTTTTCTTAAACAATGTGTATTTGTTTTATGAAATTCATCAAGTATTAAATTTGAAATCCAGTTATAGACAATTGATGTTGTCATTCTAGAATTTAGAAGCTATAAATCCTTCGAGTGACCCAGAGGTTTGAGATTGGGACTTTCATGTTGGAGGTCTCTAGATCGAAATCCCTTGCCAGCGAAAGCAAGGAGTTTGCCTTCTGGGTGGAGCTCGTCGCACCTGGCTTGCCTAGTGCTGGCTACCTCTTCTATGTAATTTGCGAGCTATTACATAGTAACGGGGTTTTTACCTTTTGCGGACCCAAAAAAATCGAGTAGAAGCTATAAAGTTGAAATGAGCTTATGAAGAGACAATTAGTGTGAAAGGTCATTTATTTTTCTAGTTTCATAATAAGTTGTTTCTCTAATTTTTAAGCACCTTATTCTTAGGTAATATATTTTTCAAAACATTTTGTTTAACCAAATGTGAGAAATTGAAGGGGTGAGTGACTCAAGAATGAAACTAGTGAAGTGTTTGTTTTATGCCCCAAATTTATTAATGATGAATTTTGTGATTTTATTCCCTTAAAACTATATTTAAAATCATTAAAAAAAAAGTTCAAATATGAGATAGACATAAAATAATTTAGTGATGAGCTGATATTTAAGTAGTCACAATCTCAAAATAGATGCATATTTAATTAGGGTTTCCATTTTTCTATTCATGATCAATTTGTCATCAAGAATATTAAATTAAAGAATATTTGTCAAACCTTTCAACTAATTGGACTTATCTAACCATTAAATGTTGTGGAAAGGTAGTGGATATGTATGATATAAATAATAGGATATTATTAAATTAGTTTCATATGATTTTTTTTTTTATTTTTTAGTTTAATAACTTTATTTACAAATAGACTGTAAAATTCTAAGCTCAAAGGATACTTTCTGTTATTTTATTTGGTGCATGTCAATTTTGATTATTCTATTAAAAAACTTACTAATTAGGAATCTATTTTACTAATTATATTTTGAAATTCTAAATTATTCTACTCATATTTTATTTATTAATTAGAGTAATATGAAAATTGATAGTAAGTTTATTTTAATTTGTTATAATAGAAAAGTAATTTTTTTGTACTCATCCAATTTAAAAAAAAGCACATACAATATAATTATGGCTCAATTATTTAAATTCACTTTTCAGACAATACTCCCAAAAAAAAAAGTTAACATGAAAAAAGTTTATCATGCCATTTTTCTCTTTTCAAAAAGAGAAAAAGAAATATTTCTTCTTTTATGAATGAAAATTTAAACTATTTAATTTCCCAATAAAAAGTAAAATAAAAAAACAAATTTCACAACTTACTTTGTTTGGTCTCCTATCATACATAGGATACCCCCATCTTTCTTATAGTGTTTATTTAGATTATAATTTTTTTAAAAAGGCTTAAGTCATCTGTAGCCACTTAAAGTTGTCCCTCATATTTCCCCTTAAACACCTCAACTTAAGGAATGTACCTATTGAACACTGAACCTAAAAAATTTATACCATTTGACCAAACTGACAATCATTAAAAAATCAATAAAAACAAAAACGCGTGTATTTCAACGCGAATTCATATTAATTTTACACTAATATGATTACACAGTGGCATTACATTTTAATTTTTTTAAAACCTCTATATATTAATTATCAGTCTTTTTAAAAATTAAAAAAAAAATTATCTTAGTTAAGCCCCACCCTCCCATTTTCTTTCCTCCTTCTTCAGAAACCCTTTTTGATTTCCATGGAGTTGGTTCGCTCCATCTCTTTCTTCTCTCATTGAGCTACACTACAATGACAACAACCATGTGTGTCTATTTAAGCTAAATAATCATCTCTCTTTTTCATTTCGATAGCATTAAATTTTCACTCTTTTCGTCACTTTTATACATTAGAAATTATTAATTAGATGACAAAAATTAACGGACTTTTGCCAAAAGATCTAATTCATATTTTTTTTTATCATTGTAATGAAACTTCGTCGAGATATTTGAGACGAAAATCTATATAAGAAAAAAGAGCAAAGCAGGAAAGACCATGAGGGGTGAGAGAACGAGAGGTAGAGGGAGGTGTGCGTGTAAAAAAAAAGAAGATAAAATGGTGAAAGAATGATATGATAGAAAGGGAAGAAGACAAACTATCCTTAGTCGTTTTTGTTAAATTATTTTTTTAAAATTAACTTAGGGGATATTAAGAAAAAAAGGCAAATATATTTTTAATAAATTCACGCGCTCAAAGAAAGTGAATTTACACGTTTTTTTTGCCATGTCAGCATTTTGTGTCAATAGAATGACATTTGAACAAATAAAGTGGTCAATATTGGCACAAGAGTTAGTTGAGGTGTCTAAATGAATTATGCGGACAACTTTGAGTGGCTGCAGATGACTTAGGCCTTTTAAAAATAATATAATTATCTACATATCGAATGTTCAATGGATAAGAAATTATTTTCTAAAAACCCATTTTTCAAGAAAATCTTTTTCATCGCACAAGACACTATTCATTTATTCGTTTTTTATTATTTATTATTAAAAAATTCTGAATTAATATAATAATATTAGATAAATTAACATTAGCAATGGGGATCGCCCATACTGACCAAATACTAACTAACTTTTTTATAAAATAATTTTTTTATATCATACTAAGCACATTTAAATTTATTTAAAAAATACACACACATATTTAAAATTTCAAAAAATAAAATAAAAAATGAAAAGTGATATACAAGAACAAGGCTAGTGCATGCCACAATCAATCAAACACACAGCAATCACTTTCCAACTTTTGTCATTTTCTTACATTTCATGATCCAATTCACTTTTTAGCACAATAATTTATTTAAAAAATAGCCACATTGGACACAAAACCTCAGTAGAACACACGATTCACTAGTGTCTACACGTGCAAACCACCCCCCTAACCCCACCACTACCCCCCCCACCCCCACCCTATTTGGGTGGTGAGTTTTTATTTTCAGAAGTAACTACCTCTTCAAAAGCAAATGTCAACTCTTTAAAGCATAAAGCAAGCTTGAGCTAGTGTTGGGTATGTGTCATGGTATACACATCAAAAAAATCAATCTTTAGATACCCTTTGGTTTAAATCTATAAAAAAAAGTCATAAAGTAGTTGTCTTTATATAACAGAAATTAGTTATTCCTAATTTTTTATTTTAATGTGTTGTTTCTTGAAGTGTTGAGATTGAGGGAGTAGGAAAAAAAAAGAAGAGAGATGGGGTTTGAGGGTATGAAAAAGTTGAAGCCTTTATTGCATTTGTTGTTGCCATTATGTGTTCATTGGATTGCTGAAGAGATGACTGTTTCTGTGCTTGTTGATGTTACTACTGGTGCTCTTTGTCCAGGCAAAACCACTTGTTCTGAAGCTATTTACATCAATGGTGTTCAACAAACAGTATGTAATCTTATTCTCTTTTACCTTATAGGGGTTGTTTTGTTTCGTGAGATAAAAAGGATAATAATCTCGATATAATTTTATTTCATATTTTGTTTGAGGTATTAGTTAATTTTGAGATTATTATATTTCATTTGTACTGATATGATGGGATTACTGTTCGATATAGAAGGCGAGATGAAATAATTTCATGAATATCCTTTGCTTATCACATCCCGTATACCAAATGACTCTTTACTGTTTGCATATTAATTTCTGTGAGGAATCTTGATATTGTTGAGCTTAGTGGATTAAGCTAAGATGGTCACTCACAAAAAAGTATATTTCCATGTGTTTGAACCATGAAAAAGAATCAATCCCATGAGGCGCGTGTTGAGACATAATATAATTCAGTAATTAAGTTTTGCTCTCCTTTTAACTTTTAGATAATTTGGTCACAGAATATAATATGGTAGCAGAATATATAGAAAGATAGATGTCCTGGTTGAAATTTCATTGGAAGACAATTTACGTGTGTTTGGCCCATGAAATAGAATCAGACCATGAGGCGCGTGTTGTGACATACTCATATAATTGAAGCATTTAAGGTGTATTCTCCTTTAAAAACTGAAGCTTTTAGATGTGATGGTCACCTAATTTAATTGTTTAGTTCTGTTTTGAGTGCTTGATTCTGTTATTTATTTGGAAATAGGACAGTGATTGAACATTTGAAAAAAAAAAAGGAAATCTTGCCCCTGGACTGAGTAAGGAGCTTGTTATTTAAAGGAAAGGCACTTGTTTCTTTAGTGGACTTTTCGTTGAAGTAGATACTAATATTAGTTGTATGAAACTATAATGTATCTTGTCGGGATGGTGGTAATGATTTTGTTCAGCATTGAACTATTCAGTTACATCTTCTTTTTCTTTTTGTCAGTGTTTAAGTAGAAGAACATTATTGTGATTCTTGATTAGTGTTTAAATAGATTTACCCGTGCTGCCTTAGCATTTTCTCGTCAAGGCTTTCTTATGTCTGCTTAGGACGGTGAAGTGTGTGTGGGGGGTGGGGTGGGGTGCAGGGTCACGTCAATTCAATTTGTTTTGTGTAACCAGCAGTGTGCGAAATTCTTTTACAGAAAGTGCAGCACCCATCCTATGGCTTTTTTTCTGTTCTATAACATTAATGAATGTTTTCTACACGCAGGTCGTTGGAATATTCAAGATGATAGTCCTTCCTATCCTAGGTCAGCTTGCAGATGAGTATGGGCGTAAACCGCTTCTTATCCTCACTGTATCTACAACAATTATTCCTTTCGGTACGTAATGCTACAATCATCAGTAAACATTTTGGTAATTTCTATCTGAAGTGTGCTTCCCACTTGATGGTGTGGCATAAACTTTTTCTGTATTCTGTATTCATTCTAATTGTTTCTCGACAAGATTGAGTGGAGTGGTAAATTTGACAAAGAAAAATATGTTTCCAAATTACTGAGAGAATTTCTAATGTACTTAAACTTCAAGAGAACTGAACTTGATCATCAGGGCCAACTAGTCAACTATCCCGTGTTCTATAGGTTACTAATCTTTTCCTGATTTAGGTGATTATGCTTACTGGGGCACGTCTGACATTAGCATTTTGACTTGACTTTAAAGTGCATTTATATGGATTTGTTCTATGTAAGGACCTCTATATCACTGTTTGTTCAGCTGAGGGTCTTTTGGAAACAGCCTCTCTAGGCCTACCTGCGCTCTACCCTCCCCAGACTCCACTTGTGGGATTACACTGGGTTTCTCGTTGTTGTTGTCCTATGTATGGATAATTCTTATCATGTTTATTAATGCTCATTCTCGCTGTCTCTCTTTTCTAACCTTCCAGGTTTACTCACCATCAATAAGTCAAGGGAAATGGTCTATGCTTATTATGTCTTGCGGACGATTTCCTATATCATAAGTCAAGGGAGCATTTTCTGTATCTCTGTTGCTTATGCGGTAGGACTTCCATTTTGTAATTTGCTGACAACATTAAGCCTGCATTATTTATCAAGAATCTAACTGCAGATTTTCTGTTGGTTTTCAGGCAGATGTAGTTGACGTGAGTAGTAGAGCTGCAGTGTTTAGTTGGATTACAGGCCTTTTTTCTGCATCCCATGTTCTCGGGAATGTCCTCGCACGTTTTCTTCCCGTGGGCTACATTTTCCAGGCATGTTGGTGTTATAGCTAGACCAATTTTGTGAACCATGTTTCTATTATTCTTACTTATCGCGTCCATCCTAATGAACTTGCCTCCTTCAGGTTTCAATAGGTCTCTTGATCTTTGTTCCTGTTTATATGACGCTGTTTCTAGAGGAGACTGTAGCACCAAAAACAGAGGTGAACCGAAGTTCGACACTAAAGAGCAATACACTTAAGATTGTCCAGGAACGATATAACTCAATGAGATATGCTGCAAATCTGGTCACTAGCAGGTAATTTTTCACGTGCCATTCATTACATTTCAGATTCTACTAGCACATGTTGATTTGGAGCACATAAAGATAGATTCAGAATAACTTGTGTGTATTTTCTAAACGACATTTTATTGTTCTCCGCAGTCCAACACTGAAGTGCATTTCTCTTGTATCTTTCTTCTACGAGTTGGGAATGTCCGGGATCAGCAGTGTTTTGCTGGTATGCCACCTGCTCCTTTGAATCAAACAACGTCCCTCCCATATTTGTTCCGTCCTTCAGAATCACCAAAATATTAGTACAATGATGAGTTGTTGTTACCTTTTCAAGGAATAACAGTGTGAATTCTGACTTTTTCTACATTGATTGGAGACTTATATTTGTTATTCTTAATTATGCAGTACTATTTGAAATCGGCTTTTGGATTCAACAAGAATCAGTTCTCAGAAATTTTGATGATGGTGGGAGTAGGTTCCATAGTCTCACAGGTATACAGAATTTTGAGCCTCGAGTTCGTTGGACAGCTATATTGAAGCCATTCTGGCTATATATCTTTAATAGACTATTTCATATCTGCATGTGAGTGTGTGTTCTGGGTGCGTTCTGGGGTGACGGTACATATATAAATATAGTAGTGTAATTTCTATTTTGTTTTACTTACATTTTTCCAGATTGTGGTGCTTCCTCTTATCAATCCTCTTTTTGGGGAGAAAGTGATACTTTGTCTGGCCTTGCTTTCATCAATAGCCTATGTAAGTTCCCTTGATCAATTTTTGTACGGAAGCAGACGCTTATTCTGAAGGAAAAATAACCTCATACCGCACTCTGTTTTGCAGGCAATGCTCTATGGATTAGCATGGGCACCTTGGGTACGTTACTAATTACTTAAAACAGAATGCCGACTCTTAAAAATGAGAGAATGATGATAATGAATGCTTAATTGTTCCATGAGGGTCATATCTATGCATATCCTCTTCTTTTTAGTAGCATTTTACGACATAAGCAAATTGCTTTTGATAAGAGAAGAAGAAAATAACACGAAAGGATATGAATGAAAGTCGCATTTCAAATGCACTAATAGACCAAACTCTTTCGTGTGGGTAACTAATTGCATATAACAAAAGCTGTTTTAACATTTTCACTAATTGACTGTCTTTGCTAACACAGGTGCCATATTTAAGTGCTTCTTTTGGGGTCATCTACATCCTTGTTAAACCTTCTGTGAGTAATTCCTCCGAACTTCATTCATGATTTCATATTAAGTTGAAGAGCTTAATACTTGCGGATTTTCTTCTTGATAATCCCGTATCCTTATACTTTCTCGACAGACTTATGCTGTAATATCTAAAGCAGCACTTTCAGCAGATCAGGTTAGTGAAATCATGTGATTTTAGTCTTTTAGCATAGTATTCTTCATGCATCTCTACCTAATACACGTCGAAGTCCTGGAAAATAAAAGCTAATAAAATGACCTGCCTCAGCTTTGACACGGCAAGAAGATGTTAATTTTAGGAAACTCCGCGTAGACTAACTCAAATCAGTGTTTTTTGTCCAAGATCTGCCTTACTTGTAGTTGTAGCTAGCTAGCAAGCTTAAGATGATATGTTACGAGAATCCCATTTTCGCCTACTTTACTGTATAATTACGTGCTGACGTGCTGTCTTCTCATTCGTATTACAGGGCAAAGCACAGGGCTTTGTTGCTGGTATTCAATCAGTCGCGAGTTTGTTATCTCCAATTGTAATGAGTCCATTGACCTGTAAGTCATCTTCTATTCACTTAAACACGAAGAACTCTAGATGCATCTTAATCAAATCGCGTTTAATCACTGACACAACGTTCATCCAGCATGGTTTTTATCCCGCGATGCACCTTTCAACTGCAAAGGATTCAGTATACTCTGTGCTTCTTTATGCATGGTAAGCTGTTTTTCCCCTTCTTTTCCGCGACTTCTTCATCTGTCATATACTTGTTGATGTTAAAGCTTTACCTTGAACAAACTCTATCAGGTCATTTCACTGTGTTATGCTAGCGACGCTAAAAGTTGAGGCACCACGAGAGAGGACCTTCAATGAAAATGCAGAGAACATCGAAGCACCACTTTTGACATGATACTTTTGAGACGTTGGTGACCATTTTACCAAATTCTCTATGCTATAGGCACCCGAGGATGTCCCTTTATACAACGATGATAAGTCTGGTCTACGATCTACGTACGATAGAGTTGTAAATCTTATGAAGCTAAGTCTGATCTTAGATTAGAAAGAAGTGTATTATTCATCTTGTATTAAAATTTGTAGCTCTTCAATGTATCACTTAATTTTTTTGGTCTAAATGATAAATGTTGGTTTGTACTTTGTATTTTTGTATATATGATATTGGGGTTATGCACATTATATTAGTGAATTCAACAACTTGCTTTTTACCATTCCAAGAATGAGCTCGATGTGTGAGTTAAGTGTACGACACGATTATATATTACATCAGCTCATCTGATTTTATTTCTTTAGCTTGTGTGAATACGTGTTATCAACTCCATGCAAATAACAAGTATGGTTTTATGTAGAAGTCTATAATATTTACGCTTAATTAATATATAAATGTTGTTTATTTGAATAATGTTTTTTATTTTATTTAATTGTAATTAATAAAAATAATATATTTTACTTTATTAAATCAAAATGACTTAATAAACAAGAACAAACAACAGTCCAAACTCCACATAACTTTCAAAAGCTGTTTTCTTTATTAAAATGTATCAATTTCATGCAATTAAATATTCAAGATATAGAAAGTTTGTTTCTTTGCCATTTATTAATGATAAATAATGAAAAAGTAAAAGTAAAGAGTTATAAATAAATGAAAAATATTTTTTATCAAATAGACTTAATAGGAAGATAAGACAAATAAATTAAAACATTATAAGGTCTTGTTTTATCATGTTGTGATACGGAAAACATTTATAAATTCCTTAGTTTCTTTTACATAATTTTTAGCCTTTAAGATTAATTAAATGCTTTGAAAGTTAGTAAACTATAAAAAATAATAAAATTCCACCGATTTTATGGACAAATTAAAGACCACTCCAAAACACGACACAAGCAATTTTATTTTTTACAAAAATGGTAAAGTGGGAAAAAGAAATATCATTTTCTCCCAAAAATAGGATTATTACCTTTAAATCAACTAATTATTAATTTAAAAAAACTGGTCTAATAAGTCATTACCATTGAGCCAATATAGTGGAGTATTACTTTATTGGTGGAATAAAAAAAGGGAAAAATAGTTGCTCTTTCAATTTAAGTTACATTTTTCGTTTTTCAAGAGTAAAATAATTTAAGTTTGATAATAAAATTGCCTCGTGAAATCTTCAGTTTTTTCTTTTGAAATGATTGACAATTAAAATTTTTTTTTATTTAAATCTCAAAATCTAAAAAATATCAGGTAAATTAACACAGAGTCTGTATTATTTTATTCCAACTTGTCATGCCAAAAGTCAAGCTTCATGCCTTTAACCAATTTGTCATTATCTCATCTTTCCATTTTTCTAACATATATTGTTCTAATTTCTATATACTTTTTTTTGAGCTATTGAGATTTTTGGAGGAAAAAAAAATCAAGAAAAATGGAGGGTAATATAAGTAGAGAACAATTGAAAATAATTATGCATTTACTGTTACCATTATGTATTTATTGGACTGCTGAAGAGATGTCTGTGTCTATTATTGCTGATATTACTACTAATGCTCTTTGCCCTTCAAAAGCCACGGGACGCGCAAGCGAGGACAGCAATGGGGGCAAAAAGGGGACGGGGGGGGTCGTTGGGGGAAAGAGCGGGGCCTCTATTTAATTGGATTGTTGACGGTGTTCGAGTCAGTTTGTGTACATTATATACCTGTCACATTCCACTAACAACAGTTAACTTTATTCACCAAGGCTAGGACAAGTATACCTGGTGTTCTTTTGTCTTTGCTAAAATTTGAATTTTGGACCTCGTGGTTCCCAATCACTTCATTGGCTATTAAGCAATATTATGTTAATTGTTCGTATTTCATTCATTCAATCGTTGTGCTCCTAGGTACCTGTAATTGTGATCTGTTTGCTAGTATCAAGGGGTCTTTACGTAGAAACCTCCGTGAACTATAATTGTTTTTTCTTTATGGTTTTTCCGCTTTTCACAGCTGCTCTTTTCGTACCTCCGGATATCTGGTGCCAAATTGTTGCCCCTTTTCTTTGATAATAGAGTTGGCTATCTTTGTGGTATTGATTGTACTAGTTCGTCAAGAGGGATGGACGAGTGAAATGAGGTAAAACGATTCGATTAACAAAAAAGAAGAGTAGCCTCCTTAGAACCTGACAAAGTCATTATGAATGAATTCTCGAGCAATTCTCAACCAACATATGTTATTCATTCCTGTAAAGATTATAACTCATAATAAGACGCCTTATCGCTCGGTGGGGAGCGGGATGAGTGATACATCTGGCGAACGCTGGTGAAGAACGCAAGCAAACATCCTTGGGTGCTTTTGTTTAATTCATTATATGTCAATATGCCCTGCAAATTCTTCTTGATAGGGGTGTGACTAAGAATTAAACATATGCGCCTCTTCTTATGCTTTACACAATTTGTTGGATGTTGCATTTGTAGAATAATTAGTTATGGGAGGAGTTATGATTGTGTGACCATATCGTTTAGAAGCTTAAATTGTTACAGAGAACACATTTTTATTTACGTTTTATTGTATCGTCAGCGCTCTCATTCATCTATTTGGTTAAGTCATGGGTAGGTTATATGTTTTGAGTAATTCCTCCATTGCATCTTTAGTGGATTGTGCACTATGGCTTGTAAAGGTTCGCTAATTTGTAATACATAATTTTACTTCAATATTTTGATGAGTTTTGTCTGGCATAGTAGCTCGACTCGGTTTCTTATAGGACCATTCCTTGACTAAGAGTTATACGTGAATGGCGAAAAGATAAATAAAGAAATGACGACTTTCAAAGAACGTGATCAAGTTATATAGGTTCAGGCCTTTGAAATGCACAAACACTGTTACTTGTTAAAATCAGCATGATTAGTATGTCCGTCCTCTCTATTCGTTCCGATGGACTGTTTCATCAAGTTTTATGCATATCTCTGCAACTGTAGGTGGTTGGAATTTGCAAAATGGTTGTCATTCCAGTCCTTGGTCAACTAGCTGATGAGTACGGGCGTAAACCTCTACTCCTTTTAATCGTATCTACTGCTATTTTTCCCAGTGGTATGCTCTTTCTTCTTAATTTTACTTTGATAAGCTTGTAGGAATCGAAAGATAAAAACAATTACATCTCGCCATCATATTACCTTTTGCATTCGATTTCATGACCATTGCCCGAGCTATTGTGTAGCATTAGTTGTTGAATCGATTTCTATTAGCAGGATGAGAAGTTCTAGTTGTGATGTACGATATTCATTCTATTGAAAGATGCATTCGCAATTGTTTCACGATTAACATGATGGAAATATTCGTCAAGCATCGAAGAAATTCACAAATATACTCTTTCGTATCTCTTTGATGTATAGTAGCCACCAAATTTGTTTAACTTCATGCTTCTGTGATTCTTTAAAATGTTTCTGTAGTGCTATTGATGATCTCTTTTCTTTGTTTCAGCTATATTGGCTATAGACGAGTCGAAAGGATTCGTCTATGCTTATTACGTGCTGCGGATGATTTCTCATATCATGAGTCAAGGAAGTATTTTCTGCATTTCTGCAGCTTATGCAGTAAGATATCTATCCTAGATCCTGTCTCGAATGCGGTCTGAAGTCTATATATAAAGAACAGAATTTTTTTGTATGCAGGCAGATATTCTTGATGGTAGAAGCAGGGCTGCAGCTTTCGGTTGGATGCACGGAATTTTATCTTTATCGCATGTTTTGGGAAACTTTCTTGCTCGTTTACTTCCTGGATCCTACATATTCGAGGCATGTCTGTTTGATTTCACTTTTTTCTGCAGTTGCTTTGATTTCTCCATATTGAAGTGTCATATTTCAGGTTTCGGTGGCACTTTTGATCATTGCTCCAATGTACATGCTAATCTTTCTTACCGAGACAGTTAAATTAACTCCAGACGTTAACCAACATTTACGTTGGTCAAGCAAGGCATACCAACTTGTTCAGGATCGGTATAGCTCAATGAGATACGCATTACATGTGGTAACAAGCAGGTCTTACAGTTGTTTTATTTGAGTTTCTTCCATATTGTACTTTCGACTTTTCTCTGGGATAGGAGCATGATTCGAAATTTCTTTTCCTTTTTCGTATGGAGACCTTGGTTTCGGAAAATAAGTCCTCGTTCATATTCCTAAATGATTCGTTTGTTTTTCCTCCACAGTTCAACTCTCAAGTGCATTTGTCTGGTTTCGTTCTTCTATGACATGGGAATGTCTGGTATCAGCAGTGTATTAATGGTAAAATTGTGTTTTCATCTAAAACTGCAATTACTTAAGTCTGAATATTTAAGGGAAACTAAGAACTCATCGGAATATCTTCCTCATGATCTTACAGTACTATCTGAAGTCAGCATTTGATTTCAACAAAAACCAATTCTCGGAAATTCTGATGATGGTGGGAGTAGGTTCAATTATCACTCAGGTATTCTTCACAGAGATTCTAGACCTGTTTTCTGTTTTACGAATACTAGTCTTTGCGAATTTAGCTGTTATATCTGGAACCTGCATAAAGGTTCGTTTGGTAGGATGTGTTAGAGAATCTAATATACACTCTATTCATCGTTATTACTAATACATTATATTCAGTACTATTCTTATACACTCTACCAAACAACCCTTAAGATTCTCCATCTCTTTATGTGAGTGACAGAAGTCCATTTCCTCGTTTTAGTACGAAACCTTCTTATCTGATTTAACTGACTATGAAGTTATTTGATTATTTTGTTGCTCGTGAATCATGATCATTCCTTTTTTGAACTTCTTTCAAGATGCTGGTTTTTCCTCTAGTTAACCCATTAGTTGGAGAAAGAGTGGTACTCAGAATCGCCTTGCTAGCATCAATAATATACGTAAGTTGAGTTTACTAACTCATTTTATCACTTGTTAACAATTAAAATTGCTTGCTACAAAGCGTCTATCCTTACGTTATATATATGAACAGGCATTGCTTTACGGCTTAGCATGGGCATCGTGGGTATGTAATCTCGAATCTATCACCTGCTTTATGTAAATTGCTGTCCTTAAAGTTTCTTTATCCCTTGCAAAGTATCCACACGTAGTGTGTATCGGAAGATCAAAGGAAGCATTAATTTGATGATTTTATTTAACTTAAGAGCAGCTGAATTCAGTACTCTTTACTATTGCATAAGAACACGAGATAGAAGAACGTTGATGAATTCTTACATTGTTGGGGGAACTAGACATTTATCTCCTTCCAGTACTCCAATAGGGTTACGTATTGACTCCTCTAATAGCTTTTTCGGCTAAAAGATTGTGAGATGACATGATTTTGACTTTGAACTCGTTCATTCTGTTACAGGTGCCTTACTTTGGTGCTTTATTTCGGATGGTTTATATACTAGAGCGCCCTTCTGTAAGTAGTACATCAAAAAATGTGTTGTTTACGACATTTTAAAACATCGTGCAATGATGTTTCATTGATAATCTCGCCTTTTTCTGGTTATTTTTGTTTATCACAGACTAATGCTCTTGTATCTAAAGCATCAAGCTCATCTGATCAGGTTAGTAAACTGCAACTATCGGTCTAACATCTCTGATACACGCTACTGAAACAAAATGTCTGTCCCGTTGAGTATGAACTAAGAAAAGTCTATTGAAGATACATTTCTTAGTCACCACGAAACATACTTGAAGATACGTTTATTAGAAAAGTTCAGTCGATTGCTGTTCTTTACGTGACAGGGCAAAACTCAAGGAGTAGTTGCTGGTGCAGAAGCAATTGGAAGTTTTCTAGCCCCTCTTGTAATGAGTCCATTGACCTGTAAGTAAAAAAACGCGTCTTTCTTTCTTTCTTTCTTATCGAAGATCTTGTCTTGACTCGATTTCATTCTTCAATCGAATCTTGTTTGGCTTGATATTGTTGCAGCTTGGTTCTTGTCTAGCAATGCACCTTTCAACTGCAAAGGTTTCAGCTTGATATGTGCAGCTTTTGCTTTGGTAAACTTTCTCACACATTTTAATCATGTTAGATATAGAGGCCGAGTATTATAGTTAACGAGCGTTCAACTGAACCCATTGCTTTTGGGATTATGCAAAGTAGTAAATGTACATAAGATTTGACACGATTCTTGGATTCGCCTCTGGTTAGACATGCATTATATCGTCTTGCTATAAAACATTTTTTGTGACTTTTAACTCTAGAAACGCGATGTGTTAGGCGATGGCATTTTATTTTGCTTGGATACTACCAGAAGCACCATCAACACAAGAAGAAAATAGAGAAAGCGTGGAAGCACCGCTTCTAGCATAAATATAAGACCAAATTTTTCGCTCGTCACGGTGTGATGAATGAATTCTGTAGATAGAGAAGATTGTTAGGTCGGTGAAAATGAGAAAACTTGGCTGTAGGTCACACCATGCTGTAGGATTTGGATCTAGACATTTTAACTAGTGTTTTTTATGTTTTGAATCTGTTTTGTAAATTTCGGGCTCGCCCACGAATAATATTTATAAAATGAATATTGTAAATGTTTTGTACCTTGTGTAATTGTAACTATTTGGATTGAAATGAAAGGAAAGATTTTTTTTAAATTTTTTTTTGGGTTTAAAATGGAAGAGAAATAGAGAAAATGGCAAATATTAAGAGAATTAACATTATTATTTTTATTAAGAGAAATAATATATTCCTTCTTTGTATCATTATTATGAGAGAGTCCTTTGAGTTTGATTAAAGATAAAGTATGAATAATACTAACACCAACTCTTCATTTTTTTTTTTGAGATTCAAAGAATCATATATATTTATGCAATAAAGACTTTTAATTTAAGAATATAAAAAAGTGAATAAAATTCTTTTAATCATTAAATTATAGAGTTATTTTCTTGAATCCAAGTTTGGAATCTTCTTCTTGTTTTTTCTTTGTTTTTTTTTCCTTAAAAATAAAATTACTATTCCCTTTGTCTCAATCTAACATATACTGTTCATATTTCGAGAGTCAAATAACCTTTTTTATCGTATATTTTTTAAATATTTTAAACTTTTACTATTATAATTTATAATACCTTTTTATGTAGTTTCTAAATATGTAAAGTATTTGTAAAATTTTTTAGAGATTGTATTTTCAAATGCACATCAAAATAAAGAAGATCGATCCTTGAAATCCGATCAATGCCATATAAATTAAGACGAAAAAAATAATTTTTTTTTCAATTAACTAAATACTCAATTTTTTAACTCCCAAACTTTAATAGAAAAAAACAATTAAATAATACATAAAGAAGTAATCTTTATATCAAAGAAACCTCACTAGATAGAGTTGAATTGCAAAAAATTGTGTTTGCCAATTTTTTTTTGGAGTGTTTAGTGAAGAAAAAAGAATGAAACAGAGGACTATTATATAGCAATGAAAAAATAACCCTCCCCCTCCACCCACCCCCACCACCCACAAATTGATACAATTAAATACATTTGGGTTCATATATTACCCTGAGAACTAATTTAATACCACCCCACTGATTTTTCTTAAACCATAGGGAAATTTGTGATAATGAGAAGGGTATTTATGTCATTTACTATATGACTTATACTATCAAGAATAAAAACAATATAAAAATATAATTAAATACTTTTTCCTAAAAGTTCAAAACAAAATTTTGTCCTGTACTCAGCTAATTTCACATTTTCCTCAAAACTAGGACTAATACGCCCTCTTTAACTTAATTTACACATTTTTATTTTTTTAACAAATAATAATAATAATAATAATAATCATAATACGTAATAAAATATAATTACTCCAATATTAATAATAATAACAACAAGGGCCCAACCTTCCCTGCCAATTACGAATCAATCATCTTTACGGAGATTCAAAATAGGAAATCCCCTTTTTAGGAATCTTGACGCATCTACTTGACAAAGGACTCTGATAAAAAAATTATTTCTATATAAATAGAATCAGGCATTACCCTAAACCTTACATTCGATTTTTTTTTACAAGCTATAGATAGCTATGCATATTCACGATGTTCAAGAGGAAATTCTTGTTAGACTGCCAGTAAAATCTCTTGTTCGATTTAAGTGTGTTTCAAAATCTTGGAATTTATTAATTTCCGAACCTTATTTTAAGAAGAATCATCTCAATAATGCCGATTCCCGAAAATTTCTTATTAGCCGAGCAGGTTATGCTGAGGATGATCCTTTTACCTTTCATTCGTCCTCTTTGTCCTCCATTCAACTTGTTCATGATGATATACAACTTCTCGATTGGCCTTTAAACTCTAAAACAACTCATGCTAGGGTTTGTTGTTGTTACGATGGTTTATTTCTCATGGGGATTTGGAGTCATGATATTGAAGAGGATCATCCTTCCATATTATTGCTATGGAATCCCGCCACAAGAGAATCAACAATACTTTCCTCTTCAGAATTACCGTTACCGCCAATAGATCTTTCACTTTATGGTCTAGGATATGACTCTACTACGAACGACTACAAAATTGTTAGAATTAACAGGCATACAGATTATACACCGGATGAAATTCTCGTATTGAAAAGTGGATCTTGGAAAAAAATAATCGGTGAAACATCATCCAGGTCAATTTGTTCTGACAGCAGTATTATGTATGGTTTGGTATTTTTACATGGAGCATTTCATTGGTTAGGTTGCGATTGGGCCGATTTTTATTCCAAGTATGTTATGATTTCATTGAATATTTCAAATGAGATGTACGAAGAGATAGCCGTACCTGAAGTAATACACTCATTCCATAGTTATCCTGGTGCATCGGTGTTAGGAGGAATGCTTTGTTGTCATTGTAACCAGAACGGAGTTTTTAATTTATGGACCATGAAAGAGTACGGAGTTAAAGAATCATGGATTAAATCCTTCACGATACCCAATGAAGGGATGCCAATATATAGGTTTCCAGATGGTGAAGTGTTACTAATTTGTAACATCATAAAAAATGGTGCATCGGGAAGTATATTTAGGACATCTGACGGAGCATTCAGATTAAGCAATCGAGTCTGGCCGTTAGATGATATGAATTCATCTATGCTTCAAGATGGTTTTGTTTATACAGAAAGTTTGATCTGTCCGAAATTAAATAATTAAATTTGGATACATATTTTGTCCCATTTTTATAATTACTTAAATATTGTAATGACTATGTATCATGTATTTTTCTTTGGCTACTTCACTTTGTGAAATTTTAGTATGTATATGCGTTCCACTAATTGTATGCAATTCTGATATTATAATTATCAATTAAAATATAAACAACTTTGACACTAGCCATGTCTTTGGATTTTAATAAACCTGACGAACAAGCAAAGTATTGAAACTAGATGATAAAATTTTATTTGAAAATATAATTTGAATTTCTTTAAAAAAAAATCATTGAAATTAAAATTCATAATTTTTGAATTTTATCAAAACTTCCTCAACTCTAGTATGATCCTATCAATTGAGCAAACCGTAATTCATAAACAAGATATTGATATGTATTTCTATGGACCACATTAATTAATAAAATACACATCACCATATTTTATTTTATTTTTTGTATAAGTGAATGTTTGAGATTGCGTTTTGTCTTACATTATCCTATAAGGATCTATTGATTAAAAAAAGATGAGCTTTCATTTATAGTCACTCATAAATAGCCTAATTGAAACGAGAGAGGCGAGTGATAGAGGGTAAAGAATGAATTGTATGTATATCGGCTAGATAATTATATATTATACATATGTATTTGTATATATGTCAAACGAAATTGGATGAGGGAGGAGAGAGGCGAACGAGATTGTGAGAGGAAGGAGAGAGGGAGGAAAGAAGGCATACAGAGTGGAAGAAAGATGAATTGTATATATATATCGATTAGATAATTGTATATGATATATTTAAGAGGCAATATTACATGTTTTAAATCTACTTTTAAAACATTACTACTTATAATATTTTAATTTCAAGTTATAACAAATTATGTTTTATTTAAAAATCAATTAAATTCCACTATATTGAATAATTAGACCCCGGACTTTTTTTTTTTTGATAATTTTGTGTCCCTTTTTAATTTACGTGGTACAAAACTCAATTAGAATTTCATGACAAAATAAATCTCTTTCACACCTCTTATAATAATATGTTAGTATGGTTTAACATTCTTTTATTTTTCCAATTACTTACATGCACACTGAACACTAATTAAACCATTTAACCAATGTTGTTTCATATATTTTCGTCGTTAGAAGGTGGAAGATGGATATATATAGCAAAGTAGCTCGAAGATTTGTCGGGATTTTAAGACGTTATCTAAAATAAAATAAAAAAGCAAAAAAGCGTGTGAATATTTTTATGAAAAAGATGATAAAAAGTAAAGTAGCTGATAGTTTGTTGATTCTGGCTTTAAGCGCAAGAGCAAATATATAAGTGTGGATCCTTCTATTGGAGAAAAGGCGAGCAAAAAGACAACCTAGCTGTAGCTCAAAGCTTATCTGAGGGATTTAAGTGTAAAAAGCAAATAAAACGTGGACCTTTAGTTGAAAAGGCGTTTTATAAATTAACAAAGCAAGTAGTTGAAGATTTGTCGGGGCTTTAAGCGCAAAGAGCAAATAAAGTGTGACCTTTATTGAGAAAAGGCGACAAAAAGCAAAGTAGCTCGAAGATTTGTTGAGGCTTTAAAGCGCCACAATCGCAAAAATAACGTATAAAGCCGTCTGTGGTTTGTTATTGAGAAAAAGGCGACAAAAAACAAAAAAAAACTTGAAGATTTGTTAGGGTTTTATGCTCGAAGAAAATAAAGCGTGAGCTTTATTGAGATGAGGTGATAAAAAAGCAAAAAAACATGAAGATTTATTATGGCTTTAAGCACAAAGTACAAATAAAACGCGAGCTTTATTGAGAAAAAGGCACAAATAAAGAAAACATACAAATATATAAACCAAGAAATTGATTATTTTTACTATAAAGTGATTAAATACAATAGTTTAGTGTCTTCGCTTCTTCATTATCTATGAGTGATTTTTTTAACCATAGGTATATCAACTTGATAGAAACATAAAATTAAAAAAATAATACATAAAAGTCTTAATCAACACAATAAAAGACCTCTATTTTAATTCAAATGGAGAATATTTTATAATTTTTTTAGCAGCCATTTTAGAACATATAATTAGGCAATTAAAGAATATTAATAAAACACAAAACGTAAACCCAAAGCAAAAAACAAAAGAAATAGTCTCCTTAACGTAGCATCAACGACTTCGAATGATTCTTATCAACAACAACAAAAAAATATTTGTCATAAATCTAATTATTCAAATAATTATTATGATACGAAAATTTATTTATACTCAATATTTATACTGAATCATATGATATAAAATGTACACACAATTATTACTTTTGGATTCAAATTTTAGTTACGTGATACATAACAAATTATTTGTCAAATACAAATTGTTATTCCAACACAGTTAAAAGTGCTTTTAAAATTAATTAGTCATATATACATTGTTAAATTTTATCCTCAACAGATCACAAAAATTTAACCAAACAAACTATCAAATATTTGGATTAAATGATATAATTATTTTTAATTTTATTTATTAATTTAAAATTAAGTGCTGTTCGATTTTGAGTTGAGAATGAAAAGTGAGTGGGATGACCTTCTCTAAACTTTACATTTACAAGAACTTTCTAAAAAGGCAGACCAAGGAAAAACCAAAGGGCCGGGAGATAAGGTAGGGGGAGAGAGGTGAGAGGAGGCACTGTTTTTCTTTTTATTATTAATCCCAACTCCACAACAACCCAAAAGTCTTCTAAATTTCACAATTAATATTTAAGCATCTATTAATAATTCATTACCATTAATTTCCTTTCTCCAAAGAGCATAATTTTCTCCTATTTATTTGCTTTGCTTATTCACGTACACACATTTTCAATTTTGAAGTATTTTAACGTTTGGTTCATATCTTTGATTTGATTTCTTGATTTATTTATAAGTATATTTTCGCTCAATTATATTGTTGTTTTGTTTACAGGTATAAGGTACGTAACGAATCTTGTTTTTGGGAATTGAGCGATTGATTTCAAATAAGTCGATCGCTCACATCTATATATAAATTCGTTGAGTTAAGAATCGCAGTTTGTTTGAAAGAAAAAAAAGTCAGGGCCAGGCAAAGAAAAAAAGGAGGAAGGACAGGACCTGGAGGAAAGAGGGAGAGGGGAGAGAAGGGGGTGGTGGTCCCCAACCCCCCGCATCCCCTACCGCCCCTCCCAACCCCACCTCTAGCCCGACTTGATACACCTTTTTCCCCATCTTCCATCCCCTTTGGTAGCCCTACAACTTTGAACCTTTGTTCCAAATGCTACAAGGATCATTGCATGAAAGAGCAACAATCGCGAACCGCTCAAGCTCGCAATGGAAAAGACTCGTCCCCAACAACAACAATCTGAATCAACGTCTACGTACATACCATGTACAAAGCCGTTACCAATTCTTGAAGTCTCACAACCACGAGAGACAGAGATTGCAACTAGGGCTCCTCAGGTGCAGTCAGATACCGCAGCTGAGGTTCCTCAGGTGCAGTCAGATATTGTAGCTGAGGTTCCTCAGGTGCATACACAATTGAATGATGTAGCCGATCAAGCTCCTCAAGTGCAATCAAATCGTTGTGCCACGTGTCGAAAACGGATCGGATTAACGGGTTTCAAGTGTAGGTGTGGGGTCACATTTTGTGGTTCACATAGGTACCCTGAGCATCATGGTTGCACCTTTGACTATAAGTCAATGGGAAAGGTGGCAATTGCCATGGCTAATCCATTGGTTAAGGCTGAAAAGCTACACAAAATTTGATTAATTAATTAATTAATTAATTAAGGAGAATTAATATGAACCATTTGATCCATAAATTGGTTGATCAAACGGCCAAGATTGTTGCTAATTAAGCACAAGTTGGTGGATGGACTTTGATTATATATAATTTTCTTTTGCACATTCTGTGAAAGTAGTTATTTCATTAATTTAATAATGTAAGTTAGGATATATTTTAATATTGTATGGTTAATTGTAGGATTTTATTTCTCTAATTTTCTTAATTCTTCATTACTAGTTTATTATTTGCTACATAATCCAGACTCAAAGACAAACCTAAATTTTATAATCATATATCATGGATTATCATTAGCAATCATGATCATAATTTTTTATTATATAATTCATCATTAATCATCATTATTATTAATTAATATTATTAATCAACATTCACGATCAAAATCATTATTACTGTCAATTATCATTGTTAATTAACACTTCTGATAACGTACCACCAATTGTATTATCAATAATATAATGGAATAAATATTATTATGAGATGTAAATTAACTCTAGCGTCTTACCTTTAAAAGAGAATTATAATTTTTTAAAAATATATTACTATAATACTATACAATTTACCTCACTAAAAATATCAAATAAAATTTAAAACATAATTTGTGTAAAAATTATTTTACGAGTTTTAAACACGAAAACTCAAATATATTTAGAACGCAAGTCTTATAAAACTAAGGTTTATGCTTTTTATAATTTTAACATTTATCACTTGTTGATAGAGCAAACTGCAAAGTGAGCCATGGAAGTGACACTCCCTCACTCATCTTCTTCTTCACTCTCCATAATCTCTACATTATCAGCTAAAACCCTAAAACCCCATTTCAAATTCACCCTAATTTTGCCTAATAAATCATCAAAAAATCTCTTTTCTTCTGAATTTTGTTGTACTTGTGTGATTTCAAGAAACAGGGCAACTTCAATAACAGCTTCTTCTTCATCTATTACATCCATTTATCCATCTTTGCCCAATTCTACTTCAACTCAAAGCCACTGGATGGTTCTCATGGAAACCCCTCCCAATGGGGTCAGTTCCAAAATTGAGGTTATTGATTACTATGTTGAGACCCTTGAAAGAGTATTAGGCAGGTGAGTATGTTTCATTATCTTGAAAAAAAATCATTTTTTTATGTGTTTTAATAAGTTTTTGCAAGTGTTTTTGGTTAGTGCTTATAAGTTATATGATTGGTAGAATATGTGCTGATAAAATTTGAAAATTTTGTAGGACATAATATATAAATGTGTTGTTTTAACTTTGCCTCAGTTCGCATATACACCAGCTTAAGTAGACACTTAAGCTTGTATAGAGTTGAACAAGTAGATACGTACGTCCTACTTGGGGTTCTATGTGGCATCCTAAATGGTGTGCTTGTGTCTTATGGCACGTAGGACGTATGTGCAACTTGTTCAACTTTGTATAAGTTTAAGTGCTTATTTGTGCACACTCAGAGTTGGAGGGCGTAGATGCTGGCTGATGCCAAGTTAAAAGGCTTATTTATGTATTATGCCTTTGTGGAACTATTTCTTCCTTTTGGTTGTTGTTTTAGGTAACTATTGTCAAATGCAATTGGAAGCTTGTAATTTGAAGTGTGCAATTGTTAGCCGACCAAACTGACTGCTTATACTTACAGGATATACAATGGGAGCATTTACATATTGTGCTGCAGATTTTGGAAGCTTGACCAGATAGGCTATTATTCATATCGCGTAGAGAGATCTTATTCTAATCTTGATTCTTGTGTTGCCGCATATCCATCTTATCAATCACATCTTTGTGACACTCATCTTGTGGATGTGTAGGATTTTAGTAGCCCAACTTTCAGTCTTGTTGGTCTTATAATTGCTCTATAGAACTTACCTTGCATTTAATTCTGGATTCAAGCTGTGAATAATAAATTATCTCATCCTTGTCTCTCCTGTAGTGTTTCTCGAGTATAATTGTGATATTTCATCATGTAGAATTAACTTCAGAAGAGCATAGGCTTACCGTTCGTTATGTTTCACTGTGAGTTGGTGCTGATTTTTAGCAACTATCTGTTCTTCATGAAACAGTGAGGAGGATGCTCAAATGTGTATATATAATGCCTCTTGCAATCCCCCATATGGGTTCTGTTGCGACATTGATGATGCGGTAGCTGATGAGATTGCCGGTAAATTTTTTGTCTGCTTTCTTGCATGACCTCCTGTATACATCAGTCAAGATTGAAGGCATTGTTTGTGCCCCTTAATCCAGGCGCAGTGGATACTAATTGTAAAATTCTAATATATGTTTTGGATTTCGCCTGAAGCTTTTCCTTCTCCATATTTGTACATTTTTGGATAATAGGTATGCCTGGGGTACTATCAGTTATACCTGACCCTGATTTTGAGTCGATGGTGAAAGACTATAGCTACACAAATGGTCAACTAAGTTCCCCATCAACTTCATACACGGAAGGCTCTTCATTATTTCCGCCTGGGACTTCTAAACACTGGCTTGTCGTGGCCAGGCCATCTGTTGGAGTCATAAGAAAAGGCCCAATGGTTGACTATTACGTTCAAGTTCTAACCAAAGTTCTTGGGAAGTAAGTATTTGTTTGCGAGTGTCGATATATTGCTATTTCCTCTTCATCATTTACAGGTTGCTAAAGGAATGATTGGTTTCTTGATAGTGAGAAGGATGCACAGATGTGCTTATATCATGTGTCCTGGCAAGCCAATTATGGATTTTGTTGCGAATTAGATGAGGCGTGTGCTCAAGAATTAGCTGGTGAGAATATCATGTCATACTAGTAATCTTACCTGTAATATGTAATCAGTAAAACTTTTTACAGTACCAGTAAATGTCTTGATGTACTATCGCAGGAGTGCCTGGTGTTCTATCTGTTCAGCCAGATGAAAATTTTGATTCGGACAATAAAGACTATGGAGGTTTGAGATCATATCCGACTTTAACCTGTCGAATGCTACATTTCTCATGTTGAGGATTGAGTCGACTAGAATAGAATAATATCAAAATGAAAGCCATAACTGTGAAATGTCATAAAATTACTTGTTCTCTATCTTGACATAGTAATGTACTATATCAGAAAATCATTCGAGCAAAAAAGGATCTAGTATATCAGGATTAATTCAACTAACGCTATAGAATGTATTTGAATGACCTTTAATCTTGTGATCTTAAACATGTCAATATGGAAAGTTTGAATTAAAGAGTTTCTTGGAAAGGAAAGAGACATTCTTTTTGAACCGGATGAACAAGGAAATAAGACAAGTAAATTGAAACGAAGGGAGTATCACTTTCTATTGACTAGTTTTATAAAGGATGAACGCATGAAAAGTAAAGACACTGATGTTATATTTTCTCTCGAAAGAAAATCAATTATAGTAGTATTATCTTCTGCTGTTATGTGCAATATCTCCATTTCACGAAGTTTGATTAATCATGGTTATTGTTTCATCTCAGGTGGGAATTTGAAGCTGAGTGAAGATTTCCAGGAATCTACAGCATCGAATGAGGAAACCGATGTTAGAACGAAGAAGCTTTTTGTGACTGGTAAGTTGCAAGTGTAAATCACCTCCAAAAGTGTTGCTTTTATGTCTTACAATTACACCATTTATTGTATGGAATTTCAATGATTAGATCTATAAGAACAGCAAAGTCCTTGCTTTTGAGTCCTAAATGAATCATTTAGAGCTCCGATTTCTAGTCCATTCTATTTTATTTTGCTAGTTTGATCGCGATTAGTCCGTTTCCATTTAGCTCTAGATATTACCTTGCTTCCAAAGTGGTTTCTTTTATGACCTAACTATTTGCAATACACTTTTTCTGGACAGGTTTGTCATTCTATACGTCTGAGAAAACGCTACGTGCAGCATTTGAAGGCTATGGTGAACTTGTTGAAGGTGTTATAATTGTTATCTGAAGATTGTTCTGCTTCATAAATATAGTTGTAAGAAGAAAAATTGCTCATAAATCTCTCTTTCTCCTAACAGTTAAAATCATCATGGACAAAATTTCTAAGAGGTCGAAAGGCTATGCGTTTATCGAGTACACAACACTGGAGGCAGCAAGTGCTGCTCTCAAAGAGATGAATGGCAAGGTAATTTTTGGAACACTCTGCTTATTTACTTCCACAAAAATCATTTGTTCCAACAGAAATGATAAGTTTGTTGATTATGTACACAGATTATCAATGGCTGGATGATAACAGTTGATGTTGCTAAGACGAATCCTCCGAAATACAGCAGAGGACGACCAGGAACAACTAGATAATATTGTAGAAAAGAGACTAGATGAAGTTAAGTTTGGTTTAATGTAAACACCTGATACGGGTAAGTTTTGACCAGTTTAATTGTTATATAGAGATCAGCTCATTTGCTGCTTAAATGATATAGTTAGTGTGATGTGATATTTTTGAATGGAGAAGCACACAAGGAACTGCAAATGATTCACCTCTTTCTCTTCTTCCATCTTTTCTGGTACTAATATGAATACAGCTCAATGATTCAAAAAGTTCATTCCTCAAACATAAAAGTAAACAGGTTTGTCTGGTATGACAGTAGTCATTTTCCAGGAAAAAGTGGAAATCCTAAGAAGAGGCATCATCACAAAAAAACTGCTAATAACACATCTTCAAACGTGTGTAGAGATCCATAACAAGAAATATCGATGAATGGCAATCTCCCAAGGGAAGATTACTGAACTCAAATCATCAAAACATCTAAACCTGAATGTTTCACTCTCACATTATAGGGAGAAGAACAGGTTAACGCAAAAACAACATTTCTTTCATTCCATCATAGATATTGATAATACTTTACCAGTGTAAGATGGTTTTAACATGTAAAATTTCATAAATGCTTTCGTAGAAACTAATATCGAGCTGTACAAAGCAAAAACAGTAATCACTAAACATCAGCTCAATGGTCCTTAAATTAAGGACCAAGACTGATTATTACCCATTATCACACACTGTCAGGTTTTATTGAAGTGATGACTAAATCTGAAATATTGCATGGCTATAGTAGTTACATAGTTGTAGAGCAAACCAAAGATCCTTCATCCTTCCTCACCGAACTCCTTCGTGAATCTCTCATGCACCTCAAGATCTGCTTTGCTTACTGTTGGCTTCTGTTTCCATAGAACTCTGTCAAAATCCCTTATGCTGATTGGTGGTGGTGTAATCTGCAAGAGTACCAATCAATAATTGGTATCAACAAACAACCACACTTACACTTGGAGAAAGTTTGTCCTAAAAAAATTTCTAGAGAGAAAGCTATTCAGAAGAACGATTCACTTGACATAGAATAATAATGTGGGAAAGATGAGTCTGCACCGACTTAAAGTAGGACATGCTTATCATAAATATCAGGAGGTTCAAAACTCTTGGGTCAAGAAATAATACAAGGGAAACGCTGCCCATTCAATTGCCATATAGAAGTATAATATCCTCGTTTAAGAGCTTCACAATGAGGAAGTGGCTGTTTTAATGTCCTATCTGAAAACAAAAACTATCCACAGAAATAACTATTATGTGGGAGTGAAAATTAAACTAAGTCTAGCAAGGAAGACTACTGATATCTAGAAAAACTATTTCGGCTTTAGCTATGTCTCAGTGTAATCTTGTTTTGAGATCATCGCATCTGCAGTGTCAAGTATGACACAAATTTCAATTGCATGTTCTATGCAGTTCATTTGGTGAATACCCAAGGCAAGAAACATGCAGCATCATATAAGGCATGACTACAGCTAATATAAGAATGTAGTCAGCAGATCTGCCAGAAGCAGTTTATGTTATTACCTTTGAAGCTAGGCCTTTTGCTGCAAGCTCCTGCATATTAGTCTGAATGGCACCTGGTTGTCTAGGTCCACAAGGCACCCACAACCCATCACTAGTCTTAATAAAAAACTCAGCATCTTGAGTTTTACGTACAGGTTCAAACAAAACTTCATTTACCTGTCATTTGAAGGAGGATGAGAAAAAAAAAGCAACTTCAGCACCTTTGAGAAAGTTTGCTGACAGATTTGCTTGGGATATTAGACCAGCTAGCACTTAATAAAAACACAATAGTGCTTCAAAAACTATTTCAGCTAAAACTGTGATACTTACACACACAGAAATGTCTGAACCTGAAAAACCTTCTGTTTTCCGAGCTAGTTGCTCAAAATCACTTTCTGTCAAGTTGTGAGGGGTATCTCCTAAACTTTCTTGATTTTTTTCCCTTTTCCTTCGTGCTGATCTTCTTTTCCCCTCCCCATGATTATTTTTCCAAACTAATAGGTCTAGAGGTCCCTTACAAACCATCGAGACCAATGCACCAGGAGGATTCCTGATAGCTTAAAATATTTCACATGTACCTTGAACATATGTTGCCTTGCCTTCAAATCTGGTAGGGGAATGTATATTCTTTTGTCAAATCTCCGTCTAATAGCCTGGGAAAGCTACACATTAGACAGGAAAGGAGAAATAACTCTAGCATGAATTAAAGAGTGTCAAAAGGCCCTTCTAACCTGGTCTAATGAGTAGGGAGTGTTTGTTGCTGCAAGAACCAGAACTTTTTTGTCGTCATCGTGCCCTACACCCTAGAATAATTGAAGATAGTCAGCCTAAAGCAATATTGAAAACTATCATGACATTTATTAAAGAAAAGGCTCAAATAACTTTTAGTTAAAAGCTCCGAGTGATGGACGAGAGTAAGAGAACTTCACAACTGTAATGAAATGTTCCTGATGCAAGACAAGTTCAGAGTAGTTATAGAGTTCGAAATTCTGAAAATGCACTGCAAACAAGGGTAGGGAATGGTAGAATGGAAGGGCTTTATGTTGCATGATGGCTTAGATATGTTAAAAGAAAAAAAGAGGCTGAGAAAATTGAAAATGACGGCTGTTCCCAGAACCCAAAAGCATTGGCAAAAGGAAAGGAAGCTGAAGGGATTTCCCCCATGTCCTCGAGAATCAAACCATAAGGTTGTAATGGTATTCAAAGCAAAGGAAGCACCAAACCCTGAGATCTCTCAACTCCAGCACACTTGCTTAAAAACACTTCACTCCATCTATCCAAAAATAAAAAATAGAAAATGAAGACTCAATGCTTTATCCTATTGAATATAGTTTTTTTAAAATCCCAAAACAAACCAGGATATAATGTGTAATATACTATATCTAACTACTATTCCTATGTTTCTCCAAGGAAAAAGTCTGTCGAGTTTGCTAAGGAATAATTCTGCCAGCAGAAGATTAGTGAAAATAAGAACTCAGAATCAAGAAGGCAGTTCCAATATATCCACACGACATAATTTACCTGCATCTGTACAAGAAGCTCAGTTTTGATACGTCTCGATGCTTTCAACTCCTTTCACTCACACAATCCTCACCTCTTTCTTGGCCACACTTTATTGGGAGTCTCACATTTCGTTTAAACTACTATTTGAAGGAGAACTTTCTCGGGCCATTTGGAATAGATTTGACACAAGTTTTTCACTTTCACCCATCCACTTTGAAACAAGGTCTGACGAAGAAACACTGCATAGCCAAGACAGGAGAATTTCAGATGCATGATGTTTATCTGTTAAAGAAGTCGAAGATGCTAGGCAGAACAAAATATTGATTTCTGGTCTCCGAAACCCTTCATCTCCCAGGCAGTGTGTCTCTGCATGCTTGTGTGGAAGAGTGTGAATGGGAAATGGATAACAAGCAGATGTTTCCACTGTGCATGATCCTCTTTTACTTCTATCAATGTTATTGTCCTTCAACAATAATGGACAAGATTACACAGACTTTTCTCTACGAAGAGTTCGAATTCCGAGAGCATATCTTCCTGAGGTAGAGATCCAAAGTGATGATGCTTAAGGGAAATGGATAAGAAGGAAATGTCACTAACACATATCCTTAACCATTTAATAAAATCCAGAAGAACCTGAATCTCGCGCATCAGCTTCATCTTACCTGAAAAAGGTTGAATCTGCTTCTGTAGCAACAGCTTTTGCTAGGTACGACTTTCCTGTTCCAGGTGGACCATATAACAGAAAGGCTCTCCATGGTCGACGCTTGCCTAATAAGAAAGTAAACAATGAAACAGGAATACTAGCTCAAGAAACTATGAACATAAAAAGACTTCTACTTAATATTTTCATACAGTTATTGACTTTTTATGGAGTAAGTGGCATTACTCTTGAAGTTGCAGTTTCAAAAAATTTCTTTAAGATCTCCAACTAAATACTACAAGGGACTACTTCATTTGTATGACACTTTTCACCATTTGGATATAAGGTTCACAGAAGAAAACGAAGATAGTGCTCCCAGTACTAGGTTTCAAAAAGAAAAGCGACTAATCACAAACTTATACATTTCAAAAAGAAAAACCAAGCTGTTTAGAACAAATATCACTAAGTCTTCTACAACTGTGGTATTTTCCCTTTAAACTAAATTGTTTACCATTTTCATTCTTAAACTCAAAAGGTCTACTTAACAGCCTCTTTCTTTAAACATCCCAGATAACGTTGAGGTAAACCAGGAACACAAAACCACCTACCATTTTTATTTCCCCCCTTCCTTCTATTTAGTACTCCCACCACCATGGTAACCTTCAATTAACAATCAAATTCTTCTCACCTATGTTTTTCATCCTCCTATTTCTGCTGTTGCTAATTCTCGACAGTATAGCCCACTGCCAACCTCTCCTCAACCTTACGTAATTCCCTCTCTCCAGGCTGCCATTGGAGGTTTTCTTTTGTTTTCGCTAAGATCCACTGTATTCGTTGCCTCAGCCTATCCCATGAAGTCTCTCACCCCCTCTCCATCTCATGCTGCTTATTTTTCTTATATTCTCTCTTCCTGCTCGCCCTCTGCCCTCTTTCCAACATAAGAGCCAACTGCAGGTCCAACAAGTGGATGCTGGTTGGAAAAAGGAAGACAGGGAAAGGAGAAAAGAGGAGAGGAAAAAGAAAAATGACAAGGACGATTGAAGTAGTATGCGGAACCTCATTTTTAATAAGTCACAAAAAGGTAAGTTACTTCACTTTAAAGTTCATACCAGCCCCACCAACATCCATGAACATATCTTCTTTTTTACCCTTCCACGCCCCCCTTTAATTTCTTTCCCACCACCTGCTCCTCCCAGTAGCTTATTCCCACCCACTTTCCTTTTTCGGACCCCTAATCCAAGAGTTTAGGGTGGAATTCTGCACTTACTAACATTCCTATTACAATATAAAGGAGGTGGTGTAAGTAGTGTACCAAAACAATTATAAAGTGAAAAAATTATCAACAACATAAGGGAAGATAGACATAAGTTATTGAACAGACAATACAGTAGACTGATATAAGCAAAAGTTATGCTACAAAAAGTGAAAGCCAAAAAAACACTTTGAACTGAAGATGTTACATACTAGTATAAATTATCCAGACGAATGATACGACATCTTTAAACCTTAGTTCACTTCTTTATAAAAAGCTTTTATCTAATTTATGTACCAAAACACAGAAAAGAGAAGTGGCAAACTAACCAGTAAAAAACTGAGGAAACTTAACCGGCAGAATAACAGCCTCTTGCAATGCCTGCTTGGCACTCTCAAGCCCTGCTACATCATTCCACTTCACATTAGGTTTTTCCCTTACAATAGCGGAATTAAGCCCAGCTCTTAACTTTACATTCTCTGAATCATCACCCTCTCCTCCTCCTCCTCCTCCATTCTTTGGCTTTGACTTTGCGCGCGACGCAACAGCAGCATCTCCATTGGACGTCGGCCCACCACCTCCCTCATCTAGAACAGAACGAATCTCCTCAGCCCTCCTCAAATACTCCACAAACTTCTGGGTAATTGCTTCCTTAATCTTGGGATTCTTCTCATATTTCAGATGAGTTTTAAAATACTCCAAAGCATTCATATATAGAGAGAAAGCCTTTGCATAATTTCCAGCATTATCTTCCTCAACTGCTTGCTTCACATAAGCTACTGCCTGCTCCTTGAAATTGCTATACATCTTATAATCACAAACCACATGCAAAATTCAAAGTCCTGAAACTTTTAACAAGCAAACCGAACCCACGTTCAACAAACTATACCTCAATCCTCCCCAAGTCTTGCTTTTCTTACGATTTCCTGTTCACCAAAAAACAACTCTGTCAAGAAACCAAGTTATCATTTTTAACCATACAAACAACAATAACAAACCCAGTGCAATCACACAGGTGGGTCCCTTCGGAGAGGATAAGTTCCCGCGAACCTTAATAACCTCCTAACTAGAAGAAGTAGTTAGGGCGCCTGGTTGTTCGATAGTCCCCCCTCCGTCAAAAACAAATAAAAAATGCACGATATAAGCAACATATTAATTTTCATAACTATGTTTTTTTCCAGACAAAACACAACCCCTTCAGCATATGATCAAAATCAAAGAAACCCAGTTCAGAAAACTTTATATACTTCAAGTAAACAACATACATAACTCGATTCGATCAATCATTAATTCTAGTTTGAATTTCAAAACCAAGCTCAATCTTCAAAATTCTTTCCCCAAAACCACTCAATCAGAAACCAAATCCTTAAATTTTCAACTATTTCTTCAAAATCAACAAACCCCAGACACCAAGTTCCTATCTTTTAGCTATTTCTCCCAAAATAACAACCACCCCTTTTGCATCTGACCATGATCAACCAAAAACCCAGTATAGAAGTACCTAAACATAACTGATTCATCAAATCTAAAATTCTAGTTTCCAAGATCAATATAAGTAATACATGCTAAAGCAAATCCAAAACAAACTACGAAAAGGGTATCTATAATTGAGGAAAACGAAAACAACAAACCTGTAAATCAGCAAAAATCAAAGCTCTAACGAAAATCAAAAAAAAAAAATCCGGGAAATTCAACTTTTTCAACGAACGCGTTACAGAATATGCAAAATTTTGGAAAATTTGGAGAAGGAATTTTAGTTAAAAATTTGAGATTTGATTAGTTTGGAGTTGGAATTTGGTGGTGTCAACTTCCAAATCACAAATTCCAGAAAAATCAGACTGGCAATTCCTCCTCCTTTCCCTTTTTCTTTTTTTCTCCTTTGAACTTTTTTTCCCAATAAAATAAAAAAATATAACAAATTTCACATTTCAGTATATACTTAATTTTATATTTATGTCAAATTAAAATAAATGATTTGATTTTAACAAAAATTATATTATAATTTATAATGATAATAAATATTACTAATATTTTTGTCATAGAGTAGTTTTTTGTTTGTTTGTTCAATACTTATTCTTATCCTAATTATCAAGCATGTGTGATTTTAGGAGGTAAAATTTAGTCGTATCGAAAATTCATGTTTAGTGTAATTTATATTGATATAATTTTGATGAAGTCAAAATATGTATTAATTAATCTTAAGTTGAAGTGAGAACTAGATCCTGATCGTGTTATATTCGTTAGTATTGATACTTAACTATATTAAAAAATCTATCTTATTGAATAGGAAAAATAATATATAATGGCAAATTAATAAATTAAATTAAGTATTATAATCATACTTTGATTTAACTGTTCTCTCCCTCAAATTCTCGCTCGCCCCTCTCTCTATCTCTCCCTCCATCTCTCGCTTGCTCCCTCTCATTTTTATACAAACATGAGTGTATAAAATGGGTGTTTCCGTTGTCTAAAGTGAGTCAAAAAAAATTTTATCTCTCTCCTCTCACACTCAACTCGCACACCACACCACCCCTCTCCTCTATCGCTTTTACAAAGAGAAACGAAACAATGTATAAATTGTGTTTTCTGTTTAGTATAAAGTCTCGTAGAAATGTAGGTATGTCCTTTGGTTTACACTTGCTAAATACATATGTCTTCGTCCTATTACACTTATAATATACAATAAAAATATTTCTCTGTCCAATTTTCTTTGTTCTCTCTCTTTCTCATTTCATACAATAATAAAATTATACATTCATTTGTATACACCTGTTTTCTTTTGTATAGGTATAGCGAAACATACAATTGATTTTTTTGTATATGTATAACGAATTATATATATTTATATTTGCTATGGAACGCAATTATACACCAAATATATATTTTGTTATATACATGATCGGGTTCATTTAAACATATTTAAAGCTTCATCGTATATATTTGAAGTTTATAGAACTTCAAACATGAACTCTAATAATTCTCTTCTTTTGTTAATTAAATTTCGGAGATAAATACTTGCAATTTTTTCAATTTTATATATCTAAAGCTATTTTAAAAATGATAAATTTATATAAAAAGTAATAATAATAACTTTCGATACAACTTAAATAATGATCTCAAATTTGATTATTTGTGCACTTTCAAGAGTGGATAAAAAATAAAACACAAAAATAATCTATATTTGAAACTAAATAGAACACACTACACATCATATAACTCTTAAAAATAGATAGTTGAATAATTTAAGACCACTTATCCTCATAATGGTACGTTACCCTAATAATGTTTTGCTTAATGAAAAATAATTAGTGTTTATTTATTCACATTCCAACTACTAAATGTTAGATTAACTAATAAAGGAAAATATGGAAAACTTGTGTTTACTTTTGATTAAGAAGATAAGAAATTTAATGAACCTTATTCCACATTAATTAATTTATTTTGTGACACGTAACATGTCACAAAAAAATAATAATAATTGTACCCTCTATATATACATACATATCATTAGTTTTTAAAGGATATCAACATTTTTAGTTCTTGCAAACATTACCTTACAAAAATGGTTAAACAAAGCTATTGTGCCTTCTCTCTGTTACATGTATCTTTACTTATAGGAACCAACTTTCATGTCCTGGTAATTAATTTCAATCGCTCGTTAATTCTTGTATTTTAAGATAAAGTTTAATTTTGTTGAATCTAAAAGTTTAATAGGTTAAGCTGTTAGAGAGATAGAGCATATTCTTATTGTTTAATTATATTCTGAACACGTCTTTTCATTTGTGGGCTTGATTCTTTTCTATGGTCGAGCATGTGGAAATTCTTTTTAATTGGTGTGACCGCGTGACCATGAGATTTTGATTTCGAACCTCTGTCTACTCTGATACTATGTTGAAGTGTGTGACTGTTTCATTTAAAAGCTTAAATTAAGATATCATACTTTTTATTATTTAATTATATTTTCAACTATTTTCAATTTGTTTATTCTATTTGTTAAGAAGTCTGACGTTGGTAGAGAGATGAGAAATTGGTGACTTGAACAAAATTGAACCTTCCCTCCTTTACTAGCTTTTAGGGTTGAGTTAGGCTCAAGTGTCATATCATTATACGTTTCAAGGAAAGAGATTCACATGCGTATACTGGTTTTAATAAGATTAAATTCTAATTAATGCGATATTTTAGATTTTTAGCATGAACTCTTCTATATTTATACGTTTAGTGTATATCTACTATCTATTACAATTTTAATGATTTTTTATACATAACTTTATGCCCCGCATCAAAAGTACTGAATTCAGATAAATCTAATATTGTAATATTGGATCCTCCCATGGTTAGCATCTATTTTTTGTTGTTGTTGTTGTAGTTGACATGATTGAGGAGGTTGATGTTGTACTCAAAAGACAACATGGGAGGCACAAACATGGTGAAATTAAGCTGTTTGTATTTGGAGACTCATATGTAGATACTGGGAATTGGCCAAAATCTATGTCTAGTTCTTGGAAACAACCTTATGGCTTCACTTATCCTGGTTTATCCTCTGAAATTATCTCTCGCGGCCTAGTACTTCAACCGATTTTCATTGTACGTACAGTCGTCTGTGCACTACTATTTGTCATTAACGTTATTTATTACAATCTTGCATGACATCTATAACGTGCCACTTTTATCTGGTGTTGTACTCATGTTCTAGAAAATCTTTAAATTTCGCATTTTCAATAAGTTCAAAATTTCTATTGTTTTCTAATAATATTTTTTATTTGACTTTGTAATTAATTAATGCAGCTTCATTCCTTGGTATAAAATCTCCACAACCTTATGCTAATAGAAAGAAAATATCATCACATGAAATGGATAATTATGGGGTAAATTTTGCATATGGAGGCACAGGTGTATTCAATACTTTTGTTAACCAACCAAATATGACAACACAAATTAATTATTTTCAACAACTTATTGAAGAAGAGGAACAAGTGTACAACAAAGAGAAGATGAGTTCTTCAATTGCTATTGTGTCTGTGGCAGGCAATGATTATGCTACTTTCATCACCAATAATAATATGGAGGTAATTTAAGTTGTTAAAACTAATTTAAATTTTATGTGTATATATATATGTTAAACAATATGGAGGTATAATAATTAATAATGTATATAGAATTCATGTTTGGTTATCTATATGGTGTTATTTTCTTGCTTTTGCTTACCTAGAAAATGTCTTTGAGAAGTACCATGATGGAGTTCCAACAAAAAAAAATAAAAATAAAGCAAGTCATTTTGATCAGAGATTACGGTTTTAAGTTTTAATGACGGATACAAAGTCGTTTCTATTAGAATTGTGTTTTATCTTCTATAACAATCCAATCTGCTAGTGATATCGTTCGTTTAGGCTTGCACGGCTTTAAAGTGCGTCCCAGTTGGTATGACATGATATTACTTATATACCCAACATCTCTAGTATTCTGTTAATATGAGACTTTTTATCTTAAGTTTGGACGTCATACTTTAAATATAAATATAGAGAGAAATTTACTCTATCTAATACTTATACCAGACACCGGGTGAGGACCAAGTACCAATCCCGACCCACCCCCACCTCCAAAGAAAAACACCCATAGAAGCAAGAAATCTCTAGATTTAGCTAGGGATTTTTTTTCTTCATATTCACATTTCAGTATTCGGAACACATTAAAATTCGATTAGATTTGTTACGTCAGAAAGTTTCATGTTGAGTGGTAAAAGCGCTCTCTCTCTAACAAAGACAACTTCATAACCTTTGACTAAAACTCAAAATATCCGATTAAGAATGAACGAGTACTTATAACTCCACCAACCATTGTTCTCTTGCTCTTGATCTAATTATTTTTTTTTTTAATTTTATTTCTATTTTTTCTTGGTGCAGGACTTGGGCAATGTTACTAAATCAATATTAAGTCAACTTGAATTAAACCTTAGACGCATACATGGATTAGGAGTTCAAAAAATAGGCATAACAACAATGGAACCCATAGGCTGTTTACCAAAATTGACAATTACTTCTTCTTATGAAAATTGTAGTGAATATGCCAATTCTATTTCAATATTTCACAATCAAATGTTACATCAAATAATAGACAAACTCAACAATCAAACTAGTAAATCAAATTTCTTCATTATTGATCTCTATAATGCCTTCATGACTTCCTTGAACATACAACAAAACCATCCAGGTAACAGTTAATTTCACGTATGGTTACTGGTACTTTAATCACACGTACTTTAAATTCGTTAGTGCACCTTATGCACTATTTCACGCTTTTATCGTGTATTTATTGAATTTTTTTTCACTCTTAGGAAATTCAAACTTTGAGAATCCATTGAAACCATGTTGCATGGGAATTTGTGGAGATAAGAAGAAATATGTTTTATGCAAAAATCCAGAATTTTCATTCTTCTGGGATGCAATTCATCCTTCTCAACAAGGCTGGTTTACTGTTTTTTCTGCTCTAAAGCCTTCTCTAAGTTTCTTATTGTAAATAGGGATGATTACGAGTTTGAACCATTCGATCATTTAGTTTAAAAGATATGTATATGGTGTAAGTTGTTTTTACATGTGTATACACAACATATTCACGGATAGTGTATATGTTGTATGTATATCAAACGTGTTGACAAATTAGTTACTTTGCTTCAAACTCGGTATGGTACATTTGGTAAGAGTCCCTAATATATATATATTCGGATAAGTTTATCGTTGGATGAACTGCATTGTTGATATTGATAAAAATAAAAAAAGACGATGATGCGTACAATTGGGAGATGTGAACAACCAATTGTCGCACGTTATGACATGTTTAGACTATAGTTTTCCACCTCTCCTGTCGCGCTGCATGCATTACATTGGTCTCGCACTTCTGTAGATGTGTAATAAACTATGTTATTATAATGTCCGGATATCTATTTTTTCTCTGTAATTCTATGCCACAAAAATATATATTAGAGAGAAGGTAAAATAATGAGAAAAATAAAGGGAATTTTTTTTTCAGTGGAAAAAACTTTAAAGAGTAAATTTCAACCAAGACCAATAATGAAAAAAGGAATATGTTCTTTAGTTGAGCAGATGTAGTGTGTCTTATAAAGAACAAATATATATATATATGCTTCTATTTGCCTCTTCTTAAAATCATTCATTCATTATTTAACTAACCTAATCAAGTGTTTTAAGTTATATATACACATAGTTATTATACAAAAAATTTACATCATCGGAATATTTTTATTTGTTATAATAGATAATTTGTTTTTATCGTCAGATTAGATAATAACAGATTCAAATAGAACAATAATTATTCGTCCATCCTTAGTTACAAAATCCGAGTTCAACTTCAATTTGCCTTCACCTCCCTCTCTCCCGGTCCTTCACGATAGAACGTTCAATTACAAATTTAAATTAGTCGAACACCAAAATAAATATGCAGTGTAGTGGTTTGCGAAATATTGCACATATAACCTCTAATAATTGCAAAACAAAGCAAGAAAAGTTGAATTATTAGCCAAATTTTGTGATACACAAGATATACATGCTAGCCCTTGCTAATATTAGAAGAAGTAGTAGCTAGCTTGTAAGATGAGTGAGACATTTTGCAAAATTGGCCACCATATTTTTGATCATTTTCTTCTTCAATTGTTTCCAACTTCAATTCAAAGCTCAACTTCCTCTCTGTCTTCCTACAAATTTGTGGCACTTTTTCACCTTTTTCACAATAAACACTACTACTAATCACTTGCTTTGACATCTCTCTCTCTCTATATATATATATGAGAATTGTTGTTTCTCTTTGTTGAGATTTTTATTTTTCTTGTTGTTTAGATGATTGATGAGAGTGAAAGCTAAGCTAAGCTACTTATAGGAAAAGTATTTTGGAATTTTGGTACCCTTTGTGTTGTATTTGTGTGGGGGTATATACTCTCAATAATCTTAATTAATAATTAGTGGTTGATTATTGTTATAATTATTATTGGAGAAAAAAATATATTGCCAAATGACTGACACGTTTGGTGTGTAAATTCATTTAGTTTTATTTTTGACATTCATTGACACACAGTGCTTTAAAAATATTCCATCTAAACTCTGACTACTAACTTAATTATCCTGTTTGGTCAAATGATGAACTTGCAGGTGGTCTCAACTTGTTCTGACAGGAGGCAATGATTTTAAATAATTAATAAAACAGAAAAAAGTGTTAAAAACACTATTTTAACTTGACGATAAATTAGGGGTCATGTACTTCTTTTGTTATCATTAAGGTCTTCAAATTACAACAAAGTCAATTGATTAAACTTGACATGATAATTAATTATCTGACAGATACCTTATCGATTAAATTAACATGTGAAAAGAAATATCAAACTTTTTTGTTTTATATGTTTGGATTTACGATTTGAAACAGACTCAATTTTCGATCTAACGATAGCATTTTATTTAAAGAGATAAGTTTTTTTTTTTTTAAATAAAAAAAATGATGCATGTAACTGTAGACAAGTCCTTATGGTTGATCTATTAAGCTAACTAATATCCAATAAACTTTTGAAAGACCCGTTCAATGGCTTTCACATGATTGATCTAATATTCTCTCAATCAATTATTGTTAAAAAATAATATTCCAATTCCTTATCCATTATGTTGACTGTGGAATAAGTATATAAACTTTGCCTAATCCACTTTTAGAATGGGTTCAAGTTTCAACCTTTACAATTTTTATCATTCTTTCGTTTTAATTTATTTGTCTGTTTGAACAATAATATTTTATTTTATAACTTTTTTTAATTTTAACTTTTTATATGATATGTTCAGAAATGTACGATTAAAGATCATTTTTATATATTTTGATTTAACACGAAAAATTTTAAAAGTCTTCTTCACTTTCTTAATTATTCAAATTAACTCTTAAAAGATAAAAAATAATATCACGAAAAAAGTAATATTTAAGAATTAGAGTGAAACTTAGTTATTGAAAAATTATATCTACGTGACTATTTACGAAATTTATTTCAAAAGCAAATGAGCCTAATTTAATTAGAGGAATTTTTGTATATAACTCAAAAATAACTTGATTATGCTTCACATTTATAATTTGCTAATTATAATTTGTATCTATATGTTAGAGGATGGAGAAAGACGAGTGAAATTGATAGATGGACAGAAAGTGGACGACTTGACATCACCTGAGTGAACTAGGTACGGCCCAGACGCGATAACTGGGGTGACTAGCAGTGGGCTCAGTAAATTCTTCCAACGCCAAGTTGTAAACGGTTACCAAGGACAACTTAATCGCGCAACACCTTGCACACGTGACAGGAGATGAAATGAGAGGTGACAGCTGTAGGTACAACCTTTAGTTAACTAACTTCTTACACTAATGCATGCGTTCTCATTTGAAAGTTTCAGGATGAGAGGTCTTATTTATGACCATATTTGATTGCGACACGAAACAAACTTACGAAAGTACAAGCTGAGCGTATGAGAATTAAAGGACCTAGAAACTTTAACGATTTCAAGTTAGGTAAAATCAAAACAAAATATTTGAAATGCAAGTTCAGTGACGAAACACATGAAATTGATATTGAAGTGAGACTTCGTACTCAAGTCATCCAAAAGAGAAGACGTTTCAAGTATCTTTTGGCTATTATCTAAGGTTGCAGAAAGACTCTGATAGTGATAGTGCACCATTATTATGATTCATTGGTGTATGAATTAACGAGATTCACAATATTTAAAGTACTTTTGTGTGATATACGTGAAAGCTGTCCCCAAACATATATCATTCTTATTAATATGCAGAAATAAGCATCTGACCTATACCCATTACGAAGTATCATTTGATAAGTAATGTGGTTTTATTCTTCTCTTTAATGTTAGTCATGTAATTAATACTTATTAGACTTGTTTTAGCATGATTTATTATGATCGTTTTAATTATGATTTACTAATATGCAATTTTTTTTAATATTGTATTGTCATCACTAATTACATATTATGTTATTATGTATGTGTTAGAAAAATATTAGGTAGTTGTATTTTGAAATGACAAAAGAAATATTTGAAACACAACTTAATTATGTGTTTATATAAAGACTTTACTCGGGAAAAGATCCATAATTGAAAAACCTGACTTTTATTGAATTATTTTGAATTATAAATTTACTCGTGACTTCTTTGTCATAATTCCGAAATATATTTATTTTCCTCTTCTTTATGACTTTGTATCTAAAAAATCCTGATGATCCGACATAATTTGTGAGTAATTCAATGAAAATTGGGTAAATTTTAGTATAAAATCATAGCGATTTGTCATGATTTATATTTTATAATTCGTAAAATGTATTTTTTTTTCTCTTCCTTTTTGTTACTTATATCTATGGAATCGCGATGATAAACTAACTTGATTTATTATTAATCCAACATGATAGGTTAATTAAAAATAGTATGACTATAATAACTTATATTAGTCAAACTTTTGAAGTGTATTATTTTAAAATCACGAAAATTCGATATAATTCGTAAGTAATAATTTTTTTTGAAAAAAATATGATGATCCAACATGATTTGTAAATGGGAAAATGGGCCTGGGTGAAATTGCCATTTGGGCCTGTTAAATTTTTGGGCTTTGGGTTTATTAGGTTAATGAGAAGGCTAATTAATTTAAGGGAAACTTATATAAATGTGCTATAATAAAAAATAATTTATTATTTATAGCAATAAAATTTTCTTTTATCACTTGATCACTTTAATTAATTTAATACAGTACATCGTTTAATACAATTACAAAGAACAATTTATTATCACATATAATCAAGTTTTAATGATGATCAATACTTTACCACACTTTTAATACACTTATAATGCAATGTTAACTATCTTTTACCAACACACAAAATACTTTAAAATATACTTATATTCAATATATTGCATCAATAATTCACTTTAATAATATTACACATTAATCACCTTATTGGCTATAAACTGGTAAAACAAAAAGTATCGCTAACAATCAGTAATATTTTTTCTTCAAAATTGTATTAATTCATGTAATTTTTTCTTAATTTAATCAGTAGTGTCGTTTGTGGTAAGGGCATAAGAGGGCCACAAGGCACTATAACAAAAACAACTTAGCGCCAATAAATATTGACATTAATAAAGAGATTAAAGTACTCGTTACTGACATTAGTTAAGTGTTATTCGAACCAATGTCGCTAAAAGCTTTAGAGACATATACAAATAGTGTTATTAGCTGTTAAAGTTACATATAATTAGCGGCAATTAAAATTAATCGCTAATGCTCATTTTTAATGTAGTGAGGGTTAATCTCTAAAAGAATTTCGTGGCCAATATGTTAACGAAGAACATTTTTTGTATCAATTTCAATAGTTAAAGGATATTTTAAATCCTTTTTGATTAAAATTATGATCATTATCATGATGACTTATTTATTTACAATATTTGTTCTAATCGATTTTTTTGTTGAATATTTTAGTGTTATCACTCATATCATATTTTGTGTTATTTTCTTAAGAAACATCTTTAGACGGTTATATTTCAATACAAAGAATTATCTGAAGCAAAAATTATTTATATGTTGTATGGAAACTTCATCAAAAAAGCTCCAAAATCCAAAAATTTAAAGTTGAAAAATTTGAGTTTCATTAATTTAGTCTGGTTTATAGATTTAAAAGTCCGATACAAATGATTGGTTTGATTTTTGAAAATTCTTTACCAACCTGATCCATGTACACCTCTACTTCATATAATTTTCTATATACAAAATATACCATTTCAATAAATGGTATTCGACTGATCATCCATTACTATACATGACTGTTTCACTGTATATTACAATCTATATGAGATATACCAAATTGAATTACATTATACTATACATAGTAGATTTATATCACATATTTATCTGTACGTAATCAAAACTAAATACAATGACACGTTTACGTATTACGTTTTTTCTAGGTGTTTGTTTAGACGTGGCTATATATGACTTTGTACTGCATGCTAAAATAGATATGGTACTACAACACAAAGTATGTGTACTACAAAATGAACAAAAAAGTGGATGAAAATTGTACTCTTTTTTGGAGTGATAATAATAGTAATAATAAAAGTTTGGTCCAACCAATAATATACCAAATACACCGTCCAGTCGAATCTTTTAACAATTGGTGACTTCCAACAAATGAAAAGCAAATACTTTTTGGATAAATATATGACCTTATAATATTATCAAGAGGTATGGTGGGATGTATGTAGCTAATTAAGACGATATAAATTTGAAATTTAAAAGTTATAAAAAAAATTATAATTATTTTAAATTGATTATTACTTTATTCATTTTGATTACATATTGGTGTTTGATCAGATACAAAGTTTAAGAAAACATATAAAATTTTGAAATTTGTCTTTCACCAAAGGGAAAGAGGGTCTGATATACCCCTCACCTTTTGTTTTTATTTTGGCAGCTGCATATTACCCCCTCGTTATAAAAGGGCTCATATATGCCCTACCGTTACTACCAAACGCTCTACTATACCCCTGCCGTCTACAAATGGCTCCCATATTCATTTAACGGATTTTAAGAATTAGCTTTAAATTTATATTTACTTACTACTTCCTAATTTTTTTTCCTTTTTGAAAAAATTTATTTAGGGGTATATATGATTCTATCTATCAAAGTCACGATATCTTTTTAATTTTTTCATCATCAATTATTTTTTTGACCTCTATTATTATACTTAATTTGAATTCTATCTTATTTTTTGTTTTTTCTTTCACTTCCCTTCGCTTTAAATGAATAAAAAATTAACACTATTTTTTTTGTGTGTCTATTGTACTTTAATTTCTATTCGAAGAAAAAATTTGATCATCTACATAGTTTTACAAGAATATTCAGAAACATAAATAACTTTGATTCTCAAATAATAATTATAAATTAAGTCATTGAAATAAAAAAAAGTCAAAAAAAATATGGTTTGACGAGGATTAAATTTACTCATAATGGGATTATATTTTTAGAAAAAAATAATAAAAATTTAGATTAAAATTAGTATTTTTTTCATTTTCTGTAGGGAAAAAGGGTAATGTGCGCCATTTGTTTACAAGTAGGGTATATAGAGCCCTATTCATACAAGGGGTATATCAGCTCTAAAGGACAAGTTGATGGGTATATCAGACACTTTTTCCTTTTAAAAATTCTCGTAAACATTCTTAATTAAGGATAAAATGAGAATTAGAAACTAAACTCTCATATACAACTTGACTAATGCGATGGGTTTGAGCTAAATATTAGTGTACATTAATTATTTTTTAAATATAAATACAAAATTTTTGAAGAAAAATTATTGAGTACACGTGAATAATATAAATACTTTATCCTATTGATTCTCCCCCTAAATGAGAGCTCTCCACTCTAGAGATCTAAAATTCGAGTCATAAAAATGAAAAAAAAAAATCTCCGAGATAATTTTTCCTCCTATAACGAGACTTACATAATTTTATATATCCGATCCTTGAGATCTTCACCTTTAATGATTTTTTTTTTGAATTTAAGCCATGAAAACAAAAAAAACTTTTAAATAATTTTTTTCATATAAACCTCATATAATATAAATTTTAATTAGTCGAGTAAATAATTTTTTTTTTACGTTCGATGATTAATTGGTCTTAATTACAACTAATTGCACCTACCACTAGGACTTAGTTCAATGATATAAATAATTAAATATGTGTGTTGCATCAAATAATAGTGAGTCGGTAGAATTTTTTTAACATGTGTGTTTGCATCAAAAAATTTTAATATTAATTATCAAAAAATATCGAATCAAATACTGAACGTTTGCTCGATATATATATAAAAAGCTAGTTGAATAAGAAAAAGAAAAAAGAACAAACTAGGCATGCTTTTACGTTACGTAAAAACATAATAATATTTTTTGGTAATCAAATAAAAAGTTTGTTCAACCCAATAAGCTAACCAATAGCTACTACTCATTAAATCCAATCACATCTACACATTTTCATTTTTTTTTTAAAAAAAAACTTTTTTAGAACATTTTCAACATTATTACTCCATAGATTCTTAAAACAATATTATATTCTCTTATTTATATTACCCATTTAAAAAAAAACAACTTTTATACAAATATCATCAAAAAATAGAGGAACATATACTATACTCATTTTGTTTTACTTTCTTTTAAAGAATATATTTTAAAAAAACATTTCGTTTTAATTACTTACAGTCCTAACAATTTAACTTTAAACCACGACCTAAATCAATGTATTTTTATTTATTTTGTATACTATGGTAAGATGTGTACATAAATAACATTCTTTTATGTTTTAGATTTAAAACACAATCCCTGTCATATTATAAAAAAAAAAATTATCAAGGATAAAAGGAAACAAACATCGTGGTGTTCGAATAAGCTTGTTAACGAGTATTTAATCTAATTTCATCAATTTCTTGACATTTTCACCAGCAACAAATACTAAGTAATAATTTAACTTTAATTTCTTTTATTTTAATGGAATAACGTACATATACATAAATACCTAAAGATTATTTTGAATCATATATTTCAAAAAATTCTTTTTTTTAAATTTATATCTAGTCAAACACGATCGAATAAATTCGTAAAACAAAAGAATACGTATTCCTTTTGTCCCTTTTGTCTTTTATTTTGTTTCTATAATATGGATTCCATATACACTATTCTTCCATCATCTCAAAAGTCCACATTTACATAATTTCTTCTCACCAAAGCAAAAGCTTTCACATTTTTTTCTCCACATTTCATCATGTCTCAGGTACCTATTTCTTTAACCATTCAATATATATTTTTTTTCTAATATAAATTATTTATAAGTCATATAATAATCTTTGGATTTTCTAAAGGGGTTAATGAATTTTGGTTAAATAATCTAAACTTGAATTAGTTTATTTTCCCCTTTTTAAGTGGAAGTTTTTGTTCTTGATTTCAATCAATTAATTAATCTTCTCTCTTTTGATCTCTAAATTGATCAATTTTGGGTTTTTTGGCGGTGAATGCTTATTTTTGCTTTGTTGAAATCATATTGGCATTCTTTAGTTAAGAGAATTTATTTCGAATTTTATTCCCTTTACTTTCTCAGACTATCACCTTAATTAAATAAATACTAGTTACTTATCTTGGTGTTTTTTTGTTGTTAAAAAGACTATTGAAATTAAGATAGATAATTACTAATTAATTACATGTGATAATAACTTTTACTCTGTGTGAGAGAATTCAACTTATATTGTTAGTATTTATTAAATATCGGGGGGGGTGGGCGTGGGGGGTGGTGTGGGTGGGGATTGTATCACTTATGTTTGCAAGCTTATGACTCTTCACATGTCACATTCACCTTAATTTTGTGTGATTAGGATTTTAGCCATCTGTATATTACTAACCATTGTTTAAGTGCTAATTGTAACTTTGACCCCTTAATTATTAAAAAAACAAATATTTCTTAATCATTGTGACTATTCATTATATATTAATTTTACTTAGGCTTGCACCTGCACTTTTAATTCCTTTACTAGAATATTTCCACTTCAGTTTCAATTCACCATTGCACACACTATACTTCAACTCTGTATAATAATAAGATTGTGTTGTTACTTTATATGTGCAAAAATAGCACAAATAGTATATACTTAATTCCCACATTGAAAAAATTAAAACAACTCATTTTAAATTAAAATAAAAGGTAAAATGTGTTACTAATATATATCACACTGGGAAAAAAATAATCAAAATTACTAACATTTGAGGGACTAAAATTGTTTACATCACACCTTTCCAATCCTCACGTTTCCGACAATCATCATTCTCTCGATCCGTCCTCCCGCTATCGAACGATTTTTTAATTATACTTTTAATGTGTTTTAACATATAATTTATCATAATTTTAGGTTATGAATTCCATTTATCACGTCTTAGTACTATACAACTATGTTTTTACCCTTTTAATCCGCAACCACTTATTTACAGACCTATAATTGAAAGGAGCCTTAGATATATATATTTTCTGTCTCGCATAAAAAAGAAGTTAAGATAGTCATATAAAAATTTACGCAAGATAATTTTATCTGTGCGTAGAAATTAAACTTCAAAAATTAGTTAATCGTTTTTTTTCTTCTATATGATATAAGCAGACAGTTGTTCTCAAGGTTGGCATGTCATGCCAAGGTTGTGTTGGAGCTGTCAACAGAGTTTTGGGTAAAATGGAAGGTACATTTTTGTATATAATTGCACTTTTTTGGTCCGCTTCGTTTTATGTGAACTTGTTTTGCTTGACACGAAGTTTCGTTAACATCTGTAACATGTCACATATATAATTAATGTCTATAAAATCATGTCATAAAGGGAAGACAGTGAATATTGCAATTAAATTGTTCTCTAGTAGATGCATCATTTTCTTTTTTAAAACAGACTAAATAGAAATTTAAAGGTTTAATTTATCGATTTTAGATTCTAGTCCTTTTGAGTTTCTGGATTTCTATCTTAACACAAATACAAGATTGTTAGATAAAATTGTTATTGATTTCAGTTGAATTCATATAGTAATACATTAGCCTATGAAATGTTGCATAAATTGAAACAGAAAGAGTACTAGTTTGACTCGAAACTTCTGTATGAATATATTGTAGGTGTTGAATCATTTGACATCGATATAAAGGAGCAAAAAGTGACGGTAAAAGGAAATGTGGAACCGGAAGCTGTTTTCCAAACGGTTTCAAAGACCGGAAAGGAGACATCGTATTGGGAAGAACCAGCACCAGCATCAGCACCAGAACCCGAAACAAAGCCCGTGGAAGAAAAGCCCGTAGAAGAAAAGCCCACAGAAACACCAGCTGAGCCCGAACCAAAGCCCACAGAAGAAAAGCCTGCAGAAACTGTTGCTTAATTAATGGGCTGAAATTTATAGCATATGATTGTGGTTTATCATTCAAGTTTTCTTGTACAACTAAAGCCAAAATGTGATCTTAGCTGAAATAATTGTCTTGTTTGGTTTTCTTATAATGTTTGCTATCAAATCATGTATCTTGTATTAATATATTTGTGGATGTTTTGGATCAACAAAAAGATTACAATTCGAAAATAATCGAAAATATGGATAATTTGTGGATCTTGTATTAATATATTTGCTGATATTTGGGTAAATAAGATAGTTTATTATCACATAAAGCAAACCATCGGAACTTAAGTCTCGATTGTAGAGTATTAAAAAGGGAAGAACCAAAGAGAACTTCTACTTATTTGCACTACTTATCTTGTTATAAATAGCGTAGCCACATATAGCTTAGGGTATCCAGTCAGACATCTTTTATAATGAGTATATGTATTTAGGTTAATAATTATTTTTCATACATATATATTAAATCTCGGACATTCTTAACAAAATTTCTGATTTCACAACTTCAGTCGTAGATAAAGCCACTAAATTTCAATATACAAGTACTAACAAGATGAAAGAGGAAAGTCAAACATGTATTTATAAATTAAGAAAGCTAACATGATGAGTTGACATATAACAAATAGGCCATGCACAAAGATATTGGCAACCAACTAATGAAATAAACAAGCTAATTCAATCTCCAAGTGGGATTTATTTTATCTTTTAACAAAGTAGTAAGATGAGTCTCAATGAGAAGCTTTCATAACTACACAAATATTAAACGATATATAAGACGATAGATTTTAGAAGTTTTATAGCCACACAGATGCTGTGACGTGTTTAATATCATGACAAGGTTAAAAGATATTCATTTCTTTTTTTTAAACTCTGTATAAATTCAAACTATGTCACGTAAATTTTAATTATAGCACAAGTGATTCCCACGAAAATAGAATCGTTCACAAATCACATCACTAGTAAAAATTAAGGAGAAAAAAAAAGAGTGTCAATCCTATTCATGGATGCCATAATGTAGTAGTTGTTGAGTTCTTCAAAGGTCAGATAAGCTGAAGAATACATCAACTATACACTTTGGTATTGTACAAACAATCATGTTTTTGTTCCTTCAAGAATTTCTCAAACTATAAATACTTCATTATGATCCTAAAGTTATATCCATCAAAACCATAGTGTCTTTTGAGTCTCAAAAAATTAAAAAATGGATTCCAAAGGCATCAATCTTGCACTTTTTGTTTGCCTCATTTTATCATTTTCATCGTCTATTCTTGCTTATCGAACACCATATTGGCCATCGATTAAAGTAGGTTACTATCGATATACTTGTCCCTATGCAGAACACATTGTTCAACATGTCGTAAACAGAGCTGTCTATCGTAATCCAGGCATTGCTGCTGGACTTATCAGGTTACATTTCCACGATTGCTTTGTCAGAGTACGTATGAATATAATACTTGCATTTTTCTTTTATAAATTTGATGATTACATTATGTTCTTATAACGGTTTAACCTTTCCTGTACTTAAATCAGGGGTGTGATGCATCCGTGTTATTGGATGGACCAAATTCCGAGAAGGAAGGTATTCCCACCAGAACAGTTTTTTACTAGGTTTGTGGAAGGTGATTGATGCTGCAAAAGCTGCACTTGAAAGGTGCATGCCCTGGAGTTGTTTCCGTGTGTCGACCACTTGCATTTGCTGCTCGGGACAGTTCTTGAAAAGTTGGGAGAATAACTATGATGTCCAAGCAGGACGTCGTGATGTCGTGTTTTCTATTGACTCTGACACATTGGACTAATCTCCTTCTCCTTTCGTCAACTCCAACACCGAACTCAACATCAAGAGTGTTTGCAAGCCAAAGGTAATGTCCTGTTGATGAAATGGTTGGACTCTCTCTCTGGCGCTCAAGTCCATTGGCATTGCCACATTGCGGTGTATTTGCTAGCCGTTTGTATCCTCAAAACAATCAACAAAGTCTTCCAATTGATCCTGAATACGCGGACTTCTTGAAGTCTATTTGTCCACCAGAAGCACTTACAAATGGAACAGGAGCTGCTAATCCCGCGAACCTTGATCCCCTGACACCAAACAGGTTGGATAACAGATATTACTTGGCTTTAAAGAGTCAAAAGGGACTTATGATTTCAGATCAGACGTTGATGTCAAACCCGACAACAGCTAGATTGGTGAACTACAATGCTAGATTTGGTTCAATTTGGTCAAAGAAGTTTGCAGCTGCAATGATTCACATGGGTACAATAGATGTCCTGACAGGTCGAAACGGAGAGATTAGAAAGAACTGTCATTTCGTCAACTAACATATCTATCATTTGCCTTTCGAGAAAGTTTCAGTATTCTTTCAACTTTTCCATCCTATTCAAGCTGCAAGGATGGTTTAATGCGTGTCCAATTGTTATTTTTTTCATCACATTGTTTGTTCAATTGAATTGTATTTGATTTTCCCTGCCAATGATTGCCTAATTAATGATTGAAATATATTTTTTTTCAATAATTTTATAAATGATTCATGAAGTTCATATGTGTTATTCGAAAAAACAATAGCAGAACAGATAGAGTTTATATAATTGGCTTCAACTACAAACATAAGATGACTAGTATAATGGTAGCTACTCTTGTAAATCATGTATTGTCTAACCTGGTTCAACAACTTAGAGGTTTTCTTATTGCCATACTTCTTAAAACAGTTGAAAATATTGATGGTTTGTGTCGATCCACCAAGTGTCAAGGAACAGAAGATGTTTACGTGGAAACCTTCTTGCTCAAAGAAGGAAAAAATCATGACCTATCGTAGTATTTACAACCTTAATCGGTCAAGTCCCTTTAGTAGATTTGTCGATCATCAAAATCATCATTGCTGCATTACAACAAGTATGTTTGTATCAAAAGATCAATCAAAAGGCTACATTAAATTGTCAATGACATATCTCAAAATTGTCAAAAAGGTTTCATTTAAATACCATAACTTAGATTTTGTACCTATATTTCGAACATTTATATTCAAGTAAATTGTGCTAATTGAATACATGTTATTAACTTGTCATCGCATGGTGTAATACAACAATTTTGAGTTTGTTTTACCTATTTATTTTTAGCTTTTCTTCATCTTCTCTCAAATCTGAATATGCATCAAACCATTCCATAATATGGATCTTTTATTGTTTGAGATTGAACTTGTCTCAATGTTATACAAATCTGAATAGCAATGTATGGTATGTTTGTTCATATTCGCATAGTTTAAAGACATTTTTGATCATTTTCCGTTTATAAATAAAAATATTCAAAAAAATCTTTCAATCAATTGGACAAACATTGGGAGAAAATGAAATACAATTCAATTGAACAAACAATGTGAAGAAAAAAGCAAAAACAATTCGACTCGCATTTAACCATCCTTTCAGCTTGAATAGGATGGAGAAGTTGAAATAATACCGAAAAATTTCTCAAAGGCAAATGATAAATATGTTAGTTGACGAAATGACAGTTCCTTCTGATATCTCCGTTTTGACCTGTCAGGACATCTATAGTACCCATGTGAATCATTGCAGCTGCAAACTTCCTTGACCAATTGAAAACCAAATCCTAAGCATTGTGTTCACCATTCTAGCGTTGTCCGGGTTTGCCATCAACTGCCTGATCTGAAATCATAAGTCCCTTTTGACTCTTTAAAGCCAAGTAATATCTGTTATCCAACCTGTTTGGTGTCAGGGGATCAAGGTTCGCGGGATTAGCAGCTCCTGTTCCATTTGTAAGTGCTTCTGGTGGACAAATAGACTTCAAGAAGTCCGCGTATTCAGGATCAATTGGAAGACTTTGTTGATTGTTTTGAGGATACAAACGGCTAGCAAATACACCACAATGTGCAATGCCAATGGAATGCGCGCCAGAGAGGTCACCCATTTCTCAACAGACTACCTTTACTTGCAAAACTCTTGATGAGTTCGGTGGCATTGACGAAAGGATAAGGAAGATTCGTCAATGTTTCCGAGGCAAAGAAACACGACCATCACGACGTCCGCTTGGACATCATAGTATTTCTCCCACTTTGTAAGAACTGTCCCGGCAGCAAATGCAAGTATGTCTGCACACGAAACACTCCAGGCATGCAGCCTCAGTGCACTTTTTGCAGCATCAATCACCTCAAAACCTCGTAAACTGTTCTTGTTTGGAATACCTTCCTTCTTGGAGTTTGGTCCATCCAATAACACGGATGCATCACACCCCTACAGGACAGGTTAAACCGTTATAAGAACATAATGTAATCATCAAATTTATAAAAGAAAAATGCAAGTATTATATTCATACGTACCCTGACAAAGCAATCGTGGAAATGTAACCTGATAAGTCCAGCAGCAATGCCTGGATTACGAGACACGGCTCTGTTGACAAAATGCTGAACAATGTTTTCGGCATAGGGACAAGTATATCTATAGTAACCTACTTTAATCGATGGCCAATATGGTGTTCGATAAGCAAGTATAGACGATGAAAATGACAAAATGAGGCAAACAAAAAGTGCAAGATTGATGCCTTTGATATCCATTTGAGACTTCAAAGACAGTATATATGGTGTTTTCTCAGTTGATGGAACAAATTGATGTATTTATAGTTTGAGAATTTCTTGAAGAAGTCTATAATTACAAAACGTGCTAAGTTGTATACTACCAACTGTTTGAAGTATTCTTGAGCTTGTCTGACCTTTCAAAAATTCAACAACTACAATCTTTATGTCAATCGTGCTACGGAGTTTAAGAAAATAAAATGAAAAGGCTTTCGAAATTTGTGATCTTTTTAACTCTTAAACATGTTATAACATTTATGTGGTTATAAACCTTTTAGAACTTGTACCCTTTATAATGTGATTATAATTTAAGTTTTTCATTAAGCATAAAATTGCAAATATATATGTCGAGAATTAATAAACTTGTGCCATGGTGTCCCCTATCTTTAATTTAGGATTCGCCCTCTTGAATTTTGCACCTTGATGGTCTTTGTGCCCATGGTACTAGAAAAACTTAAAGCCCGGCACTTGGAATTGACTTAGCTTGTTTTAATTCATTAGTTGGTTGCCAGTATATATGACTTCACATATACTTGAATTTTATCTTGTTAGTAGTACTAGTCTACAAACTCCAATGTTCCTATTTTATAGTAACAAGTAGTGTAATAATATAGAATAATAATCTTGGTTCTTTGCATTTTGTATGATTTAAATAAGAAAAAAGATGATTCTTAGTTAAATATATATGTCAATATAAGAAGAATAACTATCAAGTAGAATTAATTTAATAAAAGCATATATAATATATATAAATATAGTAATGTAGTTTTCTTAATCATTGTCTTCTTTACTATTTTGAGAGTGCTCAACCATAACATAGAAAAATAAAAAAATGTTCATGTCTTAAGATGGAGACCATCTAAATTAAGGGTGTTATTTGTGTACGACAGAAAATATTTTCTTGAAAAATAAGTGCTTACTGGTTCGACAATTAATTAAAAATGACACTCGACATTGTCAAAGATGACTAAATTTAGAGTGTATATGAGTTATTTTGAATTTTTCAAAAAAAGAACAGTTTTCTAGTGGACTTCAGTATAACCATTGTTGAGATGTAATGAACTCGTATTGTATTGAAATGAATAATTAAAATTACACGTACAAATATAAAAGTTGGTCATTACAATTATTTCAAACTAGTATAACGAATTTTTTTGTGGAAGAAGAAGAAACGGAAAGTGTAACTCTGTTGTTTTGATGATCTTCACAAACCATGGAGAAGTTGAAAAAATACTGAAATTTTTTTCGAAAGGCAAATGATAGAGATGTTAATTGACGAAATGACAGTTCCTCGTGATCTCTCCGTTTCGACCTCCACAACTATCATCTTATGTCAATTGTCACCCATGGAAACAGAACTTTATTTGAATCGCTACAGAATTTAAGAAATTAAAAACGAAGAAACTTTATGTGATTAAAACAAAAAATTCTCATTAAACATAAAATTGCAAATGTAAAATACATTGTTTTTAGATTTAGGAATGTAACATTCTTTTAGAAACAAATAAAAAATAAATATGTCTCATAAATTTAAATAAAAGAGACATTTGACTACATAATTATTAATGTGCTTGTTTAATTCATTAGTTGGTTGCCAGTATTTATGACTTTCTATACTTAATATTTTATCTTGTTAGTACTGTATTCTCAAACTATCTACAACTCCAATATTCATATTTTATAACTTTGTAATAAAATAGATAATCTTGAATCTTTCCATTTTTTAAGATTTAAAGAAAAGATTCTTGTTAGTTAATAAAATATATATCTATATATATATAATATATATGCAATTTTAGAAAAAAACTAGCAGTAGATTTTTTTATATTTAATTTAATAAGATATATATAGTATGTAGTTTATTAATGAAAAGGGTCGATATACCCTTCAACTTTATCATTTGAAGCTATATATCCCTCGTTATAAAAATGGCTTATATTGCCCTTAACCGTTATACAAACGCTCACATAACTCCTCTCGTTACAAAAATGGCTCAACAATATACCGCGTCATTTAAGGAAGTTAAAAATTAGCTTTGAAATTTATATTTATTACTTCTAATTTTTTTTTTTAAAAAAAATTATTAGCGTATTATGTTTCTTCTATCAAAGTTCAAGGTCTATTTTACTTTTTTTCATACATAATTATGTTTTTGACTTCTTTAAAATTATAAAATTTGAGTTTTTTTATTCTTATTCTTATTTTTGGCTTTCATTCCTTAGTTTTAAAAAAAAAAAAATTTAAATTATTTTTTTTGTGTGTATTGGTAAATTTTAATTTCGTATCGAAGAAAAATTGGTCACTACAATACGTTTTACAAAATATTAGCGAAACAATAATAAATTTGATTATCAATATATTATAAATTAGTCATTGAACAAAAAAAGTCATAAAAATATTTGACGAGGATTAAATTTACTCATATGGGATTTATTTTAGAAAAAACATAAAAATTTCAATAAAATTATTTTTGTTTCATTTCCGTTTAGAGGAAAAGGGTATATGGTGAATATTCTTTACAAGTAAGGGATATATATGAGGCCACTTTCATAACAAGGGGTAATCGGCTCTAAATGACACGTTTGCGGTGTATATCAGACTCTTTTCCCTTAATTAATCATCGTCTTCTTTACTATTTCGAGAGTGCTCAACCATAACATATAAACAATCATATCTTAAGAAGGTTCAATTTGAAATTCATTCGCGGAACTAGATGGGATTCATGGGTTCAGATAAATTATAATATTATCATAAAAAAGGTGTATATCAGACCCTTTTCCCTTTTATTAATCATCGTCTTCTTTACTATTTCGAGAGTGCTCAACCATAACATATAAACAATCATATCTTAAGAAGGACCAATTTGAAATTCATTCGCGGAACTAGATGGGATTCATGGGTTCAGATAAATTATAATATTATCATAAAAATATTTAGCGATAATTAAGTTAATATTATTTCATTTAGAGTTACTATAGTCTTTAATGACATTCATTTAGTGAGTTGGTTATAATTAATACCCATATTATTATTGTGACTAAATATAATATACCGACAATAAACCCTGATAACTTATACGAGTCCACCACATGCCATAGGACATAAAATGGAAACCTTCTTGCTCAAGCAGAGGCGGAGCTAAAATTTTCGATAACGGGTTCAAAATCTGAAGAAATAGAGAGTACGAAATAGCTGAAGGGGGTTCGACATCTACTATATATACGTAAAAAATTATTTTAACCATATAAAAATAATATAATTTTCCGCCGAAGGGGGTTCGGATGAACCCCCCAAAACATATGGTGGCTCCGCCGCAGTGCTCAAGAAGGAAAACCACGACCTGTCCTGCAGGATTTTGAACTGTTCTTCACTCTCTTTAAGCAACAAGTGATTACAAATTTCAATAATCACATAAGGATTAAACACCCAATCCTACAACTTGTAACAACTCTATTACAAAATGAGGCAAAGCAATAACTCTATTGCCTACTATATCAACTAACTCTAGTTAGTATAGACTTCAATCACGAATAAGATGAAACACACAAGACATAAACTCGCAATCAACAACTAAACAGGCACTTGATAACTCTATCAGGTCGTCCACCATTTGTTATCTGGTGCCATTTTAACAATCTCAAAGTAGTCTGGTGTCATTTTAATTAATAACAATTGTTACATATGCTCCTCCATATCAGATACAATAATAGAAGAAAAAGAGGTCATCAAGTCAATTACTTGAACAAACATAAGGGGAAAAAAAATTCCAATCAATTGGACAAACATTGGGGGAAAATGAAATACAATTCAATTGAACAAACAATGTGAAGTAACAAATGAATAACGATTGGACACGCGTTGAACCATCCTTGCACCTTGAATAGGATGGAAAAATTTAAATAATGAGGCAAATGATAGAGATGTTAGTTGACGAAATGACAGTTCCTTCTGATTTCCATTCCTTTCCCCTTTTTCGACGTTAGGACAAGCTAAAAGTACCCATGTGAATCATTGCAGCTGCAAACTTCCTTGACCAAATTGAACCAAATCTAGCATTGTAGTTCACCAATCTAGCTGTTGTCGGGTTTGCCATCAACGCCTGATCTGAAATCATAAGTCCCTTTTGATTCTTTAAAGCCAAGTAATACTGTTTTTTCCAGATCCACCTGTTTGTGTCAGGGATCAGTTCGGGATTAGCAGCTCCCGTCCCATTTGTAAGCGCTTCAGGTGGACAAATGGACTTCAAGAAGTCCGCGTATTCAGGATCAATTGGAACACTTTGTTGATTGTTTTGAGGATACAAACGGCTAGCAAATACACCACAATGTGCAATGCCAATGGAATGCGCGCCAGAGAGAGTTACCATTTCATCAACAGACATACCTTTACTTGCAAAACTCTTGATGAGTTCGGTGGCATTGACGAAAGGAGAAGGAAGATTCGTCAATGTTTCAGAGTCAATAGAAACACGACCATCACGACGTCCTGCTTGGACATCATAGTATATTCTCCCAACTTTGTAAGAACTGTCCCGAGCAGCAAATGCAAGTATGTCTGCACACGAAACAACTCCAGGGCAGGCAGCCTCAAGTGCAGCTTTTGCAGCATCAATCACCTCAAAACCTCGTAAACTGTTCTTGTTTGGAATACCTTCCTTCTCGGAGTTTGGTCCATCCAATAACACGGATGCATCACACCCCTACAGGACAGGTTAAACCGTTATAAGAACATAACATAATCATCAAATTTATAAAAGAAAAATGCAAGTATTATATTCATACGTACCCGACAGAAGCACTCGTGGAACATGTCACTCTGATAATCCAGCAGGCAATGCCTGGATTACCGGACAGAAACAGCGCTGTTTGACAAATCTGAACACATGTTTTTCGCATAGGGCATTATATCTATAGTAAACGCACCTACTTAATCGATGGCCAATCTGGTGTTCGATAAGCAAGTATAGACGATGAAAATGACAAAATGAGGCAAGCAAAAAGTGCAAGATTGATGCCTTTGATATCCATTTGAGACTTCAAAGACAGTATATATGGTGTTTTCTCAGATGATGGCACAAATTGATGTTTATAGTTTGAGAATTTCTTGAAGGAATCTATAATTACAAACGGCTAAGAGTTGTATACTACCACTGTTGAAGTATTCTGACTTGTCTGACCTTTCAAAAATTCAACAACTACAATCTTTATCTCAATCGTGCTACGGAGTTTAAGAAAATAGAATGAAAAGGCTTTCTAAATTTGTGATCTTTTTAACTCTTAAACATGTTATAACATTTATGTGGTTATAAACCTTTTAGAACTTGTACCCTTTATAATGTGATTATAATTTAAGTTTTTCATTAAGCATAAAATTGCAAATATATATGTCGAGAAGTTATAATATCTTGTGCCATGGTGTCCCCTATCTTCAAATCCAGGGTTCGCCTCTGAATTTGCACATTGATGTCTTGTGCCATGGTACTAGAAAAAAATTAAAAAGCCCCACTAGGAAATTGAATTAGCTTGTTTAATTCATTAGTTGGTTGCCATAATATATATGACTTTACATATACTTGAATTTTATCTTGTTAGTACTAGTCTACAAACTCCAATGTTCCTATTTTATAGTACCAAGTAGTGTAATAAAATAGAATAATAATCTTGGTTCTTTGCATTTTGTTTGATTTAAATAAGAAAAAAGATGATTCTTAGTTAGATATATATGTCAAAATAAGAAGAAAAATTATCAAGTAGACAATATATTTTTTAGGTATACATATACGTGCAAAGTGCATAATTTAATAATAAGCTATATATATATATATAGTATGCAGGTTTTCTTAATCATTGTCTTCTTTACTATTTTGAGAGTGCTCAACCATAACATAAAAATAATCATGTCTTAAGAAGAAGCAATCTTAAATTTAGGGTGTTGTTTGGTACTACGTACTGAAAATATTTTCGTGAAAAATAAGTGAAATGGATAATTGAAATTACACGTACCAATTCAAGTAAAGTCTTGCAACTACTCCAAACTAGTAACAAATCTTCCCGGGAAGAAAAAGAAACTAAAAGTGTAACTCTGTTGTTTTGATGATCTTCACAAACTATGGGACATGGTCCCATGAGTGATCAAGTATTTCGTTTGTTGTGATTAAAATATTTTGTCTTACATGTTTCAAACTTGTTAGATCCGTTCCTAATCTATAAAGGAATAAATTGTGTCGATATTATTTCAGCCAACAATGAGCATAACAATTGGACAGGTTGAAAGAAATACTGAAAACTTTCTCGAAAGGCAAATGATAGAGATGTTAGTTGACGAAATGACAGTTCCTCCTGATCTCTCCATTTCGACCTGTGAGGATATCCAAAGTTCCCATATGAATCATTGCAACTGCAAATTCCCTTTGAAGAACTCCACAACTATCATCTTATGTCAATTGTCAAATACTTTATTTGAATCGCTCCAGAGTTTAAGAAATTAGAAATGAAGAGACTTAATTTTGATATTTGTGTTCTTAAGCATGTTATAACATTTGTGTGATTATAAATAAAAATTCTCATTAAGCATAAAATTGTTAGTGCAAAGTAAATTATTTTGAGATTTAAAAATGTAACATGTCTTTTTTTAAACGGAGAACAAATACAAGTGTGTTTCATAAATTTAAATTAAAGAGACGTTTGACTACATAATTATTATGTGCTTGTTTTAAATTCATTAGTTTTGGTGCCAGTAGTTAGACTTTCATATACTTATGGTATTTTATCTTGTGAGTACTAGTATTTCTCAAACTATCTACAACTCCACTATTCCTATTTTATAACAAGTTGGGGTGGGTAATGACAAATAGAATAATCCTTGAATCTTTCCTTTTTTAAGAATTTAATAAAGAAAAGATTTCTTGTTAGTTAATAAAAAATAATATTATATTGTCATTTTAGAAGAAACTAAGCAAGTATATTTTATATTTAATTAATAAGTATATATAGTCTGTATGTTTTCTTATCATTGTCTTCTATACTATTTCGAGAGTGCTCAATCATAACATATAAACAATCATATCTTAAGAAGGACTAATCTGAAATTCAGATGGCGGAGAGTTAGGTGGGGGTTCACGGGTTCTGACGAATTATAATATTGTCACAAAAATATTTAGCGGTAATTAAATTACATTAATTGTATTCAGGTCGCAAGTTTTTTAAGATCTTTGTCTTACGTGTTGGTTTTAATACACATTTATATTATTCGACTTAAATAATATACCGACCATAACCCTATAACTTATACGAGTCCACCACTGCCATAGGACTAAGGTTCCTTGTCACAAAAAAATGTAGTAAATAATAAAACAAGAAATGATTTTTATTGGAAAACTTCTTGCTCAAGCAGAGGCGGAGCCAAATTTTCGATAACGGGTTCAAAATTCGAAGAATAGACTATGAAAATAGCTGAGGAGTTCGACATCTACTATAGATATTAAAAATATTATGATTAACATATAAAAATAATATATTTTTCAACCAACGGGGGTACGGATGACCACCCAAACATAGTGGCTCCCCACATGCTCAATGAGGAAACCAACGCCAGTACTCCCGCAGGATTTCGAACTGTTCTTCACTCTCTTTAAGCAACAAGTGATTACAAATTTCAATAATCACATAAGGATTAAACACCCAATCCTACAACTTGTAACAACTCTATTGCAAAATGAGGCAAAGAGATAACTCTATTGCCTACTGTATCAACTAACTCTAGTTGATATAGACTTCAATCACGAACAAGGTGAAACACACAAAGACATAAACGCGCAATCAACAACCAAACACGCACTTGATAACTCTATCAGGTCGTCCACCATTTGTTATCTGGTGCCATTTTAACAATCTCAAAGTAGTCTGGTGTCATTTTAATTAATAACAATTGTTACATATGCTCCTCCATATCAGATACAATAATAGAAGAAACGAGGTCCTCAAGTTTTTTCAATTACTGAACAAACATAAGGGGAAAAAAACTTTCCAATCATTGGACAAACCTTGGTTAAAATGAAATACAATTCATTGAAACAAAACAATGGAAGTAACAAATGAATAACGATTGCCACTCGTTGAACCATCCTTTGACCTTGAATGGAATGGAGCATTTGAAATAATGAGGCAAATGTATGATATGTTTAGTTTCCGAAACATGACATTCCTCTGATTTGTCACATCACCGTTTCGACCTTAAGGACTCTATAGTAACCCATGTGAATCATTGCAGCTCAACTTCCTTGACCAAATCATCACCAAATCTAGCATTGTAGTTTCCCACAATCTAGCGTTGTCGTGTTTGCCATCAACGGCCTGAATCTGAAATACAAAATAACAAATTCCCTTTTGACTCTTTAAAGCCAAGTAATATCTGTTATCCAACCAATATATTGAGAATGTCAGGGGTAATCAGGAATAATCGCAGGTTTAGCAGCCTTCCACGTCCCATTTGTAAGCGCTTCAGGTGGACAAATGGACTCAAGAAGTCCGCTATTCAGAATCAATTGGAAGACTTTGTTGATTGTTTTGAGGATACAACGGCTAGCAAATACACACCACAATGTGCAATGCCATGGAATCGCGCCAGAGAGAGTTAGCATTTTCATCAACGGACATAATCACTTTGCTTGCAAAACTCTTGATGAGTTTCGGTGCCTTGACGAAAGGAGAAGGAAGATTAGTCCCAATGTTTCAGAGTCAATAGCAAACACACCATCCGCCGTCCGCTTGGACATCATAGTATATTCTCCCAACTTTGTATGAACTGTCCCGAGCAGCGAATGCAAGTATGTCTGCACACGAGACAGTTCCAGGGCACGCAGCCTCAAGTGCAGCTTTTGCAGCATCAATCACCTCAAAACCTCGTAAACTGTTCTTGTTTGGAATACCTTCCTTCTCGGAGTTTGGTCCATCCAATAACACGGATGCATCACACCCCTACAGGACACGTTAAACCGTTATAAGAACATAATGTAATCATCAAATTAATAAAATAAAAATGCAAGTATTAAATTCATACGTACCCTGACAAAGCAATCGTGGAAATGTAACCTGATAAGTCCAGCAGCAATGCCTGGATTACGAGAGACAGCTCTGTTTACGACATGTTGAACAATGTGTTCTGCATAGGGGCAAGTATATCTATAGTAACCTACTTTAATCGATGGCCATCGGTGTTCGTCTAAGCAAGTATAGACTTGAAAATGACAAAATGAGGCACCAAAGTTGTGCCAAGATTGATGCCTTTGATATCCATTTGAGACTTCAAAGACAGTATATATGGTGTTTTCTCAGTTGATGGAACAAATTGATGTATTTATAGTTTGAGAATTTCTTGAAGAAGTCTATAATTACAAAACGTGCTAAGTTGTATACTACCAACTGTTTGAAGTATTCTTGAGCTTGTCTGACCTTTCAAAAATTCAACAACTACAATCTTTATGTCAATCGTGCTACGGAGGTTTAAAAAATAAATGGACAAGACTTTCGATTGGTGATCTTTTTGTACTCTTACACATGTTATACATTTATGTGGTTATAAACCCTTAGAACTTGTACTCTTATATGTGATTAAATAAGTTTTCATTAATCATAAATTGGCAAATATATATGTCGATAGCTATAATATCTTGTGCCATGGTGTCCCCTATCTTCAAATCCATGGTTCGCCTCTGGGGAATTTGCACATTGATGTCTTGTGCCATGGTACTAAAAAAAATTAAAAGCCGCACTATGAAATTTAATTAGCTTTTTTTAATTCATTAGTTTTGGTTGCCAGTAATATATATTAACTTTACAATACTTGAATTTTAATCTGTTAGTACTAGGCTAACAACTCAATGTTCCTATTATAGTACCAAGTAGTGTAATAAAATAGAATAATAATCTTGGTTCTTTGCATTTTGTATGATTTAAATAAGAAAAAAGATGATTCTTAGTTAAATATATATGTCAATATAAGAAGAAAAACTATCAAGTAGATTATACATTTAATAATAAGCTATATATATATAGTATGTAGGTTTTCTTAATCATTGTCTTCTTTACTATTTTGAGAGTGCTCAACCACAACATAAAAATAATCATGTCTTAAGATGGACCAATCTAAAATTAAGGGTGTTATTTGTGTACGATAAAAAATATTTTCTTGAAAAATAAGTGATTACTGGTTCGACAATTAATTAAAAATGACAACTAAAATCGCCAAAAATGAATATGAGTTATTTTGAATTTTTCAGAAAAGTGAAAAGTTTTTCTCAGTGACTTCATATAACCCTTGTTAGAGTAATGAACTCTTATTGGTATTGAAATGAATAATTAAAATTACACGTACAAATATAAAAGTTGGTCATTACAATTACTTCAAACTAGTATAACGAATTTTTTTGTGGAAGAAGAAGAAACGGAAAGTGTAACTCTGTTGTTTTGATGATCTTCACAAACCATGGAGACGTTGAAAAAATACTGAATTTTTTCCGAAAGGCTAAATGATACGATGTATTTGATAAACGACAGTTCCTCTGCTCTCTCCGTTTCGACCTCCACACCTAGCCTCTTATGTCAATGGTCACCCATGGGAAACAAAACTTTATTGAATCGCTATAGAATTTAGAAATTTACAAACGAAGAAACTTTTGAAATTTATGTTCTTAAGCATGTTAAAATATTTACGTGATTATAAACAAAATTCTCATTAACTAAAATTGCAATTTACAGTGTACATTGTTTTAGATTGAGAAATGTAACATTCTTTTAGAAAGAACACATAAAAAATAAATTGTCTCATGAAATTTAATAAAAGAGACTTGACTACTATTATTAGTGTGCTTGTTTAATTCATTAGTTGGTTGCCAGTATTTATGACTTTCATATACTTATATTTTATCTTGTTAGTACTAGTATTTCTCAAACTATCTACAAACTCCAATATTCCTATTTTATAACAAGTTGTGTAATAAAATAGAATAATCTTGAATCTTTCCATTTTTTAAGATTTAATAAAGAAAAAGATCTTTAGTTTCATAAAATATATATATATTATATATGTCAATAGAAGACAAAAACTAGCAAGTAAGATTTTATATTTAATTTATAAGCTATATATAGTATGTAAGTTTTCTTAGAGCCTGTTTGGCTCAGCTTTAAAAGCTGTCAAACTGACTTCAAAGCTGATTTTTTGACTTATTTAGCTGTTTTGAAACATCTTCAAAATAGCTTTATTTTTAAGTTTAAAAAAAACTTTATTGTTAGCCAAAAAGTTAAAAGCGGGGTAAGATGTGCTTTTTTTTTTTTTAGCTTATAAGCTGTTTTAAGTTGACCACATTTTTATCTTTTTGTCCTTAATATTTTTTATACAATCTCCAATACAACATAACCCTAACATCTCTTTCGTCCATTTTTCCCTTTTCACGTTTGACATAACAACTTCAGCACTTTTAATCCAAAACATAATCTGCTTATTTTGAAAAGAAGTTTCAGCCACTTTAAAAAGATATTTAAAGCTTCTTTTATTAAGTCCATCCACGGGCCCTTAATCATTGTCTTCTATACTACTTCGAGAGTGCTCAAACATAACATATAAACAATCGTATCTTAAGAAGGACCAATTTGAAATTCAGAGGCGGAGAGCTAGGTGGGGGTTCACGGGTTCGGACAAATTATAATATTGTCACAAAAACATTTAGCGGTAATTAAATTAATATTATTGCATTCAGAGTCGCAAAAGTTTTTAATGGTCTCTGTATTACGTGTTGGTTATTAATACACATATTATATTATTCTGATTAAATATAATATACCGACAATAAACCCTGATAACTTATAACGAGTCCACCACATGCCATAGGACCAGGTCCTTGTCACAAAAAAATGTAGTAAAGAATAAAAACAAGAAATGATTTTTATGTGGAAAACTTCTTGCTCAAGCAGAGGCGGAGCCAGAATTTTCGATAACGGGTACAAAATCTGAAGAAATAAGCATACGAAATAGCTGAAGGAGATTCGACATCTATTATAGATACATAAAAAATTATTTTAACCAAATAAAAATAATATAATTTTCAACCAAATGGGGTACGGATGAACCCCTCTAACATATGGTGGCTCCACCACAGTGCTCAAGAAGGAAAACCACGACCTGTACTCCCGCAAGATTTCGAACTGTTCTTCACTCTCTTTAAGCAACAAGTGATTACAAATTTCAATAATCACATAAGGATTAAACACCCAATCCTACAACTTGTAACAACTCTATTGCAAAATGAGGCAAAGAGATAACTCTATTGCCTACTGTATCAACTAACTCTAGTTGATATAGACTTCAATCACGAACAAGATGAAACACACAAAGACATAAACGCGCAATCAACAACCAAACACGCACTTGATAACTCTATCAGGTCGTCCACCATTTGTTATCTGGTGCCATTTTAACAATCTCAAAGTAGTCTGGTGTCATTTTAATTAATAACAATTGTTACATATGCTCCTCCATATCAGATACAATAATAGAAGAAAAAGAGGTCATCAAGTCAATTACTTGAACACACATAAGGGGGGAAAAAAATTCCAATCAATTGGACAAACATTGGGGGAAAATGAAATACAATTCAATTGAACAAACAATGTGAAGTAACAAATGAATAACGATTGGACACGCGTTGAACCATCCTTACACCTTGAATAGGATGGAGAATTTGAAATAATGAGGCAAATGATAGATATGTTAGTTTACGAAATGACAGTTCCTTCTGATTTCCCCGTTTCGACCTGTTAGGACATCTAAAGTACCCATGTGAATCATTGCAGCTGCAAACTTCCTTGACCAAATTGAACCAAATCTAGCATTGTAGTTCACCAATCTAGCTGTTGTCGGGTTTGCCATCAACGCCTGATCTGAAATCATAAGTCCCTTTTGACTCTTTAAAGCCAAGTAATATCTGTTATCCAACCTGTTTGGTGTCAGGGGATCAAGGTTCGCGGGATTAGCAGCTCCCGTCCCATTTGTAAGCGCTTCAGGTGGACAAATGGACTTCAAGAAGTCCGCGTATTCAGGATCAATTGGAAGACTTTGTTGATTGTTTTGAGGATACAAACGGCTAGCAAATACACCACAATGTGCAATCCCAATGAATGTGGCGCCATAGAGAGTCACCATTTCATAACGGACATCACCTTTGCTTGCAAACTCTTGATGAGTTCGGTGGATTGACGAAAGGAGAGGAGTTCGTCATGTTTCATAGTCCATAGAAACACGACCATCCGACGTCCTGCTGACATCATAGTATATCTCCCCAACTTGTACGAACTGGTCCCGATCCAGAAATGCAAGTATGTCTGCACACGAAACAACTCATCCAGGGCAGGCAGCCTCAATTGGCAGCTTTTGCAGCATCAATCCCCCTCAGAACCCGTAAACTGTTCTTGTTTGGAATACCTTCCTTCTCGGAGTTTGGTCCATCCAATAACACGGATGCATCACACCCCTACAGGACAGGTTAAACCGTTATAAGAAAAAACACATACTGTAATCTCAATTTATAAAAGCAAAATGCGAGTATTATATTCATACATACTCTGACACGCAATCGTGAAAACATGTACCTGATAAGTCGCAGCATCAATGCCTGGATTACGAGCGACAGCTCTGTTTACGACATGTTGAACAATGGTTTCTGCATGGGCAATATATCTATAGTACACCTCTTTAATCGATGGCCAATATGGTGTTCGCTAGCGAGTATAGACGATGAAAATGACAAAATGAAGGCAAACAAAAAGTGCAGATTGATGCCTTTGATACCATTTGAGACTTCAAGACAGTAATATATTGTGTTTTCCCCCTCAGTTTATGGAACAAATTGTGTATTATAGTTTGAGAAATTCTGATGAAGTCTATAATTACAAAACTGCTAGTTGTATATACCAACTTTTGAAGTATTCTTGAGCTTCTCTGCTTTTCAAAAATTCAACAACTACAATCTTATGTCAAATCGTGCTACGGAGTTTAAGAAAATAGAAATGAAAAGACTTTCGAAATTGTGACTTTTACTCTAACATGTAGATGTAGTTATAAACCTTTTAGAACTTTATACCCTTGTATAATGTGATATATTAAAGTTTTTCATTAGCATAAATTGGCAAATATATATGTCGAGAGAAGCATAATACTTGTGCAGGGTGCCCCTATCTTCAAGTCCAGAGTTCGCCTCTGAATTTGCACATTGATGTCTTGTGCATGGTACTAGAAAAAAATTAAAAGCCCACACTAGGAAATTGAATTAGCTTGTTTACTCATTCCTGGTTGCCAGTAATATATATGACTTTACATATACTTGAATTTTATCTTGTTAGTACTAGTCTACAAACTCCAATGTTCCTATTTTATAGTACCAAGTAGTGTAATAAAATAGAATAATAATCTTGGTTCTTTGCATTTTGTTTGATTTAAATAAGAAAAAAGATGATTCTTAGTTAGATATATATGTCAAAATAAGAAGAAAAATTATCAAGTAGACAATATATTTTTTAGGTATACATATACGTGCAAAGTGCATATTAAATAAGAAGGCATATATATATTCGTAAATTTAGGTTTTTAATCATTGTCTTCTTAACTATTTTTGAGGTGCTCACCATAAACTAAAATAATCATGTCTTAAGAAGAACCATCTTAACTTAGGGTGTTGTTTGGTACTACGTACTGAAAATATTTTCGTGAAAAATAAGTGAAATGGATAATTGAAATTACACGTACAAATATAAAAGTAAGTCATTGCAACTACTCCAAACTAGTAACAAATCTTCCCGGGAAGAAAAAGAAACTAAAAGTGTAACTCTGTTGTTTTGATGATCTTCACAAACTATGGGACATGGTCCCATGAGTGATCAAGTATTTCGTTTGTTGTGATTAAAATATTTTGTCTTACATGTTTTAAACTTGTTAGATCCGTTCCTAATCTATAAAGGAATAAATTGTGTCGATATTATTTCAGCCAACAATGAGCATAACAATTGGACAGGTTGAAAGAAATACTGAAAACTTTCTCGAAAGGCAAATGATAGAGATGTTAGTTGACGAAATGACAGTTCCTCCTGATCTCTCCATTTCGACCTGTGAGGACATCCAAAGTTCCCATATGAATCATTGCAACTGCAAATTCCCTTTGAAGAACTCCACAACTATCATCTTATGTCAATTGTCAAATACTTTATTTGAATCGCTACAGAGTTTAAGAAATTAGAAATGAAGAGACTTAATTTTGATATTTGTGTTCTTAAGCATGTTATAACATTTGTGTGATTATAAATAAAAATTCTCATTAAGCATAAAATTGTTAGTGCAAAGTAAATTATTTTGAGATTTAAAAATGTAACATTCTTTTTTAAACGGATGAAAAAATAAAAGTGTGTTTCATAAATTTAAATTAAAGAGACGTTTGACTACATAATTATTAATGTGCTTGTTTAATTCATTAGTTGGTTGCCAGTATTTATGACTTTCATATACTTATATTTTATCTTGTTAGTACTAGTATTTCTCAAACTATCTACAAACTCCAATATTCCTATTTTATAACAAGTTGTGTAATAAAATAGAATAATCTTGAATCTTTCCATTTTTTAAGATTTAATAAAGAAAAAGATTCTTGTTAGTTAATAAAATATATATATATATATGTCAATTATAGAAGAAAAACTAGCAAGTAGATTTTATATTTAATTTAATAAGCTATATATAGTATGTAGGTTTTCTTAATAATTGTCTTCTATACTATTTCGAGAGTGCTCAACCATAACATATAAACAATCGTATCTTAAGAAGGACCAATTTGAAATTCAGAGGCGGAGAGCTAGGTGGGGGTTCACGGGTTCGGACGAATTATAATATTGTCACAAAAACATTTAGCGGTAATTAAATTAATGTTATTGCATTCAGAGTCGCTAAAGTTTTTAATGATCTCTGTATTACGTGTTGGTTATTAATACACATATTATATTATTCTGATTAAATATAATATACCGACAATAAACCCTGATAACTTATAACGAGTCCACCACATGCCATAGGACCAGGTCCTTGTCACAAAAAAATGTAGTAAAGAATAAAAACAAGAAATGATTTTTATGTGAAAAACTTCTTGATCAAGTAGAGGCGGAGCCAGAATTTTCGATAACGGGTTCAAAATTCGAAGAAATAGACATACGAAATAGCTGAAGGAGATTCGACATCTACTATAGATACGTAAAAGATTATTTTAACCATATAAAAATAATATAATTTTCAACCAAAGGGGGTACGGATGAACCCTCTAAACATGGCTCCACCACATTGCTCAAGGAGGAAAACCACGACCTGTACTCCCGCAGGACTGTTCTTCACTCTCTTTAAGCAACAAGTGATTACAAATTTCAATAATCACATAAGGATTAAACACCCAATCCTACAACTTGTAACAACTCTATTGCAAAATGAGGCAAAGAGATAACTCTATTGCCTACTGTATCAACTAACTCTAGTCGATATAGACTTCATCACGAACAAGGTGAAACACACAAGACATAAACGCCAATCAACAACCAAACACTCACTTGAAACTCTATTCATGTCGTTCCACCATTTTAATTACGTGTGGCCATTTTTACAATCTCAAAGTAGTCTGGTGTCATTTTAATTAAAACAATTGTTACATATGCTCTCCATATCAGATTACAATAATAGAAAAAAAGAGTTATCAGTCATTACTTGACAAACATAAGGGAAAAAAAAAATTCCAATCATTGACAACATGGGGGAAGAGAAATCAATTAATTGAACAACATGTGAAGTCACAATCAATCACGATTGGACACGCGTTGAACCATCCTTACACCTTGAATAGGATGGAGAATTTGAAATAATGAGGCAAATGATAGAGATGTTAGTTTACGAAATGACAATTCCTTCTGATTTCACCATTTCGACCTGTAAGGACATCTATAGTACCCATGTGAATCATTGCAGCTGCAAACTTCCTTGACCAAATTGAACCAAATCTAGCATTGTAGTTCACCAATCTAGCTGTTGTCGGGTTTGCCATCAACGCCTGATCTGAAATCATAAGTCCCTTTTGACTCTTTAAAGCCAAGTAATATCTGTTATCCAACCTGTTTGGTGTCAGGGGATCAAGGTTCGCGGGATTAGCAGCTCCCGTCCCATTTGTAAGCGCTTCAGGTGGACAAATGGACTTCAAGAAGTCCGTATTCACAGTATCGAATTGGAATACTTTGTTGATTGTTTTAGGATACAAACGGGCTAGCAAATACCCACAATGTCAATCCCAATGGAATGCGCACCAGAAAGGTCACCATTTCATCAACAACTACCTTTGGCTTGCAAATACTCTGATGAGTTCAGTGATTGCACGAAAGTAGAAGGAAGATTGTCAATGTTCAGAGTCAATAGAAAACACGACCTGCACGACGTCCTGCTTGGACATCATAGTATATTTCTCCAACTTTGTAAGAACTGTCCGAGTGCGCAAATGCAATTATGTCCTGTCACATACCGAAACACTCCAGGGCATGCAGCCCTCAAGTGCAGCTTTTGGCAGCATCAATCACCCGCAAAACCTCGTACTGTGTCTTGTTTGTGAAACCTTCCTTCTCGGAGTTTGTCCATCCAATAACGGATGCATTCACACCCCTGATTTAAGTACAGGACAGGTTAAACCGTTAATAAGAACATAACGTAATCTCAATTATAAAGAAAAATGTCAGTATTTATATTCAACGTACTCTGACAGCAATCGGGGAAATGTACCTGATAGACCTGATATTCCAGCAGCAGATGCTGGATTACGGAGACAGCTCTGTTTACAACAATGTTTACAATGTGTTCTGCATAGGGGCAAGTATATCGCTTTAACGCTACTTAATCGAAGGCCTATGGGTTCGATCAGCAGAATAGACGATTAAAATGATAAAATGAGGCAAACACAAGTGCAAGATTGATGCCTTGGAATCCATTTCTAATTTTTTTTGATACCAAGACATATGGTTTTGATGGATATAACTTAAGAACATATTGGAGTATTTATAGTTTGAGAAATTAATTGAAGGAACCATTCTTATGTTACAAATACAAAACATGATTGCATGTATATTACCAACTACACTAATGTTGAAGTATTCTTGAGCTAAATATATGACCTTTCGATGAATTCCACAGCTACCATCCTACTATGTCTTCATGAGTATAAAGGTTCAATTTTATGTTAGCACTATTGCGTATTAGTCGATTTCAAAAAGAATGACGAAGTGTGGATCTAGGTTGAGCCTGAACCTCTTCGACAGAAAAGTATACTATCTATGTAGTTAAATAATTTTGGTATATATGTATATGTTGAGCGCGCCCTCTTAGGCTTCTGTTTGGTTTTTACTTTTTTCATATTTTGAACTTCGTACAGTAAAAACATGGCTCTAACCTTTAGAATGACACCTTTTAATATTTGAAATTAATAAAATTTAAATCTTCATTATCCTTATCACCGATAGCATACATTATTTTAAAATAATTAAAAATTAAAAAAAAAAAAATTTAATAATTAAATTTAACAAAGAATTTTAAAAAAAAAATTAAAGTTAAACAAATTCAAATAATAAAGTAAAAAAAACAAACACATAATTCCCTCTCTCTTCCCTTCCTCCTTCCCTTCCCCCCCCCCCTTTTCCCCCCTCCCCCCCCCCCCCATTCCTTTCCATTCCTTTCCCCCCCCCCCTTCCTCCCCCCCCCCCTTCCCCCTTTCCATTTCCACCGCCTCCCCCCTACACCCCTCCCCCCCCTTCCCCCCTTCCCCCCCTCCCCCCTTCCCCCCATTCCCCCTTCCCCTCCCCCCTTCCCCCCCCCCCCTTCCCGTTTTCCCCCCCCCTTTCCCCCCCCCCCCCCCCGTTCCCCCCACCTCCCCCTCTTGGGAGCCCCCCCCCCCCCCTTCCCCTTTCTCTTCACCCCCCCCCCCTTCCCCCCCCTCCCCCCCCCCCCTTCCTCTTCCCCCCCCCCCCACCCCCCCCCCCCCCTTTCCCCTTTCCTTCCCCCTTTCCCTTCCCTTTCCCCTTCCTTCCTTTCCCTCCTTACACCCCCCCTCCTTTCCCTTTCCTTTCCCCTTCACCCCCCCCCCCCCCCCCCCCCCCCTCTTCCCTTCCCCCCCCCCCCTTCCCCCCCCCCTTCCCCCCTCCCCCCCTTTTCCCCTCCCTTTTCCCCCCGCCCCCCCCTTCCTACCTTTCCCTTCCCCCCCACCCCTCTCCCCCCCCTTTCCCATCCCCCCCCCTTCCCCCCTTCCCACCCCCCCCCACAAAACACTGACACAATTCAACTATCAAGTCAGGCACGTGAAGAACCAACGATGACATTCACCTTACTACATTCTCTCTACCTCTCAAATCATTTTAACTTTGAAGTGTTTTTTTTTAAATTATATGTCCAGTTAAACACCGCCACTTACGATTGATGTTCAATCAAATTAATAAAATTGAAATGGTTATTTTTTTTAATCTAGTATTAATGAAAAAACAATTTCCACTTGATTAGTTGCTAGCCAGTAAGTGTACCAACTCAATGTGATGATAGCATTCTTAATTTGTAAATATAAGTTTGACTTTCCTCTTAATTTGTACAAATGTTTATTGTACCTAAGCTTTATTACGTGTGATAAAATGGAATATCTCAGTATATATAAATTAAGACTGAATTTATCTATTTATAGACAATAAAGGGTAATTTGTACAAATGTTTATTCTGTATTATCAAAAAAGTAACAACTATTTGAAAAAGTTGCAACCCTTCGTAAGGTCATAATCTTTCATAAAAGTCACAATTTTTTACGAAAGTCGTAACTCTTCATAAAAATCACAATTTTTCGTAAAAGTCACAACAGTACATAAAATTGGCAACTCTTCATAAAAATTATAATTTTTCATGAAAGGGGAAGACTGGTTTTGAAAATAAATAAATTTAAAAGAAAATTCTTGTTCGTGGGAGCGCCATGTAGACGGACCTAAGATTTTATATATATATATATATATATATATGATATTTAATCTTGAATATTTCATTCAACTTGTGATTATTTTATCTCACCTCCTAAATAATATAAATTAGTTTCAAGATTATAATTTTGAAATATTTAATCTGCGCAATGAACCATAACTTTGTATTTTGTGAAATTTGTATTTTTTTCATAATTAATTTAATTTGTCAAAAGATTCAACAAATCACAATTTGTGAGTTTTCAAAACTTATTATATGTAAAAACAAACATCTCTAGTAAAAAAAAAAAAATGTTATACTTAAAAAAAATAATCATAAATATCATATACTCTCAAATTTGAAGAAATTATCTTAGCCTAAAAATTTGTTTATCAAAATCTTATTTTTAATTTCACTTTAATTACTATTACTCTGTTCTTTCATGTCCTTCATTCAACTCATTCGTGGATGTGCAAGCTCAAAATCCCTCTTTAATGGCAAATCACTCCATGCTCAGCTGCTCAAACTTGGGTCGCTAAAAGCTGACATTTTTACAAACAATCACTTGCTTGCGATGTACTTAAAACTCAATCAATTTGATGATGCACAACAACTGTTCGACAGAATGCCTGAACGAAATATTATTTCTTGGACAACATTGATTTCCACTTATAGTCAATTGGGTATGTATGAAAAGGCTTTGGGGTGCTTTAGATCAATGAATCTTGAAGATGGGTTTGGGCCAAATGGTTATACGTATGTAGCTGCTTTATCAGCTTGTAGTAGTTTAGGTGCTGAAAGAACAGGAAAGGAGTTACATGGAAGGATGTTGAGAACAGAGGAGAGTTTAAATAGTTTTGTGAATAACTGTTTGGTTAATTTTTATGGGAAATGTGGGTTGTTGAAATCAGCTAGGATTGTTTTTGATGGAATTTTGGAACCTAATTCTGTTACTTGGGCTTCTTTGATTTCTTGTTATTTTCATTGTGGTGAGTATGGAGAAGGGTTGAACATGTTCGTGTTGACGTTGAGGGGAGGGGTGATTGTGAATGAGTTTTTCTGTGGGAGTGTTTTGGGTGCTTGTGCTGTGGTAAAAAGTTTGCAACTTGGGATGCAAATTCATGGTTTAATTGTTAAGTTGAGTTTGGGGATGGATCAGTTTGTGGTGACATGGTTTGATTAATTTTTACGCTAAATGTGGTCGATTAGAATTGGCACGTCAAGCTTTTGATGAGGCAGATGGACCGGAGTTGCATGCTTGGACTGCGATTATTGGAGGTTGTGTGCAGTTAGGGAGTGGAAGAGAGGCTATTGAACTTTTCTGTAAGTTGCTTTCCTCGGGGTTGAAACCAAGCGAGAGAACATTTTCATCTGTTATTGGAGCTTTTGCTGATGTAAAAGAAGTTAGAGTTGGAAAACAGATTCATTGCCGGATTGTGAAAATGGGATTCGACTCGTTTAGTTTTGTATGCAATGCTTTGTTGGACTTTTACTCCAAAAGTGACTTGTTTGAAGAATCATTAAAGCTCTTTCAAGAAATGAAAGAACAAGATGTTGTTAGCTGGAATACGTTAATAGCTGGATGTGTGAGCTCAAGTCGGTATGAAGAAGCTTTGAGATTTCTCAGGGAAATGTTGCTTGAAGGTTTTGAACCGAGTCTATACACATACTCTAGCATTTTGAGCATTTGTGGAGATTTACCAGCTATTGAATGGGGCAAGCAAACCCATTGCCGTGTACTGAAGTCTAGATTGGATTCCAATGTGGTTGTTGACAGCGCCCTCATTGATATGTATGCTAAATGTGGACGACTTGGTTATGCACGTAGAGTTTTTGACATCCTTCCCGCGAAAAACTTGGTATCTTGGAACACCATGGTTGTAGGATACGCCCAGCATGGGTTTGGGAAAGATGCTTTGGAAATTTATGGTATGATGCAGAGCAGTGGGGTTAAACCTAACGACATTACATTTCTTGGAGTATTATCTGCCTGTGGACACGTTGGACTTTTAGACGAAGGACTTCACCATTTCAATAGCATGACTAAGGTGCATGGAATCATTCCAAGGACTGATCACTTGGCTTGTGTAGTCAGTCTTTTCGCACGTAAAGGAAAAACAAAAGAAGCTTATCGTTTCATAAAGAGCTTTTCAGGGGAACCGGATAAGGTAGTATGGCGTTGTCTCTTGTCTGGTTGCAAAGCTAACAGAGACTTTGTCTTGGGGAAATATGCTGCTGAAAAGATTCTAGATATCGATCCTGATGATACTTCAGCCTACATTGTATTATCTAACATTTACGCAGAGTTACAGATGTGGGATGAAACAGCTAAGATTAGGAAACTGATAAACGGGAAGGCGTTAAAGAAGGAAACTGGACATAGTTGGATTGAATTACAGAACAAAATGTATACATTCTCGGCATGTAATATCATGTCCCTTCAAGAAAGTTATCTGCAGCAAGTTTTGACTGGATTGACAGCCCAATTGTTAGATTCAGGTTATGTCCCTGATCTCATGTTTTCGCTGAGTTTTGAGGAGCAAGTTATCTGATAACGAGTTATCCAAATGTGCTTGGATAACTCGTTATCAGACTACAATGAATCGATAGTGGTGAAACCGCATTATGTGAGAGGTAAACACTCAATAAGGTTAACTCCTTATGACTTCAATATGTCTCTAGCAAACTCGGTCCCAAGCCCGAATAAAGGAGGAGGGTTAGCCACATAGAGATAGTCTTAACTACGAAGATCGTAAGAGGATTCATATAATCGATCCTAACCAGGTTGCTAGCAGGAGTTAGTTACTATTGAGATGTCAACTAATATCCATACTTGGGCCTACTCTGGTTGACCATCACCAACACATTAATGCCCCCTAGGGATTGGGGAGAAATGATTTTGTAGGGCACTTATAATTTTTTTTAAAAAGTTTTATGGTATTTTCATAAAGAACTTTTCGTTTTAACGGAGATTTGAAAAGGTTATTTTCTTCTATTCAATGTATAGATGGCAAGAGATTTCATTTTCTTGTTCACTCTGATTTTTGGCACAAAGTGAACTTCATGAATTATTTGATACTTATGATTTATTTGGTTCATTATGTTAAAAATATGGAATTTCTTGTAAGCACACAAAGAGGAGTGTTAAATATATGAATCAAAATAAATTATATTATTAAACAAGGTATATTTCAACCTATTCAAAATACATTTGAATCATAATGCGATGAAATTGTTTTATTTTTAATCAGAAATTTCAAATTTGAACTTTAAATATGGATAAAATTATGTCGAAAATGTCATTCCTGAATAAATCTTCTGATATACGATCTAAATTTAATCGAAGTCTCCGTATTCCAAACATCAAATATGATTTTATTTATAAATATGAATTATATTTAAATATGTTGATTTTCACCTCAACTAGCAAGTAAATATATCAACATCAAGAGTACATGTCTAGATATATTATTTTGAACTCAACTAATAACTAAACACTTTAACATGTTTCTATAGTGTTTCGTGCACGTTTTAGGTTTATCTGACATGAAGCTTGAAAGTTATCTGATTGATATTTTGTAAGTTGGAGTGTTTAACTAATATACTTTCAATTAAGTCGAAGTGTGTAAATAATATTCACACTCAAAATTAAAGTGTATGATTTAATTAGGTTATAGCCTATCAATTGACTACAAGTTAATGCGCCTATCTACTTAATTAGTATGCTTATAATATAATTTGAATGTTAATACAATATTAATATTTGTTTTAGAGAGATTTGTATATATTAAGGAAAAAATAGAAGTACACCCGCGGGTAGAGGGGTTCCTATCACTCACATTCCCACTCTTCCTTTCCTCCTTTTTGTTTACCCCATTTTTTTATTCTTTTTTTTCGACTTACTTTGACATTCAAATGTCTCTCATCCACGTCTACTCCGTGAAGTCACAAGTTAAAAGGTATATAATATTATATATAAAAATGAGTTCAGAAAGTACTATCTTAGTGTTAGTTTTAAAGTGTTTTTTTTGAGTTTTAGTCATAGCTTAAGACACTTAATGACTTCCTCTTCTCCCTTACATTTTAAGAAATATTCAACGTCACGATACTGATACAAGTATTAATGACTAATTTTTATTTTAATCATTATTAACAAGCTCGAAATTCGACATGTGGAGAAAAGAAAGATGACAAGAAAACAGCTGCAGAATTTAACAAGAAAGAGGCAAAGGACCAAAATGCAAATGCTAGGTATATGTATTATATGCATACACACACATTAAATAACAAAAATTACGAGTTTAAGTTGTATATATCATTCGTAAAAAGTTGTTTGATAATAAATTTAGGAATGATATGACTTTACATAACTATCGATCTAGTCAAATAGATTCACGAAAAACAATATTATATCTTATAAGATTATTAATAATATAGTCTCACAATAATGTATTCATTTATATATGAACTATTTATATGAAGGATTTGATATTTCTTTTTTTCTTTCTTAGGCATGGCGGAGCAAAGGGCTACACCACCACCGGTGAGCCGGAATACTCAACAACCGTGTATGATCCAACCAACGATACGATTGGAGGTGGAGGTGGAGGTGGAGGTCTACTACTTTTCGATCATCCAACCATAAAAACTCAGGATTCTAGTTTTCCCTTGTTGATTCATGATACCTATGATCGATCGAGAGAATTGATTTTTTAGGTCATCGATCATATCCTTGAAAATAGATATTATTACCATTTGTCATGTTCATAATTGAATGAACGATTATCTAGGTTATTATGATCTTTCAGTCTAAAAAATCTCAAGTGACGATTTGAGAAATCAACCTTATTTAAGCTGGACTTTTCAACTATAAAAAAGATAGTAAAATAGAAACAAGACAAAATAAATAAAGATAGTATAATTGTTTTATAGTAAACATATTGTATGAACCTATATGATCACCAAAAAGTTAAAACATTATTTAATATTTACATAGTTTTTCTACCAACAGAAATTGTAGTATTAAAATAGATCCATTCTCCATGCATGTTGATTCCCCATCTTGAATCTTGAAGCCCTTTATATTAACAAAACATAAAAAGATAAATATATTAAACTAATATTTTATTGATAAAAGACATAAAATAAATGGAGTTTACGTATATTTTCGTTAATTCATAAACAAGATCTATATATTCGATAAAAAAAAAAAGGGAAACTATAGAATATTACCAGTCCATAAGGATGAGTGAATCACTTGAGACCAAGGGCTTTCTCCTCAGCTGTCACAATTTCCTTCTCCATCTTTATTTTGCATGCAAATAATAATGTTAGTAGACATTTAATACATACATTTTAAGCATAATAAAAAAATAAATATTGAAAAGCGGTGATTAGATAAGACATCATATATTTTTATTTTATCGAGAATACAAACTTAAATAGAAGAGCATGAAGGACGAGGATTATCAGTTAGTGGGTAGGAGAGTAGTCGAGCGTTTTTCCCTTTCTTGTGATAGAGTGGGGTTCGAGGCTAGTATTATTATTTTTATTCTAGCATTATCTTATCCTTCAATTTTACGATTTACTTGATTTACTTTAACTATCTAAAACGCTCTTTAAAAATAAAACCACCCGTTTTCTTTCCCTTTCTTTTTTTCTTTCTTTTCCTCTCTCTTCCTCATTGTTTGTCATTTTCACTCTTTTGCTCTTCTTGATTTAGTCTTGTCTGAGGTCGTTTATACTTCAAAAATCACCTCTCTACCTTTTAAGAATGATCAGTACGGTCTTTGACTCTTTGTATACCTCATCCTCCCTAGGTACATACCTCACCCGTGGATCGGGATTATACTGAATATGTTGTTGTTTTGTGCTTTCTCTACAACATAACTTATACTTTTTAATGATCACACACTTCAACGAGAGAAAACGTTAAGACTACTAATTGAAATTAAAGAACATAGACATATATATATAGGCATGATATTATAGTACCTTCATAAAGCTTCTAAATTTGGTATGAAGTTCACGATATGCTATATTCAGGTTTTTTACTGCTTGCAAACACCTATACAAAATACCAACATAACAAAATTAAGATCTTTGATCTATAAAAATTAATTTCAAATAAAAAATATTACATATCGAGATGTAGACAAATTAAATATTGAGTTAATGTAGAAAGAATCATACTCATTCTTAGACTTTTTATCAATTGCTTCAATAAAATTAGAGCATTCATTCATAATAGCACATGCTCCAATACTGCACAAAAGAAATTTGAACATTAAAAAAAAATCTGCTTTGAATTTCGCTATAAGAAAAACTGTGAATAATTTACAATGGGGATTTCGTTATAAAATCAAAAATAATTTTAACAAACATCAATTAACCGCTCTTTATATATGTTCCCTAAAGGCTTTTAGCGATATTTAATTCTAAATGACACTTGCTTAATGTGCCGGTAAAAGACTTTAGAGCCCACTTTTATTACTGCCGCTAAAGTGTTTTTTTTGTTGTAATGGTTTTCTGGAAATTAGTACTCCCCCCTACTTCGCCTTAACTCTTTTTGTACTTACTCCAGACTCTCTACTCGTACTTACTCTGGACCGTTCCTGCCTCCTGTCCCTCCTTTTTCACAAAGAATGACCTGGTTTGACTTAACACGGAATTTAAGAGTATAAAGAAGACTTTTGAATCTTGTGGTCCTATTAGGTCAAATGTATAAAACTACCATTTGATCTTGTGACCTTTAATATGACATGTGTAAAACTAAAATTAAAATGTTACAAAAAAAAGAAAGAGGTCATTCTTTTTTAAATAAGACTAAAAAGAAAAAGGAATCATTCTTTTCGAAACGAATGGAGTATGAAAATTCATAGAAAACTAATAAGAATTTTTATCGCTACCTTAAAGAAACAACAACTCACCATGACGAACTTCCTTTCAGCTGGAGACAATACATATTTAAGAGATTGAAATCCACAACAGATGATGATGATGCTGATGATGATGACGATGATGATGACTTACTGGAAAGTAAAACAAGTCATATTCAACAATCATATTAATCAAAACGAAGACGAAATTGACTTGTAAAAATAATGAAAAACACATACAGAGTCGAAATCAGGTTCTTTATAACAGAGAGAGCATCCCGGAAAAAAATAAAAACGAATTCCGGAAGAAGGAAGGAGGTTTTTCCTTCTTCATCATCAAGTAAACGGATCGAAATTGGCTATTAACCATACCCTGCAAAAAGCACCCCCAAAAGAGTGAAAAAAACGATCAGCGTTATTTTTGGAGAGTCCAAGCAACATAATTTAAACGAGTCACTATAACAAAAATAATCATTAGCAATAATTAATTCTTAATTGCCGCTGAATATGTATTTTTAGCGGCAATTGTCACTCTTTGTATATGTCCCTAAAGCCTTTAGCGACATTGACTCTAATGACACTTAACTAATATCTCTAAAGACTTTAGTACTCTTTATTAATGTCAATATTTTAATACTGTTAAAAATTATTTTTATTGTAGTAATATAATAAGGTACTAAAAAGTGCAATACCTCATCCTCGAGTGATTGAATGAGTGTAAGTATATGCATTTTATTGCTTTCGAGAATCTACACAAAAATAATTTTTATCATATATAAATAGTATAATTTTACATCAATAAATATCGATGTTATTGAACGTACCTCATTCTCGAAGGACTGACATAATTGGTTAAATGCCAATTTATCGACTTTCTCAAACTCATCCTCCATAATCTGATGTATCACAAGAAGAATCATAGTGGAAAGTTCTAGAAATAACTAGCGTTGAGTTATAATTTTGAGTTTAAAAGTTCAAAATCTTACAAAATATTACTTTTTTCTATATCAAAATAATGTCATAATGTCATCTTAGAAAATTCAATTTCATAATACAAAAACTTTTATAAATTTTTAAAAAATATATATTTACCTCATCCTCAAGATGCTGAATAATCCAACTTTTTTTCAATTTCTTGATGTCCACAAGCTGCACACAAAATGTAAATATGTATTAAAAGAAGAATCATGAAAAAAAAAATCAAGAAACTTTATATTTTAATAAAATTATTAAATATAAATACAACATTTAACTTAAAATTATTGAGTTTTATCGAAAATGTTGTTATTGATTACCTCTCCGTCAAGAAAACTTTGATTGGGTGATTTGTCATCCATTATTGTAAACTCGAAACCCAAAAAATCTTAGAGAAAATAGAATTTGAGTAGTGAGTGACTGCTTTTTTTGGTTCTGTATCAAACTAACACACTTAAATAGAAACGAATACTTATTTTCAACTCTTTAGCTTATTCTCATAATTATTTTCCTTTTTAAAATTTCATTTATCTCAGCCCCATTTAAATAATTATTTTTCCTTTTTTGTCAAATGAAAGTCAAATTAGACATATTCTTTAAGAAGCAAATGATAATTTAACTATATTTGGCATTGAGAAATTAATAGTAAGTAGTAATAATTACTTTGCCTTTTTAGGAACTCATTCATTATATTAATCAAATTTGAGATATGATTAAAAAAATAATTAGTAAGTACTAATTACGTTTCTTAACTCTATATTTATATTAAATCAATAAGTATAAAAAAAAGTTTTTCAAAATACAAATTATTGTAGGAAGCTTTTGTTATTCAGTTTTCTAATTGTATAAATTCAAAGTTGGTAATATATTTCGGATCACCTTATTTATAACCTTTTTACCCTTTATACTTTTATTTCCTGATTATATACATTTAGAATTGTAGGTGATCCACTAGCCACGACTGTATAAATTCAAAATTCGTATATTATTTATATAAATTAGTGGATTCTATCAAATGAATAAATATGTATACGTAAAAAAGAAGAGACTCCTAGAATGACATAGACAATTAATAGAGTTTAGGTATATTATTGTTAATCTATGAACAATGTATCGAAAAAGAATTAAGAGAAAATAAAACATTAGTATTGATCAATAGATCACTTCTCGAAACAAACGAAAGATGAAACATAAATCATGGATCAACTAGGTCACAAGAAGCAAGTATAAACATTCAATTTTGTCTGATTACATCTAACACTATGCATATCAAAGAAACAGGTTCATATATTATTTTATATCAATGTCAAATAAACGTCTCGAAATTCGCTATTAATTAACCATACCCTAAAAAAAACCAACTAATAAAAATATTTTTATGTTGCTTGGGACTTTCAATATCGTGTTTATATTGGAACATTAATTATTATTTTTTTAAAAATCCAAATATTATAATTTAAACGAGTAGAGATTTCAGATAAATTATAGTAAGATATTGTGCAACATCATTTGTATACTCATCCTCAAGTGATTGAATGAGTGCACTTACATGCATTTCATTGGTTTCAAGAACCTATACAGAAATAATTTTAATTATATATAAATAATATAATTTTACACTAATAAGTAGTGATATGATGCCATTAAATTAACCCGCTCACCTCAAAGAACTGATTACTTGATACTTGATTTAGTTCCATTCATAAATAATTCATTCAATCCAATCTTCAATTCATATTTCATATAACCATATCATTCCATATTTCCTTCTTATCCCTTCCTGCCTTCCTGCTTGATCATCATGCCTCTTTCTCAAAAATTTTTTTTTCCACCGTCTAACCTGTATATAAAACGTGATGTGTATCTCATAAAATTTAAAAAAACACAATTTTTTATTTTATTTTTTTTATCTACATGTTAATCAAGATATTTGAGGGATTAGGTAGGAAAAAAATTACACTATTAGTTTATCTTTAGATATATTATTAATATATTTACATATAATTAATATTTAAATACAAATATCTTTACATATAATTAATAATAATCAATACCTTTTTTGTTATTTTTATTTAAATATTAATAATATATAAAAAATACTTAATAAACTTTCTTCTTTGGGTTTCTTCAAAACAAAAATCTTTTTATTTCTCCCTATCCATAATTATTTATTCTAGCAAACTTGTTATCATTGCATAAATACAAAGTTGTATAACTATGCATTCCCTTTGCCCTCTTCACCATCGTTGCATAATCAAAATTTTCACTAAAAAAATTTAAAATATAAAAAAAAAGTCGTCACCAACACAAAACATAACACACAGCAAACCCTAAAAAATCCACATCATAATAAAATATTTAATTTTACATAAATTTCCAAACAAATACGTATAAATTATCTTTTAATTTTTCAGCATCATGTGACACAAATAAAAAAGCAAAAACTACCTACTTCAATATTGTAATCAAATAAAAATAATTATAACTATGAAATAAATTTACCATTAATTTAATTCTAATGTTTCATGTAAAAATTTATCCATGAGTGCTTGTAAGAACTAAAACTTATAACGTTCTTATTTTTATATCATAAAAAAGTGCAAAAACACAACAAATTAAGAAAGTACTTATATAAGAAAACATTAGAAATAAGAGATCAAACATGTAAAAAAAATATATTGATATTTCAAACTATATTCAAAATTTCATCAACATTCTCCAAATATCTCAACATATCGCATCTTTTTTTCATACTATATATAAAAAAAACAAAACCCTATAAGAGCCCTCACAGATTATATATCATCATTCAGACTGCTATACTCAAACTTATACAAATATATTTTACAAATGTCCTTATCCTTAGCCCCTATTATTATGGATTTAACAATCCACACTCTCCTCGCTACTCACCCTCTACATTGACTATCACGAAACTCTCACTACTAACTTCTGATACTCTCGAAATTAATAATAATCTACATAATCATCATCAATCATAGATGATAACAAGTCTCTTGTACTATTAAAATTTGATGGAATATTATGTGGGTTTTGTAGCAACACTCTCAAAGGTGCCAAAGAGTTCCCCCACTTCACAATAGTGCCGCCAATTCACAACATTCACCTGGCTTCACCAAAATCCCGATTTTCCCCCTAGCCCCGATCCCATAAAAGAAAGTATGTTGTTTTATGTTTTAAATTGTTGTTGCCCCCAATGCATGGACCCCCTTTGTCCATTGTGGGTCCTGAACCGCAAAAGCTGAGTGAATCAATCCTTAGCCTGTTTGGGGAACAATGGCTCTGTTAAATTAGGAAACTCAAAGGCTCGAGCCACGATGTTAGATAGGGTGATCCGATCCAAGTCCCTAAAAAAAGGTGTCACCACAAACACCATAAAGCAACTCGTACAATAATCCCCTAGGAAAATCCCTAGGTCCACCAAATCCACAACCGCAAGTAATATCACCCTTTCCTTTTCCCTGACCATGCCCGTTCGCGACGATCTCCGGGGCCAAGTACTCGTGGGTCCCGACAAACGACATCGACCGAGCCTCGATCGGCTCAGCTATCAACCCATCATGTCTGGTCTCTTGCAACACTTCGATCCTCTCTCTCTTCTTCTTCTTGTCTTCTTCTTCTTCTTTCTTCTTCTTTCTTCTTCTTCGTTCTGTCTTCTGTTTCTCTTCTTTCTTCTTTTCTTCCTCCTCATGTGTTTAGAGTACCAACACGAGACTTGGCATGATACAATTAGGCAATATACACGATGACGATGAATTATACGAGGCGAATTATGATCATTTGAAATATTACAATGTATGTAATTTGGACTAGTACCCTCGTCATGAACAAGTTGAGGCATTACTAAATCATCACATTTTAGTGAAAGATCAAAATCAGTTAACATAATATGACCATCAGATCTTACTAACACATTTTCTGGCTTTAAATCACGATATATTATTCCCATCATATGTAGATACTCTAAAGCAACCACAACCTCTGATGTGTAAAACCTGTTAAATCAAATAGACAAACTCACATGTTACATTAATTTAATTTTTTTGGTCATGATCAAGAAGTTTCAACTAATAATTGAAAGCACATAATTAATTATAGTAGGACACATTAAAAATATCATGTTATAGTATTAAATATATCATAGCAAATGTGGGCCCATTAGCAAACTGTACAAATATTCACATTGATCACTACATCAATCATTAATAAGACATATAGTTAATTATAATATATAGTTGGAATAATTAATGTTAGATGTACTATCAATGAGTATTAGATAGAAATCCTTCAAAAACCTAAATCAAAATTTTAGGGTTCGAGCTTTCGAGAACAGATAATTTTTTTTTAAAAAAGTATAAAATACGTGTGAGACATGATCCGATAGACCGCCTGGTCAACTCTCTTTTTCATTGTATGTGCATGCATAATCTGAGAACCGATCTAGGTTTTTAGTTATTGATTTCTAAACTAATAATATAGACAACGATTATTAGATTCTGTCATAACGAAGAGGTAGAGGGAGAAGTACACTACTAACCGGACCGCGGCTTCATCGAATCTCTTTTCCGGCAGGTGTTGCCGGAGAACATGAAGATCACCACCAGGACAAAATTCAGTCAACAAAATAGACCATTTATCAGTATTCAAAGTAGTGTAAAGTGTAGGCAAAAATGGATGATCCAACATTTCTAATATTTCGCATTCTGCATTTCTGGTCCTTGGTGCCCTAATTTTTCTTTACTTACTCCTACAACCAATTCCTTCTTTTAAATTTATCCATACTTTAGGCACAAAACAAACAACCTTTACCTTTCAACTTTCAACTTCCACAGATTAACAAACTGACCAATGTCACCACTACCAAGTTTCCTAATGAAGCAAAAGTCGTCCAGGGTCAAACTCGAGACTTCTGATTGCATGACGTTCCAGCATGGATCGCTACACAAAACAAAGCCAAACCAAACACAACAAACACAACAAGTAACAAAAAAAAACGTTCATGGGGCCTTAGTAAGAGGATAAATGAGGTATGCACATTGTACATGTTCGTTTCTCCCAATTCCATTTCCCATTTCCACCTCTCCTCCACCGTCCGCATCCATGCTAGACACGACTCTTCCTTTCTCCTATCTCTATGTGGTCGAAGCTGAGCTGACAAGTTGCAGACGCTGATGAATGGTCGGTCCATCCTGAACCGGGAATGTTACTAACATGGTTTTTTTTTTTTTGAGAGAAAATGTTGGAGATTGAAAGCAAATAAGATTGATGGAAAAAAAAATTTTGTTTGTTATAATGAAAAAAAATATAATATTTTGTTTTGAATGGTAGTTAGAAGTATCAAAGAAGTGTAGATATTTGGGCCGGCAAAATGGTTTGTGGGTCATATTGCCGGCGGGTTGAAATGAGTCTGGGCCCATTTATGGCCCAAGACAGAATGATACTACTATTTTATATCATTTGTCCTTTTTTTGTTTCTATTTCGTGTTGGTCTTTAATTTACATCTTCGTAACAATCAATTTTATCGCGAGATTTTAAACTCGTGCATCATAATATCCGATTAGGTATGTTCGGATCTAAAGACCAGTTCATTTGAAGAGCAAAGATTAAAGACCACCTCATTTAAAAAAACAAAACGTGCAAATTTTATTATTATATTTTCTCCTGTCAATTTCTTTTCCTTAATTAAATTTGGAACATAGTTTAAAAAAGTAAAGAAGATTTTTTGAATCTTAAAGTTATGTCAAATATACTGAAATATTTTTTAATATTGTGATCTAAAACATGTAATGTGAAAAGTTAGAATTAAAGAATTGCTAAAAAACGAAAAAGACATTTGTTTGAACAGACTAAAAAAAATATATCAAACAAATTGCTATAACTTAAGAATTTTATGATATAAGGTACTATGTGTAGATTAATTTTTTGGTACATATTTGGTGGCATATTAACTATGGTTTAATTGTTGCATATTTTGAGCCATCTAGATTCTAGGCTACAGATATTTGAAAGCTACATATATTAAAAACAATATACATATATTGTTCTTGGGAATGTACTAACATTCTATAGGATGTATATATTAGTGACGGAGTCAAAAAATTTACAGAGAGAGGTAAATAGAGAAAAAAACGATAGTTCAATATCTATTGTATAAAAAAAAAAATAGTTTTAACTTTTATATATACAGTATAACTTTAGGGGTTTAGATTACGATTCATTCCGCTTAGCTTCGACATACACCAAAAAAAAATTATGAGATGTTTATCTTCGTATAAACTTTAATTTACGCGATATTCTCACTATAATTTGTGAATATTATGATTAAATTGCTTTGATGTTACAAACATCAAGCGATGGCGTAGACAGTCTACCTTAATACAAGCATTAGATGCCGCTTCCGTAGCATTGTAGCATGATATAGATACAACAATATTGTTTTTTCATAGTAATACTATTTCTCAGAAGATTCAACAAAAGTAAAGTGTAAAATGAATACTTTAGTGTTACAATATTATATAGGAATTTGCAGAAAATAGCCAAATTTATAAAAATAAGGCCTATACTGGCTTTTTCTCTGTAGAACAACAGAAAAATTTATACAAAAACAATTTTAGGTACTTCCATATGGAGAACAGAACTCTAAGAGAAAACTCATAATGAATTATTTCATATTCAAGCATCGACGACGACGCTTACTCGTTCGAGAAGAACATTATATTATAAGCTGAAATATTAAATAGAATTCCAGCTTGTGAACACCAGGCAAAACAATTATATGTAGTTATCATACGCTTTAACTGGCTCAATGACTGTACATTCAATCATTTGTGGGGTTGTGTGTTGTCTTCACACTATGTAGGTCTTCTGGGGACTTTTTGGACCGCGTTTTTTTCTTCTGGGATTAGAACTGATAGCACAGGAGAAGGCGTTGAGGGCAATTTTGGAGAATGGAGTAGAAGTGAAGGGACAGAGGGACGTCAGAGTGCATGGGACGGGAGAAATGCACGTGAAAGAGAAAGGGAATAGTAAGTTTAAGAGCGGAAGATACGACAAAAAGGGAGAAAGTTGCGTTAAGCAACGCAGTAGGCCAAGGGTTGAAGAAATTTATAAAAGGTTAGGAAGTAAAGGGTGGAAAGAAAATTTGACTAAAGGGGATGGGAAATTGGAGAAACCGGAGGATACCCAGGGAAGGAGAAAAGGAAAGATGGGGAGAACAGGAGGAAAAGACATAATGAAGTTGATTATACAACACAAATAAAGATAGTAATCCCGGGGGAGCTAAAAGATGACCATCGAGATATAACGAGGGAAGGAAGGGAAGAGGGAGAAGTATAAAACAAGGAATAAGTGGATAAAGAGTCGGACGTAGCGAGAAGAGACAAGGAGTTGTTTAGATGGAGAAAGAAGCAGGACGAAGAGAGGGCCTCAAAGAGAGGAGAAGATAGGGTGAAGGAGGTTGAACTCAGTCTTCTTGGGAAATGAGAATCTTAGCAGAACTTGGATTGGCAAGGAGGAGTTTGGCGACGAGGTATCCAGCTATAGACCAAGTTTGGAAAAGGCGCGCTTGTTTTCCTATGAACCGTGCCTTTTTAGTGTCGTAATATTCTGGCCACTTGTCTTGTGAGATGCGCTTTTCTGCAACTTCAACAGCTTTCGCAGCAATCTCAGGTCTATTCATCTTAATACTAGCAACAGCCAGCTACAAAAGTTTCACGAGATCACGTCAACTTTGAATTCCTCACAGCTGATTCTATAATAGTATCTTAGGGGAACTAATTCAATTACGGAACACACAGACGAGCAAACCTTTGACTATACTACATACACGAACAGTATATTATATATCACCAGTGAAATTAGTTCAAAACTTTCTGCACTATCTTTCTCTATCTTAAAACAAACTAGTACAACTTCATTAGATGCTAACATGATGAAAGAAATTGTATGAATGACGAGATAAAAACTAGATTAAAAATGCACTGCAATTTAAGTCATTCTTTGTAACACAATTTCCGATTAACTAATGAGACATAACACAAAACAGAGATGTAAGTTGTAACAATATGTTAATGTGAGCTACGGCATGCACCGCGACAAAATATCAGGTCGGGAAGGTCTAATCTCCCAACCAAAGATAAGACGGATACAAGCACCGAATTCCTAATTCAAGACTGACAGATAAATGTTACCTGCCAGAGTAAAGTTGGCCAGGAACCTCCATTATGGTAGGACCAAGGACTGCATTAAAAATAAGAAGATAATGTGAGATGAAGAAAGATAATGGACCAGCTATTATTAAGATCCAACAGAAGACGAAGAAAACTTTTTAAAGTAACCGAGGTGGAAAATTACGTGTTCTTGGGATCACATCCTGTAATTATCTTCCACTCCTGACCCTCAAGAGCAGGGTAGCATATTTTAAAAGGCATATCAGCTACCAGATCTGTCCACTTGGCTTCAATGAGATCCAATATAGCATGTGATTGATCATCTGTTGTAAGACTGCAGACTATAGACCACAAGTTTCCTAAGAGAAAAGAATCGAAAATCCATGTGAGCAGGTTGCAAATTTCCAATCAAGTATCCTCCTTTACTTGGCATCCAGTCCACCAGCCAAGGAGAAATCTGATCTGGATAAATATTGAACTTGTTTACGGCATCATAGGAGTACTCCTCCGTCTGGTACCGGTAAATCTCATTTAGCTTTTTCATATCAATCCAATAGTATTCTCTAATATGAAACGATAAGGCAACAAGACGATTATTTAATGCTCGGATAAGGTCAGCGGATCCATCCTCTGGTGTAAGCATTTCTCGAGCACAAAGCAGTGCTGAATGAAACAGTGCCTGCAACAAATTAAAATGTAAGCTTAAACAACATTCGTAGGGAGCAACCTGAGATAACCTAAAGCCAAGGCGGATCTAACAAAGAACAAAAACAACTGTTCATTTTAAGTTTTCAGATAAAGAACAAATAGCTCTAACTGCATAGAAGACCCAACACACACGAGTTGAGAGATACAGAAGAAATGCACTAATAAAAATGATTCTGTACAGGCAGAATAATACACAAAAGATCTAGACACTCTTTAATGCCCTAATCTATCATTTAACCACAGTTGCACTTCAAAGAAAATCGTTGAATTTGATTTGACATGATGATCACTCATGGTTTGCTTCATAACAATCTTCCATGAAATGAAGGCACTACACTCTTGTAAGACAAAATTTGAACTTCTGGACCTTGTATTCTCTAATCTAATATTTAAACACTAATGACTTTTAAGACACATACCTCTGGATATGGACTTCCTATTTTTCATTGAAATGTAAACTGTCAATCGCCTTCCCATCCCCACTCTCTTAATCAGTGAAGTCCACTAAGTTCCCGAAACCCATTGAAAATAATCAACTGAAAACGTCTTGATTAGATCTCATACCTCGATTTAAATAAACAACAGCACAAGTATCTTCTGGAATATAATCAATTTAATATCCCTACATCTGTTTACTTCTCTACAAAGGAAATAGAAGGAAAAAACAAGCTTCATTCTGTTCAGGTCCCACACAAGTCCCCTTTGTGAGAAGCTTCATATATATTAGTAGCACAGTGCAGAAGAAAAAATTGAAATTACTCTAAGATGGAGAGTTTCCAAGGATTTGCGAACTGAGCAATATTCTCAAATCTAGTAAAGAACTAAACCAGCCACAATTGATTCAACTATTTTTTAATCCCATCTAAACACCAACCTATCAGGTGTAACAGCTCTTTTATTACAGTTATTGAAATCAAACCTGAATCTCCAAAGGGTGACCATGAATTCCCATACGGCGATCTATCATGCACGAACCATCAGTCACCAACAATGTTGGAAACATATCAAAGCCATCAGCAAGACATAGTCTTAGTATCATTTTTATTCCAGTCTGAACATCAATTCTCTCCTGAACCGAGAGATCACCAGAGGACTTCCCATACGCACGTAACAAAATAATCCACCATAGTCCTGGGATTAACGGTAACAGTAGATAGAGATCTCTGTAAGCACAAGAATGATAAGGTGAAGACACAAAAATAAACAAACTTATTATTTGTTTTTTTGAGAGAGAGATCCTTTTTCCTACCGGAATCAACTGGGGCAACTCGGCCAATTGCTGCCTCTCCAAAGTCTGGATCCAGTACTTCTTCTGTTGCAGAGTCATCACCATCCAATGGGACTGTACGGACCTTGAAACTAGCAGGCATCAGCCCTTGACCAGGACTATGACAATCCATAGTTTTCTCCCAACTCTGCAGAATAATGTCATATCAGTTATCATTCCATATAGTTTTTCCCTGACATCTGAACAATATATTTGATCGTACAGATTACTCAGAATTTAGAAATACTTCATTTGATATAAGCTTAGCTGTACGACAAACCACTTCCATTGAGAGAATTTTTAGACTGCATAAAGTGCTAACCAGATTAATGGAGTATATAGAGAATGTTCAGGTTTACAACCTATGAAACATCTTTTATTGAAATTAACAACAACTTAGTAGGTTGATCCCACAGTTCTCAATCATTTACAACATAATTTATAGGTAACCAGCACTTGTGTCATGCAGGAAAAATAGCTGATGCCCACTCTTCTTCCTCTGCTTCGAGAACCATGTAAAAGGAGAGTAGGCAGAGCCACAGAAGATTGTTATTTTACCTCAAATAGAAAAGCAAAACCATCGGAATGCTGAGAGGGATGTATAACAGAATATATTTGAAAAACAGTGATCAAACTGTTTGCAGACATAAAACACATAATAGGTGTATACGCACATTACAATAATCTCAGCAAGCTGTATCTTTAAGAGGAAATATCAGTATCCAACCATTTAATTCTAGAAGATTAGTCAAACAAATGTTTCATACTAGTTCACATATCCGGTGATAAACATGAAATTTCCCCAGGAAATCCATCCCTAACTGAAATAATAAGAAGCAGTGCCATATCACAAAAAGTTATTCCTGCAACCATCTTTAATCACACAGCTGTGAGGAACATACATAGCAAGGTTGCTGAATGAGATTAGAAACTAAATGATGAGATACAAGCAGGAAAACTGCAATCAAGAAATGTATGACTGTTTGAAATAAAATATCAGTAACTTGTGCAAGTTAATAGCATCTTACCTGCAGCTGAAGAGTGTGAAGGATGAAGTTGCGAACAATCTCATATTCTCCCTTCAGAAGGAAAGCAATACCAGAAGGTATAAAGTCACGGATTAAAGATTTATCATAGTTTTTTAGAATAGAAACATCGCTGTGGAACTATTGGGTCCTTAGAGCAATTTGTGTCCGAAGGACCGACCAAATAATAAACCATAGACTCTCGTAGTAGTTCCCATGCTTCATCTTCGATGGAGTTTCCAGCTATTCTATTCAAGGTATCTTCTACTGAGCCATTTGGAGGTAAACTCCCATTGGATTGAAAGTCCTCCTCTCCTACTTTAAGCTCTCTTGCTGTCTCAAACTGCATTACACTGGGTGTATTACCATGAACTGTATCGAAGCTCTGGTCATTGTCAATAGTCCATGACCCGTTTCCCTTTTCTGATGCAAAACTACTCGCACTGTCAGCTTGCTGGCATTCAACAGATCGTAAATTTGAATGACCAATATCTCCATGCACAGATTGTCTGGTGCTCTGAAAGCAATCTACCCTAATAGCACGGTAGGATATGTTTGAACAGTTGAGGAAGTTCACACACATTGAACCCCTCTTCTTTCTGATTCTTATGAAGGATCTGGAGGTATGTGATGATCCCAATTTCCTAAAAGAATCATCAGATCCAAAAAGACTAGGTAGTGAACCACCTAAAACTTGCAGAAATGCTTCAGAAGTGGCCATCAATCCTGATGGTAAGGCAAGGAACAGTTTCTACACCCAGAAGAATTTAATACCTCCAACTCCAATGGAAAATACCTAATGGTTCTGGACATTCATAGAACGGTTACTATCAGAATGAAATGGAACTTTGAAAATAACCAGTACCATACATATCAAGAACCACTATAAGCAAAATAATCAAACCAGGTAACTGATTACGACTGTCACACGTCAAACTATAAGCTAGAATCTTATATTTTTCAGCTCGTCAAAAAAAGAGACTGACAGCAAAAACCAAGAAGATGTGATCATACAAGACTTGAGATTTATAAAGTTAATAAACTATAATCCTAAGCTTAGCTTATTACTTCTCAGAGCATCACATTTGAGAGCACAGTCCTCCAAAATCTTTATGGAGCTAAAAAGTCAACAAGGTATTGATAAAGTACATTATTGAAGAAAAAAAAGGAACAAATTACACACAGCTACTGGAACATAGGAGGCAATGCTTCATCAGACAACTAAATCAATTTGAATTTAAAATGTCAATTATAACCCAATAGTTCTGCACAATTCAGGCATTCCCTAGTACCCTGATCACACAAAAAAACGCGAAGAAGATCTAAACTCAGTCGGGCTCCTATAACTGATGATGGGGAAAGTCACCTTTCTTCTCGATTCCAATTTTCTTCAACAAAGAAAGTAACTTCCTGAGATAACCATCTGATAAACTAACTCACTAATGATGTACAATAAATCAAACCCACTACCACTTTTTACTTATCCATCATTCCTTCTAAAATTCACTCATACAAAAACCTTGATAAAAAAAATTCATTCAAAAGTAACCTAAACACAAACTGTAAATCATCTAAAAATTCTATCTTTTCAATCAATTACAACTCCCCCAATATACACCATTACAAATTTCACTTAATTAGCAAGTGGGTATACTGCAAAACTAAAAATTCTTAAACAATACAACTATTTACTTCTCAGAACAATGATTAAAAGACAGACCCATCTGAAATCTTGAACTATATCAATAACCCATTTGCTATACATGAAAAAGAAGCTTAAAGTTTCAAACTTTGAGCAATTAAAGTAAAAACAAATCAAATCTCACAAAATCAAAGGCAAAAAAGGGTACAAATTTGATTTTTACCTTATAAATATTGATGAAGAACTTGAAACTTCAAAGGCACCAGCACAAATGATTGAAGAAATCAATGTCTTATAGCTTAGTTGCAAGTTGCAAGTTATAGCTACAAGCTTAAACAATTTCTAGAAAATGTAAACAATTTTTTTTTCCTCAAATAAACGTGAATAAATTGATTGATCAAATATGTGGTTAGTTTTGTTTGCTTTTCTTTGTTATAATAATAATAATAATAATAATATCATCCAACTTTAAAGACGAATAAATAAGATATTTTGATTTGTGTCAGTATTAAGGTCCCGAGAAATTGGTGCGATAAGTTGGGAAAAAATTCCTGGATGTATAGTTTCAACCTTTGGAGGGTTTGAATTGGTAGTTTAAGTCAAGTTAAATATTTATTGTTTTTGACATCTCAACTCGTTTCTGATGGGTAGTTGAAATACTTCAATTTGCTAATAGAACATTCAAACACCTCGACTCATCCGAGTTTTTGTTCATTTGTCGAATATCCTTGAGTGTTACAAAACATGGACACACAAAGTATCAAGGACATAAAATCATGTTACATATAACACAAAAAAGATAGTTGAATCAAAAAGAAAGATGTCGATGAAAACGTATTTTATCCCCTATCGGACGAGAAGGAAACCTATAGTTTGTTTGACAGGTCCGAAAATGCTTCTTATTGGTTTCCTACCCTCTATCGATGTGAATGGATTTTTAGATTAAATCCAAAATCATACTCTTCTTTTTTAGTCTGATTAAGTGATGTAAGTCTTAAAGAGCTGTTTACTATTAATTGTATAAATAATGTGGTTTAACTAATTAGATTTGATTACTCACACAAGTCAATTAAAATCAGGCATAATTTATAGAAAATACAAATATTATTATTATTCGTTACGAATTTTCAAATATTGGCCCATGAATTTAACCACTTTGGGCCCTAATTTTATGGGCTAAAAGCCCATATAGCTGGTTCCCTTTTGTAGGTGTTAGAATTTGGATTTTTTACAGGCCCATAAGATAATGGAGCCCAAACAATTACGTATGGCTTAGATTTTGGAAACTTTAATCGGAAAAATTACATAAATACATAACTTAAGATGAAAATTACAAAAAAAAAAACTCTCGAATCTATCTCTATCTCCTTTTGAATACATTCATATCCCCTCTCGGACACATCGGATACATTCCTATCCTCTCGGATACAAAGCTATCCCCTCTCGGATACATCTCACTCTTAAGTAATGTATCATTTGCAATGTAAGGGACAGCCTGAGAATTAACCCGAGATTACAAAAGAATTAGGATGTTTTGTAATGGGGAAAAACTTTCGATAGTGTTGTAAATTAGCCCTCCAAATATATGAGAATTCTGTAAGTTATACAAGTTCTAGCTATCGTATTCGACAACAAAAGATATTATTAAATTACGATACTAATTTTAGTTAGTTCAATTATTTTGACAATTTAGTTCAAATAATGAGTCGTACTTGTGTTAATACAAAAGCGAGGTGGTTCGAAATTTCTTCATTTTAATTATAAATCTTGTCTTTGAGGAATTTTTAACAAACTAGTCATTATTAAATCACTTTACCAAGTAATTACATTTTTCTAAAATTTTTACAAACTAAGTATAAACGTATTTCACGTACGTTTAGGGTATATTTATTTTTTAAAAACTAACAGCATTAGGTTGATATACTTACGTAAATAACGTTTTACTTTTCAATTTTAGTACGTTTACAACGCCTAAACGTTACTGTGAGGAACGGTTTAGAGTAAAACGTTACTGTGAGTTAACGTATTATCAATCTGATCCATCCACATTTTTTAAAAAATAAAATATATCCTAAAACTTTACGTGGAATACGATATACTAGTTTTGTAAAATTTCATAAAACATTTATTTTGAGGGAATGACTTTAATATAAAGGGGGGGGGGGGGGGGGGGGGGGGGGGGGGGGGGGAGGGGGGGGGGGGGGGGGGGGGGGTGGGGGGGGAAAAAAAATGAGCTTAGTTTGGTTAAACACTCTGTCTTTGAGCTTTAAACAAGCAAATCTAAATAGTCAAAATTTAAAATGCGATTAATCAAATTAATAATTACCCTTGCACATAAAAGTTTCTAATACATATAATTAGACTAAAATTTTGTTCGATTCTTTCGAATATATATATACGTTTGTTAGTTATCCTAAATTTAATTAATTAAGCAGGCCCTATTATCTTATTTTAAATATATTTGTCCATTAGAAGTAAGATAAAAAGATAGAATAACAAATAATACCATCATATACTAATTTGGCATATATCAAAATAAGTAGAATATTGATGATAAATATCACGTTATTTAGATTCGATATGACTTGTGAATAATTTAACAGATCATTATTTGCTTGTTCTAGTTCTTATTAAAGTAATTTTATTTTGATCTTTCATTTGTAACTTTGAAATTATGACAGATCCGATATAATTGTGAGTAATCTAATAAAACAATTGGGTCGTTGAACTAAAAAATGAAGTCATATATATATTTATTACGTTTTGAATGTTACATGCTTCTTTGTTTATAGTTTTGAAATTATAATGATCTGACACATACTTATAAAGCAATTTATCGACTTTAAATTTACTTACCTTGATCATCTCGATCGTCCAACCTAATGTGATATTTTAGGTCACAACTTCTTTAAAAATTTTATAACACTCAATTTTACACGAATATTAAAAATAAAAGAACAAATTAAAATATAAATATCTAAAACCAAAATATCGTTTTGTGCCATATCTCCCATGAATTCATGTTGTTGCAGGCTCATAAATCAATATATCAATTGACCATTTCCATAGTTGATAGTTGTAATTTGTATACAAGAAAATGATCAATATTTAACTTATGTGAGACATAATAATATATTTAATTTCTTAACTAATATATATAATTTTAGCTATTGGCATTGATAACTACTTGATTTTGTGTATATAAAAAAAAGAGCTACGATTAAAATATTTTTAGCTTATAGATACAAGTAACTAAAAACAAACAAAACAATGGAAAGACAAATATATTAAACAATACAAATAAATACAAAGTTGCATAATTTGTTGATTAATTTTGTGAAATATCTGTCATCTTTCACTAGCAACAGCCAACAAGCATTACTTCCCATGGCTAATAGGAATCACATAACTTTGTTTGTCTATCAAGGTGTGGAAGAACAAATGAGAATAGATCACTCGGTATTTTGATTTAAATTGAAGTTTGAATCTGAGGCCTTATATGATTCTCAACGCAATTCGTTAATTACTAAATCACACCCTTACTGATCTTTAATAAAGATATATTTATGAGCGTATTTCGTATTTTATGATTTATTAGACCTTTAATTTATTTTTTTAAAACAAGTAATAGATACAATGAAGATTATGTGAATCAAAATGAGAGATATCAAGGTACAAAGGCAATTAAGGAAATTAAATTAAATCATTAAGACATTATTATTTATAGATTTTGCTACTTACTTTGCTTTACCTATAACCAACCCTTATTAGCATGCGTAATTAATCATGTTCCTTTTTATTTGGTTTCTTACTTTAATTAAATATTGTGACGTGAATAAAGATTTAATATATATATATCTCATATACTTTATTATCTCTATATCTCTATACTCTCTCTACCTTCTTTTGTTTTATTGACACAAACTCCCGTTGTTTTTCCTCTCCCTGATTTGTTATGAAAATCCTTAACTTCTTTGTTACTGGTCCATTTGGTGTTTATGTATAATCCTTCAATTCATTCTTTATTTTACCCCCTCCCCTATTTTGTGTGTTTACATTATTATTAGTTATTTCATAGTGTTGTAACATCATGTTCATCTGAATTAGATAGGGTCGAGGAGTTCGTACGAACATACTTCAGTTAGAAATTACATAGTTTATATATGTTGAAATTACTTTTATGTATATATAGTAGATGTTGAATGCCGTATCAGTTAGAAATTACATAGTTTATATATGATTGAAATTACTTATGTATATACAGTAGATGTTGAACATCGTATCAGTTAGAAATTACATAGTTTATATATGATTGAAATTACTTTTATGTATGTCCAGTAGATGTTGAACACCGTATCAATTAGAAATTACATTGTTTATATATGATGGAAATTACTTTTATGTATATAGAGTAGATGTTGAACACGTTGTAACATAGATTTCTGTGTAAAAAGTTGAATGATAAAGTTTAAATTATGGATTCGCGTCTGTTATTTCCATGAGATCTTGAATTTTCCCATGTTGAGTTTGTTGGAGTAATGTATATGTTAACAAAATTGTTGTTATAGTTATTTTTTAGTAAAATTTTCGTTCTGTTTTCTCTGTTTACAGGTTTGATCATAGAAAAAGAAGATTTAAAGGGTGTTTTTTGAGTTTTATTTTATTGGAGGAGTGTAAAATGGAGGTAACATTAGGCCAGGATGAGCTGGCTAAGTCAATGAGTCGTCGATCTATGAGTAAGAGTATTCGATCAGTAAGTTCGAGGAGTTGGGCATCAGCCAGTGTTAGAGAAGTGATGTTTACAGCACCAGGAGGTGGTGATGTTTTTCAGAAAAGTACACGTGAAAATGACGATGAACAAGAGCTAAAATGGGCTGCTATTGAGAGACTTCCTACTTACGATAGGCTAAGGAAAGGGATTTTGAGACAAACGTTAGACGATGGGAAGATTAATTATCACGAAGTTGATGTTGTTCATCTTGGATTACAAGATAGGAAACAGATTTTAGAAAGTATACTTAAAGTTGTTGAGGAAGATAATGAGAGGTTTCTTAGAAGACTTAGAGGCAGGACTGATAGGTGAGTAATGTAGTAATATAACAAATTTCATTGATTTTAGTGTATTATGTGTTAATATCAAATATATATCTGTGTATGTAACAGGGTTGGAATTGAGATTCCGAAAATCGAAGTTCGTTTTGAGGGTCTTTGTATTGATGGAGATGCATATGTTGGATCTAGAGCATTGCCTACTCTATGGAATGCTTCAATCAATTTCGTAGAGGTATTGTTTCATTTCGACAATGCCTTTGTTTCCTTTAGTTTTGTCGTACTTGTTAAACGATTGAATTCTTTTGTGTTTCCGTCTTCAAATTTCATAGGGGTTTCTTGAAAAGATCAAGATTGTGCCTTCGAAAAAACGGGTTGTTAACATACTGCGTGATGTGAGTGGAATCGTAAGACCCTCAAGGTATGGCATACGAACAATATACCCATTGTAGTACCAGAAGGTGGGGTCTGGTTTAATTTCTAACTCCTATATTGCTTTTGTGGTTCTTTCATTTTATAGGATGACGTTACTTCTGGGGCCGCCTGGTTCTGGAAAAACTACATTGCTAAAAGCACTTGCTGCGGTGCTAGACAAGGACCTAAGAGTGAGTGACTTTTGAACTTTCGATAGGTGGTCTGGAAGTTTTAGTTAAGTCGTGTGACGATGTGTTCTTTTAGGTGAACGGAAGGATCAGTTACTGTGGTCAGGAACTGTCGGAGTTTATACCTCAAAGGACATGTGCTTATATTAGTCAGCATGATGTTCATCACGGAGAGATGACAGTTAAAGAGACGTTGGATTTTTCTGGACGTTGTTTAGGAATTGGAACAAGATATGAGCTCCTTACTGAATTGTTAAGGCGCGAGAAGGATGCAGGAATCAAACCCGATCCTGAAATAGATGCATTTATGAAAGCTACAGCTGTTGCAGGCCAAGAATCTAGTCTTGTCACAGACTATGTTCTTAAGGTTAGACTCGTGGTTGAACTCGTAACTTTTCCTCCATGTACAAACTCAACTTGAACTGATTATTGAAGTGAATTACAGATACTTGGGATGGATATATGTGCTGATATATTGGTCGGTGATGATATGAGAAGGGGTATCTCTGGTGGACAGAAGAAGCGACTCACAACCGGTATGTAGAATATCACGTGAACCAAAGGAAGATTATTATATAACATTTGTTTTCGTCTTGTCTCCTGCACCATCTATCCAGCTTGCTATATGCGCCTTGTGACTACATTTGATGTGCAGGAGAAATGTTGGTTGGCCCTGCTAAAGTTTTCTACATGGATGAAATATCAACTGGCCTCGACAGCTCAACCACATTTCAAATTGTGAAATACATGAGGCAGATGGTTCATATTATGGATGTAACCATGATAATCTCTCTTCTACAACCTGCACCGGAAACCTATGATCTTTTCGATGACATTATATTGCTTTCTGAGGGAAATATTATCTACCAAGGTCCACGTGAGAATGTCTTGGAGTTTTTCGAGGGTGTTGGATTCAAATGCCCAGAAAGGAAAGGAGTTGCTGACTTTCTGCAAGAGGTTACTTCTCTAAAGGACCAAGAACAGTATTGGTTCCGAAGAAATGAACCTTACCGATATATTTCAGTGGCTGAATTCGCTGAACGATTTAGAAATTTTCATGTTGGGCAACAACTTCTTGATGACCTTAGAGTTCCTTATGACAAAAACAAAGCCCATCCTGCTGCACTGGTTACGGAGAAGTATGGTATCTCCAACACGGAACTCTTCAAGGCATGCTTATCGAGAGAATGGCTATTGATAAAGCGGAACTCCTTCATATACATATTTAAGACGTTCCAGATCACTGTGATGTCAATAATTACCTTTACAGTATTCTTTAGAACAGAGATGAAAACTGGTCAGCTCGCAGATGGAGGCAAATTTTACGGTGCCTTGTTTTTCAGCCTCATCAATATAATGTTTAATGGTACAGCAGAGCTTGCACTTACCATTTTCAGACTTCCTGTGTTCTTTAAACAGCGAGATTCTTTGTTTTACCCAGCTTGGGCTTTCACTCTTCCTATTTGGCTTTTAAGGATTCCCATTTCGTTTATCGAATCACTGATATGGGTCTTACTTACTTATTACACCATCGGGTTTGCTCCTGATTTTACTAGGTATGTTCTTAGCTTACTCCTAACAACCAAAATATCTTGTGGCGAAATATGGCTTATCTGTTAGGCAGATTAGCCAGTGTGAATTTATGGTGCACATATAACAGTTATATTAGACTATATGCATTCAAACTTGCCTACAAATTTTCAGGTTTTTGCGCCAATTCTTGGTCTTTTTTGCTTTGCATCAGTCGGCTCTATCTCTATTCCGTTTCGTTGCTGCACTTGGAAGGTCTCAAGTAGTTGCTAATACATTTGCAACTTTCACAATACTGATAGTCTTTCTGCTTGGTGGTTTCATTGTTGCAAAAGGTTTGTTTTCTCTTACACTCTTGGGGATAGGAAACTTCTCTATTCTGTTATAGGGAGATGTGGCCGAGTTGGTTGAGCAGGAGGTCTTCCAATGGAGGGGTCTCAGGTTCGAACCCCCTTGCATGCTTTCTCAGTCGAGGTCGTTGCACGGGGCTTGCCTAGTGCAATTTACCTCTACTGTGTAGTTTGTGGGCCGTTATACTAGAGCGAGGCTTACCTTAGTGACTGCGGGTTCCCTTGTCATAAAAAATGACAATTTCACATAGCATGTCCAATATCTTGAATGCATTTTTTTATGTACTGGTGTAGATGACCTCAAACCATGGATGAGATGGGGCTACTACATATCTCCTATGACGTATGGACAGAATGCAATTGCCATCAATGAGTTTCTGGACGAAAGATGGAATACTGTAAGCTCTACTATTTATTGGTTCATCGAAAAAGCAACATAAAATGGTTTGATATTTTCCATCAACATTAATTATCTTGACACATCCTATTCGTTGCTCTTTGCAGCCCAACGACGACACAAGATTTTCTGAGCCAACAGTCGGTAAGGTTCTTCTCAAGGCAAGGAGCATGTACACTTCAGACTATGTTTTCTGGCTCTGTGTTGTTGCGCTATTTGCATTCTCGTTTTTGTTCAACATTTGCTCTATCTTGGCACTAACATACCTAAACCGTAAGTCTCAGATTTTCTACACTATTTTTAGGTTTTAGAATTGGCTTTTGGTTCTGAATTCTGATCAGTTCTTGTAAGAAAAATGCAGCATTTGGAGATTCTAGATCAGTTAGTTCGGATGATGGCAAAATTAAGGAAACGAAGCGAACAGAATGGACTTCAGCATCTTCAGTTCCACTGACTGAAGGTAGAGACTCTTGTATTTTTCATAAAATGCAATCAGCGTTTAGACAATGCCATGATATAGAAGATGTTGAAATCCTTTCTCGACTCTTACTTGTAAATATTCTGAATACCTGAATGATTATTACAGGTATAGTTACGGATGTAAGGAACACTAACAACTCAAGTATTGAAGAGTCCAAGAAAAGAGGAATGGTTCTTCCTTTCCAGCCACTGTCCCTTGCATTTAATCATATCAATTATTATGTCGATATGCCAGCTGTAAGTAACATCTCTTGGTATTTAAGCTAATTTTCTGGTAATATATATATATATGTTTTAAAGCTTAATGTTGAATGGATCCTGGTTGAAAACACCTAACTCTTTGTCAACTACTGTTTGAGCTACCAAATAATCTTTCGTAATCTTGAGTAATACTTTTTAAGGCAGGGGAGGAGTGGAATATGACCTTGTGTGGTTTAATACAGTTCTAATACTTTATCAGGAAATGAAAGACCAAGGAGTTGACGAGACTCGTCTCCAATTGTTACGAGATGTTAGTGGTGCTTTCAGACCTGGAGTTCTTACAGCCTTAGTTGGTGTGAGTGGTGCTGGAAAGACCACGTTAATGGATGTCTTAGCAGGAAGGAAAACGGAAGGCTACATTGAAGGAAGCATCAACATTTCTGGCTATCCAAAGAATCAATCAACGTTTGCTCGCATAAGTGGTTATTGTGAACAGAATGACATTCATTCTCCACATGTTACTGTTTATGAGTCATTGGTATACTCAGCTTGGTTGCGTCTCTCTCCAGATGTAAAAGAATATACACGGAAGGTGTCCTCTCTTATCTTATCCTTTTTCTTCGTATTATCAGTGAAGTTACTCAACTCTGTTTTCTGTTAAAAATGATGTTAAGCACTGACTTCAATTTTGCTGTCTTGTTTAGAATTTCGTCGAGGAAATAATGGAGCTGGTTGAGTTGAATCCACTGAGGGACTCCCTCGTAGGACTTCCAGGGGTAGACGGTCTCTCAACTGAACAGCGGAAGAGGCTGACTATAGCTGTAGAGCTGGTAGCAAATCCATCTATTATTTTCATGGATGAACCGACATCAGGACTTGATGCTAGAGCTGCAGCAATTGTGATGCGAACTGTGAGAAACACCGTGGATACCGGGAGAACTGTTGTCTGCACTATCCATCAGCCAAGCATAGATATCTTTGAAGCATTTGATGAGGTAGTTAGTACAAGCAATGTTGGATTTCATAACTCGTGGATGTTCGTTCATTGTGATGCAACTGTTCTTCTCGTAATCATGTCTAACGATTTTCTTTCAGCTGTTATTGATGAAAAGAGGAGGACAAGTCATATATGCAGGGCCTCTTGGTCATCATTCTCACCTACTGATCGAGTATTTTCAAGTGAGAATGATATCTTAATCAGATTTTACGGGTGGGGGACTATTAGAACAAATCATCGACTAAAGAACTGTTTTTTCCCCTCAGTCTATTCCAGGGGTTCCTGGAATCAAAGAGGGATATAATCCTGCTACTTGGATGCTGGACATCTCGTCTCTGGCTGTTGAGGCTCAACTTCAAGTAGACTTTGCTGACATTTATGCCAACTCTGAGTTGTATAGGTAACTTAGAAAATAGCGTAGTTGTATTTTTTATTTTTCTTCTCGTTTGTTACCTTAGTTGGTTTTTGCAGGAGGAATCAAGAACTTATCAAAGAACTAAGCATTCCTGCGCCAGGATCCAAAGATCTTCACTTCCCCACGGAATTCTCCCAACCGTTTTTTGAACAGTGCAAGGCTTGCTTTTGGAAACAATACTTGTCCTATTGGAGGCATCCACAGTATAATGCCTTTCGGTTTGCTATGACAACAATGATAGGAGTAATATTCGGAATCATTTTTTGGAATAAGGGGAACCAACTGTGAGTAATCTTCGCAATAACAATCTACCTTTTCCTGTCATCACTTTTTACCTTATAGCTAATTATGACAACAGGTCCAAACTACAAGACCTGTTAAATATCGTTGGAGCTATGTATGCTGCTGTCATGTTCCTAGGTGGAACTAATACTTTAGCTGTACAGTCTGTTGTTGCTGTAGAAAGGACTGTTTTTTATCGCGAAAAAGCAGCAGGAATGTATTCAGCACTTCCTTATGCATTTGCTCAAGTAAGTAAACTAACTGTAATATATTCGAGAGAACCAATTGGTCGTTGTGAAGTACTAATTCGTACTTTTCCCATATGCAGGTTGCAATAGAGACTATCTATATTGCAATTCAAACTTTTATTTACAGTTTCATTCTATACGCGATGATTGGATTCCACTGGACAGTTGGAAAGTTCTTCTTGTTCTACTTTTTCGTATTCATGTGTTTCGTCTACTTCACTATGTACGGAATGATGCTTGTTGCACTCACTCCAAACTACCACATTGCTGCAATCGTAATGTCATTCTTCCTCAGCTTTTGGAACTTGTTCTCCGGTTTCGTCATTCCAAGAACAGTAAGTACTACACCAAGCACTGCTTAAATATCGCCTTATATTGCACATTGTTCTGATGAAAACCATAACTACCTATGCAGCAAATTCCTATATGGTGGAGGTGGTATTATTGGGCTTCTCCAGTTGCATGGACAATATATGGCCTTGTTACGTCTCAAATAGGCGACAAGAACAACCCCATTGTGATTCCAGGAGGCGGCGAGGTATCAATAAAGTTGTATCTGAAGGACAGCTTTGGTTTTGAGTATGACTTCCTGGGAGTTGTTGCTGTAGTTCATGTTGCTTGGGCTGTGTTCTTCTGTTTTGTTTTTGCTTATGCCATCAAGTTCTTGAATTTCCAAAAGAGATAAAGTGAAACTTGAGTTATAATTGAAAATGTGTGAATTATAGCTATTACTGATCAAATGGAAGTGTTACTAAATCCCAAACAATATTTAAAGGATATGCTGATATTTTTGCTTCCGCTTCTGCGGCTCAATAGAATTAGTGGCCTAAAACCAAATCTTAAGTATATATCTCAAGTATATTGGATAAAATTAGCACATGTGTGCAAATAGGACGTACACCTCGCGCGTCATATGTGCATTTTATGGCATTTTCGCGGAACCAGGATTTGCATTTTATGTTGCATTATGCTTTTCTATGTCATTTTCTATGTCACATAGTGGCGGAACCAGGATTTTCATTTTATGTTGCATTGTGCATTTTCTATGTCACACGGTGGCGGAATCAAAATTTTTAACAAGGGGTTCATATGAGAAGTAAACACGTGAACTAGTGGAAGGGGGGTTTGACATCTATTATACATATTTGAAAAATAATTTTAACCATATATAAATTGTAATATTTTCCATCAAAGGAGATTCGGATGAATCTCGCAAAGAGTCACACATCAATATTTTGTGTTGATTAGTACTTCAGAAAAATTAGTGCACTTATTTCAATTACTTGATATATAAATTTATCTTATTTATTAAAAATATAATAATTTTTCATTGGATATTTAACACGCACTTATCGTTTTGGGTCAAACTAATTCGAATTCACACAAAGTTTAGTAAAAAAATTACTGAATTTTGTTTGTCCTTCGTCTATTTTGACTTGTTTAGTATATACTGACTTGATACACCTCTTAAATCAATAAATAAAATATTTTTTTTTGCTATATCATCTTTTAAATATAATAAATTCGATACATATCCATAACGTGAAATCATTATCGCTTATAATATATAGCGGATAAGTACCAATAAACACGATGAATAATTTATCTCCTAACCGAACACTTTCTTCAGAGACAGAAAGTTGCGTACCTCTTACATTAATTAATTAATAATTCAAATTTTTACCATATTTTCTACATATATGTTTTTTGTCATTTGGTTATTATGGGGTTTACGTCGTTTGAGTTTTGCCTATTTTTTTCTCCTGCATGATAGGGTCTGTTAGTTTATTTTTGTTTTTTTTAGTAGAAACGTGAAAAGTTTGGTCTAATTATTGTTTGATTAGTACTATAAATGCAATTTTTAGGATAAAGTTTGAATCTTTCTTGATTTTTTTTGGACCCATTGTTGAATTTTTCCATATTGAGTTTGTATTTTGAGTGGAGCAATGTTAACTTTTGCAAGTGGCAGAGAGTTTGTTTTTATGTTTTTGAGTTCTTGGAGAGTGTTAAATCGATTGGATTAGATAGATATCGTGTTAACAGATATTGGCAGTAGTTTATTGAAACAAAGGGTTTAAAGGGTGTTTTTTTGTTTTGTTTTTGTGTTGTTGAAGAGGGTAAAAATCGATAGGATTAGATAGATATCGTGTTAACAGAATTGTTCTTTGTAGTTTGTTATGAGTGGTACAGAGTTCATTGAAACATAGGATTTAAAGGGTGTTTTTTTGTTTTTGTGTTGTTGAAGAGGGTGAAGTTCATAGGATTGAGTTAGATAGATAGATATACTGTTAGGATAGGTGATTGAAAGGATCTCGGAGACTCACTAAAGTACGAAAGCTAGGATCTTTAAGGGGAAAAAAAGGAATGGAGGCAACATTAAGCCGGGGTGAGCGGGCCAAGTCATTGAGCCGGCGGTCCATGAGTAGACGTGGCCCGGGGATGAGTAGTTCGAGTTGGACTACACCTGGTGTTAGTGAAATGTATGGTACTGCACCAGGAAGTGATGTTTTCGAGAGAAGTAGAAGGGAAAATGACGATGAACAAGAGCTAAAATGGGCTGCTATTGAGAGGCTTCCTACGTATGATAGGCTGAGGAAAGGGATTTTGAAGCAAACATTGGATGACGGAGAGACGAAATATCATGAAGTTGATCTTGTCCATCTTGGATTACAAGATAGGAAACAACTCTTAGAAGGTATTCTTAAATTAGTTGAAGAAGATAATGAGAGGTTCCTTCGTAGATACAGAGACAGGACCGATAGGTGAGTGAAAATAAACAAATGTAGCAAAGTTCCTTGGTCTTAGTTAATTATGTTTTGATCAACTTTTGCATGGAACAGGGTTGGAATTGAGATTCCGAAAGTTGAAGTTCGATTTGAGCATCTTCGTATTGATGGAGATGCATATGTTGGATCTAGAGCACTGCCTACTCTATGGAATGCTTCCATCAATTTTGTAGAGGTACTATTTCATTTCAATCAAAATTTATTGATGTTGTTTTGCATACTTGTTAAAGTTTTCATTTAATTTTTGTAGGTCATTGTAGTTGTTAAATAAGCTGACAAAATATGGTAAATGTACTGATGATTTGATTATTTTTTTCCGTATCCGAATCTCACAGGGGTTTCTTCAAAAGATCAAGATTGTCCCTTCAAAGAAAAGAGTTGTCAACATACTACGCGATGTGAGTGGAATCGTAAGACCCTCAAGGTATGTTCTTCAGTTTACTGTTTCATCTAGAGTTAACTTATGAACCTAAATTATGGACAGTAAAGGATTTTAGGTATATCTCAATTAGTTTACCATTATGTTATAAAACAAAAAAATGTATCACTTCATTTAGTCTTATTTATGATGGTTGGGACAGGCATTATGGAGATTGGAGCTCACTTGTATGTTATGTGGTTCTTGTATTTTATAGGATGACGCTACTTCTGGGGCCTCCTGGTGCTGGGAAAACTACATTGCTAAAAGCACTTGCAGCGGTTCCAGTCAAGGACTTAAGAGTGAGTGACTTTTGAACTTTCAGTTTCAATATCATAGCCTGAAAGTTATAATTAAGTGGTGTTTTGTCGGTAATGTGTTATTCTTTTAGGTGAATGGAAGAATCAGTTATTGTGGTCATGAACTGTCAGAATTTATTCCTCAAAGGACATGTGCTTATATAAGTCAGCATGATATTCATCACGGAGAGATGACAGTTAGAGAGACGTTGGATTTTGCAGGACGTTGTTTAGGAGTTGGAACAAGATATGAGCTGCTTACTGAATTATCAAGGCGTGAAAAGGATGTAGGAATTAAACCTGATCCTGAGATGGATGCATATTTGAAAGCTACCGCTGTTTCAGGCCAAGAATCTAGTCTGGTCACAGACTATGTTCTTAAGGTTAGACTCCTGGTTGTACTTGTAATTATTTCTGCATGTACAAACTACCTAGAACTGATTATTGAAGTGAATTATAGATACTTGGGATGGATATATGTGCTGATATATTGGTCGGTGATGATATGAGAAGGGGTATATCTGGTGGACAGAAAAAGCGGCTCACAACGGGTATGTGGATGGCATGTCAATCAAGGAAAGAGCATGACATAAGCATTGTTGTTTGCGTCTTGTCTCTCGCAGCATCTAGGTTTTCTGAGTTTCTTGTAGGTTCATGTGCCACGTGACAACATTTAACGTGAAATTGGTTTTTTGACTGAATGCAGGAGAAATGCTGGCTGGTCCTGCTAAAGTTTTCTACATGGATGAAATATCTACTGGCCTCGACAGCTCAACCACCTTTCAAATTGTGAAATACATGAGGCAAATGGTCCATATTATGGATGTAACCATGATAATCTCTCTGCTACAACCTGCACCAGAAACCTATGATCTTTTCGATGATTTAATTGCTTTCTTAGGAGGAAAATTGTCTCCAAGGCCACGCGAGAATGTCCTTGTAGTTTTTTTTGACGAGTGGTTTGGATTTCAAATGGGCCCAGAAAGGAAAGGAGTTCTGACTTCCTGCAAGAGGTTACTTCTCTAAAGGACCAAGAACAGTATTGGTTCAGAAAAAATGAACCTTACAAGTATATTTCCGTGACTGAATTTGTAGAGCGCTTTACTAATTTTCATGTTGGACAACAGCTTTTTGATGAACTTGGAGTTCCTTATGACAAAAGGAAAACTCATCCTGCTGCACTGGTTACTGAGAAGTATGGTATCTCCAACATGGAACTCTTCAAGGCATGCTTATCGAGGGAATGGCTATTGATGAAGCGAAATTCCTTCTTATACATATTTAAGACATTCCAGATCACTCTGACGGCAATAATTACCTTTACAGTATTCTTTAGAACAGAGATGAAAACTGGTCAGATCGCAGATGGAGGCAAATTTTATGGTGCCTTGTTTTTCAGCCTCATCAATATAATGTTTAATGGTACAGCAGAGCTTGCACTTACCGTTATCAGACTTCCTGTGTTTTATAAACAGAGAGATTCTTTGTTTTACCCAGCTTGGGCTTTCGCTCTTCCCATTTGGCTTTTAAGAATCCCCCTTTCTTTTGTGGAATCACTGATATGGATCGTGCTTACTTATTACACCATCGGGTTTGCTCCTGCTGCAAGTAGGTATGTTCTCTGTTCACTCCGAACAACCAAAAATTCTTGTGGTGCAATTGTTAGGCTGATGAGTCATGATATTTGGTCAATGTGAATTTATGGTGCACATATAACTATTAGTTTAGGAACTATATGAATCCATAATTATATTCTTGCACCTGCGAAATTTTCAGGTTTTTTCGCCAATTCGTGGCATTTTTCGCTTTGCATCTATCGGCTCTGTCTCTCTTCCGTTTTATTGCTGCACTTGGAAGGACTCAAGTAGTTTCTAGCACTTTTACAACTTTCACAATACTGATAGTCTTTGTGCTTGGTGGTTTCATCGTTGCAAAAGGTTGGTTTACTATTGAGAGTTCTTTTATAATCTACAAATATGAAAATTTCACATGGCATGTCCAGTATTTTGAATGCATTTCTGTGTACTGGTGCAGATGACCTGGAACCATGGATGCAATGGGGCTACTATATTTCTCCTATGACATATGGACAGAATGCAATTGCCATCAATGAGTTTCTGGACGAAAGATGGAGTACTGTAAGCATTACCATTACTTCATAAAAATGGTATCCGTTAATTTATTGCTGACACTTTCCATCAACGTTAATTTATCTTGAGACATCTTATCCGTTGCTCTTTGCAGCCCAACAATGACACAAGATTTTCTGAGCCAACAGTCGGCAAGGTTCTTCTCAAGGCAAGGAGCATGTATACAGAAGACCATGTTTTCTGGCTCTGTGTTGTTGCCCTATTTGCCTTCTCGTTTATCTTCAACTTTGGCTTTATCTTGGCGCTGACATACCTAAACCGTAAGTCCCAGATAGTCTGTACTATTTATAGTTTTAGAATCGTCTTTTGGTTCTGATCAAATCTTGTAAGAAAAATGCAGCACTTGGAGATTCTAGGTCAGTTATTTCAGATGATGACAGAAGTAAGAAAAAGAAGCAAACGGAGCGGAGTTCACCAATTTCAACTCCGATGACTGAAGGTCAAGACTCTTGCATCTATCCATTTCTCATGCTACAGCTTTTATTTGTACAAAATGATTATTTTTATAAAGTAAGGTAATGTTATGATGTAATAGTACCAAGGATGCCAAGCGCCCGGCCAAATTACTTTCTTAGAGAATCCAAAAAATTCTAAAGAAAACACTCCAAAAAAAGATGCTTCTCAAAGAAACACTTCTTATTCCTCCTAGCCAGATGATCCACATGATGCATAAGGGAATGGTCCTCCAAACGTATTTCAATCTTCTATCAATTTGCTGTCGTTACCAAGCTGATAGCAGTTTTTCCCTTTCTTGAGCTCTAATAAAGAGAACGCCTTTGTCATTAACTTTGTGAACTGATGATATTTGACCTCTGTAAGTATCTATTGGGAGGCCTTGATAGAATCTTAGGATGTTATCCCCAAGCGTGTTCCTTCACATTTGTATGAAATGAGAAAAAGACCGTTAGAAGAACCATGTACTGGTACGACGTTGGTCAATCCAGATTTAAGAATATTCATATCATTGGATTGTGCATCTGCAGTTAAAAAAATTCTTGAAGGTCTGTAAATTATCTCTGAAATGCATGATTCTGGTGGCGGTATGGCCATTCTGTATATGACCATCCTTCATAAATTGCAATCAATGACACTACACGGGAGATGTTGAATCCTCTACCAGTTGTACATATTCTGACTACGTGAATGATTATTACAGGTATATCTAGGGGCGTAAGGGACACTAACAGCTCCAGTAGTGAAGAAGCCAAGAAAAAAGGAATGGTGCTTCCTTTCCAGCCCCTGTCCCTTGCATTTAATCATATGAATTATTACGTCAATATGCCAGATGTAAGTAACATTTCTTGCTATTTAAACGTTACCTTTTCTATGATTTAGTTTTTATTAGTTATCTGGTATTCAAGAATAGATGTTTCTCAAGGAATTCCTAACAATCTTTGGGAAGGCTGGACACTGTGAATATATATTGTGTGTGTGCGCATCTCTCTCTCTCTCTCTCTTTCTATCTGTCTATGTATTAAAGCTATGTGTGTTTGTTAGTCACCTACTCTTTAGACCTACAGCATAACATGTCCTGTTTTCAAAGAACTCGCTGCTAGGGCTATTCAGAACTTTCTATTTGATTTGCATGATTAGTACCATGTTCTAATCATCATTTGGCTAACTAGTGGGAAATGTTTCCTAACAATCTTATAGAGATTATGATCAAAGTTTCTAAAAGAAAAAGCTTTCCTGAGTTACCAAACAACCTGTTGAATTCTTGACTTAGTGTTATAAAGGCAGGGGAGGAGTGGAATATGAACTCTGTGGCTTATACAGTTGTATTTTATCAGGAAATGAAAGTCCAAGGAGTTGAGGATACTCGTCTCCAATTGCTACGAAATGTTAGTGGTGCTTTCAGGCCCGGAGTTCTAACGGCCTTAGTTGGTGTAAGTGGTGCTGGAAAGACCACCCTGATGGATGTTTTAGCAGGAAGGAAAACAGAAGGCTCCATTGAAGGAAGCATCAGTATTTCTGGTTATCCAAAGAATCAATCAACTTTTGCTCGCATAAGTGGTTATTGTGAACAGAATGACATTCATTCTCCACATGTTACCGTTTATGAGTCGTTGGTATACTCAGCTTGGTTAGCGTCTCTCTCCAGATGTAAAAAAACAAATACGGAAGGTCGGCTCACTTGTCTTATCCCCTGACATTGTATTATCAGTGAAGTCTTTGTAATTTTTTCTTTTACATTGTTATCTTCATGATAAAGTCTACTCTATTTTCTGTTAAAAACCCTGAGAGCTCTCGTAGAAGAGGAGGTCAAGGACTGACTTTGATTTTTGGTCCTGTTTAGAATTTTGTCGAAGAAGTAATGGATTTAGTCGAGTTGAATTCTCTGAGAGACTCGCTAGTTGGCCTTCCAGGGGTAGATGGCCTCTCAACTGAACAGAGAAAAAGGCTGACCATAGCTGTAGAGCTTGTAGCAAATCCATCTATTGTTTTCATGGATGAACCAACGTCAGGACTTGATGCTAGAGCTGCAGCAATTGTGATGCGAACCGTAAGAAACACTGTGGATACTGGGAGAACTGTTGTCTGCACTATCCACCAGCCGAGCATAGATATCTTCGAAGCATTTGATGAGGTAGTTAGTGCAAGCAATGTTGCATTTAATAACCTGTGAATACCCATTTCTTGTGACACAACTGTTCTCATAATCATGTCTAATGATTTCCTTGCAGCTGTTACTGATGAAAAGAGGAGGACAAGTCATATATGCAGGGCCTCTTGGTCATCATTCTCACCTGCTGATCGAGTATTTTCAAGTTAGGATCATATCTTTATCATATTATGAGGATGGGAGTCTCTCTATTAGAACAAATCAGCAACTAAAGAGTTATTTTTTTCTCAGTCTGTTCCAGGGGTTCCTGAAATCAAAGAGGGAATCAATCCTGCTACCTGGATGCTGGATGTCTCTTCTCCGGCTGTTGAGGCTCAACTACAAGTAGATTTTGCCGACATTTATGCCAACTCTGAGCTGTATAGGTAATTTAGAAGATTGAGTAGTTGTATTTTTATTTTTCTTCTGGTTTGCTATTACTAAACCTTGGACCTTCCTTACCGGTTTTTGCAGGAGGAATCAAGAACTTATCAAAGAACTAAGCATTACCGCACCAGGATCCCAAGATCTTCACTTCCCCACGAAATTCTCTCAACCGTTTTTTGAAACAGTGCAGGCTTGCTTTTGGAACACACTTGTCCTATTGGCGGCATCCACATTTAATGCCATTCGATTTTGCTATGACAGCAATGATAGGAGTAATATTCGGAATCATCTTTTGGAATAAAGGGAACCAATTGTGAGTAAATCTTCTTCGTTGAGTCCCAAAATTAACATTGCGTAATAACAATCTTTCTACTTTTGTCATCACTTTTTTCCTCATAGATAAATTGTGATAACAGGTCCAAACAACAGGACCTGTTAAATATAATTGGAGCTATATATGCGGCTGTTATGTTCCTCGGTGGAACTAATACTTCAACCGTGCAGTCTGTTGTTGCCATAGAAAGGACAGTCTTTTATCGAGAGAAAGCAGCAGGAATGTTTTCAGCACTCCCTTATGCATTTGCTCAGGTTAGAGTAACTTCAATTAAACATATGCTATAGAATTTCTGGAATAATCAATTGATCATTGATAAGCGATTCATACTTGTGGCATATGCAGGTGGTCATAGAGACTATTTATATTGCGATCTCAAACATTTATTTACAGCCTTATTCTGTTCACAATGATTGGATTCCAGTGGACGGTTGGAAAGTTCTTTTTGTTCTACTTTTTTGTTTTCATGTGTTTCGTCTACTTCACTATGTATGGAATGATGCTTGTTGCACTCACTCCAAACTACCACATTGCTGCAATCGTAATGTCTTTCTTCCTCAGCTTTTGGAACTTGTTCTCTGGTTTCGTTATTTCAAGAACGGTAAGTAAGCCAAGCACTGCATGATCAAAATAATAAGAAGAAAGATCTTAGTATTGTGCATCTTTCTGATGAAACCATAATTTCATATGCAGCAAATTCCTATATGGTGGAGGTGGTATTATTGGGGCTCTCCAGTGGCATGGACAATATATGGCCTAGTAACGTCTCAAGTAGGTGACAAAAGCAATCTCATTGAGATACCAGGAAGTGGTGAGGTATCGTTAAAGTTGTATCTGAAGGAAAGCTATGGTTTTGAGTATGACTTCCTGGGAGTTGTTGCTGCAATGCATGTAGTATGGGCAGTTTTCTTCTGCTTTGTTTTTGCTTATGCCATCAAGTTCTTGAATTTCCAGAGGAGATAAGTGAAATTTGAGTCTGAATGTAGAGTTTTGCATTCACATAAAATGTGCATAAGCTACGCAAATATAATTTTTTTTGGAGAACTATAGCCTACTATAATGAATTTTAGTTTTTTGCTCACTGACCTCATTTCATGGTTGCACAGAAATTATTCTTTTTGTGTGTCAACTTCTTCATCTTATTTTGTGGAAGTTTCTTCAAGGCATTATTTTCATGAACCACTGTGATGTGATTGTATAACTCCTTCACGTGACGCTTGCAAATATTATAACAACGAGTCCTAAGTTTGAATAAAAGAGCCAGAATGGATATATAGATGATTCATATCATGAACCTCAATAGTTATTAGTTTGGATTTTTAATAGAGGCATAATTTGTTTTGAATACCAGCATGATAGATATGATGAGTATGGTTTGTGTGGTGGTTTAGCTTTAAAAACTCTTGCAACTGGCAAGTACACACTTCAACTTTGGGTATGCACACCTAGACATATCAACTTGTGTTCACTGTGCAGTTGAACACTCTTAACTTACAAAATGATCATCTAGACACCTCCAAAATTTGTGTTACGTCAGTGTCGGAGTCTACGAGATACTGTGGGTACGAGTTGGAGGATTTAGTTGTCACTTGAGCCAAGTTGAGGTGTATGTACACTTTCAAAGTTGGAGTACTTAGTCGCCAGCTAAGGGCAGGTTTGAGTTTTTGTTTATGTATTACGATTCATTTCCCAAGTTCAAATTTAACAGGTAACTAAAGCAGAAAGCATACACACAAATGCATGTTATATAAGTTTACCAAATGAAAATCTTGATACTCCAAATCTGTCTGTAACAATAAAGAAGTTGTAAATTTGAACTCTCATATACAATCAAGAAAAGACAAAAACTTGAATCTGTTGGAAACTCCAAAATCTGACAAAACATGGTATACAAAAAAATGTATGATAACCTGTAAACTCTAAAATATACTAATTCTTGGCTTTATTATCATCTGCAAACATAGAAACCTCCACTATATATACTTCCCAACTAATTTACTCCAATCAACCCAAGATTTTCCCTTTCTGCTCTACAGTTGAAAGTCAAATATATAAGAAAAGGGAAATACAAAAAGCCAAAAAATAAAAAGCCTTAGATTATAAAGTTACATTATTTTCATTCATACTGATTCTATCTCATCCACTGTATATACTTAAGTGAGTTCCTGATTTATTTAATGCTATTCCATTGAGTGGCATATCGATCTACACCCTTCGCCGGAAAATTATATTTTTTATATAGAAAACAATATTGTGTATATAGTTCAAAGTTTACTTTTGATAGATAGATATATTAAATCTTGAATGCTTTTAGCGAAATTTCTGGTTTCGTCATTGCTATTGAGCATAACTTAAGTGACACATTTTTGTTTTTCCATTGTTGAGTAGAACAGCATTGAGGAAAATATTCAAGAAAATTTGGTCCTGGACAGGGTGAAAAAGCTCTGTAGAGGATAAGGATGGCTTCATCAATGAGGGAAAATGAGCTGGTGAGGTCTATGAGCAAAAAGGCGAGCTTTTCGTCAGCTAGCAGGAGGGATCGTGGGCCCCCCCCCCCCCCTTTCAAGCAAATCCTTTCGCGAGGCAATTGGCGCACAGAGGGAATGTTTTTTCCGTGCAAACGGAAGGCCAAAGATGATGAAGGGTGAGCTAATGGCTGCAATCGAGAGGCTTCCTACTTATGACAGAATGAGGAAGGGAATCTTGAAACAAGTCTTGGACAATGGGAGAGTTGTTCATGAGCAAGTTGATGTAGCTCATATGGGAATGCACGAAAAGAAGCAACTTATGGAAAATATACTAAATGGTATTGATGAAGATAATGAGAGGTTCCTTCTCAGGCTTAAAGATCGTATCGAAAGGTGAAAAAAAAAATACAAACTGCTTTTCAGATTTTGAAAGAATCAAAGTTATTCCTTTTTGGAGTAAAAAGTATGAGATGATAAACTTTGTCAAACAGGGTTGGAATCGATATTCCAAAAATTGAAATCAGGTTTGAGCACTTGTCGATTGAAGGAGATGCGTATGTTGGCAGCAGAGCGCTTCCAACACTGTGGAATTCAACAATCAACTCATTAGAGGTAGTTAAATTTGCATTATCTGAATCTTTTGTATATCTAAGACATGGATCAGAAGATATTTATTCGAGTATTTATACTTAAGTTTGAGGATCACTCTTTGTTTACTTATGTTAAATAGGGACTTCTCGGGCTTGTTAGGCTTTCACCGTCTAAGAAGAAATCTGTCAAAATACTGGATGACATTTCTGGAATTGTAAAACCATCTAAGTATGAAGTCCTTTTCCTAATATTTAGGCCTCCTTTATAATATCTTTTGACATAGTTGAGTTTCTGACCAGTTGCTATCACTGTTTTCTGTAAAAAATTTGGACTCTTATTATTAGGATGACACTGCTTCTTGGACCTCCAGCCTCCGGAAAAACTACGTTGTTGAAGGCACTTGCAGGAAAGCTGGAGCAAGATCTTAGGGTGTGCCATTTTCTTTCAGACAGATCATTCTTGCTGTTCTTTTAATGAAAAAACTGATAATCTTGTTAAAACATGACATTCTTGAACTTTGTTCCTTTCAAATTAATGTAGGTAAAGGGGAAGGTCACCCACTGTGGTCATGAACTCAAAGAGTTCATTCCTCAGAGAACTTGTGCTTATATCTGCCAGCATGATCTTCATCATGGTGAGATGACAGTAAGAGAGACCTTGGATTTCTCGGGGCGTTGCTTTGGAGTTGGTGCCAGATATGAACTTCTAGCTGAGCTCTCGAGACGAGAAAAAGATTCAGGAATTAAACCAGACCCTGAGGTAGATGCATTCATGAAAGCGATATCAGTGGCTGGGCAAAAGACCAATTTGGTCACTGACTCTGTTCTTAAGGTTCACTTTCCCTCTTAAAATATGAAGTTCCATTTATTTTCCACATATGTTAAGGTGACCCCCCCCCAACCCACACCCCCCCCCCCCCCCCCCCCCCCCCCCCCCCTAACCGAACGAACCCCCACCCCCACCCCCCCCGTACCCCGCCCCCCCCCCCCCCCCCCCCTAACAACTAGTTCTTTGTCACGCAGATACTTACTGGAAGTTTTGTTTCTGATAACAATTGTGGGGTGTGAAATGAGAAGGGTGGTATTTTCTGGTGACAAAAGAAAGCGTGATAACGCGATGTATATGATGAATAAAACTAGCCAAGCTTGTAAAGTTGGTTTTGGTTATTATATTCTCAAGAAAGATCATTATCAAATTGAAATATGATAATACATAAAGGTTGTTAATGGATCTGACTGCAGGAGAAATGTTGGTTGGACCTGCAAAAGTTTTCTTGATGGATGAAATCTCGACTGGCCTTGACAGTTCAACAACATTTCAAATAGTCAAATATATGAGACAGATGGTTCATATCATGAATGTGACCATGATTATCTCCCTACTTCAACCAGCCCCAGAAACCTTTGATCTATTTGATGAGATTATCTTGCTTTCAGAAGGGCAAGTTGTCTACCAAGGTCCACGTGAAAACGTTCTTGAGTTCTTCGAAAGTGTTGGATTTAAATGTCCTGAAAGGAAAGGAGTTGCAGATTTTCTTCAGGAGGTTACTTCCAAGAAAGATCAAGAGCAATACTGGTCCAAGAAGAACGTTCCGTATCAATTTGTGTCAGTACTTGACTTTGTTGAGCACTTCAAATCCTTTCATATCGGGCTAAAGCTTTTCGGTGAAGTTCAAGTTCCTTATGACAGAAGTAGAACCCACCCTGCAGCATTGGTGAAAGCAAAGTATGGTATCTCTAACAAAGAACTCTTCAAGGCATGCTTATCAAGGGAGTGGTTGTTGATGAAACGCAACTCCTTCGTATACATTTTCAAGACTGTTCAGATCACCATCATGGCTATCTTTACATTCACTGTATTCTTTAGAACGAAAATGAAGCACGGTGAAGCAGAAGATGGAGGAAAATTTTATGGTGCACTGTTTTTCAGCCTTCTCAATGTGATGTTCAATGGCATGGCTGAGCTTGCAATGACTATTTTCAGACTACCAGTCTTCTTTAAACAACGAGATGCTTTGTTCTATCCAGCATGGGCTTTTGCTCTTCCAATTTGGCTCCTTAGGATCCCCATCTCACTGATGGAGTCAGGAATATGGATCCTCCTCACATACTACACCGTTGGATTTGCACCTGCAGCTGACAGGTATGTCCATCTATATTCAAAGCTATGATACAGCTTCAGTGAAATAGTATTATTTTATTGTAGCGACTGTTCCTTTTTTAGTATGCTATGTCATGTGGTCTTTAGTGGATTCTTCACTCCAAGTCGTTTTGATTTTCAAACTGCTTTGTGATGCTTTTACCTGAGCGGAGGAGGGTCTATTGTAAACAGCCTCTATACCTTCTCAAGGTAGGGGTAAGGTCTGCATACACACTACCCTCACCATACCCGACTTGTGGGATTACACTAGGTATGTTGTTGATACAACAACAGATCCTAGCTGACAATCGCGAACTTACAAAAGTTGCTAACAAGTTCATCACCTTAAATAGGTTTTTCCGGCAGTATTTGGCCTATGTGGGAATTCACCAGATGGCGTTGGGACTCTTTCGTTTCATTGCAGCCCTTGGAAGAACACAAGTAGTGGCCAACACTCTTGGTACCTTCACATTGTTGTCAGTTTTTGTCCTTGGTGGATTTATCATTGCCAAAGGTTAGCAACTGAAACTAGATAGATAAAGCTAATGAATTGAGCCTAGTTATTCATTTCTAGATTGAAATTTCATCATACTGTGATTCTGATATATGTAACTTGTTATTCCAACAGATGACCTCCAACCTTGGATGAAATGGGCCTATTACCTTTCCCCCATGTCATACGGACAGAACGCAATAGTTCTTGTTGAGTTTCTTGATAAAAGATGGAATAAGGTAAACGAGCTTGTATTAACTTACGTCTTAGATTTTCATTTTTTATTTCTGTCTTTTGATATTTTAAGAATATTTTACTCTACTCTCTTCTAGCCCAATGAGGATCCAAGCTTTCAAGGGAAAACAGTTGGAATAGAGCTACTTAAAGCCAGAGGGATGTTCACAGAGGACATTTGGTACTGGATTTGTGTTATTGCACTGTTCGCGTTCTCATTGTTTTTCAACCTCTGCTTTGTTGCAGCACTCACATACCTAAAACGTAAGAGATGATACTTGTTATTGAATTTCTTCCTTTTCTGGACACAAGTTTTAGTTTTGACCATCTTTTAAAACTTGATTGCAGCTCTTGGAGATACTAAATCTATTATGGTGAATGAAGAAGACAGTCAAAACAAGGAAAAGAAGATGAAAGTAACGCCGCATGAAGGTTCAGGAAAGAACACTTCAGAAGATATAAATTCAAACAGTGCAGCCAGTGCAACCAACAAAAAGGGCATGGTGCTGCCCTTCCAGCCTTTGTCCCTTTCATTTGAGCATGTGAATTACTATGTTGATATGCCTGCTGTAAGTTCTTTTCTCTATTTCTAGTGGTTCACTATAAATCTGAGTCAGATGTTGCAAGTATGGTTTTGTTTGGCATATCTTCAATAAATCCTGCATCCAATGTTGCCTGTATATAATCGAAATTCCTTACTGGTCGATGAATGATCTCTGAATCAGGAAATGAGAAGTCAAGGAATTGAAGAAACGCGACTCCAGCTTCTACGAGATGTGAGTGGTGCTTTTAGACCAGGTGTACTAACAGCATTAATGGGTGTGAGTGGTGCTGGAAAGACTACTTTGATGGATGTTTTAGCTGGAAGAAAAACCGGCGGATACATTGAAGGGAATATCTGTGTTTCTGGCTATCCAAAGATTCAAGAGACCTTCGCTCGAGTTAGTGGCTACTGTGAACAAAATGACATTCATTCTCCACATGTCACTGTTTATGAATCTCTTCTATACTCAGCGTGGTTGCGTCTTCCTCCAGATGTCAACAACGAAACTCGAATGGTACAGTACATTCTCCTCTTATTTTGCCTGCAAGATTTTCTTTTCATCCACTGAACAAACATTTGCCATTCTCTTTTCAGATGTTCGTGGAAGAAGTGATGGAGTTGGTTGAACTTGCATTATTAAGAAACTCTCTTGTTGGCCTTCCAGGAGTTGATGGATTATCGACTGAACAAAGAAAGCGGCTTACTATAGCCGTGGAGTTGGTTGCTAATCCTTCCATCATCTTCATGGATGAGCCAACATCCGGTCTGGATGCTCGAGCTGCTGCAATCGTCATGAGAGCTGTAAGGAACACTGTAGATACCGGGAGAACAGTAGTTTGCACAATTCATCAACCAAGTATAGACATATTTGAATCATTCGATGAGGTACTAATTTTTTTAATCTTGTCCAACATCTACAACTAGTTCATACAACCATTCACTTGAACTTGGATTTATCATGACTATCCAATGCCACTATCCATGCAGTTATTCTTGATGAAGAGAGGAGGACAAGTCATTTATGCTGGACCCCTCGGTCGCAATTCTCAACACTTGATAGAGTATTTTGAAGTAAGATGACTATACATTTTGTACAATAGTCGTCATTCTATTATAAGTCCTCTAGAATCATGCAAATGATCTTTTATATACCAATTGTTTCAGTCTGTTCCCGGGGTTAACAAGATCAAAGATGGATATAATCCTGCTACTTGGATGCTTGAGGTCAGTGCTGCATCCGTTGAGACTCAGTTCAGTATAAACTTTGCAGAAATCTATACCAACTCTGATCTATATAGGTATGAGAAACAATCAAACTGATCAATTACTATTATTCGTTGTTCTATCCCCAACAACTATGTTTTGATCATGCTAAGTCTCTCGTAAACTCCCCGAATTTGCAGGAGAAATGAAGAACTGAATAAGGAGCTAAGTACTCCAGCACCAGGGTCAAAAGACCTGTACTTCCCTACTAAGTACTCTCAGCCTCTATTGACTCAATTCAAGGCATGTTTATGGAAACAACATTGGTCTTACTGGAGGAATCCACAGTACAATGTCATCAGATTTTTCATGACAACGGTCATTGGAATTATATTTGGCGTCATTTTCTGGGACAAAGGAGGAAAATTGTGAGTCATTCTCCTACAACTTGAATACGGAGATTCAATTTTTAGTACTGAATGTGAATCAACTCTTAAACGTACTATTCTTTCTATCAGTGAAAAACAGCAGGACCTTTCAAATCTTATGGGAGCAATGTATGCTGCTGTTCTATTTCTTGGAGGAACAAACACTTCTGCTGTACAATCTGTTGTAGCTATCGAGAGAACAGTGTTCTATCGTGAAAGAGCAGCAGGAATGTTTTCAGCCTTGCCATATGCTTTTGCTCAGGTATATGAGCTGAACATAAAGCTCAAATGCATTGTAAAATCATCGATTTTGTCAACAAATCAAAGCTTATCACTATTTGTTCCTTGACAGGTGACTGTGGAAACAATCTATGTTGGGATCCAAACATTCCTTTACAGTCTAATCCTTTACTCAATGATTGGATTCGAGTGGCAAGCTGACAAGTTCTTCTGGTTCTACTACTACGTGTTCATGTGCTTCGTCTACTTCACACTCTATGGAATGATGCTTGTAGCCCTCACTCCAAATTACCAGATAGCAGCAATCGTCATGTCTTTTTTCCTCAGCTTCTGGAACCTCTTCTCTGGTTTCCTCATTCCTAGGATGGTAATATCCCAAAATCATTCTTCTTTTCACAAACTAAATATAAAGTTTATAATAACATCTTTATACTATGAGCATGTTTGGTTAAAGCTTATAAACACTACGCTCTTGGTAAACACTAAAACTGTTCATAAGCCAAAAACGATCATAAGTTGAACACCTCTAATTCATAACACTTCTATCCAAACACGTAACTCCTTATTTATGAGATCAACTTTAGCATCTAAAAGTGATTTTCAGCACTTATCAGCTAACTCGAACGATATATTGCAGCAAATTCCAATATGGTGGAGGTGGTACTACTGGGGTTCACCAGTTGCATGGACAATATATGGTCTCATCACATCTCAATTGGGAGACAAAACAGAACTTGTTCATATTCCTAGTCATGATGGTACTCCTACCTATATTCAACTGAAGGATTACCTCAAACAATACTTGGATTATGATTATGACTTTCTTGGAGCTGTTGCTGCTGCTCATCTTGCTTGGGTGCTTCTTTTTTTCTCTGTGTTTGTTTATGCCATCAGAGTTCTCAACTTCCAAAAGAGATAAAAGACAAGAAAATACCTTACAATAACATGTTGTATTGTTCTTTTTTCTTCATCACTATATAAGGAAATAATGTATGTACTAGATCTAGAATTTCATTCTTTCAAATTTGTATTAGTTGATGTTTTTGAAATGAAATAAACACAACTTTCATTCATCTTACTGATATGTGCCTGGTTTCAACCATTTTGTTTTTAAGCTTAATTTCTAAATTTATTTGAAATTAATTGAATTGAGTCAACTTTCTTGTTTGAATATTGATGAAATCAGCCTCGATTATGAATTAGGGTGTGTTCGGTATGAAGGAAAATGGTTTCTACGAAAAATATTATCTCAAAAACATTTATACATAATCAATGAAAACACACTACAACAAGTGTAGGGATGCCCCCTACATATAATGTTCTCAAGCACTCTTACAAAGGCGACTCCGTACCAAGGGGACTCGAACACGAGACCTCTCGATTAAGGATGAAAAAGTACTTACCACTCCACCAACCCTTTTTGGTGTTTATAGATGTTAAATCAACATAAGCACAGCAAATAGAGATTTCATAAGCAAAAAGAAGCTTTGCGTTTACCCCATAAATGTTATGTGCTTGATTTGCACCAAAGTTTTACAAAAGGCAATTTACAGCACTAATGTAGCAAAAGAACAGCCAATAATGAAGCAAAAAAGAGAGGTACCATAAGCTATCTTGTAGGTTTTTAAAGTTTGATACAAAGCTATTGATATGAATTGAGTTCTACCCAATTCACAATCCTTCAGTTTTCTTTGTAACTTTCTTTCATCTTACTATCTACATTGCTTTCCTTTTTTTCCCTCTCAGTGATTCAATTTCTGGGTTCTGAAAAGATGATGTGGGTTTTCTCCAGTTGCAATGAAAACTTTAATCCTTAATCTTTCCCTACGGATTTGACAGGAGCATCTACAAAATCATGAATCTCCTTTTTGCTCTTGATTAAACTTCTCCTCTTGGTGTCGATGTCAACTTTATCCAAGTCTTCAGCTATTCCCATGTAACCATAGAGTGAAATTTCCTCAGCTTTACCTCCCTTCACATTTCTGTTGTCGATGCCTTTTCCGATGGTTGAAGTTATTACTCTAAAGTCTTTTCTTCCACGCTCTTCTTCCATGAAGTAGTTATGAAGCTTTTCTGCATCCTGAATGCCAGGAATAGTGCCCAAGAACTTCACCAGTAATATACTGCCATTACCAGGCTTCCCCATACAAACCTTCATTCTACCACCACTAAAACCTTTACCTGCCATTGAAGATTACAAAGGAAAAAGGAATATTGTCATCAATTACAACGAGACAAAGAGGTAAGCACACTAAGAAAACAAATGAAGGAAACTTTCTATCTGCAGGATATATTTATGAATTGATACTGACAGTTGGATGGAAGCAGGGCAGGTCATCCTTCTCCTCATAATAACATCCCCCACCCAAGGACAGAACTCAAAACCAGATAAACACAAAAGTTGTACAAGACACGCACCTCTTAGAAAGTTCTCAACAGCTTCAGTAGTCGTAACTTTTTGCCCATCTAGGCCAGTTACCAATCCAGAGCAGTTATGTATAATAACCACTGGTGGCCAGAGAATAAGATCTTCTTTCTGGGCTAAAGCATTAGGGGCAGGAACAGCCACCGGTAACCATAGTTTGCCATCAGGGGGTGCATCACTGTTCCACCCCATTAGGACACATATTGCCTTGTGAAGACCCAAGTGTTTTCGCTTTCAACCACACCTTTTGCGACATATAACAATGTACTGCCAAGGATCGAGTATCTTTGAATTCTTTCAATTGACTGAAAAAGTAAAATTTGTTAGCAGTTGTTAAGGTAAAACAAATACATGGCCAAATGTGCGAGATATAAATTTAGATGATAAGTTGAGCCATGAAAAACTGTCCATGTGAAGAACAGAAAGTGAAATCACCAACCTACCTGTCCATGAGTAAATAGTACTTTGCTTTAGAATTCAACATCCGGAAAATACTTTAATTTTTTTAGATAAGAAATGTTAAGAAATTTTTCCAGTTTTATTGTATCATAAATTCATTAAGAAAATCCTATAACTTTTCAATAAGATGAAATAATTTTAGGAGTAAAACGTGCTTAATATTGTTCAAAATGTTGTCAAGCAGCCGATCTTAGTTTCGTGGATTTTCTTTTCTTTGAAGAACACTTACAGTAATATCAGATACTTTTTCATTTGAAATTTTAGTCTCATCAATAAAACTACCAGCTCCTGCAATATATGCACATAGCAAAAGGAAACAACAGTATTCAAAACAAACGTAATTTGGAGCTTTGACTGTAACAAAGCAATGTGAATTATAATAAGCAAATTGCATCTATTGTTGACAAACAAAACAATAACTGTTGCCACAGTAATGCCAACCATGCCCATTAATTAGAAATAAACATGTGATCCAACAGTGATGCCATCTACGTGAGTATTACTATGAACTATTAAAGCTTTCCAACTAATAATTTTCTTTTAGTGATGAACAGACAAAATAGCACCAACCCACAAAAAGATGGGTGGGTTGGGCTGGTTACCAAAATATGGGCTCATTTGCAGGCACTAATCACATACTTGAATCGGCATGCATTACAATGTCAGATAAGCAACTATAAGCTAGTCAAAGAATATGAAGTCCAAAAGAAATTCAGAAAATGTGATATTTTGAAGCATCCAAGTGGCAGCATATAATAAGTAACTAACATGTTATATGGTTAACATTTCAAACCAATAAGAGAACGGACCTATTGCACAAAAAATGCAGACTAATCTCACCCCCGGCCTCTCCTTGTATCTTTCTGAGTTTTTGCAACCTCCTCATTCAACTTTTTGGTATAAGATAGGGAGAAATTATGTACCAATTGCGTAAATTCAATTGAGTCTTCAGGCAACTCAGGTTTTGCACAAGCTACCTGATCCTTTAATTCTTTAACCACATGGTCAGATGCTTCTGTTTGTTTGTCATCTTTGTCTCTTATCCAAACATTTTTTGTAAGATGATGTTTCTGGTTACATTGAACTGCATACTGTCTAAGTGAACTGGGATTCTCATACACCTTTTGCTTTTTACCAGAAATATATGGTCTAATAAGGTGCCTTTTCCCCTGATTTATTGAACCACGATATGACAATAAACCATCAGTGGCAGCAACTCTACTGTTAAGGTCTCTGCTGTATGCACTTTCTGCCTTTCGAAACCACTTATCATCCTCAAAGTTCTCCGGAGACGGTAAGCAGCTAGCATCTTGATCATCCCACACCTCGTTCCTATAATCTATATCTTGAGTTCTGCTAATGTTATTCTTCCTTTCACTGAACACAATCTGTCCAGAGCTGTGCCTCATCATTTCTTCATCTAAAATGTACTTCCTCTTCTCTGACCTTATTGGATGACCATCGCATCCAATTACACCCGATTCAATCTTCTTTGGTCGAACCCCATCTCCAAGCATTTCCATTTCATGTTCAAGACGGGATGATCTCCTCCACCTCTCAGCATAGAAATTAGAGTGTTCGTCCTTGCTGCTATGGTAATCCAGTCGCCTTAGAGGAATCTCTTCATGACAAGGAACATCCAAATTTTCTATGTCTGATTCTCTTACATTTTGTGTATCAACATTAGTATCATCAAAATCCAAATAAAACTGACCTTGGGTTGATCTCGCTAATGATCTGCCATCAAATAAGCTCATTGAAACTGGTTGTTTGTTCAAAGAATGGTGATCCCATGAACTACTTTTGATGACATCTCTTTGAGGGAACTCATTGTCACTAATATTCTCCCTAAGGGGTTCCAAAAGGATTTGTGCCCGAACATGCCTTTTGTCAAGTACTGCCTGTTCAAGCAAAGTAGTCCTTTCATATGAATGACCATAATCACTAGTATCACTTGGTCTCCCTCTAGGATATACATGATCCATATTGTCACCCCTAGGAGAACTAACTTTATCAGACTGGTAGCTTGTCAATCCCTTATGACCAGCTGCATAATCATCCAGGGTATTACAACTGTGGTTTTCCTCATATTCATTGAGATATAACGGTTGTCTAAGCTTTGTGAAAATCCTTGAATGAATATCCCCAAGCAAATGCATATCATCTTGAATCATTGGGGCATAATTTATCCTAGAGGTTCCAGATGATGTGGCCAAACATTCCTTATACTGAGAGGGGAGAGCAAGATCCTTAGACTGCAACACTGACTCCATGTAGCATGAAACATCTTTGGGATGAAACCAAGTTCTTTCCCCTCTTTCAAGCATTTCAATTGCCGACAATTTATCTAGAAGGGAAGGATCAGGGTAGCGAGAAATCTCATCCCTAAGCCTAATCTCTTGGGGTTGCACATGAGCTGATAAAGGACCCCTTGCAGTCTCGACATACTTTGTGGCAGATTGAGAATCAAAGGACAGCCTATGAGCTCCTCGACTTAACCCATCTTCCAAACCCAACTGTTTATGTCTGTCCAACTCATAATGATGCACACCACCTCTCTCATATTCACATTATGGCCCTGAACACTTCTAGCACTGTCATATTCTATATCATAATCCACACCAGTGCGGCGTGCAGCTTCATATCTGTTCTCATAATCAAATAACTCATATCTTCTACTCTCTTCCTCATCCCTACTCAAAGAAGCCTGATAATAATTTTGATGCTTTTCATGCACTTGGTGATAAACAGGTGGCGATTTCAACTGACGCTGCACTATATCACCTCTATAACTAAACTCTTCATCTCTCACCATTAACCCACTCCTCCTCCTCCTATGGGCTTCTCTTATATCACCTCTACCATTAAACTCTTCATCTCTCACCATTAACCCACTCCTCCTCAACGTGGGTTCCCTTATATCACCTCTGTCACCAAATTCTTCATCTCTCACCATTAACCCACTCCTCCTCAACTGGGGTTCCCTGATATCACCTCTATCATTAAACTCTTCATCTCTCACCATTAACCCACTCCTCCTCAACGGGGGTTCCCTTATATCACCTCTGTCGCTGAATTCTTCATCTCTCGTCATTAACCCACTCCTCCCCAACTGGGGCTCCCTTATGTCACCTCTATCATTAAATTCTTCATCTCTCACCATTAACCCAGCGCTCCTCAACCGGGGTTCCCTTATAACACCTCGATCACTAAAATGTTGATCTCCATCCATCACCTCCCTGCTCAACTGGCGTTCCCTTATGGCACCTCTATCACTTAAATGTTGATCTCTACCCATCACCTCCCTACTCAACTGGGGTTCCCTCATATCACCTCTATCACTTAAATATTGATCTCTATCCATCACCTCCCTCCTTAACTGGGGTTCCCTTATATCCCCTCTATCACAAAAATCTTGATCCCCATCCATCACCTCCCTTCTCTGCCAACTAACACGACGAGGCCCTTCCTCTCTCACAGGACTCAAACTCCTCTGCCTACATGAATACATTTCCATTACCCCACTATCACGTATAAAGCAACGATCATAATCCAAATCAACTCCATTCACTCCTAATCTCTCAGCCCTATAACCTCGTACTGCATTAACATCAGGCTCCACCAGCCTCATTTCTCCTCCTCCTTTTCCTTCAGTACTACCCTAAACAACTCACTCAAAATGCTCTCAGTTAGTACATCACAATACCACAATTACAAAAACAAAACACAATCTATAGAATCAAACATTAACCACCCAAATCTCAAAATATATAAAATTTCCCTAACATCAGCATTTTCCTTTCGTTTCTTTCCCTTTTTTTTTCAAACTTAATCACTGGAAATAGAAACTTACTACTACTACTGCAAAACCTACGTAGTTGCTATCGTTATCTCTATATACTAAAAGATGTTTGTTTATTCAAAGCCCTAAAACCCTACTACCATTTTTCTTTGGCTTTCTTACTACTTCATGCACGAATGAAGAGGAAGAACAAAATTGTGAACCGCCATTAACGATGTAGTTGAGTTGTGTGTACCAAAACTAGAAATACAGAGAATTTGATTAGAAACTCACAATGCTGTAGAATTTGGGAACATTCTCAATTTGTGCCTCTCAAAATGGAAATGCTATTCATTTTTCGCATTAAATTTATGTACACATTTTTTTTTTAAAAATGAATCTTTTTATATGTTTTACGCGAGTAAATTTAACTTATTTTTCACATTAAGTTTATGTAATCGTGATAAAGTAAGTTGAATGGTGTGAATATATATACCTAATCTAATAACACTTTGTTTGTTTGGATGGTTGTTACGAATATTAATTTATGAATTTAGTAATACTTAATATATATTCCGAATTGTATTATATTATATTATTTAATGAATATAATATTTTAAATATATTGTATTAATTTTTATCGTTACAGTGTCGTACATCAATAAGTGATAAATATGAGAGTTTATCAACTTCACCAACGCACATATTCATGGAGCAAATATAATTGCGAACATCCTAAGCAAGGATGGCGTATTTCGTAAAAAAAAAAAAAATAACTTTCTAGTCAACTAGTAAACTTAAATAATGGAAGTAGCATAACCCCACAAAAGAAAAATAAAATTGGTTCATAATTTACGCTAATCGATAAAACTTCAACAACTCAATAACTTTATAAAAAAAAGATACTAAAAATAACTATAGAATGCAAGAATCTATCTTATAATCTAAAATATAACAATAATTTTAATGTAATTTTATTAGATTAACAATTTTATCGTTACTCAAAATCTTATAATCAAACCATAACCAATAAAATTAACAAAATCATTTAAAAACCGTCAATCCAATAATTCAATATTACACACCCGGAATCGAATTGGCAAGTCAAAGTCGGATCCGGGTTCGGGTCAAAAGAAAAAAGTCGGATTCGGATCCCGTAGGGGGAACATTTTCAGCTCATATGATTTCAGGTGATTGAAGTTCTCGAAAAAAAGAGAAGCGAAAATGCACTACTGGGTTCGAGCATCTCCGGCAGATTTCGCCGGAGCAATTCCACAACCTCGAAGGTATAATGAGATTTTTTTAGTTCAATTTGTTTTTCGTTTGTGTCTGGATTGTTTGGATTTGAAGCTAAATTGGTTAATTTTGTTACAATTTATCAGTGGACACACTGCTGTTAACATTGGGAAATCGAAAGTTGTGGTGTTCGGAGGATTAATTGATAAGAATTTCCTTAGTGACATCACTGTGTATGATATTGGTATGTGATTCTCTGCTAAACAACTACTGTTTAATAAGTAATTCTCTCCTCACTTGAGTCAAACTTTGTGTGCAACACCTTGATTATTTCCTCGAGGTACCTGCCAGCTCCTGGTTGCAATAGGTTGCTAGTAACACTAGGATAGATGAGAAGAAATCACCTAGTGTGTTTTTGTTTTTGCTTGGATTTGAATGTGAGACCTCATGGTTCTCGATCCACTTCATTGACTACATACTTTTGTAGTTTAAGTATGCCATTTTGAGCAATGTTGGGTTCCATATTTGTTGGGAGTCTTTTCAGTTTTGACTAACATTTGTATGTCAGTATTGAAATAAATGGCATTTAGAGATCCTATAGTTTTCTTTCTTTAAAATTTGCATTTCACTGTCCTAGTAAGAGTGAGATTTCGGAAACCTTTTTTGATGAGGTGAGTAGTTTAATTGACGGCATCAGTGCATAGAGTACAAAAGAGAATGTGTTAGCTCCAATATATTAAAGACTATGCTAGGACCAGGGAGCTAACAAAATCCAAAAGATTATCAGTTGTATTTACAGTCGGATAGATTGCAACAAGCCACCAACTATATAGACACAAAAGACAGCAGGTAACATTTAATTCTCTATTTATTTGAGTCAAACTTGGTATTTTGAGAGTATTTTAAACATGTCATTTTGAGCAAAGTTGCGTTCTGTATTTGTTGGGAATCTTTTCTGTTTGATTAATATTTGTATGTCAGTTGGAATGAGCAACATTTAGAGAACCTATGGTTAGTTTTCCTTAAGAATTTGCATCTCAGTGTTGGAGTATGTGTGAGATTTCATGTATGAGGTTCCAGACTTAGTAGGGGTCCTTAGTTGTAGCATTGGCTTATTCCCCACCACTTATGTAGGTCTGCCACTGGGACCAAAGCTCAAATCAAATGGAATCTGGAATGCTATCATTGAGAAATTAGTGAAGAGACTTGCCGATTGACAAATACAGTACTTATCCATGAGTGGTAGACTGACAGTGATCAATAGTGTACTGAACAATTAGCCAACCCTCTTCCCAATACGTAATTCAGTCCTTAAGCTTGAAAAATTTAGAAGGTAAATCCTGTGGGAAGAAAACAACAAGAAACGCAAATTTCATTTGGTGATGGAACAAAGTTACTCAACCTAAATCACAAGGTGGCTTAGGTATAAGGAGCCTTAAGCTCCACAACAAAAGCATGTTAATTCAAATGTCTATGGAGATTTGGGCGAGTGTAACTTGGCTAATGGGAAGAGGTAATCACTGCCAAGTAAAGGCTCAGAACAACTGGTTCACCAAAAAGGGTTTCATCAGGCCACGACACTAGCCTATGGAGCATATCGCTAGGCTCTAGCTACAGGAATTGATTCTTTCCGAATATCTCTTACAAGGTTGGGAATGGAGCTCATGTGAAGTTTTGGTAAAAAAAATGGATGGGAAACAAATAACTGAATGACTTTGTACACTACCTATGATGCCTGCAATCAGGATTTCACTAGCTGAAAACAAGGAGAGAAATGCATGGAACCTCACCTTTTGAAGGAACCTTCAAAACTGGAGTATACTGACCTTATAGAGTTATAGACCTTATAGCTTCAATTCAAGGTAGCAGCATAACAGAATCATAGCTAGACAGAATGGGTCTATAAACAGTTCAAGATGGCAACAACCTCCTATGTTCTCAAGGAATTATTGATAACAGGACTTGGAAGCACACGTGGAGGAGTAACTCCATATGACAGTGATTTTCTCTGCCTGGACAGTTTTAAGAAATGCTTCCTTGACTCAAGATTACTTTGACAGATGGAACAGTCCGTTGGTCAATTGATGCTACCAGTGCAAAACCTGGAATATTCCAGTAACCTATTTCTTCACTGCACAGTGACAATAGAATTGTGGAATCTCTTCATTTCCATTTTTGGATTATGCTGGGTGCAACTTTAGTCACCCAGTCCCGAAGCAGGTTAAGTAGATCTTCAAGTTCCAATCTTGTACAGAAATTTTAGAACCCTTTAGTTAGTTTGACTGGAGACTTGTATATAGTGAATTAGTGTGAGATCTAGAGAATGTCTAATTAGTTTGATTAGAGACTTGCTTGTTATGTTAGAATAGTGTGAAAAACTTGGAGAACCTTTAGTTAGTTTGGCTAGAGATATGTATTCCAGTGTAAGAATAACTTTACGTTTTACAGAACCTATAGTTTTACACTTTTACCGGACCACTAATATTTCTTTCTAAGATAAACTATCAGTACTCCAACAAAATGAGCGTGAACGGAGCGGAACAGACATGTAGAATCTTCAATGGCCAATTCCAGCCAGTGTGGGATAGTGGCCTCTTTGATAGATATTCTCCTCTGGTGACATTGCCAAATTCAGCTTCTGAACCAGCTTTTTTCTGTGCATTGGATCATGGTCAGTTGTTTTGATATTCTAAATATAAATGTCGTCAATATTTCGCAAAACACAATTGTGGGCGTTCGCCAGAGTGCATATGGGCAGTGTTCTGATTGGCAAAGTGTATGGAGCCCACGGCATTCCATGTGCGGTCAAATTGACTGTCATATGTTCATCTTTGGTGGAAGATCTGGCGGTAGAAGGCATGCAAATGCTATGTAATTTGTATGTTATATATTATTGTGGCTTTTCAATGCCTTAAACTGGATATCTTTCCTCTTTTTCAGGTTGCGTGATTTTTGGGTCCTGGATACTGGTAAAGTTTTCTTTCTACCATGGTTATGTAAAGAAAAATGCATGATTATTTTTTGTTTCCTCTTTTCACCATCAGATGTTTTGATAAGTCAAACTGATCTCACTGATAGCTCACCAATCACTAAACTGTGCAGGTTTACATCAAAGCCCCAAAATAAGCTTCTAACTATCTATATACTATTAGAGAACTCTTCTGCCCTAAAAAATACTAATGATTTGAAAGGAGTTAAGTCATACATAGATCTTCAATCCCTTCAGAAGAATTCCTTTTCCTTGAAATCAGCCAAAAGACCCATTTAATATAGACACGTCCACAGCTCCTTCTTCCTAGTGTCCGTCTTCCTTGACCTCTGGTCTACCAAAGTTTCCTCCACAGCTTTCAGTAGTGTCTGTGTGGTATCAAACACAGATTATACTAGCTGCATAACTCTGAGTAGAGCTGCAATGAAGCAGTATACATTCCACAGCCTCACAAATTACCGTTTGGTTTGTATAAATAACACGAACTAGCTATTCCAGACGACTCGTACTCCTCGAGTAATCCATAGTTAGTATTTCGTTCCAGGTCATACACCATGTGAAAATAGTATTTTTCTCCCTCTCATCAGACTTCCAACTTGATTTTTTATATCTTCGGTGGTGCTAGATATATGGCAATGGTCAGAGCTGACAAGTTTTGGTGACTTACCTTCTGCAAGGGATTTTGCAGCTGCTTCAGCCATTGGAAAGAGTAAAATTGTAATGTAAGATTTCGTCTTGCTTTTGGAGGTGCTTTTATTTCCTATCAGTCTTTCATTATTGTTTGGACTTTACTTGTATGCAGGTTTGGTGGCTGGGATGGTAAAAAGTGGTTGTCGGACGTCTATATCTTGGACACAAGTACTGTCTTTGATAGTAATTCTAGGCTTCCACTCTCCTTTTTTCTTGTCGGAAAACAATTTATCCTTAACAGTTAAAATTCTTTTGAGCAGTGACTCTTGAATGGAGGGAGCTAGCTGTTTTGGGAACTGTACCTCCGCCTAGATGTGGCCATACTGCTACTATGGTTGAGAAAAGATTGCTTGTCTATGGTGGTAGAGGTAAATATGGATGACAATCATGATTATTGTCTTGGAAATATCATGTTCCTCTCTGTAACTTGCTATTCAACTATTTTCTTACGTTGTAAAGGGTTTATGCTGCTTTGAAAATCATTGATGTCTAGTACTTATTATATTGAGCAAAAGATTAATTTGACAAAGGGTTTTGTTGAAAGGATAAGACGAAGGTAATCTAACTAAAGCTGGATGAAAATTTTGTATCTGAAGTTCAACCCTTCACCTTTTCCTGCAGAAGCACCCGTATTATCGATCACCCCATTACAAACTAATATTGTGACGGTCATGACGCTCTTAAAAAGTATTGAGTAAAATGATTCATGCTCTCAGAGGAGTGGTCTAGACACGCTCATAGAATCGAAGGAATATTATACGGCTACCAAGACGTGATAGGTCTCAGTAACTTGATATCTCTCTCTCTCTCCCTCCTGGTGATACTTCATGATAAGATCATGTATCACCATCTTCTTTACAATTTCCTAGGACACTTTCTGAGTCATAAAAAAGATGGCATTATCTCTAGGCTCTAGCATGGTCCTCTTGTAATGATGACATAAAAGCACCCACACTCTGCTTTCAAATATTTCTTTCTTTTTGACAAACATCCTTACTTAACTGTTCAGTTATTTGTATTTGAAGGTATGTTTTTTACAATTACATATGTTAGTAATGTTTTTTCTATTTTACCCTCCTTTTGTAGGCCAAGGTAGCATTGATATCTTTAATTGGTTGTACAGTACTTTCATCTATATGTGTTCAGTTACTTGATTACCTTTCTGAATATTTGAGCTGACGTATTTAACTTTAATTTTGGGTAGGAGGAGGAGGGCCAATCATGGCCGACTTATGGGCTTTGAAGGGCCTTATTGAAGAAGGTACATATACTTTTGCCTTGAATCTTCAGTTCTTATCTGTATGCTTCTTTTTTGATCAGTGATGTTCCCTTTCTCTCAAAATTATCATCAGTTTTGTAAGAGAATGTGATTTACCTGCATCATGCTGCTTCGTGGAAAAAAAAACTTAAAAAATCAAGCGGAAGAAAAAAAAAAAATAAACATAACAACATTGTAAAAAAGCGGACACGAACACAGAAAAAAAAAAAAAAAAAAAACAGGAAGGAGAAAAAAAAAAGGAAAAAAATAAACGAAAAACAAAATCACAAAAAAAACACAGAAAAGAAAAAAAAATTATGGCTATATGGCATGTTACACATTTTCTGTTAATAGAGTTCATGTGGTTGTGCTTATCCAGCCTTTCAGAAATAGGAACAAATTTTTCCAGAAAATATGAATTTAGCTACCATTGACGAAATACATTAGTTAGTACAACTTAATTTCTACTTCATTTACTGCTATCGGATAGACATCCTTTTGACATACGCACACACACACATATTTATATACAATGTATGCACATGGCATTTTGTTCCCTATCTCTCCCGTGGTTAGTTTAACATGTTTTTGTCTTTCCACTTCCTTCCTTTCTTGACTTCTCCCTTGAAGATTCTATGACTATTCTGTTTTAGCACTTAACTATATCAATATTTCTGATTTTCTGGAAGGAAGAGAATGAAAGCCCTGGCTGGACCCAACTGAAGATTCCAGGTCAAGCTCCTACAGCGCGTTGTGGACATACAGTTACATCTGGAGGCCTCCATGTAAGTCCATTTCATGGTAAAATAACGTTATACAAAAGAGGTACAATTAATGTTGAATATATGGGAATACGAATATTAGCACTTTCTGCGGGATGTTTGATGCTATATGCCTGCGATGTGTTTTACATCTAACATCATTTATCTTGTCAAATGCCTTGAAAATTTGTTTGCAGTGGAGACATACTTGGCACCTTTCTGATGTGCGCAATTATTACTGATATACCTCGAGGTTTCTTGGGGAGCACAATTTCAATAGCATATAATACCTCCTTGAGGATAGGATCCCAAGTTTTCATTTAACCCACTCTGTCATCTGGTAGTATAAATATTGGAGCCGAATTTTTGTGGTTGATTCTTTATTGCCACTTTGAGGAGTACTAAAAGAATATTGGTGGTAAATAATAATAATTTTCTGTAACTACTACCCCATACGCTCTCTTGTTACTTCCTTCTGAATTAAAATTCAGAGTTGTTTGTGCGTATTGATGCATATAAAATTGAGTTGTATGTACATATCTCTTCACCTAAGGGGGCGTAAGTCTTGCATGCAAGTTCGGGTAAGCCCAAACTAGAAAATACAAAGTTGTCTATATCAGCAAACAATCGTCGTAAATTTTTAAATTCTAGATGAACTTCCCCAGGTTGACTTAAATCTCTATATAATCTCTGTTGCATTAGAGTGTACGGTATGGTTATTTAATGATTATTACAATTCCACTTTATATGTTATTGGTTATGTAATAATCTCCACTTTTCACTTGCTTAACCACTTAAACCTTTTCCTCCTTCCAGCAACTACAAAATATTTTAGAGAAGCATACTGACCTACACTTTCTCTGCAGCTCCTGTTATTTGGAGGTCATGGAACTGGTGGTTGGTTGAGTCGATATGATGTTTACTACAATGATTGTGTTGTTTTAGACAGGGGTAAGCATGGTTGATCATACTTTCTACAATTGCTATTCCACTCCATATACTGATATAAGCTTTGCAACTTGAAGATTTAACCAGATTAAGAAATCTCTTCCAATTTATTGGTCTAGGTTTTATTTAAGATGGAGGCACATAGTTAAAAGGCCTAAAAGTCATTCATGATTTTATTTATAGTTGACAAGAGTATTTTGTACTAACTTTTTCTGTTTCCAGTGTCTGTACAGTGGAAACGCCTACCAACTACTAATGAACCGCCAGTTGCACGAGCATACCACTCAATGACCTCAGTTGGGTCACGGTATTTGCTGTTTGGAGGGTTCGATGGAAAATCAACTTATGGTGATCTGTGGTGGTTAGTTCCCGAAGGTATTGAATCCCATTCAAGTGCATCGATTTGCCTAATCTCTCATTGTAAAGTGGAGTTCTTCTTTTTCCAATGTGATTACTCCCTTAACATATTTCTGTTCTCCATGCATTTTTCCCCCTGTTGTTTATGTATTACCTGTGTGATTATATGCTGTTGAACTGTAATTCTGTTAGATCATTTGGAAATTGATACAGAAGCTTGAATTTATCTTCTCAACTTCCAAACTTTCCTTAGAATTTGCATATACCCCAGTTTGAGTTGGTCAGTAGTAATGTATTTTATATGTCAGGAATATAGCTTCCATTTAAGCAACTGTCACCCGTTTAAATGGTCCAAAAGTTGTGCAGCTTAACAATGTTACACAATTTGACAACAGATAGTGCTAGCTCTGAGCTAATGCATGTCTTGGAGAAGTGAAGAAAGTTCTTTTGTCTTAGAGTTGTGTACGCAACATTTTCATTCTTTTAATTGACCTATTGTGCGTTTATTTTTTTCTGAATCTTTAGATGATCCAATTGCTAAGCGCGTAACGGCTTCTCCTCCCAAGGCAATCCATGAAAACCAGGATGCTTCAATGACAAGTATGGAGAAGGTATAGGCCCCTGAAGTTTCATTTTCTATTACTGCCCTCTCACTTCAGGATTAGTTTTGGATAAGACATTTCTTCTCAACGGTGTATTCTTTCTTTCGTAATTAAGAACATTTACTCGTTTTATCAAAGAATGAGATGTCAAACAATGTTCCTGGAGTGAAGCAATGACAGTACGACCCTTTATGGGAAGTGTTACAAAGTCAAGATAGTTGTTTATGGTATAATAAAGATATCCACATATAGAGGATGACAAATCCAACCTTATTCATCTGGGGAGGAGTATCAACAGATACTGGTCAATTTGATTTTGCACGGAACTAATCTGATGACCTCAAAGTTGTGGGACCTCAGCTATGACCACTTTCAAAGCTTCATGCCGTTTTCTCTAACTAAGTGATTGCCAGACGATACCATCTACATGCATGCATGTGTGTGCATTTTCTAAATAATAATTTCTGTTGATTTCCTCGAGTATGTTTATGCATGTCATAGAGAGAGAGAGGGGATGATTTTGTGGGTGGCAGTAGTTGAGGGTGCCAATTTTACCATGTCTGTATCTGTCAACCTAGTAGTCCTCTTTATTCTGATTATGCTTTGATAAATATTCAGATGAGTGTGTTGATACTGCATGTATGACAGATAATGCATCTACTGATTTTACTCTTTCTTACTATTGAATATTGATAGGAGAGGCAAATGCAAGAAGATGCCGTATCAGAGTTGCAGAAAAGGATAGGAATTTCAGTATCCATCTCCGATTCCAATGTGAAGAAAATTGTAGATGAGTTGGAAGATACAGAATTATTAGAATTGGCATCTAAATTCATTGGAGAGGGAGCTCTCAGTAATAAGGAGGTTATAGTTCTTTGCTCAGTATATGTTATGCCATAAGAGAATGCTTTGCGATTTCTAACCTAGAATTGTTTGATCACTGAAGGCTGTACAAGCACTTCGCGACCACTGGTCAAAGTCCTCACCGAAGTCTATTCAATTAAAAGAGCTTAGCCCATTACTCCGTGACTACAAGCGCAGTGTTACCCGCATTAAAGAGTGAGATCACTGTTTTTTACATTTTTGTGTTGTATTGATATCTGATTAAGTTCTGATTTTCTTATGAATGTAAAGAACTTACATTTGGAAAAGATGATCAAGTTGGGACAACTTTTGTGAGTGGTGAAGTAATGGTAAATTTCACTAGTGAAGTGTAAGTATAAAGGCTATCGCACTGTTGGAATATAATAGTTAATCCATTCTGACTTGTTGTAGACATACTTTTCTTTTTAGTATGTCCTAAAGAGAATGTCTTTTTCTTTATCAAGTGTATGTAGCTATTCTATTTCTGTCTCTCCACACAACCCACATTAACACAAGTGGGACCACATTTCATTCCCTATGTCTTCTCCTCCTTCTCCCGCTCTTCCAATCAACTCTTCCACAGTTTTTGGCATTGCCCAAGAAGTAACAAACCACCTAAACATATCCCACCATAACCTCATGGTAAGACCACAATGAAGAAGAAGATGAACCACGTCCTTGTCCACCTCCTTGCACATATAATACTAGCCCAGTCAAACACCGTACATAAATTAGAACCATGAGTAGTATTTTAGCACCAGACTGAGATGTTTCATCCGTGCATTAAGTGTTGAAAAAATAAACTTGATTCATCTCAAGTACATGAATTTTACTTAGTTCATGTATAGGAAATTAACGAGGATGCACATATGATTTTGTACATGAAATAGTGAAGATTAAAAAATCTAGGATTAAATTTATAAACAAGTATAGACTAGGGACATGCTAGAAGAGTTTTATAAATACTACCTAGGTATTATAGCTATTTTATGTAAGCAGGTTGATGTAGTAAAAAAATATTTCATCACTGTCTTAAAAGAGAATGGCAGATATTGAAAATTATTCTCCTCTCCGAGATTTCTACAACAAGAACTCATGATTACCCCAAGTTATGATAGACTTGTGTGGTAGCAAGTATTTTTATTATGATCTTTTGAAGTTTTCATGTGTTCTACTGGTGTGAGACTAAACATTGTGGCATTATACTACGGATTCTTTTGGATATGATGATGAAATTTTAGAAAATCTCCTTTCAACCAGTATGACTAAGTGTAGACACTGACTTTTTCGATGTTTGTCAGGACTCAGGAGTAAGTTATTCATTGCTTTCAAATAAAATATGTCATACTTGCTATGAAATCTAGTTATGTTCTTTGTGAATGTACAACCAGACACGTTTGAAGGAAGTAGGAACAAATCTTCTCCAGAAAAGGAAAGAAAAAAGAAAATGGAGGGGCAGGGAGTACCTCAGCCGAAATGTGGTTCAACATCTTATAACTTTTGATCATTTGATGTAGGGAAAATCTTGGAGCATTCTTGCAATCAATGAATCCTGGATCTCTGGGGAAAGAGACTTATAGATTCCATCATATTAAGAATGTTAGTCAGGTATGAGTTCTTCAAGGTTCAGTTTGTTAGTCTTGATGTTATTTACATCTGAATACTTGGTTGCTTCACTCCTTTATCATCTCTCATGTCCGTTGATCAAGTGCCCTCTGTGCTTAATATTCTGATTTGTTGAGGGTTGACCCTAGCTAGCTTCAGCACATTCAAAAGAACTTTGCTCTTTTTTACTCTTCTTAAGGCTTTACTGATTTCGTTATGTGGTTCATTACCAAGAAGAACTAATCTTCAAATGCTTACTTTTGTACGCTATTCTCATTTGGGACTTGACACTCCCCCACATGCCCATGTTTGAAACTGGAGAGCGAATAACATAATGCAGGGGTCCAACACGCTGTGAAACACGAACAAGAATTGTTGGGTCTGGGTTTGATACCATGTGAAGACCACAATACATTCACTCAACTAATGTGAGACTTGACAATCCCAAACAAGTTGAAGTCAGATAGATGAATCCCGAGTGACTATGTTTTTTCCATTTAAATCATAAAATGCCATCATAACCTACAAGACATTATGCATATGCTTATATCTATGATCTCTTTGTTGCTAGCTCTTCACTTTTATCACCTTTCTGTTTTTGTATTAATGACTCTTGATGTCATTTGCTCCATTGATCGTCTTCTGTGATCTGCAGTTGCGTATGGATGATATCCCACATCTGCTGGCTGAGTACAGACAACTCCTTCTGGATTTAGGATCAAGCTAAAAACATCAAGTTCTATATGGTATATTTCATCGCGAGCTTATCTTCTAGATTAATTGTACTGCTCTTTGTCAATCCTTATGAATGAGCTACGACATGCAAAATCTTGAATTTACTCCATGATCTTCCTAGCTCTCTGTCAGATTGTGAAAGCTTTTATCTATATCGACTTTTATACCTCTGCTGTTTTTATTTGCCACAACGACATTATAGTAACGAATATACGCCATCATATAGTTTATAATCCATACATTGCATTAAGTTTTTCTCCCTCAATTTCTGTAGTTTCATGTACTTCGATTATATTAGTTTATTATAGTTAATGTTCTTTTTTCTAGAATGCTTTGTCCTGTAGTATTTTGGAGTGACTTCTTTACTTACGATATTTGATTTTTCTTGAGCCTAAGGTTTTCTTAAGGTAGGGGTAATGTCTATATACAGAGTATGTTATTGTTCTCAACGTCGTGTTAATGAGTAAAAATAGAACATGATGATGGACAGAGTAAAACAAACAAAATCCTACTTTGTGTGTTTTTACAATCCATACAATGGTTGATGGTTGAACAAATCAAATCTAACGGGAGGGATAGGGGTACATTATTTGAAGAAATATAAAGTGAAAGTTAAAAATAAATTTGTATGTATAATACATAGAGAATATGTTTTATAACATTTACTAGCGTTTGGGATTTAAAACTTTGCTTAGTTCCTCTAGCTTCCCCATTCTGAGTTTCTCACTTTTCTTCACCAACTAAAAAAATGACAAATATACACACACAAAAAAAAAAAGTTAATTAGATTAGGGGTATTTTCTTAAAAGTAATTTAAAAAAAAATAATAGTTATTATAAATTATGAATATTTACCTCAACAAGAGTAGATGTTAGCTGAGTTTTCTCATTGTTCTTTTCATTGAAAGCTTCTAAAACTTCTCTATATTCTTTCTCCTAATTTACAAGAGGAATATCATTAAACAAAAAATACGTAAAATTACACATTCGCGTATTTAATTAATAGTCTATTTGATCAAGCTTTTGTAATCTGCTTGGCCGGCTATATATGCCAAGGAGTATTAGGAGAAAGATATAAATTTACTATAATAAGTGATTTTAACTAATATATAATATATTTAACAAATAATTAAAAAATATATATACCTTTTTTTGACATGATTGTCCAAGTGATTTAATTTCACGATTAATCAAATCAATTTTCTTGCGTACCATTGCAACTTCTTTTCTCATGGGATCTGTCAACACTTCAAGCTCCTTCAAAAAAAAAAAATCAAAATTAATTGCAAAAATAATTTTTTTCCAAATTAGTTGGTTTTTGTTTCCTATTTACTAAAATCACATATTTATTTTTTCGGAAAATCACATGTAGATTTTTTATTGGGAGGAGAATCACTCAGCACGAGGTTTTTATGTAAGGTCATGTGATGATCAACAATTCAGGTAGAAAATGTTGAATCGCGAGATCTTTCCTTCTTATTCGTTTTTCTTAAAGGAGGGAATGTCGAATTTTCGGATCCTATATTGACATGCAAAATAGATATAAACGGGTACTCTTCGAGGTGGCCAAGTGATTTGAGCTTGAGACTAGGAGTGTGCATTCGATTTTTCGATTTAGTTTTATGCTATTCGGTTTGGTATTTCGGTTTTTGGTTTTTGAAGAAGTATAACCTAATTCAAACCAAAATAAATTTGGTTTGGTTTGGTTTTTCTCTTTTTGGTTTGGTTTTTTTCGGTTTGGTTAATCGATTTTTTAATAATTAGAAACATAACAAAATTATTTGCAATTATAAATTATATATATATATCCGAAACCAAACAAAAAAACCAAACAAAGTAAATTATAAATCCAAAATCAAACAAAAAATCCAAAAAACCAATCCAAATTAGAATTCGGTTTGGTTTTTCTGTTTAATCCAAATAGTGCACACCTCTACTTGAGACTTCCATTTTGGAGGTCTCAACTTCAAAATCTTTTACCAGCGAAAGCAAAGAATTTACCTTCGACACCTAAAATCTTAACGGACAAATAATATGAACCATTATATACCTTCGAAAAACAAATCTAACACCTAGAATCTTAAAAAAGACAAATAACATAAACCAAATACATAGTCTTCAAAGACAAAATATAAAACCTTACCTTCTAGTTAAAACACATATTATATGAACCATACCTTCGAAACACGAACCATACGGCTAAAATCTTAAAAGACAGATAATATGAACTATACCTCCCAAACACGAACCAAACGCCTAGTTTCTTCCTCAGCGCGGGTAAGTTGAGACTCAACTTTCCCTTTCACCTCCATTTTTTTCCTCTCAATTTGTTCTTCTCTAGCTTGAAATGAAGCCAATGCCAATTTTGTCATCTCTTGATCTTCATCATTAATATTATTATTATTATTATTATCATCACTTGGTGATGTTCTTCCACTACTCCCAACACTTTGAAGACTACTCATCATAATCTTAAATTCAAAATATTAATTTTTCCATACAATCTTGAAATTTTTTTTTTCATTTCACATTTTGACCCCCTTTTAATATTTTACTACCACATATTGCTTCTACTTCAATTATCCTAACTTCTTTTCTTGACTTCAAAACAATTCAAAGGTTACACATTTTTTTTCCTATATGATTTAAGTTTTATTACAACTTTAAAGTATAGCCTAGAAATATATTTTTGCATATATAAAATATACTTTGATGGTAATGAATTGTCTATTAATTTAATTAGCAAATGTTAAAATAGGCTTTTGCTTCAAGGAAAGAGGTAGGCTATGTGGTTTGTTATTTTGATTCATTCAAGTGTTTGTTACTTCAAATACTTGATGGGGTTGTTTTTAGTTTGAATTGACAAGTGATTTATATTTATCGGTAATAATTTATTTATACTCGATATTTATAACAGATTAATAAAAATATGATATGTGTGCTTTTTTTTTAACTTGAATGTCTTCACCTCGTCATTTCTTACTTCAAATTATGGTAAAGGTGAATTTATTTGGTGTCAACAATAAAAAATTTACGAGTGATATCAAACTGAATAAGTGTATGGTTTAATACGTCGATAATATCTATCTATCTATATATATAAATTAGTGAGCACGTGACTACATAAAATGTTGTGCGTCTTTTAAAGTATCGATTGGCTAGATAGTTAAGTTAACCATATATAATATATGTTATCTCTATTAATTATACATACAAACCAACCTCAAATGGAGCTGAATATGAGTTTTTACGATTTATTGAGGTTAATGTGTATAATTAAAGGAGTTTGACTTATTTTAAGTAATTGATTAACTTAATTATCTACTCACTAATAGGTATTTGACACCATACGTTTTATCAATGTTTAAATTGAAATTATCTAATAGAATTATATTATTATATGTTCACGTGCTTAATTGAAACAAATTGTAGTTTAAGTATCTGAATAAATTTTATTGAAAAGTTTAAGTGGTTATTGTATTGATATGTGTATTAAGCATTTATATTTATAAACTATTTTTAATTTGACTTATAAAAATACATAACTAGTTCTAAAAAAAATGACAAAGTGGTGTCTGTGAAACAAATCTAGAATTTAAATTTATGTGTTCAATTTTTTAAATTTTGTTAATTTTTAGAAATAAATAGTAGTGTAACATATGGTTAAGAATATATTTTCGAGGACAAAATTTCAATATGATACCTTATTTTGGGGATAATCTATAAACTTTTCCTAGTTTTTTTCGCATTTTTTATCGAATATTTGATATTTGTATTGAAATTAAATATAAATTTATGCATAAAATTTTGCGTTTGCATCTCGATGTAATACCTTTTGCTTAATTTTTTTATTTGAGGTTTGATATCTCCTCTTTGGAGTCAGATTAATTTATATTCATGCGTAACTGCTTACTCGGAATTCAAATTTGAAATTTTCCAATAAGAATATATGAATATCTACTCTTTCATCAATCTATAAATATTTATTTAAAACCTCTACGTACTAACAACAAAGTAAATTATTTATGAATTGTGTCATTACTTGCCTTGTGCTGCATTTTGCAATTAATGGGATTTTTAAAATTTCCAATAATGATCTGATATCACAGGATAAAAAAAAAAACTTACCCGGCCGCATCGGGTATTTACACTAAGTTAATACAATTTTTATTATTATGTGATTTAATAAAATAAAACGAACAATAAATTTCACCACAATGACATGCATGTATTGGCTTGGTGTAAACACCCGATGCGAGTAAGTTTTGCCTGTTGGTAATGAAAAATATTTTTATCTAGGAAAATAAATCGCTTAAAATGAGGAAAATGATTTTAACGAAAATAGAAAAAACAAGCTTTTACAACTACAAGTCACATTCACCCTCAAATTACAAACCTTATCTCTCCATATATCCTCACCATTCAACTGACATCTCTCATAATATTTATCTGAATTATATATAAACAATTTTAAGATACATTAAAAAAAACTAAATCAGTTATTATTTTTTTTAAATATTTTTCTTTGTATCAACAAACTCAAAGCAACATAACATGTTAGATAATTTAATTTTGCACCATATGACCTTTTTGTGTTAAAAATTATATTAACTCAATGAATTAATAGTGTTTAATGGCCATTTATGCAAATGTCTCTAAAAAATGGGAAGAACACAAAATTTGGTAAAATAAAAAATGTGTTGGTCTTGTGGATAAGGGTCTCTTTGAGTTTTTTTTTTTTTTTTTTTGGAATTTTGACAAATGTGAAAATATAATAGGGTAATGAAATAAGTGGATGAAAATAAAGTGCTACTAGACAAAAGAGGCAACAAAAGTGGTTAACAAAACAACAAAATTCTATTAATTTTATTAAATATGGTGAAAGAGATGGAAAAAGTGATTTTTTAAAAAAAAAAAATTGCAAAAAAAATGAATTTAAAAATTGGTTATTTTATGAAGTTGGTGACATGTTCATTTTAAGTAAATTACTCCTTTATTTTTAATTTGAAATTTCAATACGTAATTATTTTTGATGAAATATATTATATCCCTTAAAATGAAACTTATCAAAAATGTAATCGATTAATCAAATCGTAAAGTCAATATCAAATATTAAATGACCGGTAAAAAAGATGAAGAATACACATCAAACAATATATACATCAATCAGAGATGAAGTCAGAATTAAGAGTTTGAGATTTAATTTCAGCATGAAGGACATCCAATTTGGTTAAAAATTTCTAGCACAAATATAAAATTTACAGAAAAGCTACTGAATTCTTCCGAATACAATTTACAGAGGCAATTTATAATCAACGCAATTTTCTATTTATTTTTAAAAAAATAAGCCAATTGTGTGGAACAATTATTCAAACCATATAAAATATAGTATCTAGAATACTTTTATTTTGCAATAAAGTCACGCTAATTTTTCAAATATAATGAACTTATAAATCACAATTTATGTAATTGCATTACATTTTACTTTTTTTTTTCTTTTGTCCATAATTTCTTGTCTTTTGATTTACGTTACTATTTGTTATTTTTGCATCTTGAATATTCTATTGTTTGGATTTATTTTATTTATTTATTTTATTTTTTCAAGACTATTTTTTCTGGGACAATTTCTCTTAAGTCAGGATTTTTCGAAACAATCTACTCTCTATTTATGTTAGAGAGATAAAGTTCACGCACATTTTGTTCTTTCCAAATGTTATTTTGTGAGACTATACTGAAAATATCGTTGTTTGTATTTTACTTTTTACTTGAATTAACAGTTACTTAAAAATTCGGTTATTTGACCTAATTGGTCTATGCATGGAATATACTCCAAGGAAAATAACTATATATTAAGTAGTACTTATTAATTTTAGAGTTAAATTTTACTAATTAAAAATTATTAAGAAGAGAATAAATTGTATGATAAGATTTTGACAACCATATAGATCTGTGATTTGGGGTTGAGATAACTTCTATGATGGATAAAGTATTTATCCTAGTATATATCAACTCTTTAATTAATTAACAACTATTTAATTTAATAATATGCATGTTTAGTTTCTTTATAATGAGGTTTTCGATAGTTGCAAAAAACTACTACTATAATATATATTTTATATTTTTGATGTGATGACACATGCACATTAACAAATATCCTATTTCTTAGTTCACATGAACTAAAAATATTTATTGATCTTTTCGGTTTTATATCTGAACTATGAGCATTATTCGAAATATCATTAAATATTTATTGAAACAACCTTTACCTATATATTATTTACTTTCTACCTGAATAACTGTTGGAAAAAATGACCACTTATTAGTTAAGGGGTATTTTTAATAAATACTTAGTGATTAGGTTAAACACTCACACATATGGATTTAGCAATATTCGAAAAAAATAAAAATATTATTTAAGTGTGGTATTTACTGAACCTTTATTAATTTTTTTTGAGAAAATGCACAAGTACTCTCTTAATCTATGTCCGAAATCTCAGAGACACACTTGTAGGTCCTATTATCCCCTTGAACTTATTTTGTAAGTAATTTTCTAATCTTTTTCGGCCTACATGACACTAACTTGAAAAAAAAAATCAACCAGCGTTGGACTCACAAAATAGTGTCACGTAGGCCGAAAAGGGGTAGAAAATTATTTAATAAAATAAGTTCAGGGGTAATAGGACCTTAGTAGAGTATAAGTGTGTCTCTAAGTTTTCGGATATAGACTGAGGAGATACTAGTGCATTATCCAATTTTTTAAAAAATAAAAAACTATTGTATGTCCCTAATTTCATAATCAAAATTAAAGGACTTTAACAATAACAAAAAAAAAAAAAGCTTCTTACTTTTATTAATTAGCATTTGTGTGAAATTAGTGCACTAATTTGCTAATTAAGATAAAACTTCCATACTATTCCAAGGTCCAAAACTACAAAGGAAAACATGGTTTTGTTATTGTCCTATCCTTTTGACTTTTTACGAACGAGGGTTGTGGTGGAATAAATAAGATTTAGATTATAAATATAAAAAATTCATATTAAAAATATTTTTTATTTAAATAAATTATATTTGACCTAAATCTGAATTAATAGACTCCAAATTAAAATCCGACAGAAAAAAAAAACTTTGGACCTTTGAAATTCCATTTAACCATTGATGGAAAAATATTTTATTAGATTTAAGAGTTGGTTCAATTTGCAATAATATTTTATTATAATTAGTCCAAACTTTGGACTAATTCTCTTTATGGTTGTCAAATTTTTCTTTATGCTTTCATCTTATTATTGTGCATAATAATTCTCCTTTTGGTCTCTTACCTTTTGTCAATTTTGACTGTCCATATAATTGAACAAAATTAGGAAGGTTTCATGTCTCGTGTTCGAGATTTAAATTATATAAATTTTGATCAATAATTTAAAATATATATTTTTTTCAATTATATTGAAATGAAAAGAAGTGAAATTTAGTAGCATTTTTCGTATAATTTTTAATATTAAAATTCTATTTTTAACATATTAACTTTTATATTAAAAAAGATTATGTCAAGTTGACGTCGATTAAGTGCGAATGACGTGAGAGCAGAAAACTATATAGATAAGTAGAGATCGAAGTCGTTCTAGTCATAAAATATATTGTTATGATATTATAAATCGAGGTGAATTTAAAACTAAAATAATATAAAGTTCAATCTTGAAGAGGTCTTACTATTTATCATTCATGTTTTTAAATTGATTACTAATACAAACAATTATTAGTAACACTTTTTTGCACCACACCACCGACCCCCCACGCCCTCACCTCCCGCTTTTACGTCCAGAAACGTGGGGCCTGAGCCGTGTCCCGCTTGTCACGGGTCACCACACCACTGCGTTGTGTTGTCCGCACCCGTGTTGCCACTCCCCCCTTGTTGTGACCCCTGCGCACCCCCCCCCCCCCCGCCCGCCCCAACCCAAGTGGGCGCAAGGACGTCACGGGCCCCCTAGTTCGGATCACGTGTGGAGGCACCTGGCACGCGTGTGAGGCAGACTCCCCGGCATGCCCCCCCGACCATGGACGCAGTCCTCGCCCCACGGGGTATGTTTGCGCGCCACGGCCCAGTATGTAACGCACTGTCCCACCCGATCCCACCTTATTCGCACAGCCTATCTACTCGTTCATGATACTCTCTGCTTTGGTTTTGTCCTATTTTTTATTTGCGTGATTCTGTACTTACCGCCCAAACGTTACCTCTTGTCTTTTTGTTTGTTTTCTACCACCGTAACACTTCTTCAGTTTGGTCCGCCTTCCTTTGTTACACCGTTGCTTTTCGATGCTATGGTTTAGAACTGACATGAACGATTAACCCGCACACCGTGTTTTGGGTAGTGTGCGGTGGATTTCGTGCACTGTCCAAACTTAGCAAGCACTTTAGTAGTCTGTTGATCGTTTCCGATCCCGAGCAGTGTTTCTGCCCCATCCGGTATACGCAGATTGTGATTCTCATGTGTTTCACCGTCCTCTGTGTTATATACCCTGCCCCCGCCACCCACTTTTGTTGCCTCTATTACTCACACCTTAACTCACGGCCTACCCATTATGACACGCACATACCCTGTTTTACACTACTTTTGTACATCATTTATAATTTATTTTCGATTTTTTTCTTTTTTTTCCCCCCCCCCCCTTTATGGAATTGATTTGATGTTTCTAACCCGCTCTTTGTTAATCTTTTCTGTGGAGCCACCACGAAACCACTTACATTAACTTTTCAATTTTTAATACTACTGTCCGCAGTCGCTCTTACTGTTATGGTATAGGTGATTTATTCATTATTGGTTGGTAGTTTAAGTTCTCCAATTTTCATTTTGCTTCGTGAATTAATTTATTTATTTTTTCATTGACTTCTGAAGTGTAATTAAAATTGTTTTGCTAATTTGAGTCACCTTCTCTATGTTCCAAATCATTGTGTTTTTTGCGGCCCGCTAGGTTCACTATATAGTGTTAGAATGTTATTTTTGCCCGTCGTTATCTCCGGATCCCCTCATTTATAGTATCCACTGTATATAATCGACCAAGCACGCTACATTAATGGGTTTGTAATGATTCTTCTCTGTTATAGAGATACATTCCTCTATATTTGAAATTGAAATATGTATCGTGGTTGCTAATTAAGTTAAAACATCAAATTTATCAATCGTATTAAATTTAAAAAGTTATTTAGATATTTAATCTATAATATATTAATAATGAACTTACCTTTTAGAGATTGCAATATGAGGATTAATTACTGGATTAGTTGTGCATTTACTTCTATTGGCGGATATTTATATAATTTTGTATTAAACATAAAATATATGGCGTTTAAGATCAAAGTTTGGTAACTTAACTTTGTTTTAAAGCAAATAAAAATAGAAAAATGAAATCAAGGTATTTAATTTGCTAAGTTATCCCATATTTCATTAGCTAAATGATACAATACAAAATTAGCAAAATAAAGTTTTATGAAAAAAAAATTATATATTGGAATTCATACTATAATTATTTTTCGAAATCTGATCATTTTTCAATAATATAAAAATCGTACAAAATAAAATGACGTCATCAATAATAATATATTTAAAGTAATTTAATAAGTGTTTCTCGGATAAAATGATTTATATACAACCTCAATCCTATCTTGTAAAAGATATAACTGTTATTTTTAAAAAATTCTTACCCAAGTAAAACAATTCTAAACACATTGACTAAGTCGTATTAATTTATTTTTGTAGAGGAAATAACAACAATAACAAATATACGTTAATCGTAGAAAAAACATATAATAATAAAAATCACAAAATAAGATAATAGAAAGGTATCCCATTGCAAAATAAGCGTCATTAAAGCTCATTTCACGTCGATCAAAGTAAAATAATGAACAATCCTGAAAATCGTATAAGTGACCAACAATACTCCTATTATCAGATCGTTTCTTAAGAAAACGAAGTTGATTAAAATTTACAAAATGTAACGTTTCTAAAAAATAATACTTATTCTGAAAGATTGAACTGTTTATTTCAATTCCTATTTTGTAAAAGATATTATAAATGTTATTTCACAAAACTCTCTACGAAGTAATAACCAAGTATAAACACATGGACTTAAGGGGGTTTTTCGTATATATAATTAATTTTTTGTAGGGAAATAACAACATAACAAATATGCGTTCATCGTAGTAAAAGAAAAACTTATATAATAATAAAAATCACAAAAATAAGATAATAGAAAGGGAATACCCATTGCAAAATACAGCGTTCATTTTTAAAGCCATTCACGTCGATAAAGTTTTTAAAATAATGAATGAAGATGTAAAATTGACCAATTACTCGATTCTAACGTTTCTTTAAGAAGAAGTGATTTAAAATACAAAACTGTTAAGTTTCTAAAATAATACTTGTTCTGAAACGAATTTAACTTTTTATTTCGATCGTTACTTTTTATAATTATTTTATTTAAAGTCATGTCCTCGATAAATGATGTCGCAAAAAAAATATATTTATGTGGAGAATATTTTCATGTCACACAAAATGGATTTGTAACTTGTAAGTAACCATTAAAAAAATAATATTAATAAAAATATTCTTTGAAACAAACAGAAAATAACGGTTGTCCTGAGGCAGTGTGTCTTGGGGGGGCCCGTGCGCTGTCAAGTGTTCTGGTTGGATGAAAATTGTGGACAGTGCAACAGAGGGGGAGGAGCAGTGCCCAGGAGAAGACCGCGGCGTTCAAGACTGGGGGGGCCGGTTTTCTTCTCCAAAAAAATATAAATATTTGAATTATTTTCTATTTTTCTTATTTAATATTTTTTTTCTTCCCCAATGACCAAACCCTAGAACACAAAAAATACCATTTACCCAAATCGAAAAAAAAGCGAAAATTCGTTTGATTTCTTCGATAAATCAATCTAAGTAGCGATCAACAACTTCATAAGCTGAAATATTTCGTCAATTTCAAGAAAAGGTCTTTAATTTTATGTATTTTTGTTTGAATTTGTTATACCTAATTGTTTGAATCGATTGAATTTTTTCGTAATTTTTTGATTTTTTTTTGCAATTCATTGGTAAAGATTTGAGTTTTTGTTATTAATTTGTTTAGTTTTTGTATATATGTTTGTGATTAGTGCCTACTGTAGTTTGTTCATTGAATTTTTTATTTAAAAATTTAGCAGCAATGTGACTTTATCTAGTATTTTGAAAAAATTATTTAGTAAATTTTCTGTGTTGCTTTTAATTTATTTTGGGGTGGGTTTATTTTTTGTGTGCTTAGAGCTTGTTCATTTTTGGGGGTTTGAGTAGAAATTTTGTTTCTTGTGACTACTGATGTTAATAGAAGGGGGGGAAAAAACAATCTGATGTTTTTTGTTGTGAGTACTTTGGCGGGATTTAGTCAAATTATGTTTTGATTTTAATGGCATTTTTGTTCATTTCTAAGTTTGATCTGATATTATTTCTACTTGGACAAACTTTTTCGGGTTTCGATGTGTAACTGTTGTTTTCTTTGTGAAAATCAGGTTATTGGTTTTGGTTTGGATTATAGTCATGAGGTTTAAAAAAGGAAGTAAAGTTGAGGTGATGAACAGGAAGGATTCACCTGTATCATGGTGTCCTGCAGAGATCGTATCGGGTAATGGACATACTTACTCTGTGAGGTATGATTATTATCCTTGTACGGAAAGTGAAGCGAGGGCTGAGAGGGTTTCGAGGAGGGAGATCAGACCATGCCCCCTTCCTTCAAAGGGTGTGGAGAATGGGCAAAGTGGTCAAATTATCGAGGTGTTTGATGATTGTTGTTGGAAAACTGCTATTATTGTGAAGGTTTTCAAGAGAGACTATTATTTAGTACACCCAACTGGATGTTCACAGGAGATTAGAGTTCATAGATCGAACACCAGAGTGCGACAATGCTGGCAAGATGAAAAATGGCACTTGATTGGAAAGGCAAGTCTTTAATCTGGCCCGCCCTTCTTCATTCTTTGTTTTGAATATTGACTTTATTAGCTAGTAATATTGACAGAAGAAATTAAGCATCCCACGCTTATCTATTGAATTTATCAGATAGAAATTCTTAATGATGTCTGGGAATTTGTGCAAGTTTTTTTTTTTTTTTGGTGTTTTGGCCTTTTATACAAACCTCTTTTTATTTATTTTGCTTATTGTTGTTTGTTTGTTTCATTGTTTAGGAAATGTCTTATTGGAAAGTAAAACCCTTCTTTGTGATTCATTTATTGACCCTATGTTGGTTTTCACTTACAGGGATCTGGAACGTGTGCAAAACCTGACCAGCTTCCTGCTCAAAGATCTTATAAAAAGGTGAGCATTGTCTTAAGTGCTAGGAATGGATTTCATGTTAGAGATGGAGATTTGGCTGCTCAGGGAAATCTTAAAAGGAAGAAGTGTAATGCTAGCTCTTTGGTGTTGCTGAAGAGGGTGCCAGACGAATCATCTAGAAACATTCAGGAGGTAGTGGAAGGTGAGAGAGATTTTAAGAGACGTAAAATAGTTGCGGCTGCCTTGGAGGGGAACACACATGATATTACCAGGTGGAACGGAAATAGGATGAATGAGAAGTATATGAGTGCTTCATTTAACAATTGGTCTGATGGATATTATGGATCAAACCCTGCAAAAAGAAGTGGTACCAATGGCTATTCCCCTGCAAGAATTGGAGAATCTAATGATTCTGATAGTGATGCATGCTCTGTTGGTAGTTGTAGTATTAATCATGAGAGTCCAAATAAAATTTCTAGTTTTTCAGCTGAAGTTCATTGTCAAGTACCTGATCTTCTGTGCAGTGATGCAGAGTCCTTTCAAAGTTCAGCAGAAGAACATGAGGAGGAAAGCTGCCGTGTTTCTTCGGAGAAAAATATAGCAGGGAATATTCGTGACTTGGAGTTGCATGCTTATCGCTGCACTTTGGAGGCATTGTATGCTTCTGGTCCCTTGAGTTGGGAACAAGAAGCGTTACTGACAAATCTCCGCATTGCACTTCATATTTCAAATGATGAACATTTAACAGAGCTGAGGACTTTAATTTCTTCTGGAACTGGTATTCATGTCAGTTGATAATTAATTTCTCCATTTTGGCTTTCTTTTTTATGGTAGGACCACATCTATGTTTCGACTTGAGTAGCATTGTAAAAGCATGAAAATAGGTGACACATTTGTTAATTCTCTCTTTGTCGTTAATCTCCACTTTGTAGACAGTTGGCCAATTTGTAACTATGTTATCATGCCGTATATTCCTGGAAAGAAATCGACTCAATTATTCTTAAATTCATACTTCTTTGAACTTTGTAATGAAAGACTGAAAAAAGTCTCGTGTTATTATTTCTGAAGTAGTTTCTGTATTTTCAAGTAACAGCATTTTGCTAGAAAATCACTTTTCCCTCATTCATGATCTAGTCAATGACATTCCTGCTATCGAAATGTCAAAGTCTAAATTTTACAAACAAAATTCTTTCTTCAATTAAGGAGACATTTTAACTTTTGCTGAATAATTGTTTTCTGAATTGTAAGAAATCCAGAGTGAATGCATGCATAAGAAGACATTTAGCTTTTAGGATGTAATGTATCTCTTATATATGGAGCATCATCTTTTTGATGCAAATAGAACAATTTTGTTCATCTGTTCAGACTTCAGAAGCTTCTAATCAAGCACTGAATTTGGTGAATTCTTTGCACCTTGTTGTAACATACTTATGGACTTTATTTACTCGTTTCTTTGGTCTCATCGCAATCTGGAAGCATGTGTATTTATTTCTCAATTTTTTTATTCATGGAACATGTACATTTTCCAGGGCGACATTGGGATGCATGCATCCTTTGCCTCCTAAAGTCCAAAGATGATGCTTGCATTTGCAGCACCTCTCCTGGCCATAGAGAGGACTCATGCAACGTCTGTCTCAGATAAGACAATTCATGGCTTGTTCTATTACTATTTTACAGCTTCATGATTTGTTTTGTCTGGTTAAGTTCAACTTCTCTAGTCTGGTTTTTCCAATGGAAGTGAAATTATAAGATGTCGGACCTATTGTATAAGATCTTTTGATATATATCTGTTATTGCTAGCTATCCGATTGAAGTTGTGCTTACTTTTCCCTTGACAATCAACGGACTTCCTGTACATACAGAAGTATGTGTTGTCTTTCTGTAGAACATTAGTTAGAAACATATCTATTTTTTGTTGGCTAGTACGGAGATAGTTCACATAACTGAATGTGGTTGCAGTTAATGCCCTTAATTAAATTTAACAATATTCGTCACTTAGCAGTCGTAAGAGTTTTGGATTGATAGCCTTTGTACTAACAGGGTAATATTATTAATATACATTGCATATGCGAAAAATGTATGCTTTTCAGCACTCCTGTATAGTTATGGATCTTTGAGCTAACAACACAATTTAGCATATTCCTGGAACATTTGGAAGATATTTAGTATAGCAAGGTTAAAAGTAAATTTGCTGTTTCCGGAGGCAGTACTTATCTCAATATTGATTCAAGAAATACATTTCTTTCTTTGAAGGAATGTTTTACTTATTATACTTTTATGATATTATCAAATATAAATCGAAATTATTAATGACAAAAGTTGCTGCTCATCATCTGAACTTTCTTGAAGAGGTTTAATGCTTGACTTAAGGTGTGTTTGGAACTGGAATATTTTTTGGAGAACATTTTCAATAAATAGTCAATTTTAATTATAGATGATGATCCTTATAATGTTGAAAAGACGGCAATTTTTGGTATTTGGTTTCCAGAAACTATTTTTCCGGAGAACAGTTTTTGCGAAAAGGGGAGAATGACTCATTTTCCCATCATCTCAACTCTTAACTAATAGATATATTATTAGCAATCTTTAATACTCAATTTTCATCAAAGCACAACAGTTTTTAATAAATGTTTTCGGAAAACATTTTCTGGAAAATGACTTCTGTCATTACCAGGCACACCCTTAATGTGATTCTCGCGTTATATTATCTACTCTTGACCTGATTTGTGCTGCTTTGGTCGATGAGGGAGGACAGCATGGCAGTCTGTCCAGACTCCCGGGAGATTGAAAGTCATGTTTCCGTCTCTGCATGTACTGAGGATATCTGGTTCATCTGGATAAGACAAGTCATGTTTCCGTCTCTGCATGTACTGAGGATATCTGGATAAGACATTCTGTGGCAGGTCTACAAAGTTTTATGGTTTCTGGTGGAAATAATTTAATTTTCCTTTTTAGCCTATTGTTTCCTGGTGTTGTTTCACTTATTTGTTGCTATCAAATGTTTTCAGTAGCTGATGCAGAGTTGTAAATTCCTCTCATTTTCTTGATGGCTCATACATGAGGTAAAGAGGATGTAACCTGTACTGTGTAATTTACTGTATGACATCTGATGTTGGCTGTTCTTCTCATTTTTCATTTCCTTTCGGCTTAACGGATAGGTGCCCCCTCTGGTAGAGGTAGATCTCGGAGTTAAATTTGATGAGTTCGACCTTTAAATTTACTGTCTTTGTCATGTAATATTACTTCTGAGAAATGTTTGAAAGAAGCCATGAATGAAATGAATGAGAATAACAGGCTGAGGGAGCCTTTTTTTATTATATTGTTTATTAGTTTTTCTATTACATAATTTTTTATCATTGGGTTGTCAAGTGGAGTTGAGTGATTAATTTAGTAGTCAACTATAGTCTACTATAATTAAATAATTAATCCTTTCTTTGGCAATTAGAAACTTGATACAATAATGAAAAATAAGCATATGCCATCCTTTCATACCCCATAGAGGGAGAGAGAGTTACATTTTTTAATATTTATTTTTAGTGTTTTCTGATATATACACCGTTATTGTAATTTTAATCAAATAGGGTCACTCAAATGATATCTATATGTAATTATGATAGTAAGATAAGGCGATCCTTAAAAATTTCTTATATTGATAGCATACATAACTCAAAACTCAATATAGATATTTTGCATCACTTCTTGTTGTAAGATGTAAGATGGGCACTAAAACAAGCAAAAATCACCAAAAACTTTTATTACGTTAACCTTAGATAGTTGAAGTACATATCAGTTGATTTAAACATAATTTTTTTTTAAAAAAAAGAAAACTAAATATGATACGATACACTAGGCTTCTTAGGCCTCTTTAGTAGCGTCATCTATAGTAGTAGATAGACCTAGAGAGAAAAAAAGATACGATCTCTTATGATATAGTACATAAAGCTTCTTTAGTGTCGTCGTTTATAGTAGTAGGTAGGCCTTAATGAGTTCTTGTAAAGATCAACCAATTCATCCACCACTCTCTCAATGTCATTTTCTCCATTTTCTCTCATTTTTTCACCAAACTCCTTTGCTTTTTTCCTCACACTCTCTCCCCTTTTCTCAAACACCATTTCTCTTACAACCTTAGCCACTCCTTCTTTGCTAAACTTTCCTTCTTCATCTTTAGGAATTTCCAGTCCTACCCTTACCTCATTAACCAATAGCCTCGCGTTAAGTGGTTGCTCATGTTGCACGGGCAAGGCTATAATTGGAACACCACAACTAAGCGCCTCCATTACTGAATTCCATCCACAGTGACTCACGAATCCGGCAATACTCGAATGCTTCAAAATTCTCCCTTGTGGGGCCCACTCTTCAACTATTAACCCTCTATTCCAATTTCTCTCATAAAACCCTTCAGGTAGAACTTCTCGAATCTCCATTTTATAAGTCCCCGGAAATCTAATCACCCATATGAAATTCACCATGCTAAGTTCTAACCCTAGTGCCATTTCTTGAATTTGCTCTTTGGAGAAGTAAAGTTCACTCCCAAAACTAATAAAAATTGTTGAACATTTTTCTTTCTCATTGAGCCATTCAATGATCTTGTCATTATACTCCCCACTATCTGTTTGATCAAATGCTCGAACGAGAGGTCCAACAGGAACAAACCTTTTGTTAAACAAAAACGTGAGGTAATCAATAAACTTACTTTCTAGCTCTTTGAAAGTCTTGATCAAGATGATCCCTTTCGATCTTTCAAAGCACCTCGTGATACCATTTTTCTCGTCAATGCCATCATCCTCGAGAGAATCGAATACTCTCTTGTTTCTCCTATGTTCATGATCCTTGAAGAAGATTTCAGGAAAAGGGTAATCAATGCTTGGATTGTTATCTCTAACATGATAGTGATAACTGTTTGCTGCAGCACCAGAGGTGAGAAACAGGACAGCTGGGAAATGCAATGTAGAAGCCATTAAAGGAATACATGGTAGGAGGAAATCATAGATGATCAGATCAGGTTTTAGAGTTTCAAGAATGGTGAAAAAGTCGGGTTTTCCCTTAAGGAAGATCAGTTTCAGAGTGTTGATGAGATGGGGGTGAAGGCCAGCTGTGGTGTGTGAAGTACGAGGAAGATGAGGCAAATATGGGAGTACAATATCCATTAGCTTAACGTGTCTAGTTTCTTCGGGAGAGAGCGTGTCTTTGAAGTAAGCGAGATTAGCATGTGTTGTATAGAGGTAAGTTATGAAATTTCTCTTTGCAAGTGCCTTTGCTAGCTCTAGAAATGCGCTGATATGACCTCGAGCTAACCATGGAAACATCACAATTCTGATGTTTTTCTTTCTTTCTTCCATCAAGATTGAGGGATTTTGAATCGTAGTTTAGATTCAAGTTGAAAAAAGGGACTTACCAGTTAGCACGAAAAGGAAATCCTATTTCAGGAATTCAAGCAGAACAAACAGGAGTTACCACATTGGGAAGAAGGCGATACAAAAGGAGAAGGCTTATTATCTAGCTCAAAGAAGGAGGTATACATACATATATATATATATACATATAAAACTACTTGTTGAAGCTCAACCATTGATACAAAATGGAGATCATAACGTGGCAAGCTCAATGAGAAAATATGATTGCGTGTATGAATTGGATATAACGAGTTACGAAAGAGACGTGGAAAAACAGGGTGGAAGAGGAGATGACGACAAGAACTGTGATGTGGATATTCGCGGTGAGGTTGGTTTTTTGTGTATTCATGTCTTGGCTTCGAAAATCGGTTGGAGCTTTTGTTGTTTGAGAGTAAGTTTTGAACATTTAAGTTCTAGTTAACACATGGAAAGAAGAATTTAATTTTTTGTATACCAAAATTAGATTGTTACAAATAACCAAAGTTAAGTGTACTTGGGCAAGAGTAGTACTAGGATGAGTGATCTCCTACAAAGTCCTCATGTTGCATCCCTCCTATTGGTCGATATTCGGTATGATACCGTTGATTTGATTCAATATTTTTTTTTTGCAGAAACGACATTTGGACGGAGACATGGTTAAGACAGGTGATGGAGGCGCTTAGGATGGACATGAACTGATCAAAAGTTGTGTTTGCATTATACCATGATGCAAGAAAAATGAACAACAACACACCTAGTACCTAGTGTAACTCCACAAATGAGGGCCGGAGAGGGTGGTGCGTACGCAGCCTTAACCCTACCTTTAGAAAGGTAGAGAGGATGCAAGAAACATATCGGGAAAACCTATATTTGTGAAAATATGGGTGCTCTCTCTCTTTCCATCCATCTAAGTCTTAGATGACAGAGTTACTCAATACCTACGATGGCGGGAGGTAGCAGATACCCCACACGTCTTATAGGAGTGTACGATTGACTCGGTCAGGTGGCAAACAAGTGGTTGAATAGTTAAGGTGCGTGCAAGTTGATCCAGAGGACATCATTATGAAAAACAGGTTTGATCTTCAACATTTCATAAACACAGTCTTTCCCCTTTGCGATTACACATTTTCTTGTCATATTGAACTAGTAAACTTTTAACGTTTTGAAATGAAGCGTGTTTTGAATATATTTACTTGAAATCTTGTTACGTACACAGTTGAAGTCTAAAATATCTAGAGGACCAAGACTATGATCAGAAACACATATTACAGATTGCACATACAACATTTTCGTAGTTCTTGAACAAAAGGTTGAATTGCACACTAACGATTCAATAAGGATAGTCTTTTTTTCTGTAGTATGAGGATCCAATAAGGATTCGATTCCTCCTCTCTTGAGTGTGCCTGGACGTGCTGTTTAACTTGACACAAGATATCTGAACAGAAGACTTTCCGATTATACAATGTATAAATCTTCCAAGCACAAACCTCTGAACCATTCAAGATAGTGAGAATAAATTGAGATGAAACTCGATTCATCATTATCGTTACGTTGAGGATTAGCCAGCAGTATTTCACCTGTTGGAAGGTTAGTAAAAACTACACTACATATTATTGGTATAAAAAGCTTCTTATAAATCATCTTATTTTATTTTCAAGATTACAAATGTGTATTATATGGGTGAACTAATTGATAGAAAATGAATATAGTAATTTTTCGTTGTTATTTCTTTCAATAATGATATATTAAAAACTGGCATAATACATATATTGAACCCTAAATTTGGCTTCAAATTTTAATTTTGACCTCCAACTTTAATAATGCACAAACAGACACTTTAACTATCTAACTTTTAAATAAATAAACAAATGAGTCTTACATAGCAAAATACACGTATGACACCACGTAGGACAAAAAATGACATGTAAGACATGTGTGTCTATTTGTTTAACTTTATACAAGTTTAAGTGTCTACTTGTGCACACCTAAGATTGAAGGGTATAAATATAATTCGAAACCAAACTAAAGGGCATATTTATGTATTATGCCTAAAAAAAGTCAAGTCATATTCGAACTAGCAACCTCAAATACACTAAAGGTCAAAACCATCAAACCACACATTGAACGATGTTATGTTTTCATTTAATTTATATTTATTGTTATCTCTCCTTTTTTTTCCTTATACTTGTTTTACTAGAGTCAATTTTATATGTATTCATACGATTTTCTCTCGCTTTATACAAACACAAACGCATTTTATACATTTGAGTTTGTATAAAAAACAAGAGAGGCGAGCGAGACTGCCACCTGACAAGCGAAATTCCACCAGGGAAAGTGGCGAAAATAGCTATAATTTGCTATAGGATACAATTAAATAAAAAAAATATTTATAACATTTAATTTGAATAAATAATTTGCTATTATATATACAATTTTCCCACGTTATTTCATTCTGGTAGGTTTGGCCCAATATTGTTGGAATAGAAGACCTAAAAATTGTTTAGAATAAATTTTTTAATCAATGGAGATACCTGAAGGCGCGGTAATCGAGATCTTGTTGCGTCTACCATTGAAGTCTCTCTACGTATGCAAGTGTATCTCAAAGAGGTGGTGTTCAATCATCTCTGATATTGAAAAACTTCATCATGCTCGCAATTTAGGCATCTTCGTATCCAATTTCGGTTGTTCAAGTTTCAATTACTTGTTCCAATCAAAGCTTACTCTGAACAATATCTCTCCTACCCATTTTATCAAACAGTTGGTGGGCGGTGCCGATGAATATGCAGAAATTGGGTTCACTCAAGTTATCAATGGACTCTTTTGTACGTACACACCAGCGGGTCGTACCGGTGTACTCACGCTCTGCAATTGCTACACTTCTGAAATAAGAGACATACCACTTCCAAGGTTTTCCCGACGGACACGTAAAATTCAATTTTATTTTGGAATTGATCGATTGGGTATCTACAAGCTGCTAAGCTTTGGTTTCCTTGCTGATCATGTAATATACCAACAGGTTCTTACTTTAGGAGGAATGAACAAATTCAATGGCGATATCATCACTACACGTTCTTGGATCAACATGTTCAGCCCTGATTTTATACCAGATAGTGATGTGATGTGCAAACCTAGCATTTGCATTGACGGGATTCTGTATTGGTTGATTCAATTTAAGGAAATGAGTCACCGGAAGATACTCGCATTTAGCCTTTCACGATATCAGTTCTATTATATCTCCCTACCTGCACAGATGGTAGTTGCAGCAGCAGCTAAAATGGTGAACTTCATGGGAAGGTTTACTGTGGGATGCCTCGACTCTGGTTCAAATATATTGAATCTATGGCGATTGAATAAACGGCATCGATGGAACAAACATTCCATTAACTTACCTGAAGAACTCGTGAGATGCAATAGAAATATGTGGTGTAGTTTTGGTAATCTTCCAACAGGTGAGATACTGCTGGCTAATCCTAAAGCTAATGATAACGATAACGATAATGGTGATTCTAGTTTCATCCCTATTTATTCTTATCATCACTCCACTCGAAAGTTTCAGAGATTTGTGGTTGGAAAGCTTACAACTCGTCTGCTCGCTGTTCAGATATCTTGTGTCGAATTAAACAGCAGCTGCCATTCAATGTCCCTTGAAGCTTTATTGCTCAAACAACCAATTTCTGTCCTCTCGGAAGTGGAATCTTCTTTAGAAGAAGAGGAAATGACTTTAGAGGAAGAGAAAATGACAAGAGGACTCAAACATTTTCGCACTCCAATGATTAGCAAGTTGCTCAGACTCTTCAAAAATGTCAATACATACGTGTCAGATTCCTCGAAAGTAGTGTAGGTGTCTTCTTTGCATATTACTGTGATGGCTGAAGATGATACTCAAAATGAGAACAACTTCTTTTTTTTAGTATGATAATGATAGGAAATGAGCTTACTGTACCGAGACTATAACTTATTATCTATTGTTCTATATTTATTTCTGAAAGAGCTTACTCCTCACTCAACTTCCAAAACAATATTTACTTTTGATTTGTGAATTTTTTGATTGGTATTAACAGTAGATGCCTATGTTTGCGCTCTACCACTCCATTTTGTTGTTGTGGATTATCAACACATGTAGTTTGGTGTAATATACCCTGAGATTGAAGGAATTAAAGCTTTAGGTTCAACCTCAAAAGCATTGTCGGATTTGAGAATCTTTGCTTTGGCTGAGAATTGTCGATCAATGAAAGAGAGATAGTGTTTTACCTCTTTGCGAGCATGATGAAGTTTTTCAATATCAGAGATGATTGAACACCACCTCTTTGAGACACATTTGCATATTAATGAATATAGAAAAGTATCAATATCAGAGATGATTGAACACCACCTCTTTGAGACACATTTACATATCGAAAGAGGTGGTGTTCAATCATCTCTGATATTAATGAATTTCCTTGTGATAACTAGAACTTACTATTCTTTTCAAAACACTCTCTTTCTCAATTTTTTTTTGTATTCCATATGTCATTTGATTAAACATAACAACAAAAGAGTAAGTCCATAAATTAAAACTATATGAATATAGAAAAGTGTCAATATTTTGGGAGGAATAAGAAATGGACAAGTGTCAAACTAATTGGAACAAAAAGAATGTTTATTCTTTACTCTAGAAGGAATTGAAAATCAATCAAATGCAAAGTCATATATATAAAAGAAATTTACATAAATTTCATTAATTTAGGAGATAATTATATAAATTTAATTAATTTAGGAAATAAATTACTTTAATACACTTTAATTTATAGTATTTATAAATCTTATCAGATTTTGTGTGGGGCGTCAGATATTAATACATGTGGTCAAAGTTAAGTGTATATATTGTATTTACATAAGATACATCAATAAATCTCGTTCGCCTCCCTTGTCTCTTCCTTATCTCTCTCGTCACTCTCTTATATATTTGATATCTCAGATATATGCAGATCAAACCAGATACATATAAATACATTTATCTATTATGTGTCGCATGTATTAGGTATATATGATTAAATAGTTTTAAACTTCTTTGCGTATAAAATTAAAAGAGCTTTGGGGTGGTCAATTTAGGACACGTAAATTATTTTTTTCAAAGTCAAAATTAAAAAGCCATTCAAAGAGAAAATGATGGAACAATCCTTTTATTCTTTCTTATAAATATATAATTCATTTTCACCACTTTTATATATTTCATGCGTAATCAATTACGACCAAGATGAGAAATAATATATTTGAACGGTTAAATATATACTATAAATAGATCATAATCATATATTTACATATATATATATACTTTCTAGAACAATCATAGATGGAGTTAGATAACGTCATTTTACTCGAACCTCTTCAATAATTTTTATATATATTTGTACATGTTGATTCTCTTTCGATTTCTTCAACTTCTTACTTTTTTTTATACTCAATCTTCTTTGGTGAAAATCTTAGTGCAAGAAATCGTAATTGATTACAGGTCAAGGTCAATAGAATTGGGTCTCGAGTTAGGATCGAATCTTAGTGCAAGAAATCGTAAAGATATGATAATTGGGTCTAACTTAACCTCAAAAGCTAGATCACGAGGAAATATTTGTCCAAGTCCATATAAGGAGACAACTTTTTATCACTCTATCGATGTAGGACTACTTAGCACTCCCCCGGACACCCCACACTAATGAGCGTGAAACCTATATAGTGGCGGCCCAAAACAATATCGGTGCACAACAAATTATGATGAACCTGACTCTTATGTCATGTAAAGATATGACACATGAGTCCAAGTCAACCTGAAAAGCTAGCTAATGAGGAGAGATTTGTTTTAGTCCATATACAAAAAAATCAATTTCCCATTTTTATACTGATATAAAACTTCTTAACAAGAATTACATCCGATCAAACTAAGATACGTAAAATAATTTTTACAAACATCTCTCTTAAAATAAAAGTCATTTCAAGAAAGAATATTGACACATTTATGTATTTCCTAAGTAATCGATCACGATTTAGACACTATCATATATATAAAGAAAGTCATAAAATCAAAATAATATACACCATAGTAACATGGACCACGTTGGAAATCAATCTTAAGTTGACTTGTTATTAAATAAATGTTTTTTCTTTTATTCACCTTTTAAAAAGAATATCACATGTGTATCTATTTGCTTTAATAATAAGTTCAAAAATTCTTCTTTATATTTTTAAATTTCAAGTAAAATCAAACCAAAACATGTAAAATGTAAAAAAAGAAAAGAAAAATTTTAATTTGCGATCGGTTGAAGTCTAGAGATGGTCAATGGGGTTGTGGCGGATTGAACTTAACCTGCAAAAATTTTAATTCGTATAAAATCGCATCCCACCTGCCCTGCACAACTTTAAAACTACTCGCCCTGCCGCATTGCCATCCCAGGTCGAATTCAGATACGTTTATTAATTTACAAACTAAATCTCTTAAAATAAAAGATATTCCAAGAGGAGTAATGCTTACACAATCCTTTTTGTTTATAATATAGGGAAAATGGTATGATATACTCTCAACTTTGTCATTTGGAGCTGATAGACCCTCGTTATAAAGTGTGCATGAATGACCCTACTAACGTTTATCCAAACGCTCCTGCGTTAAAAAATGACTCATATATACCTTATTTAACGGAGATTCAAAAATTAGTTTAAAATTTATAGTATTAGTCTAATTTTTTTTTTAAAAATATTTCGGAGTCTATATGATTCTCATCAAAGTTCAAGGTAGATTTTAATTTTTCATACATAAAGTATTTTCTTGGACTTCTTTTATGATTAATTATTTGAGTTTTATTCTTATTTTGGTTTTTTGCTTACATTCCTTATTTTAAAGAAAAAATAAACTATTTTTTTGTGTGTAGTATAATTTAATTTTGTATTCGAGAAAAAAATTTAGTCATCTACACAAAAAAAATAAGTTTTACAAGAATATTAGTGAAAACATAAAATAAATTTGATTCGAAAATAAAATATAAATTAGTCATTGTGAAACAAAAAAAAGTCAAAAAAAATATATTTGACGAGGATTAAATTTACTCATATAGGATTACATTTTAAAAAAATAATAAAAATTTAGATTAATTTTTTTTCATTTCCATTAGAGAGAAAAAAGTGGTATTGTGATCCATTGTTACAAGTATGCGGTTTATATATGAGCCACTTAATAACAAGGGGTATATAGCTCTAAATGACAAAGTTGAGGGGTATATCAGACCCTTTCCTATAATCTATATTGATTATAATATCGGACACCATATTATAATATACAAAATAGTCATGCTCACAATAATAATATGCAATAAACACTATAAAGAAGATTACATCATATATATATTTCTCAACACAAAAAACCATAAATTTATAATGGATGTTGAAGAAAACACAATTCATATATAGTTAGTTACAATGGTAGCCCATGGTCACAAAAGAATACTCTCAAATCAATAGTGTTAGTTGAGCTTCATCTTCCATCATTACCAATCTTCCTCCCATTAACAAAACACCAATGGCCTCCCCACACCATTCAAGACACAATAACGAAGCATTTCAAAGCGCGACTCCTGAATTTTCAAAAATTCTACAATCTAATTCCTGACTCTAGTCAATACGACTTAAACCACTGACGTGGGTTGCTGAGTTCGCGTCCTCTATAAAATCTCCTGCCGGCATGCAATTCCTCAACATGTAGACATTGTATGATTGTTTTATTCCTCCAATGTACCGTAAGGCCTGGAATTGAATTTCCATTCCTAGAAATTTACATGCGTAAACATGAGATTGATTCAAATGCAAAAATATATACTATAATACATCAAAATCATATCTTTACATATATATACTTTCTAGAACAATCATAGACGGAGTTCAGTAGATAACGTCATTTCACTCGAACCTTTCAAGAATTTTTATATATATTGACATTTGATTCTCTCTCCATTTCCTTAAATTCTTACTTTTTTTTATACCTCAACCTTCTTTGGTGAAAATCTTATTTCGTAATGATTAATATATATAGACCCAAGCTAGAAAACAGTTACCCGACTAGACTCTAGCCCATCCCATGGTCACAAATCAAAATCATAATTGGTCCTGTTATAGAGCTAGCCCAGGAAAACTGAAGTAGAAATTTAATCTATATGCCACATGTCGTGGGTTTAATCGCCTACATAACGTAGGCTGCATCGTGAGTTTCATGCGCCACAAAATATTAAATATATTGATCGTCGTTTGTCAAAATAGTGATTATAAATTCAAGGAATTGATGAATGCTTCAATGAAAGGCTCAAACAACTTAAGAAGCTATTTTAACTTTTTAACATACAATTGAGTGACGAGTCTCGAGGGTTGGGGTGAGGGGCGGGGGGACGCTAAAGAATTAGTTGAACTCCTGGCCATTTTACCAATTCTTCCTCCTCATTACCACACCACCAATGGCTCCCTCATCTCATGAACACTCTCAAACACTTTCGGAAACGCCCTCTTCAATTTTTCGAAAAATTACAACACTCTTAATCCAGGGACTTAGTCTTTATGACTTGAAGCAACCATGGGCCTGCTAAGTTAGCGTCCACTATGAACATTCTTCACCACCATTCCTCAACATTTAGCGCGGCTGTTGGTTGCTTTATTAGCCTCCAAATCATTTTGATTTAATTCAGGAGAAAAATTTCCATTTCCTGAAATTTACCTTGTGCCGTGAACATGAGATGTTAAATCGAGGATTTTTCTTAGAAGAATCCAAAATGAGAATGGTTAAGGACCCTTCCATCTCTTCTCTCTTGACTATCTAGCGATTACTTTTATCGTGCTAAACCTCTAGAGGAACTTGAAGCTAAATATATAGATTATTCCAAATTAGTTCCAAGAAAATTTGTCCCGTTGTTGGATCTCTAGTTCAAGATCCCATTGATCAAGATCAAGATCTGATCATGATGAGATGTTCATGCCATGGGTTGACAGAAGAAAAAAGTTACACTCTTTTTGCTTCATTTGGAAGTGAGTATTTTCTATCCAAAGGAAGACATACATGAAGTAGTAAGCACAAGGGTGCGCTCAGTAAAGTGAACCTTCATTTGGGTACTTAGGGTGTCCACAAGGTGAAAAGAATCGTATTCACGCTGTATTACCACAAGGATTTTAGAAAGGGTAGGAGAAAGAGGAATGGATTTCGAGAAAAATGGCGCACAAGCCTAATTTTATGACACACGAGTACTAGTGATTTCGTGAGTAATGGTGAATGGGAATTTGTAGTAAAGTATGAAGGCTTGGGTGCCTATAATTGCAATACCAATGACACATGGACCAATCAATGAATGCTAGGATTGTGGAATTATTGGTATTTATGGGAGTTGTACATTGAGGGATGAGAATGGGAAGTTACCCAGTAAAGAACTGCACAAAAGTGATAAAGGGAAGTGGTGTTAATTGAAGAAGTGGGGTGAAATTGTGAGGAAGAAAAACTAAGAATTGAGTAACCAAAAGAATATGCAAAGGGGATGAAGAGATAGTTGGAGTGGGAGAGTTGGTGCACTTGGTAACCAACAAATAATACAATAAGTTAGGGTATACAACGAACCAAATCGTTTAATCGAGTTAAACAGAAAATAATTGTTGGATTATTAATGATTGATTTAACTTGGTTGGCTATTGGAAAACCCCACCCCGACTATATTTGGATTTATAATTTTAATTAAAAAAATCAATCCGAGACCAAACCAATCCGACATATATATGTAATTTTGAAATTTTATTATACACTAAAATATTTTACTTTGATTATCATTTTGTAAAATATTTCTTATACTTATTTCATCGCTTTTATCTTTAATATATTATTTTCAAGTTTAAAACTTAGAAATGGTCAGAAAATTATAGTCAAATAGATGTTGCTTATTATAATAACTTAACTAAAAAACAATTAAGATTAATGAAAAAAAGAACAATTCAACATTAAGAATGACACTAATATTGCAATATTTGTTCTTTAGTTTTATTACTTGGTTTGACAACGAAAATACATAATCTAATTTTAATTTTCCTTAAATATTTAGTAATGAAGTAATACTTATTAAACTTATTTTAGCCTGATTAGTACTTTTAAAAATTATGATTATTTTATTATGACTTTACAATTTTGTTTTATATGATGATTTCATTTTCTCTTTATTGAATTTTGTGTCACAAGACTCATCTCATCTTTTGTTTATTTTTATTAAGAAACACCTAGAGAATTGTCTTTTGAGTGGGGACTAAAGCAAATTTGAAGCACAAGTCCTTATAATATATGTTGTATACAAAACTTTATCGAAAAACAAAAAATTAGAAAAATCCAAGTTCATTAGTTTTGGCTTGATTATAAATTTAAAATGTTGACACTATGGTTTTGGTTTGCTATTTGAAAAATCCGAACCAGCCGAGGTTGAAAATCTGAATTTTATTAGTTTGGTTTGATTATGAATTTAAAAAATTACACGAAATGATTTGATCTGATATTTGAAAAATCCCGAACCACCTAATTCATGTATACCCCAGAAAAAATTTAAATTATAAATTAAAAAGTATTAATTAGTGTTATAGGTTTGAATATTTCAATTAACACTTTCACTTTTGATTTTTTTAATCTTAGTTCAATTCACCTAATAGTTGCCATTCTTGAAATTTATAGCATTGAAAAACAATATGTAATTATAATTACCCTCTTTGTATTATTTGCAAGCAAAATATTACAAATCGATAGAAACTATAGCGCAACCTCAATCGCAAAATCAAAACGAAGCTAAGAACACAAATATCAAACTACATTAATAGAGCCTTATTATTCATTAAGTTGTTATTTCTAATTTTTCTTAAAAAAAAAATTGAATTAGTGTTGGCCGAAACTCTACACTATGGATTGATTAAAAGTTCACAAGTATAAAGTCATCGAAACAAGATCAAAATTTAAAATTAATTAAGGACAAAAATGAATTTTGTATTTAGGCCTAATTTTAAGAGGGGCCCTACGTTGGTGCCCCAGAACAAATTACAGGATGAACCTGACTCAAATGTCATGTAAAGATATGACAACTGATCCTAACCTCAACTAGCTCAAAAGCTAGCAGTACACGAGGAGAGAGTTGTCTAAACCACATAAGGAGATTGATTTCTCATTCTCTTACTTGATATAGACTTCTTAACACGAATTACATCCAGTCAAAAACTAAGATATGTGCAAATATTACAAACTACGTCTCTTTAAAAATAAAAGTCATTTCAAGAAAGAGATTGCACATTTATGTATTCTAAGTAATCGATCACGAATTAGACACCATCAGATAAGTCAATTAAATTAAAATAATATACACAACAGAAATGGCATACATGGAAATCATTTAAGGTGATTGTTTTTAATAAATGTTTTTTCTTCTATTCACCTTTTAAATGAATATCACATGTGTATCGATTACTTCAAGGAAAAATATAAGTATCCTTTTAATTGTCCGAAATCACATAGACACTTCTTACTAGATAAGGTCATAGTACCCCTTGAACTATTTTATATAATTTTCTATACCTTTTGGTAACGTGGCACTATCTTGTGGCCCGCGTGGTTGATTTTTTTTCAAGCTAGTGTCACGTATACAGAAAAAGGAAAGACAATTACATATAAAATAAGTTTAGGGGGGAAATAGGACTCTTAGTGATAGTATAAGTGGTCTGTGGATTTCGGGAATAGGTTGAGGGGATACTTTGCATTTCCTTACTTTAATAAATAAGTAAAAATTCTTCTGTATATTTTGGGATAATGCACAAGACCCATCAACATATGCCCAAAATCTCAGAGCAAACTTACTACTATACTAAGGTCCTTTACCCCTAAACTTATTTTAGTAATATTCTACCCCTTTTCGGAGATACGTGGACACTATCTTGTGGGCCCAACGCGGGCTGGTTGACTTGTTCTTTCAAGCTAGTGCCACGTAAGTCGAAAAGGGGTAGAAAATTACTTCTAAAGTAAGTTCAAGGGGGTTGGTAATGGGACCGTAATATAGTATAAGGTGTATCTGGGATTTGGGCATCAGTTGGCGGAAGGACCTCGGTGGTGCCCGTTTCCGCCCCTCACCTCCCCCGCGGCCGGCGCTACCCATCCCCCAGGTCTGGGGGTGGCTTAGGGTAATCGGTCGTTGGGGTGCCGGTGGGTAATTACATTTTCCTCTATATTTGTAAATTTCATGTACAATCAAACCAACATGTAAAACGTAAAGAAAAGAAAAACTTTAATTTGCGATATGTTGATAGTATATAGATGGGGCAATGGGGTGTGGCGGACTTGAACTCAACCTGCAAAATGTGAAATCGTATAAATCGCATCCCGTCTGCCCTGCACAACTTTAAAAAACTGCAAGTCGCCATTGCATCCCAGATCGGAATTTCAGGTAAGGTCTTAATTTGTACAAACTAAATCTCTTAAAATAAAAAGATTTTTCCAATAGAGATTATTGCTAAACGATCGTTTTTGTTTATAATAATAGGATTATAATCTGGCCACTATTATAATATTACAAATGGTAGTCATGTTCACAACTATAATATGCAATAATACACTAAAAATCGATTATCATCAAGAATATAGTCATTCAACACAACAAGATATATCATCATAGAAACATAAAAATTGATAATGGGTGAAGAAAAACAGCATTAATGTAGTATGTTTACCATGGGGATAGCCCATGTCAAAGAAGTCAATTTTTAGAACTACGCCAAAAAAACTCTCCAAAAGAAATTTTCCTTATTTACTTATGTTCACTACAGTAAACCTAAGTTCCTATCAGAAAAAATATAACAAAAGATACTATCAAATCAATGGAGTAGTGGAGCTTCATCCTTCCACGATACCACTTTTATCCACATACAACACCACCAATGACTTCCACACCATCTCAAAGAGAACTCGTGGCGAGCATTTTTTAGGCGAGTCCCTAATTTTCAAAAATACTACAAACTACTTAGTCCTGACTTAGCCTATACGACTTACACATTCGTGGGTTGCTGAGTTAGCAGGCCTTATCAACATCCTGCCGTGACAATTCCTCAACATTTAGCATTGTATGATTGTTTTATTCCTCCACCATGTTTAGTAAGCCTGGAGTTGAATTCCATTTCCTGAAATTACCTGCTCAACCTGAGGAGGTGATTCAAATGCAAAAATGGCAAGGGCTACTCCCAATTTAATATCAGAGGACACTTTCATCGAGTCTATAGGCAATCGCGGGACATTTATACTAGGCAGGATTTTGAAGTGAACAATATTGGATTGTATTTCTCTCAATTTAGTTTCCAAGAAAATCGTTCCCATTGGTTCTCTAGTTAATAATTCCATTGATCAAATAGAGAGCATCATTTGTCCATCACCAATGGCTTGACAAGAAGAAAAAGTTCAAGTGTGTTTGTGTCATTTGGGAGTGAGTGGTTTATATCAAAAGAAGAAATCCATCAAGTCGCAAAGGGCAGAGCGTAGTAAAGTCAACTTCTTTGGGTTATTAGGTTTCCACAGCGAGAAAATAAGTATTCATGATGTATTACCACAAGGGTTTTTAGAAAGGGTAGGGGAAAGAGGAATGGTTTTGGAAAAGTGGGCTCCACAATCCACTATTCTACAACACAAGAGTATCGGTGGTTTCGTGAGTCATTGTGGATGGGGTTCCTTAACGGAGAGTATGAAATTTGGCGTGCCTATAATTGCAATGCCAATTTACAATGATCAACCAGTCAATGCTAGGATTGTGGAACATATTGGTGTGGGAGTTGAAGCATTGAGGGATGAGAATGGGAAGTTACAAAGTGAAGAAATTGCAAAAGTGATAAGGGAAGTGGTGATTGAAGAAAGTGGTGAAGGTTTGAGGAAGAAAGCTAAAGAAGTGAGTGAGAAAATGGAGATGAATGGGGATGAAGAGATAGATAGAGTGGTGGAGGAGTTGACTGCACTTTGCAACAACAAATGATTTATTCATTTTGATACATTTTAATTCATGTAACTTTTTTTTTTGTTGGTCATATGCTTGTGATATTGTCTACTTAATTGTTTTTCTTTGGGTTTGCATTGTGTGCTAGATATTTGTATTGAAAATATCTAATGATTTGTCTGGACAAGAAATTTAAGAAAGTGATTTATTTATTTTTGTATTTGTGGTTTTATATCAATGATGTGTATAATGTATCAAAATGTCATACAACTTGTAGTTTTAATCATGTCATGTAGAATATTTACAACTTTAATCTAATATAAATATACATATGCAATATTTATCGTCTATTTAATTTGTTCTAAGGTAAACAATTATTTATATATGTTAGTTTCTCAATGCAGAGTTGGCTAAATATTTTTTTTCTCAATCGATAACAAGTGTGTGTAAGTAAACTCAACGTCGATACGACTAGGGTTGTGATGGAGTGATAAGTACTCCTTTGTCCTTAATCAAGATCAAGATCTCATGTTTGAGTCACCTTGGAGACGGAGTCGCCTTTGTTAGAGAGTCGTTTACCTCCAATGTGTGACTTCCCGACGCGAATCCAGATTTAGTCATCATGTTCGATATGGTTTGAATACAGAAGAAGGGAAGATAAAATAGATAAATGGAGAGTTCCGAATTGCAAATAGATAAATAGAACAAGGAGAGGAATAAGATCAATGCTGTATCTGTCAGTACTAGCTTAAAAGGGGATATCAACTCGTGAGCAGCGGAGCCAGCGCGTAAGGGCCGAGAGGGGGCAAAGGGTGGCTAACAGCGTCGAAGTGGGCGAGCAAAGGGCTCCCGGGGACGACACCGTGAGGGTATTCGCGATTTCTTCGCTGTGAATTCTACCCATCATCAGCTCTAACAATCTCCACCGCGACTCCCATTTCTACCATAAAACTTAGCATTCATTCGGTTGTCACAGATGGATAGGCATTGATTTATAGGAACCCCAAAATTAAACATTCAATCAATTATGCCAACCCACAAGGACTCACCATCACACATACGTAGAATGATTCAAAATTCTGATATGTAACACACATTTGTTCCAAAAATCTTCCCCTTTGCCAATTCTTTCCAAAAAAATCCTTTCGGCAATTACATCTTCAAGATACGCGTCCCTTTCTGGAAAATATTACAACCCATACGACATAACAGTACTTAACTCCCAACCCCGAAAGCTAACTCTCCATTCCTTTCTTTGGCCCAAATATATACTCATTCACAACTGACCAAAATTAGTTGAACCCTCCGTCTTTCATTCCTAGCCAATAAAACCTCCACGTCATATCCCGCATTAGTTAGCGATTTTGATTGGTAGGGCCCAACAGGAATAACTTTCCAATTGCTCAATTTAGTGAAATAATCAAATATATTACCCTCGATAGTATAGAGGTACTCCCATCAACATAAATTGTATATTCTCATTAGCAAAAGCGTCATCATCATACTTTTCAATTCTACAAGATTCCGTATCCAATCCTTCAGTTCATTAGCTCATTTGTACAGGATAAATATCCGTGGGAAAAAGGGACCTCAACCTCGGGTTTTCTAATCGTATTATAAAAGTATGAAAAAACAACGCTGCAAACCATAACTAGAATTCCATTGACTGGAAATCCCCGGTTCTTCGCTACGCCTTCAGCCACATTGTAATAATAAAGTCGTAAAAACCACAATCAGGTTTCAGTTTTGGCAAGATTTTTTTGCGAAAGGGGTTTAAGTTGGATTTGCGACACTTTGAGGGTTTCTTAGAACATGTGAATCTAATCGACTGGGATTTCATTGTAATAGGTTTAAATAGTTTTGGTAAACAAAGCTCAACCATCTTAATTGAAGCAGAGTATTTTTCAGGGATTTGTTTGTTTGTAGTATCGCGACTTATAATAGTAGAACAAACGCGGACAGAGAATCCTCTGTCCGCGAGTTTCATTGCTAAGTCGAGGAATGGATGCGATTGTTGTACAATAAGCAACCACGGAAATAAGTACCCCCAACGCATACGATGCTTTGGTGGTACTTGTGTAGCCATGGAATTTTTTTTCCTAAAACAAAAATTCATGATTTTTTTTTTTGGGAGAGTGAAAAAAGGAAGAAAAATGAGAGGTTTTATAAGAAATAATTTAAGAGAAAACAATATTAAGGACAAAAATAAGTTTGCTGAGATTTCAATGTATATATGTTGATTTTTACAATAAGAGAAACAAGAAATGCTTTGTAAAAACACATAATATTATTATTATGAAAATAGGATTCGTAAATACAAAGTTTTACGACTAGTCATATTTCGGAATCACTCAGTTGGTTTAGAGGGTGGTCGTTTAGAGGCTACACCACATGGATAACCTGGAAAGATTGTCGAGTTAAATAGTTGAAAACTTACAATATTGAACCTACCCTACCTCAAGCACAATTAATCCACTCAAGCACAATGCTTGGTTTAGTTAAAAGAAATATTAATCGACAATCGCATATGAAAATAAAAGAGTTAATACCTCAGATGGTCACTCAACTAATATCAATAATTTTTAATTAAAAAATAATTTATTAGATTGCGTTGACTTCTTTGAGGATTAAAGTGAATAGTTGAGTGACTTTTTGGGGATAGAGTGGGTGGGTAGTTGAGTACTTTTGAGCTTAAATTCAAAAGTTGAGTGCCTTTCTACGAAAGAAGTGTATAGTTGAGGACGTTGAGTGAACAATGAAAGTTGATGATTTCTGAGAGAAAAGTAAATAGTTTGAGTGAAACATCTGAGTATTAATCGAAAATAAAAAGTACATATCAATATAGACACAAATATTCGAAGAAGAAAAAAATACTTTCATATGTCATGATTATGTGTTGTGTGCGTGCTTAGTTAAATTAAGTATATTTTGCCAAATTTGTAGGGCAACTCATGTGGGAGAAACATGTTTTTGTAAGTTCATTATTGGTGGACAGATTTGATACATACCAAATATATTTTAACGACTTTAAGTTATATATACTATATAAAGAATTATTTACATAATTAAAAGAGTTAGTTGAAGTAGAAGGTATATAAAATTTTAAAACTTTGAATTTTTCGTATAAGTTCAAGTAATAATATAATAATGACTGATTTCCATAAGAAAATATGTAAAAAGATGGAATGTAGCCTGTAGGTTTCCTAAAATAACTTCAAGTTGATAGTGATAACAATTGAAATAACTTACAATATTAACAACCAAAACGGACATTTATAATTTGATAATAAATATTAAACTTGAATTCCACAATAAACTTTTATATAAAAAAAATAAACAACTTAATGAAAATGTTATGAGAAAATCACAAAATTCCCCATCCCACACACAAAAAACTAATCAACATACTTTATTTTATAAAATATCAGAAATCATAGACTAAACAATATCGGACAAGAGAGTATTTAAATAAACTATAACCATCGCCTCGTAAACACAAAGGACTGCAACATCGGTATTGGATAAAAAAAAAAGCATTTTTAAAAATGGGATACTTCAACCCCCCATCTCTCAAAAAAAGTTGAATATTTATTTTTAAAAAAAAAAAGTACTCCCCCGATTTACTCTCCCGACTTCAATTATATTTATTTTATTTTACTTTTTATTATTTTTGTAAACATGCACATATATTTTATGATTTTTTTTTACCTGTGTATTTGAATATAAGATAACAAAAAATTGTCTTAACCTATTATATATATATACGTGTGTTAATTTTTTAATCTTCAATTTTAAAACTATTATTAATAAAATTTGTTTAATTTTTAATAAAGTGAAATGTTTTTGTTCATGTAAAATATGATGTGATATTTTTTTTAAAAAAAGAGAAGGTAGTAGGTACAAATTAAATATTATTATTAATGGAGAACTGCTAAATATTTAAATCTAAATTAATATGAATCTAATTTATAATTTATATATTATATGATCTATAATTATATACTATCAGAGGATGACATTAAAACCCCCCCCCCCCACCCCCCCCCACCCCCTTCCCCTTTTTTCTTTTTTTGGGAGTTATTCAGCCACACCTAGAAATTCGGAACTTATTAATATCACCATAATTAATATTAATATCAAAATTCTTGCAAAAGACTTGCTTGTCAATTAATATTCTGCCAAAGAAGTGTAAGGGATATTAATTATATCTTAACTTATCCTTTCTCATTAGTTAAGTAGGCGTTTGATAGTATCATATTACGATATGAAATTAGAGATTAAAATTGTGTATATTCGTGTTTGAATATGTGATAATATATTGATTTCATTTGTCAGATGGTCTGATTTTATATCTTCAAAAATTGTGTTCGATCTTGGGAATGTCATATTCATAATTGAGATAGTGTTAATACAAAAAATTATCCAAAAGGTTATATTTTATAAAAATAACTCCACATTTATATCTATTAACCATTTATTTCATATGTAAATAAAGTTTATAAACACATCATTATTTTTTTAAAATTTATTATTTTCACCAATAAATAGTCACTTTAATTCTCACTAACCGATAGTTGAGTAATAAATTTATTCTCTTCATCTGCCCCAACACCTAATTTATTACTTCTATCGTTTTGTATTTAATACAATTCAAGTCAACCTGTTGGTTCGTTTCCTCGACACTATATCAAAAAGATCTATTAGCTAAAAATATGTATTTTAGCGGTATTAATTAGCGCTCTTTATATTTGTTCCTAATAGATTTAGCGACATGGTTCTATGACCATTTAACTAAAGCTATTTATTAATGTTTTATTTATTTATTGCCGCTAACGATGTTATTATGTAGGTAAAGGACAAGAAAAAAATGCAAAGTTTTCAACGTGAAAAAAAATAGTCAGTACTATGTGTCGGGGGATATATTAAAGACGAGTTACACGACCAATTATGTTTTTTTTATTTAATCAAATTAACGGATTCTTTAATTTATCTCATAATTCTATTTCTGATATCATATCAATATACGAGCTTCGTAAAGAATTTTAGATTTTAAAGTTGGAATGTAATTGACTACTAGTTCCTCTTCTAATACATAATATATACTTAGTTTCTTCTAGAAAGAGCAAGTAAAACACAAAAAAAGTGTGAAAAGTATGGTATATATAAATATGCATTAGATCATTGAAAAAAACTACAAGATAGTCAAAAATAATATTTATATATAATAATATATAAGATATAAATTTACAAAATTTTTTTATTATTCAATCAAATCAAAAAAAGAAAGAAGAAAGAATTTCCAAACTTAAATTTTGATTTTCAAAGAAGATCATTGATGGAACCTCCCCTTTTTTAATATTTTGAAATATAAGTTATTTCCAAGAGAAAAAGTTGTTACAAAGTTTTGTCTTTTTATATGACTAATTTAATATGCGTTGCGTATTCAATTACGACACTTTAGTAGACTTGTAGTTTGATATAAATTGAAAAAATGCATCGGTATTTTTTTATTTATGTCTGAAATTTTAAAAATACATTTATACTATATTAAAGTCCTTTTATCCTCCTAAATTTATTTTATAAGTAATTTTCTATTATGTGGTTGACCAACGCTGGTTGACTTTTTTTTTAAACTAGTATCACGTAAGTCGAAAATGAGTAGAAAATTGCTTATAAAATAAATACAGACGGGTAATAGGACCTTAGTATAGTATAAGTGTGTCTCTGAGGTTTCATACATAGATTAAGGGATACTTGTACATTTTTCCGTATAAATATAAATAAAGCCGTGAATATACAACACGTAACTCTCTTAAAAATTGAAAATCCTTCAATGAATATGTGGTAAAATATTTAATTGCATCAATTTATGTAATATTGACACAAAATTTAAGAAAAAATTAAAAATATTAATACAAGATTTTTTACAAATTTAGTAAAAAAATATAACTTTTTAGAGATAACGGTGAAAAGCCACATCTTTGAAAGCACATTAATTACAATATTTCCTTTTTTTTTTACGCTAAAAACTTTCATCATGAATCGACTATCAGTTGTTCTCTTTTGTTATCCAAAGGATAATGGTGATCCAGATAAGTAAAAGAAAAAAATTAATAGTTGAGTTGTGTTTTATTACATAGATGGCCATAATTAACGTAAAAAAATTGATAATCAAAATATGATATTGACTAAAAAAAAACAAATATTTTTCGACCATTAACGTAACTTTTCTTTTATTTACTTTTTTATAGATAATCTCTAAACAGTAAAAAAGTTTTTTTTATTGTTACCTATAAAAGTCACTTTCTTTAAATGTGCCTAAATTCTCTACTTTAATATAGTCTAACAAACAATCACACAAGTCGTTACTTTGCATTAAATTTGGCTAGAAGTCTACATCCAATTTTTCTATAAAAGATGGCCACCAATTTTTTTTTTTCTACCCACTCGGTCGGTGTTCGTAGTCAATATTAAAACTTTAATTATATCTGCGTTTGGACTCATTCGGAGTAACACTTTTAACATGATTTTTTCTATACTTACTTTAATTTTACTATCTATTCTTTCGTCTTTAATCAAATATCTTAGATTTAAACTTTATTGGTAAACATAGTCAAACACTTTTGCTTAATAAATAAAGGTAGCCAATGTCACCAAACTACACAAAGAGCTCTTCTTTCATTCACTCTATAGAAAAACAAGAAGTAACCATACAATGGCTACTTTAAAGGTATTGATGTTTCCATTTTTGGCTTATGGACACATCATATCTCATATCTAAACGTAGCTAAGAAACCTCGCGGAGATCGAGGATCTGATTATTTATTCTGTTCAAACACCGATTAAATCTCAATCCACCATCGAGGAAAAAATTCCTGAGAAGTATGCTGATTCGAGTCATCTTAGCGAACTTTCACTTACAGAATTACCGGGAACTTCTCCTCATTACATAAGCGAATGATGCGTCTCCCGCCAAAGTCTCAATCACATCCTTCAAAAAGCCTGAAAATGTCGAAACCAAACTCTCGAAAATCTTGCAAATCTGAAACCTGATTGGTGATTTATGAGGTATTGCAGCGATGGGTAAACATGTCGCGATATGGAACGAGAAACATTCCAGCCAAAAGTTTAAGCTTCTAAACTTCCGGTGCAGCGTGTTTTCGTATTTTTCAATTGTATAAGAAACAAGGGGTGAACTTCCATTCCCTGGAATTTACTCAGGAAAATTGAAAAGAAGGCTGAGTGAAATGACTGTCAAATTTAATGAAGAGAAAAGAACTGGAGGATGGACGATGACGATGGGCTCTTTAGTGATGGAAATCTTGCAAAACTAAGTTGATGCGTACTTCTAGAACTATCGAAGCCAATATATCGATTTTTGCACATGATTGACGAATGGAAAGTTGTTCCAGTTGGTCCACCAGTTTCAAGATTTGATCACTAATGACCGGAGACTATGGAGCTGATAGATTGGCTAGGAACAAAAGCTTGGAGGAATTAACTGTTTTTGTCTCCTTTGGGAGTGCAGTAATTTCTGTCAAGAGGAAGAAGCTGGAGACGAAGTAGGCTTTCGCGTTGGAGTTAAAGTAATGTTAATTTCATATGGGTTGCAAGATTTCCGCAAGGGGAAGAGCGAACTCTGAAGATGCGTTTACCAAAAGGGTTCTTGAAAGAATGGAGAAAGGGGAAGAGTTGGCCTAGAAATTGCACCACAACCAAGAATTCTAAATCATCCGGTACCGGAGGATAGGATTTATAAGTCATTGTGGTTGGAATTCAAGACAATGGAAAGTATAGATTTCGGGGTGGTTCCCATAATCGCCATGCCTATGCATTCTATGATCAACCAATGCAGTAGGTTGATCGTAGAACTGGGAGTTGCAGTAGGGAGATTGTTGAGACGATGATGGAAAAATCACAGAGGAGAAATCGCGGAAAATCTTAAAGGTTGTCATAACAGGGAAAACAGGGGAAAAATGAGGGCTAACAGTGAGAGATATTAGCAAGAATTTGAATCTATAATGCGATGAAGGCGATGGAGCTGCTGCTGAAGGCTAATTCAACTTTGTAGGAATATATTAGGTATCTTAGAGTTCAATGAACAAAATAATATCGAGGTTGAAATAATGAGAAAAACATAGAATACCACGTAGGATTCAAATTACCATGTAGGATGCGTGTGTCTATTTATTCAACTTTATACAAGTTTAAGTTTATATTCGTAAACGTGAGTTGAGGTCAAATTAAAGGGCATATTTATGTATTATGTCATTAATATAACTAGTACAACAATAACAACACGATTCTTTGTCCCAAACATTGTTGGATTTGCTATGTTTATTTCACATAAACATTACATCAACTATAATCAATCAGCATAAATGTCTACCTCCACGGAATTATCTAACAAAGCTATTGAATCAGACGATAATGTCGTAGAACTTTCCATGATCTGATGGACAATCGGTGGAGATTGAAGAGGCTGAGGAGGTACTTCTAGCGCTTCAACTTCGCCTTCAAGCATTTGTACTACTTTACTCATTGAAGGGCGTAGTATCGGATTTGTTTGTATGCACCATAACGCAACCAAACTCAGCTTTCATAGCAATCTTGTTTCATAATCATTCGCTTTTCATCTCACCCAATACTCTTTCCCTTGTTGAAATTATCGTAAATATCTAAGGAAAATATTGGCTGGAATTCTATTCATTTGCAACTCACGTTCATATTCAAGTAAAAATTCCTAGAAGCATTCCGAGCTGTAAACATCAGCTTTATTACGAGATGCTCATGATTCTGCTGATCAACTCTGGCAGGCAACATACTCCAATCGTTCCACGAGCAGCTGTGAGAGTCCAATGCTACCTTATATGTTGGATTATAGTTTCGCAAGCCAAGTCAGAAATCTTGGAATGAAATTCCTCATCAAAGAGAATCGTTGGGGGTTTGAGCAAAATGGCAATACTTCGTACATCACAGCCTCGATGCAAATACCCGATTCCTCGAGCCACTCCAAGAATAATGTCATACTTCCTCTGCCAAATTAACAGAGGACTTCCTTGTTGATCAGTCCTGATGTGCTTCACAGTGATCCATTGCGGCATGAATCGTCACGAGAGCACTCTTTGTTACATCAACGCAATACCTACGAGAGTCCAAACCACGTGGACAGGATGAATCCTTCCGATGGTTTTAGCTACTTCATTCATGAAATCTGCCCACAGATTGAGGCTTGCTCAACATCTTCACAGATACATCCCTTCCACTTTGAAGCTTTCCTTTGTACAAAGTTCCGTAACCTCCATCGCATAATTTTATCTTGCAATCCTCTGGTCATTCTCTTTATGTGGGAGTAAGTAAGTATATCTTATAGGCCATGGAAATTGTTTTGCTGTTTGCAAAAGCCTTCCAATCGTATCGTAAATTGACAAAGGCCATCTTTGAATTTGTACACCAGAAATCACTACCAACGGAGGCCTAACACAAATCTTTGCTCCCAAGTACACTGCACGTTTTAGAAGTCACAGGAAAGTAACTTCCCCTTAATTATATCATCATGAAGTATATAATATTCGAAGAAATTAGTTTTCACAAATGCAGATTTCTATTAACACATCTTTACTAACAATATTGTATTTCAAATTATTCTATTTTCGAATATTTGTGTCGTGCTCATGACTTCTATGCCAGTGAGGCCATTTAAACACATGTTCAATGGAATGATAAGTAATAAGAGCTTACTCGCGAAAAACAGAAGTGGCACCTGACTGCTCCCTGGTTCGATGAAAGTGCAAAATATTTAGAATGAGATAACAATGGAGAATGAAAAGCATATGTAGATAAAAGTTTGAGTACTCACAGAGAATCCGTAAAGCAACACCTACAAAGACATGAAGAAATCAAATTGAATCCATTGTTTTCCTAATAAAGAGAAAATCATATATAGTTTAAGTCGTTACTTATTCTGTCTTCGTAACCCCAATACGGATAATAAAATTTCAAAGCCATAACGGATTGCTTGATGAAAATCAGAAAGTGAAATGTTGTTCTCTGCATCTTTAATATTATGTATTGAATTATAATATATAATTAAATAATAAAAGTGTGCTCTATCTAACAGCTTAAGCTTTTAGATGATATGGTCACATATTTCAACAGTGAATCCATTGTTCATCTACATTTAGAGGATGGAAAAGAATGTTTACCACTCGAAGAATAAGGAATCTCAAATCCGTAGAGAATCGCTTGATGAATATCAGAATAGGAAATGTTGTTAATAGCAGGCCATGCTGTGAAGCCTATAAATTCTGCTCTGCATCCATCACTCACTTGAGAGACTTTCATTTTTCCAACCTTTAGATAAGTGTATTTGCTTGATTTGCAGCCGCTAAGTTCCACAAATGTCGAATCATCAACACCAGATGGACAATTGAACATGAAAATGGGCGTGGCTACTTTATACCGTGATGCATAATAGTATCGATAGAAGAAATTACTGTATTGGCGAAAGGTAATCTTAGAAGGTGGGAGAGAGCATAGATCATCTGTTTGTAAAGTCGGATCTACCAAATGAATTGTGTTATTAGCATAGTCGATGCCTTGAACGTGCAACTTCTTGGAGGATAACCATATAACGGTTTGGTTACCTTCACAAGCTAATTCAAATCGTGAAAAAAAACGACAATGTTTTGGATCAGTGTTTAAATGAAATGGGTATTTTATGCTACGGATATCGCCACAGGCAGAATCAGGACAGTTGCTCTTCCGAGCATGGCATGTTTTCAGAAAGATGATTTGAAAGATTAATGTAATGTATTTAAGCTGAGAGTTTCCTTTAGACATTTTTTTTGTATTACTCAGGTTCAACTGAGACTTTGCGATAATTGTTGTTATAATACATATGAGTAAAAATGCAATTATTGAAGCTTTGTGGACTTTTCATTACTCCATTGGGTCCCAAGCCAATGGAAGACTTGTGGTGTTTGGTCATTGATTGGGAAGTTGCAAGGGCCCTCAAGAGGAGACTTTGACGTTGAACGGTTGTGACTTTATATATTTATTTACAAATATAATACATAAATATGTCTTTTAACTTTAACCTTATTTTATGTTTCTGTCTTTCAATTTAGGGTGTGCACAAGTATATATTTGATTTTGTGTAAAATTGAACAAATAAACACATACGTTATACATGATGTCCTACATGACAATTTGAGTCCTATGTGGTGTCCTGTGTGAATTACGTCACATAGGATTCACGTGTCTATTTGTTCTACTTTATAAAAGTGTAAATGTTTACTTGTGCAAACTCAAAGTTAAAAGTTATAAATGTAAATTGAGATCAAGTTAAAAGGCATGTTTATGGGATCTTAAATTTTCAAAGTGAACAAAGAGACATTTTAACTATCCAACTTTGAAATTCAAAAACACAAATCCCACCTAACAAAACACGTGACATACACTCAATCTGCGCGCATGAAGAGTAAATTTCGAGGTAAACAAATATGTTTGAAATGACAATTATACCCTTAATGAATCTCTTTTATACATATCTTTATATCATTTTTAATCAAAATCTCTTTTTTTCCCCTCTTCTTTCAAATCAAGCTTTATTTTCTCTCTTTAACACTATTTCTACTCGTTTTTAGTGCAAATGACTTCTAAATTTTTTGTAATTGTGGAAAAAGAGCTATAATTGAAGATTTTTTAGTCCACAAAAAATACAGGTCGTTGTTCTGCAAACAATCCAAATTTAAGCAAAAATTCAACTTTCTATCAAAAAATTAAACTTTCAAAAGGACAAAATTAAACATACCTAGACTAAATTGACGAAGATGAACATATAAACATTAGACTAATATGAACTTTTAGCACAAATCTTTGAACAATTTTTTCCTTGATTCACGATTTTGGTTGTAAATTCCCAGCTAGGTGTTTGTGATTTTAAGAGAGTAACAAGGTAAAATGGAAGTCTTTCACTCTTTGTATTAATTTAAGGAAAAATTACATGAACTGATACATTTTAATAAATAATTACTGATTTTAGTAATATTTTTTATTTATTACCATTTATAGCAATATTATGTTAAATCTGCAGTATGCATTAAAAGTGAATTATGTATGCAATATATCTGAATTATAATTATTGTTTCTAAAATATATTTGTTTGTTTGGTTAAAAATTGACATATTGTATTATAAATGTATTAAAAATTGTGTGAATAAATGAATTATCTATCATTAAAATTTGTATTATATGTGAATAAAAAATTATTTTTTTTTTTTTTGGTAATATCGAATTAAACTTGTATTACTAAAGAATTAAAAGTGATCAAGTAGCAAAAAAAAATATCATGCTATAAATGGTAAAGATTTTTTATTATGTCTATTGATGTAAGTTCCGAATTTTAATTCTATTCGTACACTACTTGTTTAGTCATAGTTTTTAATTAGAGTCAAAAGTAATAGGAACTTTGACTAATATTTTAAGATGTATGTTTTCTTTATATTGATATGCAAAAAAATTGCAATTTATAGTACTTTTCATATATTTATGAATATCTAAATTTTATTTAAATATCGAATTAATGTAATCTAATCTAACTTTGAAAATTAATCAAATTGACTTTCGAAAACCGAAACATGATAAATAACATTGGACGGAGGGAGTATTAATTTCGTTTTTTTAAATTCTAATATCTATGTGTAAATTTGTAAATTAGTTGACAGTAATTGAGTGGCTCATTAATCTACGTTACATTTCACGTGTTTGGGCTGCAATATTTGAGTTTTTTTTTAATTTAAGAGTTGGATAGTTAAAGTGTCTCTATATGCATTTTAAAAGTTTAAGATCAAAGTTAAAATTTAACGTCAAGCTAAGAGTCATATTTATGTGATACCAATCTGTTATTACAGAATAAAAATATAGGTAGTAGAGTAGTTAGCGATTTTTTTTCCTACACGTATATGAATTTCTTTATCCCATCACCACTCCTCCATTCCCCACACCCCCACTCTTCTCCCACCACACCACCCACCTCTGCTCTATACCCCCACCAACCCCAACCCCTCTACAAACCTCCAGATCTACCACACGCCTCCCCAATGACCAAACAATAGTTGTCACTTAGTATTATTTTTGGATTTTCAACATAATTGTAACTTTATGAATCAATGAATAATTTTATACTTTAATTTTGTAATTTACTTTTATCATCAGTTATAATCATTTTTCAAGATGATATATTTATTATATTTAAAAAATAATATATTAAAATTATTCTTATGGTTTTTGTTTGACAGAGGGAGTAATGTGATCATTTAAATGTGTTGTCATAACTTTTTCGATGAGCTTTTGATGTTAAAGTTATAACGTATTTGTGTAGATGTTCCTTTTTCTGCTTATCTCTTTTATGTTTTTAATGCTAAAGGAAAAAAATTCAAATATATTATCGAACTTTAAGAAAAATAGGTCAATTTATGTTAATTGATTAAAATTTTTGTCATTTATATTATTTTCATTTAGGAAAAAAATTATAGATGTCATTATTTGTTAACTGAAAAATAATTTTGACTGTAGAAATTTATTCTAAAAAAAATTACGGGGTTTAATAAAATTATAATACATTAATTACTCGTCATAGCTATAGTTTGTTATATTATTATTCTTGACTACATTCTACAGTACATTACAAGGCTGACTTTGTCTAATTAGCTGTTTTGTATATGTATAATTGTCAGATTAAGATACATATGACTATAATATATTCTTATCTAACCGATATTACATCACACAAATTCACCTCATCCAACTCTCTGCCCTCTCTCTTCATCTCATAATTTTGCTCGCCTACTCATCCTCCCTCTCCTAATCTCGCTAGCCATTTATGCAAAATACATTAGTGTATATACATTATATAACTGACTATACTTATACAATCAAATATATCCACTTCTTCTGTGCCTTCTCGCTCGCCTCTTCACCTCTCTCCATCTCGCTCGACTTCTCATCCTATAACATGTGCGGAATACGAATTTGTAATTATCAAAACTATAATTATAGAACCTAATTAGATTATTTTTTAGTGGTGCTAGCAAAAGTTCATCTTTTTCAATTGGACATAATGACATAAATGTTTGTCCCGCGGAATCTTAGCTTCAAATCACATTTAGACCTTCACCTTGTATATGCACAAAAGAGAACTTAAACTTGTATAATTGAACCATGAACATATGTCCTACATATATTTTTTCGTCTACGTGGTGGCCTACATATATAATTGTGTCATGTAAGGATTTATGTGTTTTTTATTTATTAAAAGTTGGATTAGTTAAAGTCATTTGGGCGTCAAAGTTAAAATTTGAAGTCAGGGTCCAATATATGTATTATGCCTTTTCAATATACGTGCGATTGTTATGATTCATTACGTCATTAATTAAATCATTCTAAAAGAAAAAAAGACTCAAATATATCATCAAACTTTGAGAAAAAGACTCATCTATGTCATCCGTGAAATTTTTGCTCATCTATGTCATCGAAGTTAACAAATAATAACATGGATGAGTCTTTTTCTTAACGAAAATGACATAATTGAGACAAGCTTTTAACAATGCCATAAATGAGCATTTTCTCGGAGTTCGATACATATTCGAGTCTTTTCTCTTTAATAAATAAGCAAGCCAACTCCATAGAGAAACCATCTCTCATTTCTCATGCTTCTTTCATTTCATTCTACATAAAAACAAGAATTTAGTATATCATTTCAATATTTTGATCAGGGCTGCTATAGAGATATACTACTTTTAAGGGGTTCCTTGTCTGCTTTTTTTTTTTGCTTTTCTGTTGCTATAATGTTCCCATTTTTGGCTTATGGACACATCTCTCCATTTCTAAACGTAGCCAAGAAACTCGCGGACAGGGGATTCTTGATATACCTCTGCTCTACGTCCATCAATCTCGAATATGCCAGCAAGAAAATCCCCGAAAAGTATGCTGATTCGATTCAGCTAATCGAACTTCAATTGCCAGAATTACCCGAACTTCCTCCTCATTACCATTCTACCAATGATCTCCCACCTTTTCTCCATAACACCCTTCAAAAAGCCCTGAAAATGTCCAAACCAAACTTTTCGAAAATCTTGCAAAACCTGAAACCTGATTTGGTGATTTATGACATATTGCAGCAATGGGCTGAACGTGTCGCGAATGAACAGAACATTCCAACAGTTAAGCTCTTAACTTCGGGTGCAACTGTGTTTTCGTATTTTACCATATCACTGAATAAACCAGGGGATGTATTCCCATTCCCTGAAATTTATCTCAGGAAAAGTGAACAAGTGAAAATGAACGATACGTTAAAATGTGCGAAAGAGATAGAAGAACCGGATGATGGGGATCGTCAAGCTGATGGAAATACGCAAATCGCGTTGATGTTTACTTCTAGAATTATAGAGGCTAAATACATAGATTATTGCACTGAATTCCTCAATTTGAAGGTTATTCCAGTTGGTCCACCAGTTCAAGATTTGATCACTAATGACGCGGACAACAAGGAGCTTATCGATTGGCTTGAGAAGAAAGACGAAATTGACGGTTTATGCGCCTTTGGAGTGAGTCATAGTATTGCGTGCCAAACGACGATATGGAAGAAGTAGCTTTCGCGTTGGAGTTAAGTAATGTTAATTTTATATGGATTGCAAGATTTCCAAAAGGTGAAGAGCGAACTCTTGAAGATGCGTTGCCGAAAGGTTTTCTTGAAAGAATTGGAGAAAGGGGAAGAGTTTTGGACAAATTGCCACCACAACAAGGAATTGCTAAATCATCGAGTACAGAGGATGTATTAGTCTTGTGGGTGGAATTCAGTATGAAAGTATAGGATTTGGTGGCGGTTCCTATAATTGCCATGCCTATTGCATCGTGAACAACCAATGAATGTAGGTTGATCGTAGATTGGGAAGTCGCGGTGGGATTGTAAAGAGATAATGGTAAAATCACTAGAAGAAATCGCGGAGGAAAATTATTAAAGTGTGCGTAAACAGGGGAAAAGGACAATTGAGGGCCTCTAAAGTGAGAGAAATCAGCAATAATTTGAAATCTATAAGAGATGAAGAGATGGATGCTGTGCTGAAGAGCTCAATTCAATTTGTAGGAATAGAATAATACAAAGATGTGGTATTTTTATGATTCGATTCAAAATAATAAGATTCTAAAATATGACTTTCTTTAGATTTATGAGATTAGTTGCGTCTTTTGCGTATTGAATTATCAATATCTATGTATTAAAAACTCTCAGTTGATTAGGTCAACTCTCCGTTGTTCTTAATCATCTACTCAAATTAGGTCTGTTTTAACATGTATATGGTGATAATTCAGACAGAAAAATGGAACATGTAATAGTTAGAATGTGAACCTACGAAAAAATGATAGTTCAAATATGTGCTCGAGACCATTTTTTCCTTAGCTTGCGATATGAATTTCTCATGTCCATGTCAGTTTTCACTGTGTAGCGATTAAATTGTAAAAGGTACCTAGATCTCATTATATGAATTTAGTTTGATCGATACAAAGTTTTAAATAAAAATGTCCACATATTTGTGATTAGAAATATATTATAATATAAAAAATTATTATAAATACGTTATTAAATGTATCCCATACCAAATGTATTTGATAATACATATTAGTAAATACTAATGCAAACCAAATGTATATAAATTTTGTCAAAAAAGTTGAATCTCATTGAGTTTTTTCATTTATTAACTTCTAGAAGAACAATTCCAAATAAATGGGGAAGGGGAAAATACTTTTTTAAGGAGATCTTACTTCTTTAATTAAAATAATCTTTTACTATTTTTAAATGTGAGTAATAATAATTTCCCCACTTTGACTCTTAAATAGTAAATTCTTTTGACTTTCATTTGCCAAATAATTATTTGGCAAAAACATATCAATTTTCAATCTCTTATAAATAAGGCATCCAATGGGCACTAAAGAGCCCATCTCTCATTTTAGAATCACAAAATTTAGTGTCTTTCAATGGCTCCTTTGAAGGTACTAATGTTTCCATGGTTAGCTTATGGACACATTTCGCCATTTTCTAACGTGCCAAGAAACCTCGCGGACAGGGGATTCTTGATTACCTCGTTCTACACCGATAAATCTCAATCTACCATCGAGAGAAAAATCCCTGGAAGTATGCTGATTCAATTCACCTTATCGAACTTCACTTACCAGAATTACCCGAACTTCCTCCTCATTACCATACGACGAATGGTCTCCCGCTCCATCTAAATCACACCCTTCATAAGGCCCTGGAAATGTCCAAACCAAACTTTGCAAAAATCTTGCAAAATCTGAAACCTGATTTGGTGATTTATGACATGTTGCAGCAATGGGCTGAACACGTCGCGAGTGAACAGAACATTCCTGCTGTCAAGCTCATAACTTTTGGTGCAGCCGTGTTTTCCTATCTTTTTTACTTGGTAAAGAAACCAGAGGCTGTATTCCCATTCCCCGCGATTAATCTCAGCAAAAATGAACAAGAAAAAATGTATGCTAATGATTTCGAGGATCGTTTAGTGGATGGAAATATTCAAATCATGTTGATAAGTACCTCTAGAACTATAGAGGCCAAATATATTGATCATTGCACTGAATTGATCAATTGGACGGTTGTTCCTGTTGGTCCACCAGTTCAAGATCCAATCACTAACAACGCGGACCACAAGGAGCTTATAGAATGGCTAGGAACAAAAGATGTGAATTCAACCGTTTTCGTCTCCTTTGGGAGTGAGTATTTCTTGTCCAAAGAAGATATGGAAGAAGTAGCTTTCGGGTTGGAGTTAAGTAATGTTAATTTCATATGGGTTGCAAGATTTCCGAAAGGGGAAGACCAAAATCTCGAAGATGCATTGCCAAAGGGTTTTCTTGAAAGAATTGGAGAAAGGGGAAGAGTTTTGGACAAATTTGCACCACAACCAAGAATTCTAAATCATCCGAGTACTGGAGGATTTATAAGTCATTGTGGTTGGAATTCAGTAATGGAAAGTGTAGATTTTGGGGTTCCTATAATAGCTATGCCTATGCAATATGATCAACCATCGAATGCTAGGTTGATCGTAGAATTGGGAGTGGCCGTGGAGATTGTTAGAGATGATGATGGGAGAATTCACAGAGGAGAAATCGCGGGAACTCTTAAAGATGTCATCATAGGGAAAAAAGGGAAAATTTTGAGGGGCAAAGTTAGAGATATCAGCAAGAAATTGAAATCTATAAGAGGTGAAGAGATGGACACGGCTGCTGAAGTGCTGATTCAACTTTGTAAGAAGAGTAATGGGTGCAAATAGTGTGCTCATTTGGGGACTTTTATGGATTAGTTGTTTGTTAAACTTTAGTGTTAGTTTTCTTTGTCTATTTGGTTTGAGGTGTGTGTCTGTGTGGGTTTAGTTTAGATGCTAAAGGCTTACTAGTTGTTTAGTCATCATGGATTTATTGATTTCCTTATTAAGACTTATGTTTCTTGTTTTGCATTAGTTTAAGCTAAGGGGATAGCCTCGAATCAATGGTGGTTCCAAGTACTGCATTCTCGGTTGGGGTGGAGAATCGATCGGACAATATTACCAAAAGCTATTGAATACAAATCGATATATAAAAATGTAAAATTAGAAAAATATGACTAATTTTCAAATTCAAATCAAATTATATTAATTTGATAATTTAAACAAAAAATTTAGATAGTTAATTAAAAAAAATAGTATAATCTAAAAGTTTTTATAGTTCGACTTTAAAAAAAAGCAAATCATGACAACTAAAAAGTTTGACCAAGACAGTATTAAATATCTTTTACTCAAAAATAATTTGGAAGAGTGTAGAATAATAATTTCCTCTTCAAATACTTTGACTAATTAACATAATTCTTTTTGACTTTATTTGCTAAATATAATTGGCAAAGACTTTTTTTTGTGTCCTCCATATATAATTCACTCTAACATAGAGGAAATCCCAAATCAACTAGTTCAATTATTTCATCATGGCTACTAATTTGAGGAATACTAAGTTCATGTGTTTAGCTATGGACACAATTCTCCATTTCTAAACATAGCCAACAACTCGCGGACAGACGATTGTGATTACCTCTGTCCACGCGAATCAATCTTGAATCCATATCGTCAAGAAAAAATCCTGAAAACGTATGCTATTCGATTCATCTTTCGAACTTCAATTGCCAGAATTACCCGAACTCCTCCTCAATTACAATCGAAGAAGGCCTACCACCCCATCTCAACTCCACCTTCATAAGGACCCTGTTAAAATGTCCAAACAAACTTTTCGAAAATCTTGCAAAATCTGAAACCTGATTATTTGATGTACGATGTATTGCCAAGCCGTGGGAGGAAACATGTGCGATAATAACAAAAAATTCCAGCAGGTAAGCTGCTTAACTTCGTGTGCAGCTGTGTTTTCGTTATTTTTTCAGCTTTCGTAAAGAATCCAGGGTTGAATTCCCTTCATGCTATTCATCTCCGGGAGTTGAGAAAAGAAAGAAAGAAAAAGATCAGAGGAAATAATCGCGAAAGAACCTGAAGAAGGGGGGGGTGTCTAGACGAGGAATAAGCAAATTGATTGTTGTGTGTTACGTCTAGAACTATGAGGTAAATACATAGTTACTGCACTGAATGTGCAATGGAAAGTTGTTCCAGTTGGTCCAACATTCCACAGATTGACACTTAATGACGCGGACAACAAGGAGCTTATCGATGGCTGGGAACAAAAATGAGAATTGTCAACTGTTCGTCTTCCTTGGGGAGTGAGTATTTCTCTGTTCACAAAGAAGATATGAAGAAGTTATAGCTTTCGAGATGGAGTTTGTAAGTAAATGGTAATTTCATAGGGTGCAAGACAGATTTCCGAAAAAGGGGAGAGCAAAATCTCGAAGATGCATACCTAAAGGTTTCTTGAAAAGAATTGGAAGAAAGGGGAAGAGTTTTGGACAAATTGCAACCACAACCAAGATTCTAAATCATTCGAGTTACCGGAGGATTTATAAGTAGTCATTTGGTTGAATTGGCTATGTGGAAAGTATAGGATTTTGGGGTTCCTATAATTCGCAATGCCTATCATAATGATAACATATAAATGCTAAGTTGATGGTAGATTGGGAGTCGAGGGGGAGATTGTTTAGAGTGATGATGGGAAAAATTCACAGGGAGAAATCGCGGAGGAAAGGGAGGAACACTCTTAAAATGTCGTAACAGGGAACCAGGGAACGTTTGAGGGAAAAAAGTGAGAGGGGAAAAAGTGAGAAAAGCAGCAAGAATTTGAAATCTATAGAGACGAAGAGATGGATGCTGTTGCTGAAGAGCTAATCAAATTTGTAGGGAATAAATAAGTCAAATAATGTGTTATGTTTATGATTCGATTACAAAAATTATATTGTATTGTGTGCTTTGTTTGTCTTTTTTTCCGAAATATCAAGGTTGAAAATAATATCGACAACACAAGAATTAAGCTTTATTGCAAATTGCAGGGCAAGTAATATCTTAAAAGTCATTGTATCTCAGACTTCTTTAATAATTTGCATATTCAGTAAAGATATTAATACTGCATCTAGATGACATTAGAATAATTCAAATAAAAAATACATCAATAAGGTAGAATGATTTTAATTAAAAAAAATTCTCATTATTTCAAGGTCATCATATTTTAGAAGATCAACTAGAATAAGAAACAACTCACACACAATATAATTGAATTATAACATATGACACTATTGCAACTTAGTACTATTATTTAAAAAAACAATTTACTTCAAAATCGAACTGAACCAACCGATACTCAGCCCTAGTTTGAGTCGAGGGCCATACTTGTTACTATTGAGAATTGGAATTGAAAGCTAAACAAAGTCTTATTTGAAAATGTTGAATTGTAAGATCAATTTATAGGTTACATCTTTTTTTTTCCTCATATTTTCAATCTTAATGTTTTTTGACCATCAACAAGAACATGAAAAAACTCACATACAATATAATTATGTTAATTAGTACTAATCTTACAGAATTGGATTAGTTCATGAGCAGCAGCATCCATCTCCTCACCACTTAAGAATTCAAATTCTTGCTAATATCTCTCATTTTTGCCCTTAATTTTCCCCATTCTCTTGTTATGAATATTTAAGAGTTTCGGATTTCTTTCTATGAATTTTCATCATCATCTCTAACAATCTACACCCACTCCCAATACGATCAACCTTAGCATCATTGGTATCAAGATGCATAGGCATTGGCAACTATAGGAACCCCGGAATGTATTTACTTCCATAACTGAATTCCAACCACAAGAAATTATAAAATACTCCGTACTTGTATGAATTCAGAATTCTTAGTTGTGCGTGCGAATTTATCCAAAACTTTCCCCTTCTCCTATTCTTTCAAGAAAACCTTTTGGATAAAAGCATCTTAGAGAATTGCTATTCCCCTTTGGGAAAATCTTGCCGACCCATACGAAATACATACTTAACTCCCAAACCGAGAGCTACTTATTCCATATTTTCTTTTGACAGAAATACTCACTCCCAAAGGAACGAAACAGTTGAATTCTCTTCTTGATCCTAACAATCCAATTAGCTCCATATCGTCCGCGTAAGTAGTGATCAAATCTTGACTTGGTGAACCAACGAACACACTTTCAAATTGCCAATTCTAACAAAAAAATCCTATATATTTTGCTCTATAGTTCTAGAGGTAATATCAACGCGATTTGTTTATATTATCACTAAACGTCTTTCATATCAGGATCTGATCTTTATGCAGATTTTTCCAACATTCACCCAATTTTACTTGTTTCAATTTTCCTGAGATAAATTCCAGGGAATGGGAATTCACTCCGGTTTCTTTACTAAGTTACAAAAATACGAAAACACAAGCTGCACCAAACGTTAGTAGCCTGACTGCTGGATGCTCTGTTCTTGCCGACAGTTCAGCCATTGCTTGCCAATACGTCATAAATCATCAAATAGGTTTCAGGATTTTGCAAGATTTTCGAGAGTTCGGTTTTGGACATTTCAGGGCCCTTTTGAAGGGGGTGATTGAGATGGGGTGGGAGGACATTCGTCGTAGGTAATGAGGAGGAGTTTCGGGTAAATTCTGTAAGTGAAGTTCGATAAGATGAATCGAATCAGCATACTTTTCAGGGATTTTCTTGATGGTGGATTGAGATTATCGGTGAGATAGAAAAAGAAGGTTAAATCAAGAATCCCTTCGCGAGCTTCTTGGTACGTATAGAAATGGTGAAATGTTGTCATAAGCTAACCCTGGAGGAAAACATCAAACTTACCCTCAAAATACTAGTACCATGGTTGTACTTGTTTCACATGAGGCAAGTTCTTTTTGCCAGTTTGTTAGGATCGACAAACAAAGCAGGTGTGAGGAGGAAAGGCTATGGAGTTTGGTGTCTTGGCTACCTTATTTATGTTGAAGAGAGTTGAAGACATAACGGAATAATTAAAACTCTACCTAATAAAAGTGACAGTTGTATTAAAGTTAAGCAAAAATTTTTATTAAAAATAAAAGAATATTATCATTTTATCGCGTGTTTAATATGATTGGTTGTTGAGTTTTTTTGTGGTATTTTATAAACTTCTAGCAAATTTAGGCCCAAAGTGACATGTTGTGTGATGTGATGGTTAAAAAATTAGTACAAAATTTAGGCGCAAGTTTTATGAAAGTGACTTTCTTGTGTGAATTTTGTAGATAATTAGAGATTTTTTTTGGGATTGTATTCGAACTATATCATATAATTGATACTGATATAAATACTATGTTATTATTATGCTTAATTTTTTTTATAGTGAATATGTGTTTTTAAAAAACTCCCAACTATAATTATTTACGAAAATTCTTGATTATTCCACATCGATTTTTTTTATATAATTTTTTATTATTCTTTTTTCAATCGATAAACGATAAAAAACCACAAGATATATGTACATTTATATATATTAGTACCTCAGAACTCTTGGAGTTTTCAACTTTTATTTGTGTTTTTTCTGCTCTTTCTAGAAGAAAATGTACATTTTTATGCTTTGGGCGGCTAATAGGAAGTATGATTAATGAATTAATAACTATTTAATTGGAAAAAATTAAGAGAATCAACATTGTATTGTATGTGTGAATATTTAAAATATGATTATAACAAAAGAATTTCGAGTTATTTTTGGAAAGATAATTTGCTTAAAAAAGAAAAAATAACAAGTTCTACGGCATTCATCGTTATTTCTCTCATTCCATCCTTCAACATCATGTAGCCGAATCCTCTTCCGACTTTATAATATGTATCTAAATTATGTTCGTGCGTCATATTTTTTACAGTTATGGTTCAAACAACAAAAAATAATATAACTTAACTCATTTTCTATAACAAAGATTTTTCAAAAAATATATTTTGTCAATCCTGCCCAAATCACGTGAATTAAAGTTATTAATTTCTTTTGCCTAAATTCAATAGGAATAAAGGTTTTTACTAGATTGCAACACTACCTCTAGACCAGCCCGTCACTTAATAATAAAATAAAGCATTTAGTTATAATTTAATTGAGAAAATGTATGAGCATCTTTTAATTTTATTTATAATTTTTTATCGTTTTTAACTCGTGATATTATTCTCTGAGACCAAAATTCGTATAGATTATTTTCAAGCTATCTGATGATTAGTACCACGGAGAATAAAGCAAAGAGGAAAAAATATGTATCATTAGATATAATTAAATTTAATTATTATGAGGATATATATAAATTTTAATACAAGCTAAACAAATTGAAAAACTACAAAAATGAAAACTATATTTATATTAAAATAATATGCTATACTTCATAAATTTTTTTTTCAGGACTATATTTAATAATAAATAGGCAAAATAAGTATTAAAATAGCAAATAAATATTAAATATCTAAAAAATATTGTTCTATGACCCTAATTTAAGGAGTATTCATTCCTGATTAATGACTTTCAGCCCCCCTACGTTCTTATCATAATAAGTATTATCTCCGATTATGACATTCCATATTAATGATCTTCACGGCCGCCCGTTCTCTCTCTTTAATATACTTCATATTAATTAGTATTCCTCACGTAATTAATTATGGTTCTATTTTAACGTTTTTATTCTTTCTATAATAATTATGGGGGGTTTTGTATTCCTTCCATAATTTTGCATGCCGCCTCATTTATATTTTTACAGCACATAATAGTACTACAGAGAATCTATTTTAAGGATTTTGACTTTTATCTCATAATCCTACCAAAAATCTAATTTCTAGCTTTCCAAGAACTCTAGCTATAGTACTACAGCAAGCTAGCTTTCAATTAAACGAAGCTATTTTCACGTCAATTCAAGAAAAAAGAATTCAGCCTCAGCCTAGCTTCAATTTAAAATAAGCTTATTTTCATGTTTACATCCAAAAAAACCTGTTTCAGCTTACTATCTCTTAAAACTCATGATTTTAGGGTAGTCATTTCTAAGAAACCAATTTACAGCTTTCAAATTATACCAAATCCTCGAAAATCACAAGTTACCATAAAAATTCTTAATCACATTAGATCTTACAAGCTTCACGAAATTAGGTTTTATTTTTTTCAAATCAAAGCGCAACATTGCTGATTGGCGAAATATTTATGTTGTTTAATATTTATTTGTTTTTTATTTTTTCGGATCGGTGTTGTATGTCTAAACGAAATCCACAAGGATAATCAAAAGAGGTACAAAATATACATTACATAACTGGGTGAAAAGACCTCTTTTTTTGTTTGGGGGGGGGGGGGACCTAGGTATAACTCAGATTAAAACACAAATTTCAGGATATACATGCTGCTATGGAATTCATAAGAAGTCGGAAAGATGCAATAGTAAGGAATCCTTCAAAAGAAAAAGTAGGGTCAAGTGTGAAGCGATTCAAAAAAATTGTTACAAGAGGAGGAAAGTAAAAAAGTAGTTTCGACATGATCGGGAGGACATTGCATGTTACTGAAGAACAAGACGAAGTCAGTGAAGAATTAAATGTTAAAGGTATGTAAATTTTTATTTTTTGAATAATTTTTGCATATGTACGGCAGTTGCTTTAATTTGTAAAAAGTTACTTTTAAATGAAATATAGTTTGATTATGATATAGTTATTTATGTTGTCAAGGTGGTAACTGTAGTGTAGTGTATACATGCATTTATTTTGAAAAAGTACAGAAGTGGATACATCTTGTATGAGATATTTTTGAGTGAAGTAGGCATAGGTGTTTTCTGCATTCATATATGTGAACCAGGATACGTCTTATCCAACGTATACAAGTATCCTGGTAGCGTCCGAGCGCATCTGGTTTGCCCTGATAGATTCTAATGCCTTCTCCTTGATCGCTCTGCCAAACATGTAATTAATATCAATACCCAAATCCAACTTAATGTCTCTTTTAATATCATTTGACTGGACTTCCTCTTATGATTTCCTAAATTTAGGTGCTATTATTCCTCCAATCAACGAACTGTTGCTCGACAATCTGAATGCACTCCATCTTCAAAGGGAATGTATGTTAAGAGTTAAAACACTCTCATTCTTGACATTTTTGAATTGTTTAAACTTGACGTTTTATTAACCACGTGCATTCTTTAAATTGGCATACAAGAGTATAATGCGAAGACCATTATAGTTGATTTTTAGTTTGATTGAATCTTCAAAATATATAAATAAAGTAATATGAATAAATTTAAAACATAATTTACACTAATAGAGTTGACCTCTCCAACAGAATTTAAACCTTTTTTCGATTGAATATTTTTCCATCACATTTTCAATGTCGACTTATCAGGTATATCTGCTCACCATTTATCTCCTTTTGCGAATCTGTTGGGAGGATTAAATCTTTTCCACAATCAATGCATCTATGTTTGATCGCCAAATTGCTGAGTACAAGTGCTAATGGGATCATCCTCACTATTAATTTATTGTATTAAAGGCAACAATTCACTTTCAGAAGTTTCTCCAGAACCAAGAATAGACAATATCAATATCGTAAATACTAACACAACAGGGAATACTCCAATTTGAGTATTCATTTTTTCAACTGAACATATAGGGTACACCCATGTCGTTACGTATTTCCATAGGAGTGTCGTCACAAAAAACCCCTTTGCGGGGGGGGAAATAGTGATTAAGCTTCATACACTTCTTGTTTAAGATCAACGTTCAATTGTACGCAACTCACATCAACTAACTCAGAATATTGAAGCATTTCCTTCAAAACAATCCCGTCAATGGTGTAGTCCACATTAACCAATTCTCATCGCCCATTTCCGGAATGGCGAATTAAAACCAGATTGTTGCCTTTTTTTCGTAATCTTTTTCCAGTAGTTAGTACAAGTGTTATAAGAACATATTCTGCATTATCTTCATTTGTTTATATGTTGCAAGAATCTATTAAGGAAAGGTAAGTTACACGTTTGAAAGTGCCAAATTAGTGGGAAAAATAGGATTTTCATGTTACATTAAATTCCAATGTATTTTGTATTTTTTTTAAAAAAAAACAATTAGCTAATTTTTAAACAAAATGTAGCTATTTTTTTTAAATTATGATTTAAATATAGTCATCTCAATCAATAACCCTCAAACTATAGCTATTTATTTAGTATTAATAAAAATTGTAGGTATATTTCCATCACAACCACCCCCAACACACAAACATTATCTACGTATATTTCTAAATTATGACATATTTTGTCAGTAATGAAAGAGTTTTGTATAAAGATATGTCTAAATATATGTATTTTTGCTGCCAAATACACTAAAATAGGGAGAGGAGTTAGCGAGCTAGGACGGAGAAGTCTGGATCTCAAAAAAAAAAAAAAATTTATGCGCATCACACTAAATAATTATTTATGTATCTATATTTGTTTAATTCGCATGTATCTAGATGTCAACACATAGATGAGTGGCAAACGAATAGAGGTGGCGATAGAGGCGAGACTTAGATTGTCTATATATGTCAGATAAATGTGAATCCACTTATATATGGATTTAGAACAAATTATACTTAATTTTGATCTCAAATTTATTTGTGCTACCCAAAGTTGAAAAACATCAATGTTAATTGAAATCAAGTTAAATTGTATATTTATGTATTATGTCAGTTGATTAGTTTAGTAGTGTATTATCTAGGCCAACAATGTGTTTGATGTAATGCTTCACTGAGTTTTTTCTGTTATGTACACCTTTAATTTGCTAGAGTTTTCAAGACAGTGATTCCCCTGTCCTAAATGCTTCGAAAATGAATTTGCGTGTTGACTGTTATTGGTTAATGTTTGGTTTTGCATCTTCACTAGTCTCCCTTTATTTGACATCAGTCTTATGCAGGAAATGGCGCGATTTTCTCTGTGGGAAGGTGTGTCGTGTGATGTAACAGTCTGTTATGATTCACGCATTAATGCTGGTTGGAATACGCACCTTAATGCATGATTCTTTCTGGATAAACCTAACATTCGCTGAATCATTTTAAAGGTTATTACTTGTTAGTTGATTATTGGTAACAAGATTGATACTACTCTCAACTTACTATAACAGTTGAGTTACACTTAGACTAAAAAAATTTTACTCTTATTGCTAATCATTGTTGGTAGAGAGTGCATCAGTTCTTCCACCACACATCAATTCTTCATCCCCTTGTTCGCGGTTCATCTCTCACTAGTCCTGAGCTTTGTTCCTCAGATCATCCCCACTTTCCTCAACTAAAACCTTCTTATGTGTTTGCAACTCTTCCTGCTGTAGTTTGCCATTCTCGTCCCTCGCTGCTTCCACTCCATCCTAATATACTCTACTAGCCTACATTCATTGTGTTGATCAATATGCTGGGTCATGGCAATTATAGGCCACCAACTTCATACTTTCATGATGAACTCATCACAGTGATCACCTCACGAATCACCTATCTGAGATGTTGAAGAATTGTTGCTTGAGGAGCCCATCCTTCGATAACCATTCCTTTTCTCCTACCCTTTCAAGATACCCTTTGGGTAATGCATCTCGAATGTTCATTCTTTCACCTTGTGGAAACCTTATAACCCAAATGAAGTTCACTTTGCTAAGCTCTAGCCCTTGAGCTACTGCAAGTATTTCCTCTTTGGATAGAAAATACTCACTCCCAAATGAAACGAACACAGTTGAACTTTTCTCTTTCTTGTCAAGCCATTGCGCGATTTCCTTATAATCATCTTGATCCATGGTTTCTTGAACTAGCGAACCAACGGGGACAATTTTCTTGGAAGTCAAAGTTGAGAGATAATCTATATATTTCCCTTCAAAATCTCTGCAAGTTTTCACCAGAATAATGTCATGTGATCGCCTAATAGCCTCGTCGGATTGGGAAAATTTTTACTGTACTTCATTAATATCTTCTTCAAGTGAAATCATTTAGTGTTCCCGCAGAAATTTCAGGAACGGGAAACTTCTCCATTGTGTTTTCAGACATGTGGATGGACAAAGCAACAACTGTTGCACTAAAAGTAGGGAACTGCACAGCAGGAATGTTCATAGAGGAAGCCGAATCAGTAACCCATGGCTGATTGTAGTCATGAATGACCAAATCCGGACGCAGAGTTTGTAATATTTTGGAAAAAATTGGAGAGGCGAGTTCAAAAGCTGTTTTGAGGGTGTTCATAAGATGAGGTGGGAGGCCATTGTGGTGTGTGTAAGAGGGGAGATCTGGTACAAAAGAGGAAGATGAAGCTCGATTAATTCTATCGACTCAGAGTACTTCTCACCGACTCTTTTCTTGATGGAGTTCAGGTTTACCAGAGTAGAACACAGGTAAATGTGGAAGTTCTTACTCGCAAGCTTCTTCGCTAACTCTAGAAATGGATTTATGTGACCATGAGCTAGCCAAGGTAACATAAGTACACTCATCGTGTGCTTCTTTGCCTCCATAGGGATAAATCTAGAATAGAAAATACAAATTCGACAGAATTCAGTATAACTTTGGTTCAAACTTTGTATATTGAGAAATCTACTGAATTTGTACCTTATATTGTTGTGTTGAGGTTACTGCCCTATCTTATATAGAAGTTTTCTAGTGATTTGATAATAAAGAAAAAAGGTGTTTTAATTTGTATCAGCAGCCTTACATTGACTGTTGAATATTGTTTTGGACTGATTGATACTGACAGTCTCTTCAACTCGAGAGTTTAAGTTATATGCACTGTCACGGTAAATAATCTTTATGCCATTAGATTGTATTTATATGTTGTAGTAGATAATTTGTCTTATTTTCGATGTTACATAAGCCTATTTTGTTTTGTTCCACTCAAAATATTGTATACTTTTTTTGTTGCTGCAAAGAGCCATCAACTCTTCCACCACACCATCGATCTCTTCATCCCCTTTCGCGTTCATCTTCTCACTTAGTTCCTTAGCTTTGTTCCTCACATCCTCCCCACTTTCCTCACCTAACACCTTCCTTATCGTTGTTTGCAAATCTCTTCAATCTGTAGTTTGCCATTTCGTCCCTACGCGCTTCCACTCCATCCTAAGTTACTATACTAGCCTAGCATTCATTGGTGCATCAATATGGCATGGCCTGGCAAATAGGCACACCAAACTTCATACTTTCCATGAATGAACTCCATCCACAGTGACTAACGAATCCACCTATAGATGGATGTTGAAGAATCGTTGCTTGAGGAGCCCATCCTTCGATAACCATTCCTCTTTCTCCTACCCTTTCAAGATACCCTTCTGGCAATGCATCTCGAATGCTTATTCTTTCATCTTGTGAAAACCTGATAACCCAAATAAAGTTCACTTTGCTACGTTCTAGCCCTCGAGCTACTACAAATATGTCTTCCTTGGATAGAAAATACTCGCTCCCAAATGAAACAAACACAGTTGAACCTTTCTCTTTCTTATCAAGCCATTGCATGATCTCCTCATCATTGTCATCTCGCGCAATGGATTCTTGAACTAGTGAACCAACGAGGGACTATTTTCTTGGAAACCAAATTCGAAAGATAATCTACATATTTCCCTTCAAAATCTCTACAAGTTTTCACCAGAACAAGGTCACGCGATAGCCTAATTGTCTCATCAAATGAGTACTTATTCCCCGGTGCTTCTTTAACAGCTTCTTTCAATGAAAGCATTTCGTACTCATGCAGGTAAATTTCAGGAAACGGAAACTTATCCTCCGTATCTTCAAACATATGGATGGCTAAAGAAACAACAGCCGCGCCAAAAGTGAGGAATTGCACAGCAGGAATGTTAACAGAAGAGGCAGACTCAGCAGCCCATGGTTGATTAAAGTCATATATGACTAAGTCTGGATTAAGAGTTTGTAATATTTTCGAAAAATTTGGAGATGGCGTTTTCGAAGGCTGTTTTGAGTGTGTTCATGAGATGAGGTGGGAGACCATTGGTGGTGTGGTAATGAGGAGGAAGATTTGGTAAAGATGGAAGATGAAACTCAACTAATTCTATTGATTCAAAGTATTTTTTTGTGATATTTTTCTTAATGGAACTTAGGTTTATTGGTGTGGAACACATGTAAATGTGAAAATTTCTATTTGTGAGTTTTTTGGCTAGTTCTAAAAATGGACTTATGTGACCATGAGCTAGCCATGGTAACATAAGTATACTCATTTTATTTTTCTTGGCTTCCATTTATGACTTTTTTTTCTCTCTTTGATGGTTATAGTAATTATGATGAAAGTCTATTTATAGTTAGTATTTGGTGATATTTAATAATGAATTTCATGTACGTAATTGATTACGCAGGGCAAATAGAATTTGCATAGTAAAATAACAGAAAAGAGAAAAAAAAAAGAAAGTATTTTAGATTTGTTGGACTATTTCTGGAGTCTTTATTAAAGGTCAATAGACAGTACTTTTCTTGATATCAATTGAAATTATAGTCTGTTTCGTCAAATTTTTGAAAAGTCATGGGCAAATGGTAATAAAAGTATATTAATAATAATAAAGTTTCATATTTCGTATATGAGTTCTTCCAAATTTTTTATATTTTTTTTCGTGGATTAGCATCTCGAGGTTTTTTGATGGGCATAAAAAAATTGTCTTGGTAGCAACGAGTTTCAAACTTGTCTTCAACGGATCTGTTTTTCTTCTATTGTGCTTGATTTTTAGCTAAGTCTGTTTTGATATCAAGAATTTAGAAGTCTTTCGAGATCACTTTTTTTTATAAAATTTCAGGTGTGTTTCATTCCCTTTTTAATATTTTCACTTATCATAGTTTCACGAGTACAAACTGATGTATCTATAGATCGACACAAAAATATGTAAGTTCATCATCTCAAGCGACCACCTCGATTTTATCATCAATATATGCTACTTGCATCTTCTGATGAACATGGTCATTTCTAATCTTATCTTTTTTTGTATAATCGTAAATTCATCTTACTTTTTACTGTCTATAGTCAAAGACTTAATGAAATGATTTATGAGAACGGAGCGTGGTACTTTAATAAGAATATTCGATGAACAGTACTCCAATATACCATCTTTCTTTTCAACGAGGCAATGTAAGCAGATGAAGAAGATGTTCAAGTATCATCTCATTCTCTTCAAATAAAAAAAATAATCCTATAGTGGTGACTTTTATTTATATTTGTTTTGTGAATAGTTATATAGGGAAAAAGAAAAGTTATATGAAAGGGAAAAGAAGCCAAATTTGACTAAGTTAACTAGCCAAACATGATGGTTCCTTTTATAGGAGAACAAATTTTCTTTTATTTATGTTTTAAAAATTTGCCTTTTTGTAATATTGAGACACAACAAAAGTGACAGCCAAGCAGATGCAAACGTTAATTTAGATGGAATCAATATAAGAATATTCATGAATTTTCACTGTTGCCTAAAGGAATTTGTATCTTTTTATAAAAAAAAATGGATAGACAATTGAAACAAAAGGAGGGAGAAAAAGAAAGAAAGAGGAAGAGGGAAAAAGAAAAAATAAGGAAAATAGGACGGGGTGAGAGAAGGAAAAAAGGGGAGCTATTAGATAAAATTGGTGCTTCTCCTTGTTGTTATATATGTATTTTATATATATATATATATATATCTAAAAAGAATTATTATAATGATTAAGTTTTTAAACCTATTTTTCCATATTATATATATGACCTTTATAAAAAAATCTTGCTATAATAATAATAAAAAAAAAAAAAAAAGGAAAAGTCTACTGGTGATTAGACAGTTTTCTTTGTTTTAATTTGATGAATTAGGGGTTAAAAACAAGAATAACATTTTTGTAAATTTATGTCTAAACTATTATTTTTTTTATGTTTTCTACTTGAATTACACATACAATATATAGATACATAAAATATTTTGCTAGATTACTCAAAAAAGCCTTAAATTAGTGTTTGTCCTTTTGTTTTTTAAAACATTATGTTGGTAATGAAAGAGATGTACTAAGAATATACAAATTTATTAGACTTTTTATTTGGAAAAAAAGGTCAAAGAAAGAAGAGAAGGAGAAGTTGTCTACCATGCAATAATAAAGTTGATAAAGAAAAAAGTTGATTAAATAACAACAAATTCTAACATGTTTGGATCATTATCGTTACTATACCTATAATGTTTGTTATGATTGTTACTTAAAATATATTGTATTGTATTGTTAAATTTCGTTATTACGTAACAAAAAAAACTTCTATTTTATGATACAATCGATTTGGTGTTTTACCATTGTTACTTTATTTCTTTTTCAATTATATATTTATATAATATTTCAAATTACTATTTTACACTTTACCTTAATTATTTAAATTTAGTCAAACCTCCTACCATAGAATAATTAAGGATATTTTAGTAAATTTATAAATTACAATGCAGTATAATACTTCCAAACCAAACAATTAACATGTTATTAAACAATAACAACCAATACAGTCTAGTCAAACATTATATCATCATATAATACAGTACAATACATTATAAAATAATAGGTAACATTGACCCAAAAGTGGTTTGTCCCATTATAGTATCACCATTATAATAATAATAATAATAATTTTTTATTATTATTATTATTATTATATATATTGAAAATTCAATAATATTGACATAATTTGTTAATAGAGGCATAAATGGTACTATTTAATTATGAAATTTTCCATTTTAAATTTGCATATTCTCTAAATGGTACTATTTACTTATGAAATTTTCCATTTTTGATTTGCATATTCTCTATAATTTATCACAAGGTCCAAAAGTCCATTTTTAATTTGCCTATATTCTCTAAAATTTATTCCAAATTTTACACTTATTTTGTCCTTTCAACCACTCATTATTTCCAAAAATTCTCATTCAATTCTATCCACCAACAAACTTTGAGGTTTTAATATGGTCAAGGTCAACTGACCATAAAATAAATATAGCAAATTCGTTACATACACTAGACAAAAAAAAATCGTAATATTAGATGATAGAGTGATAATTATTTTTTTTATCAGTTATCTCAATTTTTTAATTTGAATCCTACGTATAAAATGACAATCAATAAAAAAATGTTTAAAATTGCTCGATAGAAAATTATATTAATTAAGTAATAAAATATTAAATTACCGAAAAATATAATAAAAACAAAAATGTTGATTTTAACTTTTGGTCGTGACTCGTGAAACATAGGCATTTTGGTCATAAATATCATTTCATCAAATTGTCAATATTAAATTTCAAATTTATATTTTTATATAAATACTCCTAAAGCTCAATATTTTAAATTTTTTAAACGTCAAGTTTAATATAAAAATACTGATTATCACGTATTTTAATTAAATTACACGTTAAACTTACAATTTCTATATTATTTTGATGCATATTTTTAAAGTAAAGTTTATGTTCAAAAACTATTTTATTTTTTTTGGTGACATAAAAAATAACAAAATGTTCTAGGAACAAATTTAAAACTCTATTTTCTTAATTGTATATATGTATTCTCCCGTACAAGTAATTTTTTTTTGCATATATGTGACCTTCATTTATCAAAAATTCGATAGATTTATTTGACTCTGAGCAAATATATATAATAAACGCGATGTTAATTTTTAATAAATATTTATTTTTAATAATTTCCTTAACCACTTCTAATTATACATCCAATGTTCATGCATATTGTAACACTTATTTGATGCTTCATATAGTGAGATTAAAAATTGATTTTTTATTTTATTATATTAGTGTTTTGTGGAATGTATTTAAGTAGAGATTCTTTATTTTAATTTTTCTCACGAAATAAAATATATTTTATTACAAACAACTCTTTCAGAATTATAATTTATAGTACTTTCGTATAGTTTTTGAATATCTAAATTGTTTTTGTTTGAAATGTCGTATTAATGTAATTTAATTTAACTTTAAAAATCAGTCAAATTGATTTTCGAAAAACACAACATGACAAATAAAAATTGATTTTCACACTTGAGCCATTAATCTCTACTCACATTTTATTTATTATCCTTAATATAACTTTGTACAATATTACGAAAATTTTACATATCTATCAAAAAAAATTAATCATATAATTGTACTGAAAAAATATAGCAAAAAACTTAATTATTTTTAACGAACGTAAATCTTAAATATTGCTATAACATATGCTTTACCCTTGAAATATATATACTTATCAATTTCGATAATAAAAACAATCTCTTCTTATACTTTCTTAGCTTAATTTTACTACAATTAATTTGATCATTATTATTAAGAAAATAATATTTGACATAATTATCTTTTATCATATTGTTCTTATTAATTGATGTCGAGTAATATTAAGTCCTAAAAAATAACTTAGGAAATAAACAATTAATACAAGGCTAAAATATGAAAAAGATAATTACTTTTTTGAGTTATGTTAAAAGAAAAGAAAATATTTCTAAAATAGAAAACAAGTAAAAGTGGTCAAAAGTAAAATGTCAAACTTAAATGATTTTTAAGTCAAAAAATAATAAATAGAAGGAGAATTACCTTTCGGTTTTGACTTTTTTAAAATAATTTTAAATTACTTTTTATCTTGTCAAACGATTTTAACTTATTTTCAGTTACTTTTCATATTTGTCAAACAATACAAGTCAAAAACTAATTAAAAGTTAATCAACTTTTAAGCTAAATCAAACACCATCGCAAAATGTATACAGACTTTACTATTAACTCGTGAAGATTAAATATTATTTTTAAAAAAGTAATTGAAATATTATTTTTCAATTCCCAATAAACAATTTTTTCAACAACAAAGAAAAAACAAAACATATTTTTTGTTCCAAAACTACCCCTGCACTGAAACACACACCAATAAACACTGAAAAATAAGTCCACACATAATAATTTCCCCCTTTTAGTCTTTAAAAGGCATTTTTTTTCTCCAAGTGAAGTCAGCTCAAAATTTCAAGGTCAATATTTTTGATTTTCTCTCTTTTGGGTGTTAAAGAATTAGTCAGAAAATGTTAAATTAATACCATTTTTGCTGTTTTTCAGTTCTTCTGGAGAGAATCTTGATTGGTTCTGTGACTTGGGTCTTTTTAACTATTCTTTTGACAATATCTTGAATTTTTTTTATATATATATTAAAAAAAAATTGTTCATTTGTTGCAGGAGCTGAGCTTTTGAGCTACTGTTTACAAGAATGACTAGTTTTGGGAAAGAAGATCAAGATCAGAGGTAGTCATTTTTTTTTTTGTATGTATATATATATATGTGTGTGTGTGGATTTCTTATCTGGGATTTAGCTTTTAATTGGTTATTAGTATAATTGTTTTTCTATAATACAGAAAAAATCCATTATTAGTTCGTGTTTGGTCATAGATTTTGAAGTAAATCGGGAAACTTAAAATTTGAGTGAAAGTTGTGTTGTGATTTTGGAATTTGAGGCTTTGGTTGTGAAATGCTTTATATGGAAGGAAAACACGAAAAAAAAAAAGTTGAAATTTTGTGAATGGGAAGCCTAAAAATCTAGACCTGGGAAATAATTTGAAGGAAATCTCAAATTTATGGGTAGGCGATAAAACTATGGCAATGCTAGTAGTGTGTGCTGTACTTGATGAGAGAAAATAGAAATGAGTAGAATGGGAATGGGAATGGGAATTGATGTTGTATATATAATGTGATTTGCTGGTGTTGAGGAGGTTTTGAGGTGATGAACTCCCTTACTTCCTCCCCTCTAGCTCCGCCCTTGGATATTGGATTTTGGTGACTGTTAATTTTGCTTTTGTGTTTCTTTTGTAACTTTTTTGGGTCAGTGCAAAGAAAACAGTGAATTTGGAGTCCGTTGCGTTTGATGGTGGAGTGTTCATCATAAGGAGGAAGAAAGAATTAGCTATAGGAAGATTGTCAATCAACTATAAGAAGATTTGTTACTCTAGTACTACAAGGGGATCTTTTTTTGTATCGAATAGTTTTGTTGGTCGGTTAGCTGATTGTAATAAACTAAATAACCTCTTTGAATTTACTAATCGAAGCTTAATAGAGAAAAAACTGTATATTAGTTATGAGATATGTCTTGAATGTTTGTGAATGATTGAAGTGTGATACCAGTTTACAGTCTGTTCCTTCAGTGTCCATAATGAATGATTAGCTTTAAATGCACAGTTGGGCGGCTGGGGTCGGGCACGGGTAATGGTTTTATGAAGTATCTCTGCATTTGTCATGCATAGTAGTAAGTAGAAAATTTGGCAGCTAAAACGATCTTTCAGAGTAAGTTGTGGGTCCATTTCAGGGCGTTAAAAGAGCTTTAGAAGTTCTGTTGTGGGAAAGGAAGAAGATTACGGGACGGAAGAGATAAGAGACTTGAAGAGTATCTGCATACTTAAAATAACTGCATATTCTTAACTCTATTAATTAATGACTAAAGGGGCTTCCTTTGAAAATCATTGATCATTAAGTTGTCGAAATCTATGAGTTTTTCTTCATTATATGGTAGGATGGTATTGTGTCCTTTTAACCTCCGCGGAGTCAGATGTTACTTTCATTTATCTTTTAACAAACCTTCATCTTTGACCAGCAAAATCGATGGCGTCGAAGATTCTAAAACTACAATTGAATTTCTCCGGGGGAGATTATTGGCTGAAAGATCTGCATCAAGAACAGCAAAGCAGAGAGCTGATGAACTGGCACAAAGGGTTAGTCCTATTGTTTAATTCTCTATAAGTAGACATGCATATAACACAACAAATTGAGTCATCGTTCCCAACTCAATCCGCTCCTAGCTTAGTCTTCTTTCCATTTTTAATTGTTTCCATTCCAATTCTGAAATTGCCTGCCCTTCGATAAGGAAAAACACTTTCAACAAACTGCATCCATCTGTTACAGGTCTCGGAGCTCGAAGAGCAGTTAAAGGTTGTATCTCTACAAAGAAAAAGAGCTGAGAAGGCCACTGCAGCTGTTCTGTCTATATTAGAGGACCATTCAATAGATGATGTTTTGGAGGAATTCAGCTCAGGCTCTGATAAGGAAACAATCTTATCTGATCAAAAAGATGCTGGAAATAAAACAGGAGGGGACATTTCGTCAAGTGCGAAAGAGAAAGAAGATGACGTGGACACATTGTCAAGTTCGGGGACTGTATCTTCTTCATCAACTGCCAGAAGTTTGTCATGGAAAAGTGGCAAATCTTCTCATTCTTTGGACAGGAGGAAATACACTGATTCTAATCGGAGGAGATATAGTAACTTTTCATACACTGACATTTCTTCTCCAAAACGGGTTGGTAATTCATGCCGACGGATAAGGCGCAGGGATACCAGGTTGCTTCATTTAGAACTACACTTCATTTGATCTTAAACAGTTCGGTTGATACTTCCATAGATTCTTTGCTACAACATCCTTAACATGACACATTCATCATTTACTTTTACTTTAATTGATGTAAATGCATATAAATATGCCTACATATGACCAACACACATACAACATTTACTTAACCATTTCTCATTTTGGACATTATTCCTTTTGTGTGACCAGATCAGCTAGTGATAAGTTACGAAATAGTTCTGCTGAATGTGCCTCTGAGCCTCTTTCAAGTTCTGCTAACAATGAGCCTCATTCTTTGACGGCTGGAGCTGGCATTAGTGATGTGAATGATCAAGTGCACGTTCCTGCACTAGATGTGCCAGGAAATGGAAGGGAAGCAGATAAGAGTGATGAAGACAGCCAAAGAGCTTTACATCAGCAAGTGCAACCGATAGGACAATATGAAGCTGAGGAAAAAGCCCAGAGAGAATGGGAAGAGAAGTACAGAGAGAGTAATAGGTGTACACCGGTATATTTATTGATTCATCTCTTACTCATTTTACATAATTCGTGTATTGATTGTTCCAAGTAACTAGGTGAGTTATTTCTCCTTTTGCTGTTAAGAATGTTGGTATATTACTATATACACACGCACTCACATAACGGTGCACACACGCGCACACGGTCACAGAGATATATGATGGAGCTCTTCCTTTTCTGAATATTTCTGTCTGATATACTCCGTAATCCGTTCTGCTAGTGTATGTCAGCTAGAACGATAAACAATCTGGATTAGTTGTTCTACGTTATGGCTAGTATTAAATGTGATTATATTTTATCTCCAATTGGATCTTAGTTTAATGTGATATCTAAATGTACTCACCCAAGTTTTTCGTACTTTATATTACTAATTTTAGCAATTTCTAGGATTATAATTTGCATTGGGCTAGTGATATATTTGTTGTTGTCATTTATCCATGTTGAATGTAGTAATGGACAAACAGAGACATGATGGTGTGGTTCACTTGATTCCATCTACGTGGCTTAAATTCTCATATGTGGATGCTGCTTAAAACAAATGAGCAAGCAGCATTTAATAGAAGCAGTAATGCGAACGGTGGTATTGGTTTTTCATGACTTTTAGAGGCCAGCAGTTGTAGTAATAATTTCAAAACCTTTATAGGTCTTATTAGACATGGGCATCTAAGGGACATTTTTTATACAAACAGTGTTAAAGGTAATTTTGATTCTAAGCAAACACTAAGTCCTGAATTTGATGAATATTGACCATTCTATGGGAGAAACTAAAGTTCGTTATGGTCTCGATACAGTGATGCTGGTTATTCTTTTCAGTTTATATATATTGACTTTTGATGTCTTCTTTAACTCTTTATGCCTAGTGAGTTTCTTGATTTGTTAGTTTTTGCTTTATACTGGTGTTGACCTTCTGTAGATCATTTTCTGGTGAAAATAATGCATATGTATGTTCGGTGTATCACAACTAGTCTCATCTCATTCGTTTTTTGTGAACTACTCAGGATTCGTGTGACCGTGAAAATTACTCGGACGTGACTGAAGAAAGAGATGACTTGAAGGCATCTCAGGAACCATGCTTAGCTGGAAGAACAAGTATGCAGAATCATGCAAACCAGTGTGGAGCAGCAGATGTTTCCCGTACCGAGCAGAATGGAAATATAGACAACTCTCCGTCTACCCCAAATGTCGATATGAGCTGCTTGGAAGATAAAAAAGGCAGCAGAACTGTTGGATCAGATTCCTCAGCATCAGAGCTTGCACATCCAATGTCTACTGGGAATTATTTAGAAAATGATGGTCAGACATCTGCTTTTAGCCACCAGCAGTCTTTTCCTGTGACTCGTTCCTCCATGCACCCCCGCAGTAGCAGTTTGCAAGCAGGACAAGCTCTTCAAACAGGTTATGAACTTGCCTTGGTGTCTCATAACACTTCGAATGGTGTAGATTCTGTCCTCGGGAAACTTGAACAAGCCAAACTTTCACTGACTAAACAGATCAACAGCTCACTACCAACCGCCAGTTACCCAGGAATGCCCTCGCGATTCAGTTCACTAAACCATTCTCCTGAAACTTCCACCTATGAAATCTCTTTAACCCCTTACGTGGAATCTCGATCGAAATATGTTACACAAAGTAATAGGGTCACTTATCCTTTCCAACGAGCTTTCCCAGAGGTCTCTTCTTTAGCTCCTTCATACAGGCCTATATCTGAAACTAACTTTGAGGCAGGCCAACCATCTTCAACCCCTTACGTGGAGTCTCGAGCAAAATATGTTACACAAAGTAATAGGGTTACTTATCCTTTCCAAAGAGCTTTCCCAGAGGTCTCTTCTTCAGCTCCTTCATACAGGCCCATATCTGAAACTAACTTTGATGCAGGTCAACCATCTTCAGTGAGGTTTAATCCTAACTCGAGTTCACGTCTTCCCTTCTCTAGTAAATTTACATACCCTTCCTATCCCAAGTTCCCAGACATGGTGCCAAAACTACCCCCAAATGAAGTGTTCTCGAGAAATTTTCCTACGAATGAGACAGATCTACCTCCCTCATTTTCCTTCTCAACCTTGAGCCAAGAGGTGGTGCCAAGACTACCCTCAAACGAAAAAGTTTCAAGAAATTTTCCTACAAATGAGACAGATCCACCTCCCTCATTTTCCTTCTCAACCTTGAGCCCCGAGGTGGTGCCAAGACTACCCTCAGCTGAAGTATTCCCGAGAAACATTCCTACGAATGAGGCAGGTATACCTCCTTCATTCGCCTTACGTAATGATCCTCATATCAGACCAAATATGTATAGAGGTTGATATTGTTCACAGTACAGTTCTTGGTAAAGAAAATCTTCATATAGCTCACATGTTTTGAGAAGTGCTTACATAGGTTATATTAATCTCTAGTTTGAGTATCATTTACTTCTTTAATTATCTTAAGAACTTATATCCCCAGTCCTAGTTAGGTTTTCAGGAACTCAGTCAATATACCTGTTGGTTTTTTGAAGTTTTGTAGAAGCTTTAGTTGTATACTAGGTGATGTGTGTAAAGGCGAAAACAATATAATTTATTGCAGTGCTCTAGACATATAGTTTTCATTCTTTTTTTTTTTGGTTTCCCACCCGGATGGTATCCGTATTGGAGTCCGACTAGTCCAGATTTGTGCAGGGTGGGGCCTCTATTCGGGGTAGCACTCCCTGCCAAGGATTTCTTAATACCCAATGCTCAAATTTGAGAATTCTGATTAAGAGAGGAGCAACCTCATCACTTGCGCCACATTTTATTCTTTTGTTTTCCAATGACATTTGCTAAGAGTTTTGACTTCTTAATTACTACAACAAAAAAAGAATTTGGTGGCGATAATAAATATGATATTTATGATCAACACTTTATATATACCATTAAAGGTTTTAGTGAATTTGGATGTAATTATATTCACTCAATTGCGGCTAAATGAAAATTTTTTGTTACTAAATATCTCTTTTATCATAAGGAATGCAAGGCGAATTATAGTATCTAAAATTTCCTCTAAAGGACAGTTAGCTTTATTGAAAACAAAGAACTCCCGACTAATCTGAATTCATAACGTGTAAGACTATTATCATTTATTTAAAAACCTCTTATTAACGATTGAGGGATAGCTAATCTAGGCTATCGGAATCATACGTGTAACTATCATCATTTATTTAAAAACCTCTATACCACGGGGATCCTACCATACTTGCCCACGAAAAACCTTGGGTTAATAGAAGTGATTGGACAAGTCCGTTTGGAACATATCAAACAATTATCTTCAATATGCCCTAGGTCAAATTTGAGACTATCATTTTAATTTTGTCATTTTAAACTACACTTTACGAAAAAATCTTTATTTAAGTTTCACCCCCCCCCCTCTCTCTCTATCTTGATATATATGTAGAGCACAACCACAAATAATAATCAAACACAGCATAAACCTCCCTATTTTTTTACACAATGTCCACTCATGCTTGTATATCCATAGAAACAAGACAGATGTTTCTCTAAGACAAGTCCTAGTAGTATATTGCTCGGTAAATGACTTTTGATCAGGCCTATAAGAAACGAAGATCGAGGACAGCTTGATCCCATGCTAATGGAACTCTTGGAATCATTAAGGGAAGTGTATATGAAAAGAAGAGATCATTTATTGAAGAAAATTGATTATGAAGAATCAATAGAGGTGTTGAAGAAATTGAAGGTTGGTATAATAAGAAAGAATAGAAAGAAGTTGAAAACTCAAACTATTATGAAGAGAAGTTTAAGTGTTGGAGATGAAATGAGAAATGAAAAATTTAAGATCAAGACTCCTCATGTTGTTATAGTGGCTAGACCAAATGGTTCCAATAATTAATTTTGGCTAGACCCCAAAAGAGTGTTATGATAATTTAGAGCTCTAAACTATGATATCTTTTTATAATATAATGCTAAGTATAATTCACTATTCCCTTCGCTCTTATGTTTCAGTTCTCGAGAGTCAATTTAACTAATTTTGAGATTAAATTATTTAAATATTTTAAAATTAAAATTCGTATATCAAAAAATTATACGAAAAGTAAAATAAAGGTGCAATTTAGTTTCCTCGTATCATTTAAGTGAAAACATACCATTAAAATGTTTATACAAACTCCTCTCAAATATTTTATAATCGTCAATTTTTATGATTAATTTTATTCTTATTATATAGTAGTTTCCAAATAGGTAAAAAAGAACAAATAGAAATAGAATGTCATCAAAATCTAAGCATATGTTAGGTTTTCAATTTTATTTTAATTTTCTCGTTGCTCCGCTTTCTTTTTTAGACAATTTGAATAATTTTTTCTTTTCATTATAATTTTTTGATATGATGTTTAATTTTAATGTTTTTTAGTGACATAAAACGGTTGCAATCTGTTGTTATTTGCATACAATTTCCTGTTGTAGACTTGAAAAAAGAAATTCAAATTGTTACCTAGGCAGCGATTTTCTAAAAAAAATAATTGAAAATCGCTGTCTAAGTAGCAATTTGAATTTTTTTAATATTTTGCAAAATTACTGCAGTAGCAGCGCTTTTGCTTTTTCCGGTGAAGGAATCGTTATTGTTCCAGTGATTTTGCCGTTTTGGTTAATATAAAATTTTATATATCATTTTGAAATTTTTATTAATATTTTATATTCTTTAGACTTCGGACTCTTGATTAGGTAGCGCAAATCCGATCCTTTTCAAAGAACAAAAAGGAATCGTTAAAGAAATTAAATAAAGAACTAATGATCAAATAATAAAATCCTAAATTTTACAGTCATAAATAAATACGATAAACAAACATACAAATAATTACTTTGACAACCTTCTTTTTTAAAAGAAAATAATCTTAATGATTTTCATGGTCATTAATCTTAATTTTTTAAAGCTTAAATTTTGAATTAGTCCAAACTCAAGTGGAAGAAACTTATTCAGTGGCCATGACTAATCACTTTTGGTTAAAAAAATTTTGTACACGTTTTCTCGAGTGTTTATTATATATCACTTGAAACAAGTATAAAGTCTTACGACTTAGCTTATGAAGACTAATGTGTTTTTTTCAAAGGAGATATACTTTAAATAGTTAAATTATCTATATAACGAGCATGTGAAAACATATTCATAAGATTTTTCCAAAGTTCAAATCGTAAATATTGTATGTATTTACTATGAATAATTTATCATGTATTCAGATGTTCAATATAATCATAGAACTTCAATTTTTTATCATACACAAGAAAATTCAATGATGATGAGAAAGAAATCAAGAAAATTGATTATTCATGCGTTACATTTCTTGTAGAGACTTGTTCAAGAAAATTGGAGGTGTGTTTTTAAAGAAGGATCAAGAAAAGAAATCTCAAATTTGGAGAGTCATTCAAATTTTATATGATATTTCAATATTTAAAGTATTCAATCATTGTGATTCATAGTATTTTACATGATTTTTAAATAACAAAAATTATTTTTAGTCCTAATTTACATGACACATAAAAATGTTAAGAATTCGATCAATTATTTATATATATTTAAAATATTTAAAATTGTTTACTTAATACTATTTTTGTTAAATACATAATTCTAACAATGATATGTACTGTACCTACTTCTCTTCTCATTTAAATCCTTTTATAATCTTTAAAATTATTCAATTGTTATATTCGTGATTTATAATATTTCTTTTAGGATTAGTTTTTAAATAGTTTACACCACACTACAGAACATACATTATCATCACTTCAAACTAGCAAAAGTACGAAAATTACATAAATACCTCATCTAGATACATTAACGAAGAGGTGTCTGTTCTCGGAGTCCTTTATATTGTAATTTATATTTATGGACGCTATTTGTTATACTATTTTATTTGCTCTTAAAATTCGAATAAGTCAAATCAAAACATAATTGAAAAAACAACTTCGCTATATTATTTTTGAAAATGAAATGGATATAGTACATGAGTTGCATATGATTTGGAAAAAATACAAAACATCTTAGGTAAGATGACAAAATTATCCTTAAATTAAAGATTTAAATTAATCAATAAATTAACTAATATGAGCTACAACATCATATCTTACTTTTAAGCAATAACAAATCCTATTGTTTATCATAAATACAACAATAAATATTTACTGACTAACTTCTTTAAATAAAAAAAAAAAAAAGAAGATTGATCTGAAAACAGATGTCACACAACCATTGTAAGTGTTAATTAAGTCTTTATCCTTGGTAAAAATGGTCAACAATAATTTCATCGTCATTGTCTTTAATATTTTAAATCTCAAATTTTAAAAAAGTTTTTGTGTGCATTCTCTCAAACGATTTATTAAGTACTTATATATTAGTCAATCATATAAAATATTATCACCTTAATTCTTTAATTTATATATAGACATCAATTTCACTTTGAAACAAATATATAAAGTCTTACTAATATAACATCCTTATATATTTAACTAATTAAATATCTAGCGTTGTGAACCACATAATATGGAACCATACACATGAAATTTTTTTCAAATTTGAAATATTTATTATTTAGTAATTTATCATGTGTTCAGATGCTCAATTGAAAAAATCAGCAGTTCGAGTCATATCTACTATTTAAGGCGAGCAATGATGTACCTACATCTTCCACACATATAATTAATCGTGTGAAACCTTCCACATATATGATCATGGAAGATCACACTAAGAGAAATACAGAGGCTATAACCTCTTCAATTTCTGATCATACACAAGAAAGTCCAATAATGATGAGAAAAAAATCAAAAAAATTGATTATTAATGTCTTACATTTTTTGGGAAAGACTTGTTCAAGAAAATTGGAGGTGTGTTTTCAAAAAAGGATCAACAAGAGAAATCTCAAATGATTTATTCTCCAAGTGAAACATCTTTGAAGAGGAATAAAGAAATTTATGAATCTCAAATGAAAATACTACAACTTGATAAATCTCAATTGGAAGAAGAAGGAATTTTTGAATGTAGTAAAATGACACTTAAGAGAACTAGTAAGAAACGTAGGTGGAGGTTTAAGGTGAAAACCCCAGAGGTACAATCAGGTGGTGGTGGTGGTGGCGGCGGTGGCGGTGGAGGAGGGGGTGGTGGTGATCACGGTGGTGGTGGTAATGGACAAGGGCAAGGGCGAGGTAGGGCACAAAAGTATTCAGTACGAAAATAAGTTTAATTAATTAAGTAGACGAAAAGAAACAATAAAATTTATTTTTGCACGTATATATATATAAATAAGTGAAAGTAGTTATTTGAATGAAAAAAAAAAAAAAAGACGTATACGAATAGTGTAGTGTTTTTTACTAGTAACATTTATTGTTAATTATATTCTTGTTTGATACAATTTCATGTTTGTATAATTGTTTCAAAATCATGTGATTAGATGTTCGTAGTTTCAGTAATTGTGACACCATTAAGATTAATTATATTAGATCGACCATGAATGTTGTTATTATTTAATGGGACAATATAGTAGGATGATATACTGTTGTGTTAAACTTTAATTACATAGGGATATTAGATTAATCCTACCTCAAGTTTGCTGATTGTATATTTGATATAGTTATACAACTGACATGCTGGGATGCACTATGCTCCTTGTTACCCCCACAGTGTTTCTAATGTACTGGTTGTTTGTACCACCGAGTAACAGGTTTCTAACTCTGTTGTTGTGTGCTAACTGTTGATCTTGTAGCTGACTGTTATAACACAAGTCATCGTTTCTTAATGCACTCCGGGACGGTTGCGCATCAATTTTGCATTATATATTTTTAATTCGTGCTGTCGAGAACTCTCGTGGTTCACAAATCGCCGTACACCCTCTAAGCCCAAGCCCATGCTTGACCCATGAGACAGGTCCTATAACTCGTTGTCGCCCAACTCGGCCAAAGGTGCATTGCTATCATAGCAAACATGCCCCTGCACACTTCTTTCTAACATGACATCTGATCTCTCCCATAAATTAATACAAGCATCAACGATCTTGATCCATTAGTCTACGATCCAAATCAGACATAGGTGTAAATGAATGTAACGTAACGTTCATTGGATATATAGTAACATAAACAAAAATTATTAATCAACTCAAAGAGGCGTCACACAACTATTAAAAGAATTATTGATCTAATTAACCGTGCCAAGCACGTTTCAAATATCCCACTTGTTCAAAATTAAATATATTCTTAATAATTTCAATAATTTCGTGATAATTACATGAGATGTTTAGAAGAAAGATAAAAGTAATTTAGATGGATATATTTTATATTAAGGTCATAAAATATTCAAAAAGTAATATGTGTGAAATTATTAGAAAACTAATAATATGAACTAATTTTGTTTTTACATTTTTTTGATAAATCGTGTAGATAAATAGAAAAATTATTTTCGAAATATCATTTTTTTTTAAAAACAACTGAAAACTAACAAGGGGACAATGCAAATTCTACGAGAATATAACAAAAGTAGATTACTGGTGATTAGAACACAATAAACAGCTGAACGTAATAGATATCACAATAAAAGAAATTACAATAACACAGCTAGTACAATAACAAAATACCAATAAGATTTAAACTCTATGATAGCAAGATCATAACACACTTCATAATCTATTAACATTCAATCATGCGCGTCCTTCACAACTTTCTATCTAAGGTCATGTTCTCGGTAATATAAAGTTGAGTCATATCATGTTAAATTACCTCTCCTCAATACTTTTCGGTCTACTTCTATCTCCTGCATCTCCAAAGTTCATCTCCTTTTCACATGTTCGAACAATCTCAATTCTATTTCCTATATCTTGTCCATCACAAACGTCACTTTAATTTTATCCCAAATATCCTTATTTTTAATCGTATTAACCTTTATATACCGTACATCCACCTCAACAATCTTATCAAAATGACCATGTATTGACCAATTTTGTTTTTACCAGTCCAAAAATCAATATTCCATTTCCTCATCATAGGATATCATGATTGTGACACGTCTAACTTTGTATAATATATATAGTTGACCTTGAGGGAAATTTACAACACACAAAAATTAAAATAATTTGATCAAAGTAATTATAAATGCCAGCTATATATGAGTCATGAATCGTTATTCGATTCATTTTGTATAATACAATCTATTTTTATCCAAACAAATTTAAAGTGTGTTAAAATATACTACATTAATAAATTAACCTGTTCAAATTTAATTCAAACCGCCTATTACGAACTTTATATATATGAAACATTCCAAACAAACAATACCATGAAACATTCCAAACATAATCCTAAGCCTCAACTACCATATTTTATTAATTCCTAAGTTTCCAATCATAGAGTCCTCTCATACATTTATATTTATTTCTAACATTCTTTATTTTATCATTTTTATTTAATTAATTCTTCTTTCTCTAAGTTTAGCTTGTACAAACAAATTTATTAACTATATGTCAATGGAAGATCTCAAGGAAAAATCAATTCTTGATGTTGTTGAAAATGTTGAAAATATTCAAGAAAATCCAATGATGATAAGATGGAAATCAGGAAAAAAAGTTGATCCAAGATTGATTATACTTCTAGATTTCTTTAGAGATGTCTACATGAAAAGAGGAGAATTCTTCAAGAAAATATTTCCATTTCATCATGAGGATTTTATTCCTATTTTGAGAAAATTGGAGTAGTGTTTTCAAATCATAAGGATCAAGAAAAGAAATTCAAGAATAATTCATTCAAAAGGAGCCCAAGTGATAACTCTTTAAACAAGAGTAGAGGAATTGATATTGATCCATCTCGATTGAAACTTGAAAAATTTAAAGTCAAAACCCCAGAGGTTATATCTGGTGGCGGTGGTGGTGGGGTAGTGATGGCCAAGGGCAAGGCAGCACAAAGGCATCTGGTTCTAAATAAGTAAAATTAATTACGTGAAAATAAAGTAGACAGACCGTTATCAAGTGTTAATGAATTATACTGACGATATAGAGATTCTTTTAAGTTGTTGATGGTGTGTATATGTTATAACTTTTAACTTTTTATATTTGAAAGAACTCTCTTTTTTTTGACTTGTGTTATGTTTAATACATACAAAGGTAATGATTTAGTTTATTGGCATTTTTTTTAGTTTTCCCTATTTGCATTTGTTTCTATAATTTTTGTTTGACATGAAAAAATTAATAATTGCATCCTCAAAATCATGTAATTAGATTTTTGTATTTATGCTTACAATTATGTAATTGTACTTAAAATATGTATATAAGCTCGAGATTAAGTTTTGTTAAATTGCATTAAGTCTAATTGGAGTTCTTTTGCCTCATATAACTAATACATGTTGTATGCAATTAATAACAAAAAGATCAAGCTAATTAATATCTCTTCATAATTGTGTTGGGATTTTAGAGAGACATATTTTACTTTTAATTTTTTTTTCCATTTTTGCACTATGTTCTATGACATTTTTAAAAAAAAACTAGGCTCATCAATAATTATTGACACTTTTATTAGTTCAAGTGTATTGTTGAGGTACACAAGAATTTGTTGACTTGTTTGCTCTTGAAAAACTCAAGAATTGTGTTTTTTTCAAAATAAAAAGAAGAAAAATCCTAGATATGTGTCAGAAACGTCTTAATAAAATTAGTAGTCTCATATCAAATTATAATAAGAGGCCTTAAATATTTATATACGTGCACAAAAATATTATTAATTTAGGGTTACCTTTTTTTTATTCTTAGCGTATTGTTTATACAGCGTTTAACTTCACATAGTAATATTATTACCAAAATAAGGATGATCAAGATATATAATAAAAGAAGTAATTGTATTAATATTTAAAGAAAACTACTCATGCAACAATTTTTCCTCAACCCCAAATTCATATTTTTCTAAAAGAAAATTATTCATATTCAAGCTATATATAAGCTTATAACCTAATGTAACAAAAAAAAAAAAAAAAAAACTTTTTGCATGCTAATAAACATTAAAATTCAATCATATCCAATGCAGCCTCAATACTTGAATTCTCATATGGATTATTTCCATTAAATACCTAATTCTCCATTATTATTCAATGTACTTGTACTTGCTTCATAATTACCCTCTAATTGATTGTCATTATCATTGCTAATTACTTGATCATAATTACCTTCAAATAGATAATCCATTAATCCATCAACATCTTTATCCTTAACATCATTATCATCATTGTCATCGTCATCATTATTATTTCCGTCTTCTCCTTTTTTCTTCTCTTTAATTTTACAAATGACGAAAATATCCTTGTTGCTACTTTTCTTAATATACTCATGTGGCAAAATATATTCCTTCAAAAGCCATTTTTTACTTTGATCTTTTTCAATATCACTTTTATACCTCAAACTTCTCTTATATCCAATTATAATATTTCTATTTGATTTATCTCTAATTGGAACAGTAGGGGCTTTGCCACTCCAAGTCCCACTCCCAACTGTCCTTGAGAATTTCTTGTTCGAATTCTTGAATTTCTTTAATCGCGTAATAAAATAACATGTTTTTTCTTCATCGATAATTTGCCATGGTTCTAAGTCTCCAAATACGTCCTTTTGTTTGATAATATTGGGACGTGGAAGAATTCCATCGAACATGTATCTTTTTAGATGGTTAATCAACTCTTTATCGTTAGGATGAAATCGAAAACCTAAACTATGCTTAGATTTTGATAATGCCATTTGATTTGTGCTTAGGGTTTTTTTGTTGTTTTTTTGGTATGTGTAATAGAATTTGATTGAATATTGTGGAGTTTATATAGCATGTTGATTAAGCCTAATCTATCTAATATTATGTTAATTAAGCCTAATCCATCTAGTATTCGGATAGTTGGAGGTATTATACAAGTGTTAATTAAGTCTAATCCTCTAACTTTTTGTTAATTACCAAATTTGACTACTAATCTTCTTGTTAATTACCAAATTTGAATTTTTTTGATAAACAATTATATTTGTTTCAATACTGGAAAGGGGGTATTATTTTGAGTACCCAAATTTAAATTTTGGATGAAAAATTATCATTTGATAAATACAATTCGAAAGTATTTGAAAGACATGATAGAATTTTTTCACTAAAGTGATATGAGAATAAGTGCAACTTCTAGTTGTATTTTTTGAAATTTTGAAATGATCTAATATGATTTAATTTTAAATATTACTCAAGAATTTAAACATGACAATATATATTTGGAAGGAAAGTAGCAATGAATTACCACGTGTTTATATTACATGACTATCTTTCTTTGGAAATCATGCAAATTAATTTTAAAAATTACGTTTTGGACTTAATCATATATTTAATAATTAAGGTCAACTTTCACATGTAGCAACAAAAATTCCTATTTTGTATGTATAGCAAACTTTGCATATTGCTCATCCATATCAAAACATAAAACAAGTATATTTTGCTATATATATATTACAAGGTTGTATATTCGCTGGCCTAATGTATAATTCGCTGGCCTAAATTTGTATAATTCGCCTGCACTATTTCGTCGTGTCTAATTGTATAATGGTTTTGCATACAGTTGAACTAATTTTTTTTTTAAAATTATGTAAGTTGCATTAATTTATAAGTGTATAATCAAGAAAAACGTATTGTTTTCCTTTCCCTCTTTCGCCCTTTCTTCTTTTCTCGCTTGATATTACAAAACCAGAAAACAGATATATATATCCCTTTTGACAGTGTATAAAGGGCTAGAGTAAATTATATTTCAGCCATACGTCTCCATTCATCGCTCCCATCTTTCTCTTCACCTTTTCCTTTGCTAATTGTATAATTCGTTGGCTCCCTTTTTTCTCTTCTCTTTTCCTCTGTCCCAGTAATTTTATATGTTTAAAATGTTTGTTAAATCACGATGATAACTATTTCTTTGCGCTGATGTGTATTATTACGTGCTTTCTTCTGTCGCTTGATTACAATAAACAAGAAACAGAATTTACCACTTCCCCGCGTGTATAAAGCGAGAGAGACGAGTGCGAGAATGGCAGAGTGTGCGAGCGAGTATTTTTTTGGATGATGAGACGCTTGTCTAAACTTTTAGCCTAGTTCTTTACACACAGTGTCTATGCTTGTGAGCATAAGTAAATCACAAACTCTACTATTTTCCCATTTTACATTTAGAGGTTTTTACAGTTTCTGTCCTACTTTATATATATACCATTTTCCCTCTTCTCTGTCCCCCCGCATTAATTAACGTAGTTTTTTTAAACTTTGTGGTATACGAATTTCCTTACAACATACACAAGACGAAAAAAACTACTCTTATTATAGTTTTTCCTATCATATTAATTCTAGAAGATACTGTACTTTTGCAGTCAAATATACTAAATTAAAAAAAATTGTTTCTCCCAAATATACCTAAGATAAGGCGTACTAGAGCGATGATGAGGAAGTATAACCAATGAATATTGGTGGGAGCTAGCCATGTCTATCCCCCGATACATACAATCAATGCCCAGATATATTATAATCTGTTATGATTCCCATGTATCTGTGATACCAAATACATGAGAGAGTCGTGAGCAAGATGTGAAGAGATACAATATATCTAGAACAAATTATACACATTTTGCAATAAAATCTGATAAGATTCATAATATTATAAATTAGAGCGTATCTAAGTAATTAAACTCTTAAACTAGTGGGATTTTCGTAAATTTTCCTAAAAGATTACATATTCACAGAGGAATTTGGAGACTATATTTCAGGCCCAAAACAAATGAATATAAAGATGGACTATATAACACAATTATGGGCCTAAAGAAAAGAGAATAATGAGCCTATATACAAACCATCTTTAACTATATATATATATATAAAAATTATACACTAACTATATATATTAATAGGCACTTTTTAATCTAAAAATGATATGGGAGGTTATTTAAATTAATAATCATGGTGATTATCTCTTCACCAAAGAATTAAAATATTAAGCAATATGATTAGTGGGAGGGTCCATTACCCAATTAGAGTGTCAACTAAAATTATCTACACCTTTTGCATTAACTAGAAGAAGAAAAAAAGTATATCTTGCAATTTGCTTAAAGTTAAAACTATTTTAATAATTCAATGGTGCAATCATAAGTGTCCCAAAGTTAGTGGTACTCACTAAAATCATTTAAAAGTTAGATTTTTGTCATTTTTTCTTATACATGGGATGGGACCAAATATATAAGAGTCCATAGGCCCATTGATTTTAAAAAACAAAAAAAAAACTAAATAAAAATGGAGACCCCATTATTTCCATTTTCTTTCCTCTCTTCATTAAAAAAATTGCATTATCACAGTAAATAAATTAATATTATTAGAGAAGTTTAATTTGCTATAGCATGTATCCTCAAATTAATATTATTTTTATACCGAAATTTTGACATTAACTGTCCACTTTTGAATTTACACACATATTAAAAAAAATATTATTGACATAATGAATTTATTATTTTACTTTTATTAATCATGAAGTCGATGAATAAAAAATTTAAAAAATTCTATCTTTCTCAAAATAATTAATTAGGAATATAATAAGTAAAAAAAGAGCTAGTATATAACATCAATATAATGATACTAATAAAGAAAATTAAAGCAAAATATTAAATTATACCAAATTTAGCTAGACAAGATATTTAGGGGACTAAGAAAAAAGTAACAAATGTAAATCATTACTTACTTTAATTAGGTAATTTATTTAAATTGACAATTATTTGTACTTTATGTCACTCTCTCTTTTTCTTTTTTTTTATAGATATTTTCCCCTTTGAGACATTATCATTACAATTATAAAAGAATAATCAATTTGATTCATTCTCTTTCTTTTATCTTGGTAAATTCTTAAGGTTGAGAATACGAAGGTTAGCCAGTCGATAATATTCGGTGAAGGAGTCAGAATTATTATTATATATTAAAAATATATAAAAACAAAATTATAAACCTATAAAAAAGTCCTTCCCTCTTTCCTCTCTCCCGTCCCTTTTTGCTCTCCCCCTACCTCCCCTTTCGTTATATACTTTCACAGCTGAACAATAATCCCTTGAGCCTCTTTTTTCATCAATATCTCTTTTCAAATAATAATACAATAGCTCACCCTTATATATGAAGTCGATAATAATTGACCAATTAAAGAAATTTATTAAATGCATATGAAAATTAAATTCAACCATTCAAGCACCTACATCTAATATTACTATTATAAAATTTAAAATTCTTAAAATTTAAATTACACGTACATATTTTGATTTGGTCATAGTGGATATATATAGTGTCACTTTTTTCAAACATATACTTTACCTTTTTTAGCATAGAAAAAGATACAATTTTCTCCATCATCAATTATGTCCCCCCAATTTAATTACACACTGTAACTACTTTTACAACAAAAGAAAAAAAGGAATTTTTTTAATTTACAAATTGTTCCATTTTCTGCATTTTAATTATGATGTTTTTCTCCACAACAACCCCATTTGATTTAGACACTGATATTTCACATACTTTATAGATTTTTAAAAAGAAAATATAAATGTTTACAAATACTTATAATTTAATTCTTACATTTTGAACCGTTCAAGCAAGTTCTTGTCTCAACTAATTAGTCATTTTTATTACTAGTGATCGAATGAATAAAATCCTTTCATTTTTATATTTGAATTTCAAAAATAAAATAACTCTTGATAATAGTATTTTCTTATTTATATATCTATGTTATACGATATTAAATTTAATCGAACAACAGAATTTCGAATAAAGTAAGTCATATCCTTTCTTTCCCCCCCCCCTATCATAAATTATCAACACTTCAATTGACTCACCCATCTCACAATTATATCTATCTAGACAAATATATATATATATATATATAGGTATATTAGTATAGTATATATATATATAAGATATTATTATATATATATAAATGCAATTATTTGAAATTCACCAAATTGTATATGGCAAGGAGTAACTTATTATAGTGGGAAGTCATGATGCATGTGGACAAAATGGATAAGAGATATATAAGATAACTACAACTAATAATGTCGAGGTTGATATTTTTAAGAAAAGAACTAATTATATGTGGAATTTTATTGTGTGTCTTTTTATAATTTTATTAACGATTATTATGGTGAATCGTTAAACTTTTTTTTTACAGTTTTTTTCTTCTTTTTTTTTTTTAGATGAACGCTTTGTATATTAAATAGATCTCACAATACGTGATTTAAATCAATAAATTATACCTTATACTTTTTGATTAATTAATAGACATGAAAATAGCTAAAATGATAGAGGATAATAACGAATAGACATTCTAATAGTTTTATTTATAAGGTATTTGAATTTAATTAGCACTTCATAATGAGGGTTAATTAAGAAAATGTTTTGATTTTTTTTTAAAAATGTGTAATTGTTTAATACATTTTCAGTTAATCAAAATAACTAATATTTAGAACCCAAGGGAATATATTCTAAACAACTCTGGATCCATCATTTCAGCTATCACATGCATTGGTTCCTATGAATCCATGGGTATATATTATTAATTATTGGATTACAAGTACAAAAATTATCTGGATTCACTTTTTTTTTAGCGCCTTCTAAAATTATACTTGACATCTTTTTATATTAGTCGTATTACTTTAAAATCTATTTTATTTAATCTTAATGAAATGATTTATAATCACATAAATATCTAAAATATTTCTTTCTCTCTTAAATTTATCGTCAAGTCAAATTAACTCATATAAAATAAAAAAAATGAAATAGCTCGTATGATAATGAATAGTGATGTGATTGTTAGAATTCAATCGTGAATCAAAGTTTTCAATTTTGAATCTCATGTTACTAAAATAAATTTTTTATTGAAAATGTTGCCCTCAAGTTTATATTACCCAGTAAATCATGTTGGGAGCTCATATTGATCTGATATCAAATTTCGTGAATCGAATAATTTTTTTAGAAATACGAGATATTTTAGTATAATATATATATTAATTTAAATTTAATCGGATTTTAATTAATTTACTTTTTGGACTTGTCTAGTAGCTAGGTCTCACTACCTTTGAAGATTAAAAACTACTACATGGGGCATGTGACTGTTTGGAGAAGCAAAGTATTTAATCTTTATATTTAACTAACCTTTTGCCTTATTAAAACAAGAATCTTGTACTTATTCTCTTTGGGAGTGAGTTTTTTTAATAATAAAAAATAAAATTATAAAAGCAGATTCCCAAAATCTTTCTAACTTCTTTTTAATAATAATTTTATTGATGTGTCACAAGAAAATCTTTAGATGCAACAAACATGTTCTTTCACAGTAATTATTGGTTTCAGTGCTAGTGCTGTGTATCGATTGATTTGATTTTGATATTAGATAACGTATATTGTTTACAATGTTTAGGTGTCACACCTTGTTGTTTACGAGGTTCCTAACATACCTGCTCCATCACTATTTTGCTATTATTAGTTATTATATTTCTCTTCACTGTCGTTTTTTTTTTTTTTTAATCAGTCTTATTTGATCTCTGCTTTACTTAATTGTAGTCTTTCGAAAACTACTTTACCTCAAGAGATAGATAAAGATATGTAGCTTACTATCCTTTCAGATTTCCACTTTAATCAAGATTTCACAAAATACTTATTAGTGTTATTGTTATGCATATACATAATTTAAATAAAAATTACTAAATTACTATGAACTCGTAGCTTATGTTTTGATATGACGACAATACCACTCATCATAAGATTAAGAGTTAATAATTGAAAGCACATCCAAACGTAATTCATTTTCTCGAGTTATATATCTAAATTATCACTATCTAGTTATCATAATATATTTTGATTATCCGTCAAAATAAAATAATTGATAATTGAGATGTATTTTTATAAATAATGTATTTTTATAAATAATAGATACTATTATTATATATATAGTTCACTCTATGATTAATAAAGAAGAGTCAAAGTAATGGGCCCCCAAAATCTAATTAAAAATAATTGTACTATAATTTTTTTTTAAAAAAAGATTAGCTCAATTACTTTGTTTAACTCAGAAGAAAAAATTACTCCACTAATCACTTATGATTAGGGATCTGAGATGTCTCTCACTAATTTCCTCATAATCTGTCTCTTAATTTGCTCTGTTTTCTCTCTCCACATGACAATTTCAAGAAAACATGCTGACCCTCTTCTTGATTAGAATGCTAAAGTTTTAAAGATTCAAATATACCGTACATATATATATACATGCATAAATATAGGTGACCAAAATGTCTATAGAGGTATAAAGATTGTATTTTTATGAGCTATAAAGAAAATCCACAAAAGGGGTATTGGAAATTGAAAGTGAAGATTAGGTTCTTGGCTGCATTTCTTAAGTAAATTGCCTCAAGTGTTAGAAAGATTAGATTTTTGAGAGAAAAATGAAGAAAGTACTATAAGGGGTTTCTTTATATAGTTTCTGAGAGTTAAAAAATTGAGTGGGGAAGGAAGAGGACTCTAGTGATGTTTTTAGGGATTGGTTTTAGGTCTTCATATGTTTAGATGAGTTGGGTATTGTGTAGAATTTGGTTATAGCCGACTCTAACTTGTTTGGGACTAAGGCGTAGTAATTGTTGTTCGGGTATAGTGGTGATTCATATAGCCGACCTCAATTTGTTCGAGACTGAGGGGGAAGTAGTTGTTGTTCTTCGGGTGTAGTGGGGATTCATATAGCCGACCTCAATTTGTTTGAGACTGAGGGGTAGTAGTTGCTGTCTTCGGGTGTAGTGGGGATTCATATACCCGACCTTAACTTGTTTGGAACTAAGGCGTAGTTGTTGGTGTTTTGGTTTATGTTGGAATGAGAAGAGCAAAACTTGAACTTTTCTGGGAAATTCTAATCTTGGGTTGTTGGAGTGGACAGTAAAGCTGCTATTTTTGGGGAAAAAAAACAAGTTGGTGAAATGATATCTTCAGGGACAAATTTAGTGATGACTGTGATTGGATTTGCTGTTAGTACCATGTTTATAGTATTTGTGTGCACAAGGCTAATTTGTGCAAGAATTCAATTGAATGCAAGACGACGCTCTTTCGCATATGCTTCTAGATCTGATCTTAGCATTGTAAGCATTTGTTTCATTACTAGTTTAGTAGTATGGTGTTTTCTTGTCTTCGTATACAGTTTCAACATCTTGTTGCTTATTTGTATGCTGTTTCCTTGTTGGGATTTTGTAGTAGTTGAAAAAACAAGTATTTCAAGTTGAAATTGTGTTTGTACAGAATTTCACTTGGCAAAAAGTTAGATGTTTTGTGATTGAAATACTCTTCAACCAGTGTTTCAATTGAAGTATATATAGTGGACAAAATTGTAATACAAACACTGATTTTCAAATAATATGTACGTTCAAGCGCCTACGTAATCTGATCATGACTGCAGTTTTGATTAGTTGAGTAGTCTAGCCAACACACAGTACATACTGTAGGCCACTTAGGTCTTTGATATGTAGTTTGTTAAAGATGTTTTGTGGACATTCTATTTGTCATATTCTTCATGTTGAGGCCTTTTGAACAAACATCAATTTTGTTTTGATGATGTCGTGCTTTGTGCGTGCAGGTCTTATTCCCCTCACTTCACATCTTTTACCTCACAACCTAGCTAAATTTAGTAGTACTTGATCAGTAAACAGTACTAAAACAGTAGTAGTGCATTTTAGTCCATATTTCGCTTGGATTCTTCTTTATTAGTGGCAGCGGCATGATTTTTTCTGATGAATCGTCACTAATCCTGGTTTTTGGTTTAATAATAGTAGTGTATGTTTACCTTGTACAGTTAGAGCGTGGCTTACATGGTCTCGAGCCTGTTGCTGTTGCCAACTTCCCGACAAAGAAGTACGGGGAGGTGTTTTTTACTTCCGCAGAAGATGCTCAGTAAGTTGATATTTGCTTTAAGTTCTACATATAATACAAGCTTTAGATAAATAGCATTTCTTTCTAGTTGGTGGTTCTTGACTTCTTTATAAGATAGGCTATTAATATATTTGTCGAGAACAGGAAAGAAAATTTTGATGGTTACGGATAAAAAATTTTAAAATGAAGAAGCTGAAGTAGCATTATGAATATGTGTTCAGATTGTGTTGTACTTTTTCGACGTTTATACATCTGTGAAGTCAACGTGGTTAAATTTTAATATGATGTCCGAATGATGTGTATGTGGTTCCATTTAAACTTTGCAGACAGTTTTATCTTGCCCTTTATTTGAGTTTTTATGGTTTTTTCTTAAGTTCTTGCTTAGTTTAACAACCAAGAGTAAGTGTTTATTCCACTTGATCTGCAAAGTGAATTTTTATCCAAATTTGAGTAATTCGAATCATTTTGGATAAGGCGGTCAGAACTGCCATAACAAGAGAAGAAGTCATTCTACCTATGTAAAGATCTTCGATTTTCCTGTTTCTCTTTCATGTGGTGTTAAAATTCCTTGCAATGAAATAAAGTGGTTCACCTTTAATATAATCAACGAGTTCGCTGTGAACTAAAGATGAAAGATTTCATTTCACTCTTCACATCTCTAAAACACTACTTATCTTGTATTATCGCAGTAATTAACCATAATATGTTTAAAGAGTAATGTGAGAAAGTTCACTACTTTTGATGTCTTGGTTAATATGCAAATCATTTTTACTGTTAAGTGGGAAAAGTTGAGTTACTTGTGACTTATGGTTTAAGGTTCGAGCCCCTAAGCTTAAAATTTAAGTGGAGAAGGGTAGAGGGGCGGGCCCATTATCTCTGAGTTCCGAGGGATGTGCTTGGTCCTTAGAGCTGGCCACAGACCGATTTCTCGCATAGACAAGAAAAGATATAAAAAACAAACTGCATAGTACCACTGCTTTTGATTGAAATACGGACTATAACACTTAGCAAGAGGTTGCTATTAACTTTTTCCTCTCTGTTTTAGTGGATAGTAAGACTACTTTTTTTAGCATATTTACAAGCTTCACTATATGCATTGGGAACACTATTTATCATCCGATTTTACTACCGATAATGTCACCTTTTATCGTATTGAGTATGACCATTAACTAGAAACTTCGATGAGACCTATATTCTATGATTAGCCTAATAGAGTTTACTAACTTCTAGTGTACATGTAACATTATCAGTACACCTAGTATGAAGCAACATAGGAAATAGAAAATTGTTTTGGTTTTTAATCTTCTCTATTATACGTCTCTGTTGGTCAGTATAAAAATATCTCTTTGAAGTATCAGATTTTGAAGAATAAAAAGGCAGGTTAGCGTTGGTTCAAAAACATCATATACAAGGTGTGTAGTAGATCTATGTTCAATGTGATTGCATCGTATAGATGCTCAATCTTCTTGTTATGTAAAAATCAAATATATTTTTAGCACTTGCCTTCATATCAAAGAAGCTAACTGCTTGGAAGGAAAGGATTTACTGGACACCATTCGTTGATGACTTCTAGACTAGAATGAACAAACACATTAGCTACCCTATAACTGATTCCGTTTTCCAAATATGTCAAAGAAAGGGGAGAGATGTTCTGATGGATTAAGTTCAAATATCTGGATTCCGACTCTAGCCATATAAACTCTACTTGAGAGTCATGCAAGGTGTAAGTGTTATTGTATTCTAGTGAGGTTCGACGGCCATATATGTCATATCAAGAGGTCTTGAAGGAAATACAAGATTAGAAATTTCGGTGCCAAACAAGTACCTCTACTACAACTGCACCCATGCTTCTCCCAAAATGTAGTATAATCATTCATCATACAGGAAAATGACCCTTTTCTAGTGATAATCGTAGAAAAAGGCCATTTGTTTTAGCCACGTCTGTAAATTTTTGCTTATATTAATACTATCTTTTATGGTGTGCATATCTTGTATGATGTAGTTTCGAATCTCTTGTAACTTGTCGCGTATTGCTGGTGTCTATGATACATAGCTTGTCCCCATAGTGCTTTAGATAAAAACATACACAATCACCTTGTTATAACTTCTCCAACATTATTGTCATAGGTGCATTGTTTGCCTTGCTGAGTATCAAAAGCAGGATGCGCTACGTATTTTGCCAATATGTGGGCATTCTTTCCATGCAACATGTATTGATATATGGTTTCAGCAGCACTCTACTTGCCCAATTTGTCGAATATCTCTACGTGAAACACCTGAAAAAAGGCGATTCATGCAACCGTTGTTTAGTTCAGCTATCCGATCTCACTTTGAGGTGGACTCCCTGAATGTCAGTTCAAATCTTTGTCTATCAGCTGAGCAGAGGCATTCCAGCCTGAGAACGGACTCCACCACAGACGCTCAATGTCCACCCGAGGCTGGTATGATGGTAATCAGAGGAAACAACGTCATATCAAACGAGGATAGTCAGAACACGAAAAACTCAGAGAACAAGCAAGTTGAGAGCCCATCAAATGCATAAGCTTTTCAAGTCAAGACCACAGAGATTCAAAGATTTCACAATGTAGGTATCGCGTTCATTCCGTTGCTCAGATTTTGATTTGGTAGATAACTTACTACTCATAGCCTTTTGTAAATATAGCAAAGTATTGTTTCTTTCATATATACTTCAGTTTTCAACTTGAAAATTGGTGGTAATTTTGTAGATCAATTAGTTCAGCTTCCTTTGCTGAGCAATGTCAATTACATATACATATTTAGTAGAACATATTCAATGTTATCTCACTTGAACTTATGGATTGTTATTTCTTATTGTGTTTTTTTTTTTTTTTGCAAGAAAATTGAGTATGAAAATTATTGAAATTTTGGTTCGATAATTCAATTTTCGATTTTTTAAAGTATGATATCATTACCGCACCAAACTAATTCGGTATGATAAAGTATTTTTAAGTTTTGGTTTTGGTATTTTGTGGTAGATTAATCGATAACTATAATTTGTTTGATTTTGACCTAACTTTTGCTTTCAAAAAGGGGTAAAGCACAAGTACCTTCTCAACCTATGTCCGAAATCTCAGAGACACACTTATATTATACTAAGGTTCTATTACCCCTGAACTTATTTTATTAATAATTTTCTACCCCTTTTCGACCTACGTGACATATCTTGTGGGTCCAACACTGGTTGATTTTTTTTTCAAACTAGTGTCACGTAAGCCAAAAAGGGGTAGAAAATTACATATAAAATAAGGTCAGGAGGGTAATAGGACCTTAGTATAGTATAAGTGTGTCTCTGATATTTCGAGCATAGGTTAAGGGGATACTTATGCGTTTTCCTTTAAACATGTATAAATACTTAAAAGAAATTACAAACAATTTCTCTCATTATCCAACACAAAGATAGTATTTCAATCAAGATATATAGTTTAATCAAAGTTTTAACGCCTAAATAACTAATTTTATATTAGTAATAGTTTATAAATTTGTTAATGTTGTCATAACAAATATGAAATTTTGCATGTAATAATTAATGGGAATAGTTTGGTATCAAATTTGAATATGACAAGTAAAAGTGAATAAAAAAAATTGTTGATATAGAAGCAAATTATTGAATAAGAAGCTCGGAAGAAAAAGGCAATACTTTAAAGCTTTTCCACTTAATTGATACAAGATTTGACACGATGATAATTTATAAGCTTCTCAAAAAGAGCATATTATCAATTTCGATATCAAGACATAAATTTTATCGATTAACTTTTTATTTCACCGATATATATTATAATTTGGATGTCATGAAAAGTGCCAGCTAACCACTTTTTGTTGGACGTCTAACTGAAAATGTTGTTATCATTAATGTTGTTTTATAAGGACTTATTGCCTTCTTTTTTTCCCTTTCACATGGTTCATTAATGACTTCTCTTTTGTATGTGATGTATACCCTTTATTTCATTTTACTTAATTTATATTTCAAAATAAATGTTTTTATTTTAGATAAAAAAAAATAAAAAATATTTTTTGTCATATTATTCTTAGTATTATATAACGATATAAAGCAGAAATAGTTAAATTATTTTTTGAACAGGACGATAGACTTTATATTCTTAACGAGGATATCGAGTTCTAAAAGGGATGTATATTAAATCTCCCATCGGCTAAACACGAAGGAATTAAGAGTTAAATTAGTAACGTCTCAAAAAAGTTTTTTAAGCGATAATATAATAAAAAGAATATCTTTTTTATTAATGATTTTTCAAGAAACACGTAAAGCAGAAAGTAAACTACTAATATGAGATAAACTTTATTTTTGCGACAACAACCTCGTCTAATATAGGAGAAAAGAGTTTTTTCTTAAATAAGCTAACAAGTGGAAGGCATTGTTTGTTGATGTTTTGGGGCATACAATCTTATTGGTTTTATAAAGTTATTTCCCATAACTCAAGGCTAGAAATATACTTGACATCATAATCACATGCATGATTGGACTAATGAGAAAATTGGTTCTACATCCATAATACTATTTATATTTAATGTCCAACTACAAAATGGAACATTAAATTTACATTGGTCCCTCTACACACTTATAATTTTCAAGATTTTTAAATGTGTGGCGTAAAATAAGTTATGAATATTTGTATAATTATAAACTATCTAATAGAGTATTAAATACAGAAATGTATTATTTTTAAAAAATTGACTAAAAAGGAAAGTATGTCGAATAAATTGAAACAGACGAAGTAGTCACTTTAAGGACCGTTAAATTAGATTTCAAATATAAGCAAAATATTTCATGTCATTTAACTTGGTTTTAGCTAATATTTATATTCTTCAATTTTGAGTATGCATAAATAAAACTTGAACTTATATAAAGTTGAGCAAGTAGACACATATTTTACATTTGTATAATACACGTTGAACACTACATAGGATATAAATTATCATAAAGACGAATGTGTCTGCCTGTTCAAATAAATGCTAAATAAAGGAGCACGTTGATGTACTATGTCTAAATATAATCACAACTAATTTAAGGATGAAGTTTTAATGTTCAATTATTATTGTGTGGTTTTCATGTTTAGACCATCAAAGAAGAAGAAATAAACATTAGGATTAGTAGAAAGTAATCAAAAACAAACTTCACAAGATTTTATTTTATGTTATAAACAAGAAAATGTGGAATATTGTAATTACAATATTGAAAATGTTACAAACCTTGTTTTATAAATCAAATTTTTGACTTATAATCTTAATTATGAGCATTACTTTAACTATATTCTTGGCTTAACTTTAGCTCTTAATGGATTTTTCATTACCACAGTAAATTCCAATTTTTCACTAAAATCCACTTCACTATTTCCCGGGTAAGCAAACCATTCAAATTCTTGAACCATTCGCGCCAACATCAAATTCAAATGTACCGTTGCCATTCCTAAGCCCGGACAAATCCTCCGTCCGACTCCGAACGGCATCATCTTCACCGCCTTCACCCCCGTTATATCCGCGTCCTCCTGACCCGATAAAAACCTATCCGGGTCAAATTTATCCGGGTCGGACCATATGTTCGGGTCGTGAGAGATTCCGTGTACAAAAAACTCCACATTAGTATCCATGGGTATGTCATACCCGCCCAATTTAACTGGCTCCGTTACTGTATGGGTCAATGTGAAGTATGTTGGAGGGTGTTTACGTAAAAGCTCTTTTATAACTGCGTTTAAGTAAGGCATTTTCTCTATATCATTCTCGTCAACCTTTTTATCACCTACTACGGTTTTGATCTCTTTGTACATTTTCTCTTGTATGTTTGGATTCTCAATCAATCTCCCTATGGCCCACTCTAATGCCGTAGCTGTCGTGTCGGTCCCACCGTTCAAAAATTCTGAGCATAGAGTCACAAGCTCTGGATTCGTCGGTCCTGACTTTCTACCTGTTAAGAAAAAATAATTAAGTAATTATATTGAGAAATGACTTAAAGTGAGTTTGGCTCTGATACCACTCAACTTTAAAAGTTAGCTTAGACGAGAAGTAGTCTCTAGATAGTCGTGCAGTTTGACACTATACCTTCAATTTTAACGTCGAACAAGGTGTCTAGGTACGAAAATGAGGTTGCAGTCTTGTCGGACCCAGGATTTTGTAAAACCCTACGACGTTTCTCGATTAGAGGAACGAGGGTTTCGATTTGCCTTTTACGAACATCGTTAACTCTTTTACGTTGCTTATAACCAACAAATATCTCAAATAGGAAGAGGGCACAAAGAGAACCAAAAAAAAAAACCGGAAAACAACACAAAAAAAGAAAACCAAAAAAAAATAAAAAGAACAAACAAAAAGACAAATTAGAACTATCACTAGGTAAACAACCCCAGTAAAAACCGAAACAACCACACCAAAGAATAGACTACCGTTTGCTAGGATCAGAAGGGTGTAACAAGTAGAAGAGAAGAAATAACAAACGAGCTGGGAAGGGGGAAACAACGAAAAGCATACAATTAGTGAATGCAATGGGGGGGAAGGGAAGGGATTAAAAGCAAAGAACTATTTCGAAGAACGAACAAGCAATAGTAAAATCATCAATCCTTGGATCAAGCACAATCAACACATCTTTCATCATTTGATCAACTCTTTCAATCATTTCTTCATCATTCATCCCAACACCAAAACACATTGCTAATAGAATATAAAAAACCGCAAATCGCGCATTCTTCAACACCCAAACGACGTCGTTATTCTCCTTTGCATCTACTCGAATCCTCTCGATCAATTTCTCCATTGCTGTCTCTCTGCAATCACGAAATTCCTTCAATCGAATCGGACTAAGCATATTCTGCACCATGTTTCTTCTCAATGACCGCCACACCGGGCCGTAAACCGCCGCATTGACGGTGAATTTGTTGCAGCTGAAGATAGTTCGGGTCGGGTTTTCTTTAGGGCGGCTAGCGAAGATTTGCCCCTTTTCGATTAAAGCTTCGTGAGCTAAATCGGCGCTGGTAACTATAATCATAGTTCGAGAACCCATTTTTAATGTGAAAATTGAATCGTATTTTGGTTTGAGATCTCTAATGTATTCGAAAAATTGTTTACCGGAGCCGGCGACTTGAAAGAGGTTTCCGACGATCGGCCAACCTGGAGGTCCGGGAGGCAGATTTAGGGTTTTGGATTTGGGTTTTAGGGTTAATATGAAGATGAAAAGTGAGAGGAAAATGGCGGAAATTGTGAAAATGAAAGGCTCCATTGTTGTTTGGTTGAAGAAAATGAGACTGCAAAAACATAAGAGGAATTTAGGAGTATAAGAATAGAAAAAAGCTTGAAATTACAGGTGGGAGATAATAAATGTTGTTAAATTAAAGAAATGAAAGAGAAAAGTTTTGAATATCGCTGACGGAATCAGAATTTTAATTTTATAAATAATACCGAATTGAATGATTAAACAATATGATACATCAAAATTTAATAACAATGAAAACAAACATAATATTTTAATACAATGGGTAACAATCATTCAAACAAGATGCAAGCGGTTAAACATAAATATATTGTTCGAGCTAAAATTATTAGGTTTAGATTATGTTATTATTATCTCTTTTTCACTATTTAGCCCGTTAAAATTTTTAAAAAAACAAATTCCCATACGTTTTTAAAAGTATGAGTAAAGTTTAACCATACTTTATCAAATCTTTGATTTATACTTATCAGTAAAGTTATCGAATTCGATTAAATTTGAAGTCGAACTTTTATATCTGCCTTTATATTATACGTTATAAAGTAAAATAGTTAACGTGTACGTGCAACTCTGCATGCATTAATGCAAATACAAGGTAAAAGTAAAAAGAATATTCATGAAGTTGTTATTAAAATAGAGTATATACTCGAATTCCTATTATTTAACAAGTACATCAAACACATGCAGACCTAAGTACAGAATTTTATATATATTGTGACTTTTTTTTATGTTTACGCGTAATTGTATTTTTCATATTATAAATATTGAATTCAGTTGAATTTGATATCAAAACTTTATAACCACCCCCTTGACAAGAATTATACATCATTCAATAATATCAATAAAAATCTAGTAGGTGGCAAATATATTATCGTATATAATTTTTCCGTAACTTAAAGATGAGCTTAAATGAAGCGACAAAGTAGTCAAGTTGTGATGGAGGATACCAAGTTGTTAAATAGTAGAAGAAGTACAGATAGTTGAAAAAGACAAGAATGAAAATGGTGGATCATTTAGAGAGGGGTCGGTATCAATCCAACTACCTTACTCACTAGCCATTAAAATTTCAATTGAAATAGACTTAAAAATGGCGTTTGATCGTAAAAATTATGAATATATTTAAAAATTGTATTAGTGTTATCTTTTTAAATTTTCACGAGTAATTTGAGATGAAAATAAATTTTAGATATTTTTCAAATTCCTGACTTCAATATTGAATTTCAAAATCCTATGACCCAATGCGATTTTCAAAATTCAACTCGAAAAATAAAATAAAAATATAGCCACACACCACTCAAAAAATACAGAATTATGAAAACCAAGTCTAACGATCTCTTGAAGGAATTGGGTGGTTGGAGAACTTTTACGTGTGCATAAAATGAAAAAATTAGGTAAGTTTCTAGAAGATTGTTGATTAGAGATGACAAAACATATTTCAAAGTTTTAAAAATATTTCTTTTAAGGCGTAATACATAAATATGTCCTTTAATTTGGCTTCGAATTACAGTTGTCCTTCAACTTTGGATGTGCATAAGTAGACACTTAAACTTGTATAAAGTTGAATAAACAGACATACATGTCCTGGATGTCATCCTACATGTCATTTTTCTGTCCTACGTGGTGTCTTACATGTATTATGTCATGTATGACTCATTTGTTTATTTATTTAAAAGTTGGATAGTTAAAGCGTCTGTTTGTGCATTATGAAAGTTGGAGGTCAAAGTTAAAATTTGAATCCAAGTTTAGAATCTAATATATGTATTATGCCTTTTTTTAATATAGGAAATTAGGTGTATTAGGATAAACATGTACGTTATAAAAACTTCTTAAAGTACAAAATTAGAATTAACATGGTTCTAAATATGAAAAAAAGAAACCCTCAAAATACCTTATTAATTAGCATTAAAATGCATCTATCACTATTCTTGATTTATCAAATATTGGTATGTTATTTTATAAATTAATTAAGTGTAAGAATTAATATGATTGAAAAGTTCAACTAAAATTTCCACTAATTAGAACAAATTTATTTTCGAACCAATATCAGTGAACTTACCCATTTTGGGGAAAGATTATTTCATTTTTTTTCCTTTTAATTTTTTTTAAAAAAATTGTACATTAGAATATATGATCGAGATCATCTTAAATCTACTAGTAAATTTTATTTAAATACTCTGATTATAATAAATTTTTATTGGACATTCAAACACGTTATAAAATGTTCATATTTTGAGTTCAGATTATATATTTAAAAAGTATTTTCATGTGTTTGTGCGTATGATTATGTTGATATTGATATGTAAGTTTAAAATATGCCTCATTCTTTTATATTATATACATCTATGTCAATTGAAAGAAGCTTTTAAGTTTTATGATTTATTAGTTTAATGTATATTAATTAAAAAAGATGATATATTTTAAATAATTAACTTATCTAAACATAATGGACGTTTGAAACATGCGCGTACAATTATCCTAAATTTTACATCGAAAATGTCTAATAAAAATATTTTAGCATGTGTTCTGATGTTTAGTTAGAACATGTCATAGTTCGATTGTCTAAACAAAATTTACTAGCGAGTTCAAGAGGATGTTGGTATACTCATTTAATTTTATTTTTTATATATTTTTCATTAAAAAAAGAGAGTAAGGTTTATGGTTGAACTTTATGGTATTTTTGTGATCTCATTCAAGCTGCTTAATTTGTTGTTAGGTGCCAACTTAAAGTTCTTTCTCATTTATTTCTAATTTAATTAGTTTGTTAATTATATTTATAGTAATGAAAAAGAAAGGTTTATTTGTCTTTTCTTTTTCTACAAATTTAAACTTCAACCACTACTTCAAAAAAGGGGCTCATTATCGACAGAAAATATCGATGGCAGGCAATCGATACAAACTGAAAAACAATTATGGTGACAAACACAATATGTCGATCCTAAAAACCGATCAATTATTTACCTGTCCTTTAGGATGACTCAGTTGATTTTGAGAGTAGTTATCCACACAGATGATTTTGGATCGATCACTTGAGTCGAATTTGTCACATAGGCTTTGTTAGTACGTTTTACATTTCATAATGTAATTACAAGGTCTTAACATATGACATAATTGGGGGGGGTTACCAGTGCACCAAGTGCTCACAAAATACAAAGACTTAATATATATATATATATATATATATATATATATATAATATCTATATATATATATATATATATATATATCTATATATTATATATAATATATTACTACTTACAATTTATTTTTTCTATTATAACCCCATTTATGAACACTGAGTTAATGCCTTTAAAAAATGTACTAGTAAATACATTTGGAACCTTATAAATCAATATGGACAAAATAGTTAATTCACTGCACTAATCATTGTTTTCTTAATAAATATTAAGTGTTTCGATAAATCAAAATGTAATATGTAAATAAAGACAAGGGGAGTAATTATCCTTTCATGTGTTTCAATTTATTGTTCTATTTTCCTTTTTAATCTTGTTAAAAAGGAATATGTCTACCCCTAAAGCCTAGTTCGAGTGACAAAATGTGAAAGATATGTGATTTATGTCGCAATTTCAAGCTCAACTCCATACACCGCAAAGCCCATATGTAAGTGGAGAAGGGTAGAAAACAAGCCCATTATCTACCAAATTTAGAAGATGATTGATCCAAAAGACGGATCACAAACCGATTTCTCCTTTAAACCAAAAAATAAAATAAAAATCAATTTGAGTACTGATGTCATAAGGTGCTAGTAGGTTAACAATCCAACAAGTACTAATAACGCCTCAAACTATTGACTGTAAAAATGCCAACATCCACAATAGTCAAAACAAATTAGACTCAAATCCATGTTTAAACGGAATTTAAATTTCAAAAATCATAATTTACAAAAAAAAAAACAAAAAAACTCAGATTTCAACTTCTAAAAAACAATCCATAGCCAAAAATGTTTACTTTCAAAAACTCATATTTTCCTCGTGTCAACCAAATTTTGGAAAAACTTCCGCTCTTGTACACTAAAATTCATAACAAATTCACGTAAAATGCATGTATAAACGCAATTTAAATTTCAAAGACTCCAAAATCTAGAACAATTTATAGCCAATAACCGCAACTTCAAAAACTCAAATTTTCGAACACACAGTGTTCCTATAAACTATAGAGGCATCACATTCTTCCTTTAATTTTTTTCACCTTATAGAACTTTCCCTCCTCTTTCAAGAAGAACAAAAAAAAAATGGCTTTGGATCCAACAGCCTTCAAAACCATCGTCCCGTTCCGGTACATCACCTTCACAATCCCAAATCCATTGCTTCATCTTCATCACTTCAATGCTTCTCAACTCCGTGTTGCAGTTCTTGATTCTCCGGGGCCTTCAGAACCCGTTCAAATCGCTGCAATGTTGGTTCCGATCGGTCGGGAAGCTGATTGGTATTTTTCAACCGAACAAGGTCATCTACAACTCATACTTAACTTCCCTCAGCTCTCTCGACTTGTTTTAATTGGGAATTTACCGAATTCGACCAACCCCATTTCGTATAATCCCCTGTTATGTACCGATGGTGTGGTGGGTGTGGCGGATTTGGCTGTTGTTGAAGAGAATTTGATGCCATTGTTGATTGAGTTGATACCCAGATCGGCATTTTGTCGAACAGGTGATGGGTTATGTGAAATTCCGTTTTTGAGATATGAAGATGAGGTGGTTCGCAGTTTGGTGTTGGATAGATGTGTTGGGGAGTTCGTTGGAGAGATTTTGATTGAAGATGTGGAGTTGGAATTGGAAGATGGGGGCGTTAGAGAGTTTAGAAGGAGATTGAGGTTTAAGAGAATGCCGAATTTGGTACAAACACAGATAAAGATTCAACCTAAGAACCTCGATTTTGTTAACATGGAGGAAGTAGAATTTGAGATTGTTGATGACGGGGTTTTGGTTCATCCTTATTTGACTCCAATGGTGGCGGGTCTTTCAGTAATCCGATCATTCTTGGACGCGAAAATTGGAAATGGGATAAAGCCTAAAGCTCTGTGTTTGGGTGTTGGAGGAGGGGCACTTCTTGGTTTCTTAAGCTCTCAATTAGGATTCCAAGTCTTGGGTATTGAAGCTGATAATGTTGTTTTAGAAGTAGCAAGGAGATACTTCGGCTTAGAACGTGGTAACTCGATACGTTTATGTGTTGGAGATGCACTAGACATGATTGGGAAGTTCGCGACTCAAGCTGAAAGTGATGGTTTTCGTGGTTATGTTTTGAAGAATGGTGAGCTTTTGAATGATTTCGACTGTAAATTTGATGTGATCATGGTTGATTTAGACGCGACTGATGCTAATATGGGTATGAGTGCTCCTCCTTCAGCGTTTTTCCAGAAATCCGCGTTGTTGGCTATAAGAACATTGCTTAGCAAAGATAGTGTTGTCATCATGAATGTGATTCCTTCAGACAAGACATCTTACAAGCTAGTAATCTCTGAATTCAAAGAAGTTTTCGCGGAGTTGTATGAGATAGATGTTGGAAATGAAGATAACTTTGTTCTTATTGCCTCTGCTTCAGAAATCGGACATGTCTCCGTTCATCGTCAAAGTAAATTTCTAAAGAAGTTGAAACAAGTATCAGGATGTTTTCTGGACTCTATAAGATTGATCTGAAAGGGTTGTTGGTAGCTCAAGTAAATTTGTGCAGCATATGGAGATATTTTTTGCTTAAGTTTTCGATAGAAACGATGAGCCAGGACAAAAGGCAAATCTAATAGTTTTTTGGACGATAGAGAAAACAAGTTGTATAAAGTTCATTTGAGTTCAGAGAATTACAAACATGAATTTTGCTTTCATATTGGTTGTATTTGCATTGATAGAAAGTTTGTGCTTTTTCCTTAGGAGTTCAATACGATGTTTGCTTGGTGGAATAAGAAAATATAATCTCCACATAACTAATGCTCATGTATTACTTTGAACCAATCACAACTTTCTAAGCTCGGTGGATAACGAGTCAGTTCCTCTATCCGTCTCCACTTAAATACCATGCTTTGCTTTGCGTGGTGTGGAGTTTGAACGTGCGACCTAAGCCACAAATCCTCCACCTTTTGCGACTCGAGCTAAGCCTCGAGGGCATAAAGATATCTAATTAAGACAAGTTCTTTCTAGCTTTGAAAGGTGTATTACAACCAATTCATTTTTATCTTGATTGTACTATTAGATAAATAGGTCAAAACAACAACGATAAACCCAATTTTATCCTACAAGGCGGTGCCTTGGGAGGGTAGAATATAGGTAGACCCTTACCCCTGCCTTGTGGAGGTGAGTTATGCACTAGCCGAAAAAAACGAACCCGAGTCTGTACCAGGGAAGGGTACTATTCTACCACTAGTGCTTGATTATTCAAAGATCAAATCATCAAAAGAATTTATGTAATCACTGCTCATAACCTGTTTACACAGAAAATGTGCAACTCCAGTTCATGCAGTTTCTTCCACAATTGCTGCAGCTCACAGGTTCTCCAGTTTAGTACCTAATGCAGGTGATCAGAGTAGTATCTCTTTCAGCTCAAAGTCTCTTCTCCAACTAACTTGAGCTCAGCTACACACGACGAAAACTTAATACCACCTATAGTGTATCCATTCTTGATGTCTCGTAATTAGGCCATGTACTGAGTTAAATCGATTACTTGTTTATATAATTTGAAATACGATTTGGGAGATGTAATCATCTATGGATGAATAAAGCTTCTCATTTCACTCAGATAACTCATGGCTGTTTCAAGCTCATTGCAGTACTCTCTTCAAGTCTTCTAAAACAACCACAAACTATTCTCTTTATCCTGATTTATGTATGCATTTAGGCATCATCAACCACTCATAAGGCGGATCTAGAAGCAAACGTATGGATCTAACCAACTAGTTTTAGTTTAAACTATCAAAAAAATTCACCAAATACATACAAAACTTAAGTTACTAACACTAAATATCGTCATCCTAAAGTTTAGAACCCATAAAGTTCAAATCCTCGTTTCGCCTCAGCCAATCATCAAGTTCTTATTTCTCAAAGATCCATTAATTTGCCCTTTTATCTAATGCTTCCTATGCTAAACAATTGATTGGTTCTAGAACTTGCAAGTAACTAAACAAAAAACAACAACACACCCAATGTAGTAGTCCCCAAAAGTGGTGTCTAGAACGGGTAGAGTGTAGTAAGCCGACTTTACCTACCTCTAAGGTAGAGGGAGAGGCTGTTTTCGATACACCTCGACTCATGGAAAAACAGTCCAAAGCAGTCCAAAAAAGATAAAAACAAGAGGCTGATAAAAAAAAAGGAACTTTAGTATATAACCAATTCAAGCTAAACAAAACAAAAATACTATCTTTACACTAAAATAGCTAAAGCAGAGTAATAAGAATGAAAATTAAAAGAGCAGCAATGAAAGAGTACTTAAGAGCAGCAAGAAGAATAGCCAAAGCAATCACAAACAACTGCCACAATATACTTACACTAGCCCATGTTAACAGACCCGTTAACCCGACTGCCACAATATTATCCGGGTCAGGATCCAACAAAAGATCCATCCATCTCAAATTCAATCTGGGTTTTCCTCCACCATCACCATTACCATTATTATTACTTCCATTCCCATTGCTGAAACCATTGTTTTTCAACCCATTTTCTTGCTTTTCAGTATTGTTGCTCCCATTTTCAGCTGCAAAAACAGTGAAGTGTTTTCTTTTAGGGCAAATCTTTGATTTGGGGGTGTGAATTGGGGAAAAAGGGAAATGGGTTTTGGAGATTGAGGGGTTTGTAGGATTGGTGGTGAATAGGAGGGGGATATGTACATTGAAATTGCCATGAAAATTGATTAGAGGTTCAAGGTAAATGGAGAGGAATCAAACAAAAAGGTTTTTTTTTTATAGCTAAAATTAGGATTTTGATCTCTTTAAGCACTTTGGTCCTCAAAAATTTATAAAATGTTGCTCATACACCTTACTTTTTATCTCTTAAAACAAAGGAGTTGTTAACCATAATGAATTTTGATAGTACGGTAAAAGCGTTTCACTCTTAATTAAAGATTTTAGATTCAAGTTAAAGATTTTAGATTCAAGTTTTAGATATGAAGAAAATTTTAGTTGAAACTTTTAAATAATAGGTTGAGATCATAATCTAATTTAAATACACGAATTTTAAAACGTTTAAGTCAAAAATAGTAGCTCAAATACTTAATTTGAAGTAGTGAGATTTATGCTCATTGCAGGGGTTCTTTACACCTGAATAATACCAAGACTCTTGTGCCCTGACTCTTGATCAGATAAAGTTGTTTGTCTTATGACTCACAACAAAAAATGAGTCTTGTAACGAGACACAGATATTCCCATGGTTCCCTATGGTCCGTTCATGGGTTGGATTAGGGGAATATTCGAGTGATTGCCGTTGCAGATTCATGAGCATTATTCCCGATTGGACTTAACAGAACGCGATTCAAATTTAATTAAATTTCGAATCGAATTTTTAACATGTGTTTTGAATAAATAATAATAATAAAAAAGAGATAAAAGTCTATGTTTAGTAGAAGCTGGAGGCTTCTCAAAGCGGTGGAAACACTAATTTCCTTAACACGTGTCTATTTTATTGCTTGACACTTCTAATTCTAATAACTATATATTCTAAAAGCACCCAACATGAAGTATATAAAAATGGGTAAATTCTAGTACAAGAACAATATGCAACTATAGAGCAAAAAAAAAAACACTTGTTATCATATTAGGAATTAATTAATTAAATTAGATATGGAGGAGAAAAATAATAATGATTATAAGGGAAAACAATTAACACAAATAGAAAAATGGATAAGAAAACATAAATTAGAGTATAGTGCAGCTACTAGACATCCATTTATTTATTCTATTCATGATGGTTCTATTGATTTCTCTTGTTACAAGAAATGGCTGGTAATATTATGTAATTTTTTTTTTAGTTTAATTTTTAACTTTTTTCCTTCTTTTTTTTTTTATTAAATGTCTTAATAAATAATTATGAAGTGCAGGAAAGGGAATATTTGTTTGTGAAAACAGCTTTGGTACCATTTGCAGCTAGTGTTTTGGTTAAAGCTTGGAAAGAGTCAATTGATAGCTATGATGTTGAAGTTATTTTGGCTTTTTTGGCTTATTTGAATGATGAGATTTCTTTGTTAAAACAAGAAGCTCCCAAGTGGCATATTTCCTTGACAAGTGTGGTTCTTGATGACAAGCCCCTCCTTGATTATTTTAGGTAATTACGTTTTTTATCTGGTATTCGATATTCATATTATTTCTGTGTCTATTTTAATAGGTTTTGTTTTATTCTCGAGTCTTAAATTTGAAACTTTTGATTTGGTTAGGGTAGAGATTTTAATCATTTCATCACATTTACGTTGTTACTCTAACTGATTATACCATTAGAAATACTTAGAAGAGAATCAATTAGGATCAAACTCGAAACTTTTGATTTGGTTAACTAATTACTACTATTAGTAATACTTTATTAACCTTTAGTTAATATCCAACAATAACATGGTACCCTTGAATATTTAGTGGATATTTTTAACATGTGTGTGAGAGAGAGATTTGGCTAAACATTATATTATTGCCTAATTGTTTTGACTAGGCAAACATTATTACCATTTGTTATAAATTGCAATCATTACTAATGACACAAGTACAAATGATATTCATGACCACTCTAAAGGTTAATTATATATGTTGCATTTACTTATTAAAATTTTTAATGTTATCATATATTTTTTAATTTAATTATATGATTTTCATGTAATTAATTTTATAATTCAGTTTTTTCGAACGTTTGACAAGCCCAGACGTGAAGTATACAGAAGCAATAACCATTTTATGGGCAGTGGAATCAGTTTATTACAATGGATTTAAACATTGTTTAGCGGAAGGAAATAATACTCCCAATGAAATGAAAGAGGGTTGTAAAATATGGGGCAATGATAATTTCAAACAATATTGTGAATCAGTTGAAAACATAGCTAATCGAATGCTAGAAGAGGCGTTGGGCGAAGACGTATCGAAGACTGAAGTATTAATCCTTGAATTTCTTGAGAATGTTGTTCATTTTTGGAATATGAACCTTGGAGGAACTTAAAAAGTTTTTGTATCGTATCGTGGTACGTACTATAGTTCAATGTTTTATATGGTTATCGTTACTTGGTATGTTATCGACTTATTTCCTTGTATAGACCATGTAAAAAAATAATGTATATCAATGTACATGTATAGCTAGCGTAAGTGTGTGTATAATAATAATTTATATATATATGAGAGAGTTGTGTGTTGTGTTAAGTAGTGTTGATTATACTTGTTGGTTGTCCCTTCTAATGAATTGTGGAATGTGTGTTCAATAATCTAAACTTTGTATTCCGAATTTCGTTAGCGAAATTCGGAAAGAGTAATGTGTATTTAATGTTTTACCTTTGTATCTCACAAGATAGTGTTAATTCTGATATGAGAAATTATTTTTAATTATACATTTTGAATTTCTCGGAATATTATCCGAAGTATACAATTTATTTTATCATATTTTTTAAATTCTTTATCATTTTAGAGGATTATAATTTTTTTTCTACTTTTCAATGATGATTTTACTTACTCGAGTAGGAATGTTGAATGAAGTCTTTGAAATTGATAAAGGTATTGGCATGTTTAATGCGAATATCTAAAAATTGGACGGAATTTTAGTTTTTGAAAATAATAATAATTTTTCGTTTTTTTGAAAAGAGTAAAATCTGTCTTTTATTCTTAATCTGTAAGATTTGTAATGAACTATATTTCCAAATCATGACCATTAGCTAATCAATTATAGATATATATAGATAACGTATTTTTTGACTTGCTTTCAGTTTATATTTATGCTCTTTATTTATGTGATTATATAAATAAATATTTAAATTTGTATGAAGTGGCTCTTACTTTACTAGCAAAGAGCTCTCTCGTTTGCTTATTTCGTAATTAGAACTCACAGTCTCAAAATTGAAAATAAATGATCAACTCGAAAAACATTCTAAGTGTTGTTTGCCCCGACCCGGCCCATATCCGTTTCTCTATACAGTGCCTCAACTTGTCCACTATTTTCCCAAAGAAAAAACAAATAGTCTCCGCTCCATAGCGAAGGAAGAAGAAGAAAGAGTTGAAAAGAAAATGGAAGAATGTAACAAAGAGATATTGATGATCCAAAAATGGCTAAATCAACACAATGAACTCTACACTTCCGCTACCAGACACCCATTTACTCTTAGCATTCGTGATGGCTCCGTTGACCTCTCTGCTTTCAAAAGATGGCTGGTAATTTAATTTTCCCCCAAATTCTTATGTTTCTTCACTTAAGTTCTTCTTTTACTTGTTAATGGTACTAAATATGAAGTTTATGTTAATTGAGTGATTCAGTTAGATTTATGTTAAGTTTCGCTTTGATTAAACTCACGCTCCAAAAGCTAGCTTAACAACAGTACAATGGGGATAAGGCTATCATTCCCAATATAACATATCCTAATGCTCGGATGGCGGAGCCACCTTTGTATAAGGGGTTCATCTGAACTCCCATTTATATTATTTATACATGGTTAAAATAATTTTTTATGTATATATAGTAGATGTCGAAGCTTATTCAGCTACTTTGTGGATCTATTTTTACAGATTTTGAATCCATTATTTAAAATCCTGGTTCCGCTACTGTCAGTGGCTCTGATACTATGTCAAATTAGATCTTTGACTTAACTCATATAGTAACACTCCAAAAGCGAGCTCAAAGAGAGGATTGTCCAAATCATATAATGAACAGAGGATTTAATCCAATGTAGGATTATTGTTGAAACAAACTCGATTTCATAATAGAGAATTCACATATTATAATCACTAAATTCGAGGTTATAACAGAAAATGCAACTAACAAAGAGAACTATTCTAGAAGATAACTAGAAGGAGATGAGAGACAGACTCTCTGACTAGACAGTTTTCTCAACAATGTGCATAAACCGTTCTTTCTCATCCGTTGTTCTTTTAATTAGTTGTTAATTGGGTTGGGGTCCCAAATCAATCTTTGTGAAGGCCTTCTAATTTTGCTGCATCTTTTCGGCCCAATAACTAGTTGTGTGGCATCCTCGATATTAGGCCGAAGTTGGTTCATAACAATTTTCATCAACACCCCTCACGTTTGGATCCGAACATTCTTTATCTGGGGTTTCACTGTTGTCTGGTCAGAGCATGACATCCAAGGACGGGGAGTATATTCACAAATTTTGACCCCTTGTCCTTGTGCAACCAGTAGTTTGACTATATAGTGTAAAATAAGTTTAGAGAAGGAATTATTCTTTTCAAGGATAATAGAGGAAAAGACTCGTGGAGGTTAAAAGTTACATCTGATGCTAGTTATTTAGTGAGTTTGCTGAGCTTTTTGTGGATCGATATCACTATTCTTCTCCTGTGTCATTTACCAAAACAATGATCTCGTTATTGCCTATTCTAGCAAAACAAGAATATAGTACTTATCGTCCATATATCTACAGTTGTGGCAATGGGGGTGCGATTTGGTTTTACCACTAGTAGACAAAGTCACAAAACGGTTACTAAGTTCATAGCCTTCACAATAGCTTCATCGATATTACCTACCAAATAAAAGGTTTGTTCAGGAAGACCATCTGATTCTCGTTAAGGGGAGAAAGTTGCTGCTTACTATCGATGACTCCATGTACTAATCTAAAGCGCTTAAGTTTGGACTACCTTAGAGTTGTTCTAAGTATCTTTATTTGATTATTTATGTGAATACTGTGGAGCTGAACTGAATGTACTGACAGCTAACCTCAATATATTATTATTATTTCTGGCCTGAAAAAATTGGAGATCTGAGGGAGCATGATGACGCTTTAGTATTGTATTAATTTGCACAAGATAATTGACTTTACACAGCATATCTACTCACAAACTCCCAAACCACATACATTTCTAGGCAGCGGTAACTGCTGCCACATATTCAGCTTTAGTGTTTGATACTGCAACATCATCTTCCGCAAACTAATCAGAGCTTGATGGTTTTGATTAGCCTGTAACGATATTGTCCGAGTGTAACACTTATCTTCTCTTTTTTTGTTTCTGCAACTAAAGTATGTGCCTTGTTCTGTACTTCTGTTCAGCTTTCTTCTTGCAAGCACATGAAATTTTCTATGAGTTATAGATTAGATGTTTGGATGCAGGGACAAGATTATATATTTGTTAGAGCCTTTGTTCCTTTCGTTGCAAGTTTACTGTTGAAAGCTTGGAAGGAGTCAGATGACGATTCAGACATAGAGGTCATTTTAGGTGGTATTGCTGCGCTGAACGATGAGGTATCATGGTTCAAGAGAGAAGCATCTAAGTGGAGTGTTTCGTTATCCACAACTGTTCCTCAAAAGACTAACCTGGAATATTGCAGGTATAGTCATACACATTTTTCATAATCAGCAGTCTAGTTTTAGTGGTTCTTGTCCCGCTACTATAATCTCTATGCTTTTGTCATAGTTACTATGAATGATTTCCGTTCCACAAGTAGCATTCCACATTGATTGTGTCCTCCCCACGCCCCTCCCTCCACACCTTTAGGGTAACATTTTCCTTCGTACCGAACATAATCAAATTGCTAATCTGATATACCACTGAGACATTCTGTTTCATTGACTGTCCAGATTTTTGGAAAGCCTAATGAGTCCTGAAGTAGATTATACAGTTGCTGTTACAGCCTTTTGGGCAATTGAAGCTGTGTATCAAGAAAGCTATGCTCATTGTTTATCAGATGGTTCTAAAACCCCAGAAGAACTAAAAGAGACTTGTCAAAGATGGGGCAATGATGGTTTTGGTCAGTATTGTCATACTCTTCAAAACATAGCTAATCGTCGTCTTGAGAAGTCATCAGAAGATATCATCTCAAAAGCTGAGGCAACAGTTATACGCGTTCTGGAGTATGAAGTTGAGTTTTGGAACATGAGTCGCGGGGAAACCTAATTAAAGTGCCTCTTACCCCCTCCTGCCATTGCTCATGCAGTGATCACATCTCAACTAGTTTGAGATCCTCGCGACATTTTTCTATGCTTGACATATGAACTAGGATGATTTGTTGTATTGTATACAGAAACTTTGAGATCAACTCGTGCACACCTTGACTATTTCGTTACTGTTTACCTACTACCTCTCATCAGTGGTGACTTTGAATGTGAGGTCAAAGTGGAGATTCACAGAAGAAAAACTGCAGTTTGATAATCTAGTTTGAATATAGTATTAGATGATTGAGCAAAAATAAATCTATTTCTCAAAGTAAATGGATAATGTTCATCTCATTATTTATGATTGTATTTTCTTTTAGACAAAAAATGGATTCTTATTGGAACTTGCTTGAACATGAATAACTCCCTTTGGTATTCTACGTGCATCCTTACGTGAACTAATACGTCCATTCCGATGCGAACTAATTTTCGGTATAGCTTTTGCCATATTTTATCATCTCGTCAATATGAGTTGCAGAGATATAGGGATATATCCTTCTATCAACATTCTTATTGTACTCGCTCTTCTGGCAAGTCAGATTAGCCATGTCTTTGTTTATGTCTCGGGTTGTAACAAATTACTATAATGCGCCTCCTCCTACGGATTAGTCAACATTTTTTACAAATTTTACGAACGAAAGCTCTTATTTTCATATTTATCAGGCGTACGCAGAATAATTGATGATTTATAAAGTGAACAATTTTTTCTCCGCTATACATGTTTGAATATACCGAGGCCTCGTCGCACATAAATTTAATAATATATTGGCACTTTTGTACTTCTGTATAAAGGGGCGGCGAGACGGGGGACAATATATTTGACCTTCAATTAATTGGAACATGCACTTCGATTTCTTTACTTGTTAATATTTCACAGATTTACCATAATTATTAGTTTTTCATGTATTATGTTAAATTTATATTATTACTTCATATTCGAAGATTAAATATATTTGACGAATATCACGAGAATTGAAATATATATAAAATTCAAAAGTGTTTGCTAACATTATTTTCTAAGAAATGTAAGTAATTACTAATTTAAAGAAACTTTGGAACATTACTTTGTTTTATTTGATTTAATAATAGAGAATTAGTCAAACGCATTTTTCGATGGAAAAGAAAAAGAGCAAAAAATAATTTTGGAGCGAAAAAATAAAAGGCGGGAATGTAATTAAATAAATGCGGCAAAACAATAAACTTTTCAAACCTTGAGAGTTTTTTTCTTCAGACGCGAGAATCGCTTCGCCTTCAGTTTTCCGACGAGCAGTCTGAATCGGAGGCGCCACATTTTCCGATCAGAATTATTCAGGTAACTTTTCCGGATTATTGAATCGGTCTGTAACTGTAAAATTTAAATGTTATAGTTGATTATTTAGGCTAAATTTAGAACAATTCGTCAAATTAAATCTATGATTGACTGTATGATTACTTTCATTGTTATTGTTAACTTGAATAGTTTGAAAATAGTCCAAAAATGCAAAGTGAGCGTATCTAAGGTTCTCGTTTCTCCTTTTTTTTAGCCGAAAAATTTGATGAAAACAACAGATCTCCCCTTAGCTGGTGGCTGTGTTTGATGCCTGATTCGACAGTGTTGTTTACTCTGATCCAGAGGTAGTTTTCATTTACCAGCACGTAGGTGTTTTTCTCGAAAAGAGAAAAAGAAGGAAAGTATAACTAGAAATGCTGTCTTAACTGAACTAAGTTGGAGTGAGAAATTTTTAGTATCTCAAGTATAATTGAGTGAAAATGATTCACTAAATCCCAGTTTGAGTTGCAAAAAGGGCCTTATTAGAGAGATAGCTAAGTTAAGACCTTTTGACTAATGTGGAGATGAGAAAATTAAGAGCTTGGGGAACGTTTGTTTTCCTTAAAAACGGGATCGATTATCCTCTTTAGCATACTGATAAGTCAATAATGATTGTTTGTATTAAGGACTTTATGCTTCTAAGTGCCAAAAAAGGAGAATAATATTTAGGTTGGTGTTGTGAAGTCATTGGTCGACTAGAAACCTATAAGGTTATGAGGTAAGGTCAGCTGGTTAAGGAAAGCTCAGGTTATGAAACCATATATTTCTGACTTGGTGGATGGTGTATCAGTTCCAAAATTTGGGAATTTCAAATGGTTGCAGGGAGAGCTGTGCATTGTTGCTAACTTACTCCAAAAAGTTCAATGGCTTTCAGAGAAATTTTTTCTAGCTGATATTTCATTGCATTTCAGATAATTTGTAGTGTCATTTACTGCTATGCTGTTTCTCCGAAGGAAGAGAGAGAGGTACTCCTTATTTGTAGGTTTAACTTGTCTTTCATTTTGGCCTATCAATTTTGACTGAGGACATGACCCTTGATAGGAGGGCGTAGAAATCGGAGATTAAGGTAGAAGGCGGCATATTTCTTTCCCATTCTCAAGAGTATCAGTATTATTCTTGTTTTCTCCTTATCGTTAGATTTTTATTACTACATGTTATTATTTATTCTCATTACCTTATTTTCTTGCTGTTGTTTTTGCTTGTTGCTGCTGCCTCTTTTTAATCGTTAGTTTATTCAAGGGTCTATTGAAAATAACTTCTCTACCTTCTCAAGGTAGGGGTAAAGTTTGCAGATATTCTACCCTCCTCACGCTCTACTTGTGGAATTACTCTTGGTTTGTTGTAATTTTCACTAACTTGCATCAACTTTGCATTACACCCTTTCTTTTAGTTTCATGGTAACAGTGTTACAAAAACTAGAAAAGAGCGCTTAAAGCGCGATGCGAGGCGAAGCGCAGCCCCTGCGCTTTTATTTCCTGAAGCGAGGCAACATTAAAAAAGCGCTCACGTCTAGAAGCGAAAAGTGCAAGAAAAGCGAGAGTGTGCTTAATTGGAAAAAGCGCTAATTAGGTTTTTTTCTAAAAAAACTTACTTTTTTTTAGCTTCTGAAATCCTTATGCGACTTTACATACCACTTTCGCGACTTCAAATTTATTTTTTTGACTGCTGCGAGGCTGCGACTACTGCTGTAAGTTCTCTTCTTCTTAGCGCCTGCTCTGCCACTTTTTTTCAATTTTTGGTTGCTGCCAGACTGCCACCGCTGTAAGGTTCTCTTCTTCTTCTTTGCGAGGCTGCTGTGACTGATTCTTTTGTGATTTAATTATGTTTTTGCTTTACGTGTTATGACTTATGAGGATTATTGACTATCTATTTACTTTTAATCTAAGAATATATTGCTTCTATTCAGTTATTTAGTTTTTAAAAATTTTATACTAAATATCGCGCCCGCTTTGATCCTCACTTCCCAAAACACTGTGATAACATGGAGACGGTTTTGGGTCTTCAAGTGGCTATCTGAAGTTGAGAAGAGTTGGCAATAATTTGCAGAGCCAATTGCTGATAGGTGATCCATTTTCCTATCTTAATTTTTCTTAGTTTTGTATCCTTTGCTTAGACTGAAGGATATCTATATTAAGTTATTAGGTGAAGGTTCAATAGTATGCATCTTCAGTTAACCACTTGTTCCACATAAAAATGAGCCTGTCAACATGTAAATCAAAGCAATAGTCATTTCAGGGAATGAATAAAAAGGATTTTCCACTACAATGGCATCAACTGTTTTCACATTCAAACTATGAATGTTACATTGCAATTTTCCTACATCTATCCTTGTTTTCTATTTGGTAAATCTTGAACAATGATGGCTCAGTTTGTGAGCATAAATCAAAGAATAAGAGATGCTTATTGTACACCACCCTTTTTCGCCAAGGGTGACTTCAATTCTGCTTCTGTAAATTTGCATCTCCGGTGAGGTTATTGAATGTCATCACTATGTTAGTCATCAAATTCTTATCCTACTCCTCCTTGTGTTTCTCTACTTTGTATGGACAGATATTGGTGAGTTGAAACCAGCAACCTTCTCTGCAGCTGTTCCCTCCTTTTTTTTGTCATCACTTCTATTTTTGACCATCTTACTAGCAGGGAAGTGCAGTCTAGCAATGAGAGGTCGGGGGGCTCTCATCTCTCGATCAAATCCCCTTACACAGACAAATCCTGCAAAATGACATTTTCAAGGACAGTTTAACATAATCAGACTCTAGGAATCAGGTAACTCGATCACATCTTTTACTTGAACAGTTTAGTAGTAGCACATATTTGACTCAGATCCCTTTTCTGTATCTTTTTAAATATGAGAAGCAAGAAAAGTTGGACTTACCTCTCCAGAAGCAGTACTGAATTTGTTCTGTTGGCAAGCCTGATAAACCATCAATGTTTATGTAGTCAGTAACTTAGACTCAATTCTTTAGTCATAGATCAAACCACAATGTTTTTCCTGTAAATTTGCTAGTACCTTTAAAAATTGTTGAGACAGAGGTCCCAAAGTACACGGTCCTTTTTGATAGGGACCATAGCAATTTTCGCGGAACATGAATCGGATCAAGACTGGATTTATGATCCGCAAATACCTGCACAGTATAAGATCACATACAGTTGCGCTTGTCAGTTTTGAAGCATCAACATAGACTCTTGAAAATTGTGATCAGATGACAAGGTTTGGAATTTACCTCATTAACCTGGAAGTATGTACCGTTGAGTGGGAAGCTCCCTCTCATTGCTGTACGGCATGGTATCTGCAATAAGCTAGGGTTTCAGTGGAAAAAGGCAATGCTAGCTTATATAGTTCTTCTACAAGTAGTGACTTTAAAGGACAACGAATGCCTGGGCCACTCACCAGTAGTGTGCCTCTTACGGTTTGTGTGTTTGCCTCTCTTATGCCATTGCACGAATAGCATGTCGTCTCATTGCACAGGTTTCCTAATCCACTATGATCACACTTTGTTTCAGGAGGTTGAATTGAATTCACAGTCTCACCTGGTTGCAGTAGGAACAGAAGTTAAAACAACATAATCTACAGCGGACTAGAGTTCTAATCAACCATTACATTGTTATATGTAGTCAGTGATGAAAAGGGAGGAAAAAGAGACAAACTGGTCAGTGTGTCCTCCCATACTATTTAGGGCAAATTTTGGTTTCAAAAGCTAAATGTTGCTAATGTATGGTTTGGCTTCAGATTAGAACTATGGTGAGAATCAGGGACACAAGTTTTCTCCATTCACTAACTGTGATACGTGTGTATTAGTTGATATCCCAGAGAAGATGATACTGTTCAAAGAAAATTCAGTTGCATACCAGGTGTCCATATTGCCAGAAGGTACGGACTTGGATCATCAGGTTCTCTTTTATCCAACTGTATTGGAAGATTATTGAGTCATAATAAAGCTTAGTTCTAACCAACTTTAATTTATTTTTATGAAGAGCCAAATAATTGAGCAACAGAAGATAGACAACTGACCTTTTCCAACAATTGATGGGAATCTGGGAGCTCATAACTGCAATATTAGAGTATTGATCATTAGTTTTGAGTAAAAAATGAGACGACTCAATACTCAATAATTGACGGTATTGAGAGGTTTTGTGTATGTGCAATACAAACTGGTACTGCAGCTTTTTACATCTAATAATTCTCTCTTTTCATTGCAGTGCAAATTTGTGTAGATATCTGTATTGCACACTCTTTGCTGATTGTCTTCTTAATTACGTACAATTTCAGATTCAAATCAACTCCTACTACAACAATACTATATTCTCCCAACTCCTTTTTATGGCATACTTATCTTGTTCTTACATATTTACACAGGTAAACATCTAACAAGAGATTAGGAACTTACACTTGGTGTTCTGTCCGTAAGCGGCCGACATTTTTCAGCTTGGCAGTAGGAATTGAAGCTGCCTCTGGATTCAAGGCCACCAGAGCTTTGGATACGTCGCCTTCTTTATTATGCTCTTGTAAAATAGTCTCCAAATTGGTGGTGAACTCTTTCATGTTGAGTTCAATCAATGGAATTTCATCAGGATCTTCAAAAAACCCATCCTCAATATCACTTTCTAATAGTTCTGGCAATGGTTCTGGTGTTTTCGGCTCCTCAATAATAGGTTGACAGTTGTTGGTAGCGACTGTTGCTTCTCCATTTAATGAGTTGGTCATCTCTTGAGGTATTGGCATTGACTTTTCTAGGAAAGAAGGTAGGTCACCAGCTTCAATTGGAGCATATGGGTACGCCATTCTTACTTCAGCTGCTGGGGGTAATAGCATGGGCTTGAATGCGGCAGCTGCATTTCCCTCACTAGGGATCGGAACTGCTGAACTCACTATACTCTTCTCCTCTGGGCCAGGAAGGGCAAGTCTTGCACTGCAGGTAATTTTTTAAACGTTGCTCAATTTTCATAGAAATTAACTTAGTAATAAAAGAAGTAACACATTGCCAGATTTTACATCTCTAATGCAAGTGACATCTGAGGAACAGTTTTCGAGCTCTACTAGCCAATTTTTGAATTATTTTGTGATTTGAACTTTAATAATAAGGACTGTTTGACTGACATCGGTATCATCATTATTATAATTTGTATTAGACAAGTATGGTTTATGTTCTTAGAGTTGCATTTTTAAACTTATGTTCTTTCGTCCCCAATTTTGTAGGTGACACCAACTCTTTTATTTTGAAGTTACTAAAAAGAGGAATAAGAAAATCTTAAGGTGACCTTATGTTCTGCGCTTCACTAGCAATTTGAAGATAGGAGATATGGATTACTAACCTTGCGTAAGCACTAGCAAAGTGTCTGCATTCAGCTCTCAGTGGGCATGCATTACAATTAGGCTTACTTTTGGAGAAAAACTTCCACAAAAATTGTCATATGAGGGCACATTCAACTTGAAAAGCTCAATTAAAGTTACCTTTCCAAAGGTAATCATGTGGTAGTGCAACTCATACCTGTCAACAAACATAACTCTATTAGTGATTCATCCATGGGTATGTTAGAGCGCCTTTTAGCTTATTAATTACTTGTGTAACCAATGAAAGTTATTATGAGGTCTAGAGAAAGTACAGTGTTCTCTGATCGAGCTTGCAGAGTCGTGGCCAGAGATACTTCTGAATTGACTCCAGAATTGGATACCTGTATTGAAGCATGAATGATAACCCATATAGTAGACAAAGGACAATTTTGAAGTTTTGCTTTAATAACTTACAGTTCAAGAAGATGCAACTGCAGGGACTCAGGAAGTGGTTGAAGAGGAACCCATCCTAATCTCACAGCTATTCGTCCAACATTTGTGTCAACCTGACAAATTCAACTTTGAGTTCTAGATCAAGTTAGTAGATCATTGCACATTCTTGAAGGTGGAACTTACTGGAAAAGCAAGGTTATGAAGTGTTAATAGCCGCACACATTCTACACTTTTCAGACCCAGTCCACGAATACTCAAAAGATACTCTCTGCAGACAGGAATTTTTTTAGGGGCAGATAAACTCAGGAAGGTAGAAAATTTAAGTGTATTATTGCAAGGAACTTACTTCACTTTGTCTGGGGCCACATCTCTCAACCATTCTAGGTCAATACTTCCATGATCCCTCACCAGTCTATCGAGAAAGTCCTGCACAATAAGCAATTATGTTTTTATGAGAATTTACTTGTGAAGTTTCTCTTTCTCCTTGTAACTAATGGATACATGTATAGTGCTGGTACCTTAATTCGCTCTGCCAGCATGTTGTTCATCCCTCGTTCCTTAATAGCATCAGAAATTTCTTTAACTGCTGCACTTCTGACTGCTTCGTAGTTCAATGAGTCCATTGCATCCTTGCTTCTTTCTTTTTTCCCACTCTTTGATTGGACTTCCTTTCTCAAGCTATCCCAATCAAAAGCTTTCTTATCTCCTTCCTCAACTTTTCTTTTTCTTGTCTTTGAGATGCTGGTGCCTGTTATACTGGGTTGCTTGCTTGAAGGATAAGCCTGACCTTCTGCATGGAATTTGGTTATATTGCAAGAATTTCTTGTATGTACTACAAGGTAAGGACTACAAGATTTTGGGATATCAGGATTACCTTCTTGTCCTTTAGCAACAGCTTCTGAATGGTTTACTGATTGTCGGATACAAGAGCTTTCTAGTTGTGAGGCCATTGCCATCTCATTTTGATGGGAACTTACAGAATGTTGATTATCTACCTTGCCAGGTTGCATTTCCACACCTCCTATCTCTTCCATCCTTGGTGCATGAATAAAGGGATGTGTGGTCCGCTGAGCTATTAAAGGACTTGAACTTCCTGCTATTTGTTTCATCCTTTTGCTCATGTCGATTTCTTTCTCATGGCATGCTGTTTCATGTTTTCCAACTTCTGGTGTCATGTTCAACCAGGAATTACTGGCAGATCTTATTGGTATCTCTTGGACCTGAATATGCGGATTAATTGGATAGCCATGTAAATATGTCTCTGCATCAAGATTTTCATTATGCCCCATATCTGCTACAGTTTCTATCTTCTGATTCCCAAAGACGGGCAACTTTTCTGAAATCCCATTCCTCATAAAGTGACTCTGATATTCCTGGAATGCAGCAGTCCACTTTGTTGGTGGAGAATGGCTTGCTTGAGTTCTGTATTTGTTCAAGTTGGGTGAACTTGGTCGGTCTTCACTTTCTAAGTCAGATCCGGAGCTTGACCTGAGTTCTTCATTGGCTTGAAGAATGAGAGAGTCAGGAGAGTTTTGTAATGAAATGACTTCCTCGTCAACTCTCTTGTCATGCTCACTTACTAAATAAGCTCTAGATGTATGAGTGTGGTTTTCCATTCTGCGCTGTAGTCTAGCTTTATGATATATGGTAGTCCCATCTGGATCTATTATTTCGACTTCTGGTTCCTCCACTACTATGTTGCACCCATCTTGGGAGAGGGTATTCTTGGTGCTTGTTGGCAAGGGGAACTTGGCTGCAAGGCACATGAAAGCAGAGCTGCAAGAAAGGGTATGTTATTGAATTTTCAACTTCTATTTTTAAATTAGATTGACTATGTTCTTCTGATTGTAGCTGACCATCAATTACCTTGAGAGATGATCTGAAACATTCTGTGTGAGGAATACTCCTATTACTGAGTCGACTACAGATCCCTTCCAAGGCGAGAACCTCCTATCCCCTGCAAAGCTTTTCAAATTATTTGTCTATTTGGAGTTGATAATTCACGATAAGAACAATTCTAATAATATAAGGACAGATGTGTGGTAGAGGAAATGAATGGTTGTTTATTACCTTGAACAAGGCGCATTCGTGCGACAAAAGAGTCTACCCGTCCACGGACAACTTTCCTTTAATATGTCCCACCATTTCGTTGGTCCTTCGTCCATTGTATCTTCACTGTTCTTCTTTACATAAGACGTTCCAAGTCTGTGGTCCTCTGGTCAAGGTCCACTCTGGGCCGTGCTTTACGTCTTTTGATAGGATCAAATCCCTCATAAGGGATAATTGTGCCACTGCCCTTGTATGGAACAAGGGCTTTTTGCTCCACTTGAGCAGCATTTTTCTTGCTATTACTGATAAAAAGGCGTTCCAACTGCTGTGTGATTGCATCAACTGATACTGCATGTCTGTGTGTTCCTTGTAAGCCTGTGTTGACTGACACTACATGTTTTTGTAATCCTTGTAGTAAGCCTGTGTCGACTGACACTGCATGTCTGTATGTTTCTTGTAAGCCTGTTTGACGGAGTTTTTAGTGATTGGAATCTTAGTAAGCATTTGGACATAAGAAAGGTGATATTTGAAAAAAAAAAGTATTTGAAATTAAGTTGAAAATTGTATTTGGAAATTGAAGTGTTTTTCATGCATTTAACTTGAAAACTAGATGAAATATTTTTGGTAGAAAAGATTTTTCTTCAACGGTTTTTAAAATTTTGAACAAAAAAAGAAAATTCATCTTCAGATATTTTTTGAAAAATCAGCCCAATGTAAAATCAAACAATGCTCTGATTATTTTTTTTTTATGAAAAGGAAAGATATTCCATGGACAAACCTCCCCATCATGATTCTTCACACTTAATCTAAGACTGATGCTACATTGCTGGTAAAAGAAACAATAAAAGCAAGAGTGATGCCATAGTTACAAAAGGATACCTCTAGCTTTTGTCAGGTGATGTTGGTCAGCTCGTGAATTCTTGTTCTCTCTTGGAAGCAGCTCCCCATAATTGGATAGTTCATTGGGTGATGTCTTTCCCATGTTCTGCTGCGTTGGCATCTTCTTGTGAGAATTTCTTCTCTCAATGTTTTGTACCACCATGGCAAGACTTTGGAGTTGATACTGATGATTCCAATTTCTGATTGTGGCCTGTACTTGGGATCCATGGATTTCAGCCGTCTGTCGGGATATGTGCTGTGGTATTTGCTGTGCATAAGAATGCATCTGAGATGGGTTTGTTTGCTTTTGCAAATTATGTTTAACAACCATGGGACTAGCACAATGCCTACTACCCTCCTCACTGGCTCTGTTATATCTGCTTATGCTCAAGCTGCTTGACGGGAACTTTGTTGAGTCATGAATTGCAGCTGCAGTGTAGGAAGGAATACCAGATGAAGTGCTGCAGTTTCTTCTGCTGTTGTCATTCCCCAACATTTCCGAGCACACAGATCCCATCTGGCTGAAAGTTCTTGGTTGAAATGGGGAACTGGGGCACTGATCCCTCTTGGATCCTCTTCCGTCGTTGTCTGTGTATGCTGTGTCTCTCAGAAGTAGAGGCATCCTACCCAGTGCTAGCTGTCTTGGTTCATACAGCTGAATGCTGTTTGGATACCTAGTGACAGTTCGCATGCTTAGACTTCTAGCAAGAGCATTCAGTGCCTGGTTATTTCTTGTAACTTGATTTGCTGATGGAAGCGGCGATGCCAATTCTTGTGGCTTTTCCATTAGCAATTTCTCTGCAATTTCTTCTTTCCTCTGGTTCTGCCCAGCTGATATTGCAGTAGCCTCCATGATAGCCAATGACAACTCCATGTCTTGGGAATTCAAGTTCAAATCGAAAGTTTCTTTCTTTTGTTGATGTTTTTCTGGGTGGTGGATATTGATACTTGGTAGGCTTTCATCTTTTGTTATGTCTTCCAAGTCAAAATCTAGCATTTTCCGACATGTTTTTTCTGTCTCTCCAGCATCAGGAACTTTGTCCTTGTCAACGACTTCGGTTTGTTGAGTTGTTGAAGCATTTGGGTCCTTTCTGCGGACATACTTCCTTTTTCCTGATGGGTTCTCATTTGGAGTGCTATTTCTTTGGGCAGCGGACTCATTAACTTCGGTTTGTTCAGTTGTTGAAGCTTTGAGGCCATCTCGGCGGACATACTTCCTTTTTCCTGATGGATTCTCATTTGGAGTACCATCTCTCGGAGCAGCACGCTTCGGAGTTCTTTTGGTTTCCCCTTCTATTACTACCTTCGGCCGGTGTTTTCGCCTTTTGGGAGTTTTTGATGCTGGTGTCTTGTTTAGGTCAATGTCCACATTACCTACATTGCCATTATCAACCTTTTCAGTCAATGGTGAATTGACAACCACTGAATCTGTGACTCTCTGTAACAGTTTATCAGAGTGGTGATCTTTGGATTTCATAGACCCGAGAACATTCTCCTGCCCATCTTTCTCAAGGCTAGACCTTTCTTGTATCGGGACATTTTGTCTCTCAAAATGCTGGATGGTCATGAAGGGGTATGATCTTGGTGTACTGGTGCCAAATGTGAAGAAAAACTATTGATGCTGGACTGTACCAGCAATTGGGATGCCACTGTGAAATCAAGGGATGTATTGAAGATAAGGGCTTCGCCATCCAATCTGTTGTAAGGGAAAATAGATTAGACAAACTTGTGATTCAGATTGAAATATCATGATATATAGCTATCAAATGGGATAATTTCTAAGCTTTTACATCACTAACGTGCGATCAAGATGCATATCTAACTAACTGTTATTAGGAGTAACTTGATACTACAGTTAGAATATCTGGTACATATATGGAATTCATACAAGTACTAAGAACTTTTATAATGCAATTTGTTGAAGAAGAAAGTTATGCTAATATATCGTATCTATCAAAATAAAATAAAATGTTATGCCAATGTATTGTACTCCGTAGTCAGTAGTTGTATGGACTTCCTAGCACAATCTCTGTTGAGATTGTAAATTAGGGTTTGAGTACATTGACATGCATAAATCTTGTTAGTGAAAAAAATAGCATGCTTTTTTTCTTTTTGTTTTGACTGTTCCTAGGCATTACAATGCAATATCTGAAAGTGTTCCTGCCTTCCATGTATTTTCTTTTTCTGCAAACATAAGCTTGAAAGACCTTATAAATGGTTATGTTCTTACAATACTAACATAAGAGTAAACTCACCAAGTGGTAGGTGCCGATTGTAACAATCAAACATCTGGTTTGGACTTTTAAACAGTTGACTCTCATTGAGCACTGTTTGACCTGCAGCTTTGAGTTGTGTCTGCTCATGTCTTCGGTCAACTTGAGCATACGAGTTCCGAAGGATCGGTATGTCACTACGGGTGCTGTTGCTTGATCTTCCATGGGTGGAGATCCTATTCGATTGGTTCTTCATCCCGATGAGTTCTTCTAAAGAGTTCACCCTTGTGCAAGCAGGCTTACTCTGATCTGGTATGTTTCCGCAGCTATAGGTATCTATATCGGAGCTTCTGTTACGGACTACTACATCAGACCAGTGACCAGTAGACCCTTTATCCCAACCCACAGACGTGACAGGATTCTGAACTACTCCAGTTTCAGAAGCTGGCATTAGTAAGAAGTCACCATACATCCCGAGCAGGTCCGGCCATCCTGTCATCTCAATCTGATTCCGTTGCATTTCAGCTGGAACAATATCTGGTAATGGCAACACAGGCTTTTGCTGACTAAAAGGAATCCGAGGATCCCCATTTTGGACACCTCCATTCTCTTGGGGAGTTGAAAATACTCTCCCCGGATTCATCGTTCAATTGTAAGTCTATTCTTCTAGGCTGTCTAATTCATCCCTCGGGTCTTCGCTTTCAACTGTTCAAGACGGGACAATGTTTCAACTCCCTGATTCACTGTAAGACATACAAATGAAAAAAATCAATCCATAACTGCTCCTAGGTAGAAGGTATAAACACATGAAAAATAACAGTTCTTTGATATGAAAGCATAAAGATTTCATCATGCATTTAATGACAGGAAATTTGAGAAAATATCAGAAACATAAATAGGCAGATCCAAAATCTAACCTCAGTCAACATGCCACAATGACTTAACCCAAATTAACAAGTATTATCAAATTCCAAATAATATATATTTCATAAATTATAAACAAATCACTATATGAATATAAACTTATAACGATTAACGAGTTCTATTCACTTCCTTTTGGTTTCCAATCCAGTGTATGTGGTACCCAACATAAAAATCCGACTAATTTATGTTTTCCCGTACCCAGGCTTGAAACAGAGATCTCTGGTTACGGAAGAAACAACTCTATCTGCTGACACACCGTTTGGTGGTGAGTTTTATGCACTTTACTAAATCAAGTCTCTGAATTTTGTTTTCTGCAGTCTTAAAAGGAATGACTTTTCTACCTATACATACACCAATGACAAAATCAACAATTACTATTCCCAGTTCATTGACATTAATCATCAATCAGATAACAAAAAAAATAAAAAATGTTGCTCATTATAGAAACTCAATCTCAAAAAAGGAAAAACTAATCCACTTTTCAGTTTCTTTCTCATTTCCATCTTTTTACTGTGTGTTTACTTATCATCATCATATCCACATACCAAATCCATAAACAAAAAAAAATGTTGTTTACCAATTAGCAAAATCTCACAGTATCCATCTATATAATGGAATTCATCATTAATTGACAGATTTTTCTTCCTTAGAATTAGAAGAAAAAGATTGAAATGACTACTAAAAATTCAACATTCCCCAGAAATGAAAGAGAAAAAAGAAAAACAATAACAAATTTAGAAATCACACTGAATTTGAGGAAATTCAATTCCCCATAAACTTCACCCAAAATCTACAAAAAAATAGTTCTGAGTTGAAAAATGATCACACCTACTTTTATGGATGTTGTTACACAAAAAACATTAAAACAAACCAATTACAAAAAAAAAAAAAATTAAAAAACTTTAGAACAAAATTATTATATTTATAAACTAAACTTACCGATCTTTAGCTGAGTACAGTTACCGGAGTGAATTTGTTTAAGAACCAGTCAATGCCGGAGAGCCTAAGTCAGTCTTCTGTTAAAAAAAAAAGGAGAGAGAAACAAGAGAAAATGAAGGACAAGTTAGAGAGAGAGAGAGAGAGAGAGAAGAGAATAGAAGAATTGGAAAAAAATAATATCAAGAAATAGTACACAACCTTTGTATACGTTAAAGAAAAATGTTATGTTTATGGGGATACTATTTCTCTACAATTATATCAAAAAAAAAATTGGTTGGAGTGGGAATATGAATAAATATTGGATAAGACTACATTCAAAGCATAAAATCTTCATTTGTTACTAAGATTAATAACCATACATTAAAAGTGTATATATGTTTAAGATGCCAATTTTTTTTTATGGAAAGAATTATTTATTGGTGAGTATTGTTTTAACAAATAATACTATATATATGAATTTAATTAATAATATTTATTTTATTTAATTTTGATCATGATTTCTATACATTAAGTGTCACGTAAAAATTATTGTTATATATTTAGTTTGATCGTAAATTTAATAATTTGGACATGATTTCTATACTTAGAGCATGCATGAAATTGTTATAATGTATCTATTTTGATTATTGAGATATAGATGTTGATTGTAAATCAAATACTATGTTCATACTTTTAATTTAGCGTTTTTGAATTGTCATGTATTATTTTTACCATTGAAAAAAAGGCGTAAATTCAATATGTGAATTAGATATTATATTTATATTTTTTATTTGTAATTTATATAATTTATCGGTGGTAGATAGACGTTAGACGTTGATAGTGTTATTACTCGCATTAAAAAAGGAAGAAAAAATTGGTCAAGTTTTGACGAAATTTAATTGAAAGTAAATTTTATACGTTTATCAAATATTTAGTCAATATTTTTTACTCTGCTTTGATTTTTAATACTTTTATTTTGACCACCGGTAGAGAGACATTGATAATGCCGTTATTAACATTAAATCGAAGAAGAAAAAATTGATCAAGTTTGACGAAATTTAATTGAAAGTAAATTTTATGTGCATATCAAATATTTAGTCTCTATTTTTTACTCTGCTTTGATTTTTAATACTTTTATTTTGACTATCGGTAGTGAGACATTGATAATGCCGTTATTCACATTAAAACGAAGAAGAAAAATTGATCAAGTTTGATGAAATTTAATTGAAAGTAAATTTTATATGCATATCAAATATTTAGTCTCTATTTTATACTCTGCTTTGATTGTTGAATTTTGTTAATAATTTATTTGACCATGGTAGAGAGACCATTGATAATGCAGTTATTCACCATTAAACGAAGAAGGAAAATTGATCAAGTTTGACGAAATTAATTGCAAAGTAAATTTTATCTGACATATCAAATATTTAGTCTTATTTTTACTTCTGGTGCTGGATTTTTAATATTTTTATTTTGACCACTGGTAGAGAGACATTGATAATGCCGTTATTCACATTAAAACGAAGAAGAAAAATTGATCAAGTTTGACGAAATTTAATTGAAACTAAGTTTTCTATGTATATCAATTATTTCGCCTATATTTCTATCTGCGCTGGCTTGTAATACCTTAGGTCTGACCCACGGGGGAGATGAGAATTGACAATAAGTTTAACGGAATTTAATTGAAACTAAGTTTTCTATGTATATCAATTAATTCGCCTATATTTTCTACTCTGCTTTGATTGTAATACATTTAGGTTGATCACGGGTAGAGAGAAATTGACAATAAGTTTGACGAAATTTGAATGAAAGTAAGTTTTCTATGTATATCAATTATTTCGCCTATATTTTCTACTTTGCTTTGATTGTAATATATTTAGGTTGACCATGGGTAGAGAGAAATTGACAATAAATTTGACGGAATTTAATTGAAAGTAAATTTTCTATGTATATCAATTATTTCGCTTATATTTTCTACTCTGCTTTTTTTGTAACATATTTATTTTAATCACTGATAGAGAGACGTTAAAATAAATTTAACGTAATTTAATTGAAAGTAAATTTATATGCGTATCGATTATTTTGCCTATATTTTCTACTAAGCTTTGATTTGTACTCTATGTCATTCTAGTCAATTTCATGCAATTACATGTCGATTAAAAAAATTATAAATAAAAATTTAGCTTCACATATTATTAGTTATGCTATTTAGCGTAGCGTCTTACGATCCCTACTTATTGTCAATTTTGTATATTTAATCCTTTATTCTATAGTTTATAAAGTGATATTTTCTTAGAAGGTAACTCACATTACTACCATCAAATATTAACATGCAAAAAACATGTATTATATATAATTAAGAAATATTACTTTATAAGCCAATACATTGCATTATTTTTAAGATAATAATACATTATACTAGTTTTAAGGAAGGTATTATTATTTCGTTAGAGATGAATGAATACCCTAGATATATTTAAAATGTGTATGGTATTTTCTCATTTGATTTGATTAGTTGACGTGTTTATTTTCTTTATATTTATATAAACATAACTACTTTAAGCATTTAATCAAGCTCTAACATAGAAAAACACATGTTTTTAAATTTTAAGACAGTTTTCATTATAACTTGACGTATAATCATTTTTTTGCAACCATTTGCTTACTCATAAATTGTTAATGTTGAAAAAAAAAAGTACATTTAACTTTTTCATTAAACATGATATTGATTTTGGAGACATTACAATTTTGATCATCAAATCAAGTTTCGAAGCACATCCCTACTAATGTTTTCAATTTTATGAAACTTTATAATTACCTAATGTATAATTATTCATAACTTTTTGCATCATCGTAAATATGCAAACAAACTAGAATCATATACATAAATAAAAATTCAAAATCTACAAATATTATTTGATTTGATTTGATTTGACATTTTTTACAATAAAAAATATAAATAATGTTATAATACTTCAAATATAGTATATAAATAAATCGTTAAATACATTTCTATTAAAATATTCGGAAGTTTGAGACGCTATTAAAAAAAACGTAAACATTTAAATTTCAAGTAATCGTGATATTTGATTATAATATAGTGAAATGCAATAATTTTTCTAAATTTTAAAAAAATAAATTGAATACAAATAAAAAGTTTTGTTTGGTAATAACAATATACTAAATGTAATTTTATAAATGAGATTCAAAAAAGATAAAGTCTATATAGATTAGCCTTAGCAAAAAAATTATTTTCAAAATATCCTTAATTCAAATATATCAAATTCAAATAATTACGAATACGATAATAAAGAAATATGACTACTAATACCTATAACAAAACATACCGAAGCAAAGAATCCATAACATCAAAAAGCAAAAGAGTGCTACTATAACTTTTTAATATTTAGAAAAATGTACATATGAACTTATCATTAAAGTTCATATGCCCAATCAATCAAGTACTATTTCAATCAAGTAAGAAGTTCATTCCTTGTTATGAGTAAATTGAGGATAATGTCATATCTATTATTTTGAGAGTGGTATCGAGCATCGAATTAAATTAGAATCTCTTATGATTTGAAAGTTGTACAGAACTACGTATTCTGCGTAAGATAGGATAGATTGACTCTTCATGCGACTCCTCACTTACTTTACTTTGAGAAGGTCAATTAGATGGATGTATAGTCACAATATCATCCTATACCTAGGCAAAGTATAGGGTGGCCCTGACAACGAAAGGTGAAACATTGTATCATTACTCGGCTCATAATAATAGTTGTCGGTTAGAAAAAATCCCCCACAAGTAAAATATATGATTTTCGTGTTGCTTTCATTGCATATTATATGGTAAAGTTTAAATGTTTTTTTCACTTCACACTCATATTAATTCATTTATGTTGTTTCAGTCCTTCGAAGCCAGATTATTGTTTACTCTAACCCATGGTTCATGTTTAAGTATTTTGCAAAGACAATATTTTAAGACATTCTTAAATGTTCATTTGTTCACCTATTTAAGATTCCGCATATTGTTTAATGTCATGTAAGTCAGGTAGTCAGGCTAAGGGCTGCTTGGCGATCAGAAATGGTTCTCGAGCGTCAGTCATATTCAGGAAGTAAAATTAAAGCGCGACACAAATATTAAAAGCAAGAGACTACCTTATTAAAACTAATATTTTAACTTTTTAATATTAGCTCGAACTTTAAAATAGCCATTGTGGCTATTATGTTGTATCTATGCATTAGCTAGCTTAATTATAAAAGCCATATGTACTATTATAATGTTTATATATAAGTACAATATTTTTTTTAGTCAAATTTTTTTTTAATGTATTTGTATTTCTTAATTACTTATGACTTGTGAAAATGATGTTTACACTAAAAATAAATCATATATTATTGTAAATAAAAACTATATTATATGTTTAGAACATAAAGTAAATGTGACGAATGAGTGATGAAACGATAATCAATGTGAGTATACTAAGGATTATTTTATTATTTTCTGTCTGATTAATTTTGTTGACTATTATACATATTAGTCTACATATTATTATCATTATATTTTGTTTACTAATTAACATAGTTTACTAAGATAAATTTCATCTTTTCTTTTTCGTACTCACTAGGGGTCGGGACCCCCCAAAGAAGTTGGGAGTCTATTGAATATTAAATTTTTTTAGATTTAAATAGACATGTTTCTTTGTTAAGAATGACATGTCCTATGCACTTTTCAAAAGGTGACTTAATAATATTATATTCAAACTTGGACGAGTCAATATGATTAGCAATTTAAAAGTCAATTAAAAGTTGTTCTCGCGATCGAATGATATGATACAGTGGATCGAATGATATGACATAGTGAATAAGATTATTTTCTTTCATAATTAAATATTTTAAATTCAAACTCTAAATATGAAAAAATTATTAGTAGGAGTGTTACCTCTTGAATGAGACCTTATTCGACACAAACTGAAGTTTTATAAATTGGTTTATCTTTTTTTTTTTAAAAAGAATCCCAAGTAAACTACATATTTTAAAATTCATATTTCAAGTTTAAACTTCTAAATTTATAGAACCTTATTATGATTCACTCTTAATTTCTATGTAAGAAAATATTTTGAAGATATTCATCGAACTACAAATTAAGACCATATACTAATATTTGTATAGTGTTAAATAAATAGATACACATATTTTAATTGACGTCTAGATACACATATTTTAATTGACGTCGTACGTACAATTCACATACTACGCGATATCCTATAAACATTATGCCACATAAGACGTTTATGTTAACTTGTTCAATTTATATAATTTAAGTATCTTTGATCCATACAAAGTTGAAAACATAAAGGCTGTCAATATTAAATTAAATAACATATTTATATATTATTCATCACTAAAATTAGAGTAATTATTGATTAGTATAATATCACCAATAAATATCATTTACGAAAAATTATATTTTATTCAAACTAATTACTCTTAAGTACATGAAATTAATTTATTTTTTAAAAAAAATACAAGGAACGGATGCATACTTAGTCGTTATTAATGGATTAATTAAACATTAAAAAAAGACGAGGGAGTGATATATCTTAGGCATTAATAATAAGAGTAAACATTAAATCAACACAAAAATTAAGATCATTAATTAATTACGAAGCAAGCTTAACGGAAGGTGCTCTATTTTTTTAATTATTATTATTATTTACTAGGGAAGATCACAAAAATTGATAGTAATTAATTATGTAAGAGCCTTTGTCCATTTTTTTTAAAAATACCCAGTCAAAAAGTTACTATATCGCTTTTCGAAAGTCAGTTTAATTAACTTTTAAAGTTATATATTAAAATAGATTAATTTTATATTATAAATTTAATATTAAAAACTAATAAATATTATAAATTATAATTTTTTTAGATTGATATAAAGATACCTCCTAAAATATTATGAAAATTTTATATGGTTTAAAGATGACTACATTTACTATTTTAGAAAAGAAAGAGAAAATGATTTATTTTTATATACACTATATCTTAAGAGATTAAATACTCATATATCCCATATATATATATATAAAAATCCCACTGTCACCCCCAACTATAACATATTAAACTGGATCTATTACAATAAAAGTTATTCTGCAGATAATATAGAAAAGTTTTGATGTTAAAAATAATTTAGTTTTTATAGAGTGAATAAGTGAAAATAAATGAAAAAAATATTATTTGATTTTTATACGTTTTTTTTTCATCACACTCTTTACGTTTATCAGAATAAAAGTTAAAACAAAATAAATTATTGATTCTATCTTAATATTTTAAATAAACTATTTTTGTTTTTAGTAATCATGACAACAAAATAAACGCGTAGGATTATTTTTTAATCAACTATTTTTGTTTCTAGTAATGATGACAACAAAATGAACTTAGCGTGAATATTTAACAGCATAAATCATAAGAATATTTTCTATTTTAAAATTGCCTCGCACTTTGAAAATATAATCTTCCTCATATTATAATCCCATTTAATTTAACAGCATTAATCATAAGAATATTTTCTTTTTTAAAAGTGTCTCACACTTGAACGTATAATTATTCCTCATATTATAAATTTATAATCCAATTTGTGACTTAAAACTATAGCATATTTGAATTTTAAATTCATTTTCGGAATTTATCGAAAAAAAATAAAATTTTAAAAAAAGTGGTTAAATTGACATTAAGGTTACTGTAATTATTTGTGAATTTTTTGAGTTAATTTTATATTTTTTTCATATTATTCCTATTTTTTTATTAATCAATTACTCATTTTTGGATTTAATCGAAAAAAACAAATTAACAAAATTATTGAAATCAGTCGAATATTTATTTAAACGGAGGTTATTTGATTGGCATTAGGTGTTTATATCCAAATTACCTTTCCATTTCCATTTTCATATAAATGTCTGTGAAGTTCAAAATGACAATGCCCAATTCATGTGACATTTAAAGAAATGAAAAATGAGTTGGATATATCCAATATGGTAACTACGCCCATAAGGACATATCTGGACCAAAAGTTGGACGGTGAGGGTATGAGTAACCAAACTTTGAACGGACGGTATATTTAGACCTTTTCGAATAGTTTAGGAGCATATTTGACCCTTTTCCCATAAATTTATAATCCAATTTGTGACTTAAAACTATAGCATGTTTGAATTCCATAAATAGTAAGTATTTTTTCGCTCATTTTTAAAAATAAAGATAAAATAACAATTTGCCTCTCTCATCATTTGAATATAATTAATGAAATTAATGTTTTAAGAAATGAATATTACTAATAATAAGGGCAAATTAGAAATTGAGTGATAATTATGTTTTGGTTTGCTAACTAGACTTGATCATCTATTTTTAGTATAGTAGACAAGTAAAAATGAACAAAGGAATTAAACTTTTGTACTCTGTCCATTCTAATTACATGTCGTGATAATTAAAAATGATTTGTATAAAATTATTGGTCATTTTAGAAGTTTAACAAAATTGTTAGTTTTTTTCCTATTTTATACTTAGTAGTAATTGTTCTTAAAGATAACAAACACTTCAATACTAAAAAAACTCCTCTTAATTAATAATTTTTAAAGAACACGTAAAAAATAAATAGAACAGAAAAAATAATTTCATACGAAGAAAATAATTAGAATAATATAACAAACTTTTACCAAACTTCGATACTAATCATAGAAAATCTCTATATTAAAGAAAGTGTTGATTATACTTGTTTCCTTTGACTCTTAACATTCCATTTATTGGTAATAATCATGTTTTAATTGAGGTATAAATTATTTTATGTTATAAAATCAAGCTCATAAGAATATAATCATACAGAGAAGAAGACAAGAGAAGTAGATAGAAGAAGAGAAATTTTCTTTCATATTCACAAATTAATCCCCCTATTTTTCTTTTTTACTATGATAAGTTTTGTAAATGATGCCTAAAATATGATGGATGAATATAACATAATTAGTAATACTTAATGGATATATTGCATGGAATTAGTAACAAATTAAGTTAAGTTGCAAAAGAAGAAACTAATTAAATCACCCTTCTAGCATTACTACTATTTAAGAAATAAAAATGGGAACCCAAAATTTAATTCATACATTAAGAAGGAAGAAAAATATGGGGGAAATAAATGATGAATTAGGTATATGGAAGAAAAAAGAAGCTAGGTTGGCTAATGCATAAAAATATATAATAAAAAAAAAAGATGAAATGCAAAGATCTATTAAGAGAATTTTTCTTTTTAATATTTTGTTACTTAATACAAAATGCAATTACCTAATTAAAGAAAATAGTGATAACTAAAATGATTATGTTTGACAATAGTAGAAGATATGTTAGTTAAAATATTTTTTTGTAAACTAATTAATGTTGATTCAACCATGAGATCCAGTTCGAACCCGAGACGTTCCTGAATTTAACGGAACTCTCTGAATTTCGATTCGAGCATCTAAATTTTAAATATTGATCAAAGTCAACTTAAAGATTAAAATTTCACAATTTTATAATTTAATACCTCAAATTCTCAAAAAGACTCGAAAACTGATACCAATAACTCTCACGGATCAAATTTCAAATTTCGAGACCCATGGAGTCGTCGAAATTTCATTTGACACTCAAAACTCCATAATACATACCGAAAACCACTTTTTTAACAACTGAACCTTTTAAACTCAAAACTTATCAAATTGTCAATTTTTAACTCAAAATTTCAAAACCAACTTTCAAATTCAACCATAGAAATTCGAGGTCACTATCGAAAAGGTAAAATGATAATTTCTACGAAAAATGAATAATCATGTCATTACATTAATGAATTAATACTATATCTTATGTATAATATTTTTTAAATAAACAATGATGAAGAGGGAAAAGGTGGATTGTAAAGATGAAAAAGAAAAGGGAAAGGATAAGAACAATTGTTCTTAGCCAAAATGGGTGATAGAGTGAAGATGAAGAAGAAAATGGAAGGTGGGGGTGGGGGTGCCTAAAATTTTGTATTTTGCAATAAAAAAAGGAATAAATAAATTTCAATAAAATGTGCTTTTTTAAAAAATTATTTTATTTTTTATGTCACATCAATTTTAAGGATAATATTGAATTCACTTTTCCTTCGTACGAGGATTAATAAATTATCTTATTTTTGATGTTTGTGTATTTATGTTATGCTATAAATTTTAAGTTTAACAAACATATTTGAATGTTATAGCTATAATTTACATAATTGTGCTTCATAACAAATTTTATGTTTGTTATGAAGCATCATATTTATATAAAAATCACAAAAAAGTTTGATTTGTATGAAATTACAGGCATCAGACTGGTAAAAATCACCGCGATTTGGATAAATCTGGTGTCTGTGTTTATGAAGATTGTGTTTATATATGTATATACTCTTTATGTTTGTATCTACATAAAATTTAAATTTGTATACAATACAATCGAATCGAAATAAAACGTTTGTATATCAAATCGCTTTCTCTTTCATTTTATACAATACAGATTATACATTGTAATTTGATACTTGTGTTTGTATAAAGCGAGAAAGAGAGAAATGCAATACAACTTTTGTATCGAACGAAAGAGGGAAGATCTGTATTTGCATAATTATAAATATATCGGATGAATATATCTATATATATTAGTATTTTTATACATAGTTTTCTCTCGCTTTTTACAAATACAAACACAACGTATACATTTATTTGTATAAAGTGAGAGTGGCGAGCGAGATTATGAGAATGTTGAGCGAGATTTTTGAAGAAAGAGACAAATAACAAGTGTTTTAAAATTAAATGAAATTGAATTATAATATTTAATCTAAATTAATAATTTATTATTTTATATAATTTTTAAAAAGATTATGATTTTTTCTTGGTATGTCAAAAATAATAACAAAAATAAATAAAAATTAGATAAAGAATAAGTAACAAACAAAGGTGTAATCAAGAGTGATATTACTATGCATTTACCCCAAATGAAAAAATAGTCAATCATTAGCATTTGAAGAAGAAAAAAATTAGAGAATATTGTTATACGTGCAAGTCACTTGAAAAGAAAAGAATCTTCGATTAATAATTCATACTTTTATTTTTATATTTTTTTTTTAAAAAAAAAAGGACACGTGAAACTCTTATTATTAAAAATTTACAAAAACACTTTTGATACTTCCAATATAAATTTATAATTTAATTTCTTAAAATTCAAGCTCAATCAAACATAATTACTTAAAATAGAACATATGAAAAATACATTAGAATAACTATACATCATAATCTTATCGAATTTAAAAAATAGAATTTTACAAGATGTCTTCACACATTAAGCTCCATCAACACAATATCTTCATACCTTTGTTTTACTTTTTTTTTTTTAAATAATATATTTAATTTTAATAATTTCTTAATTTTAACTTTTTGTATGACGTGTTTCAAAAAATTATAAGATTGAATAATACATTCTACATATCTTTAATCTTAAGTCATAAAACTTTAAAAAGCTCTTTCGTTTTTAAAATTTCATTTCAATACAAATCAGACAATCAAATTAAAACGACCGATAGTCAAATGTTTGGTCATTGTCTATAGAAAAATCATGACACATCATGATATGTAAGGGACATGAATATAAAGTATAAAAAGAATACACGTGAGTCATGAAATCATCCCCACGTTTTATTAAAGGGTTTGACGCTGAAATATATGGTTGAAAATAAATATAGGTGTTACGTTATTCACACAACATAAAAGTTAAAAAGTTATCATCGAAAAAATAAAATAAAATGATATATATATATTGTGTATATTTCTAATGTATATGTCTCATGTGATTATAGTTTGAGTGAATAAATAAAAGATTTAGTTAAGAAATATTAATTACAACTTATGGAATAATTTGTAAGGTAATTAGGTAACTTTCTAGTTTTAATAAAATACGAAAAACTAAGTGATTATTATATAATTAGGATGTGTTTATGAAATACTTTATCTATTTTATTTTATGTTATTTGATATTTATATTAAAAATTAACATGACACGATTCAGCATGCGTGACGATGTAACACATTCAAGTGATAAAGTTTGCATATCTAACATGCGTCACACATGTTGCATCTGTGACACATGTTATACTTGTATCACGTTTGTAAAATCATCTAATTTCATCTATAAATAGTTCATTACGATCTCATTATTATACATATTAAAGAAAGAACACATACATAATAATATTTTACCTGTACGTTAGGTAGCATATTAAATGCTTAGAATGAAGCATATAAAGGGAAATTATTTATAATAAGTTCATATACTTTTGTCGTAGATAATACAAGAAAATGCTATAAATTTCGGTATATTTTTTTGATTAAGGTATTTATGAAAATCATTAAATTTCACGATGTTAATTTTCTAATCAAATCATTATATATATTAATTTTGTAATCGGTCAATCACTTAACTATTCGTCATTAATGCTAAACAAATTATTAATCGGTCAAAATTAGACTATCTTAATTTAACTTAGATCTATAAAAAAAAAGTAAAATTACAGTACAGAAAATGTCAGAAAATTTTCAAACATTACAATATTTTTTAGCTTAGAAAATGAGCCTAGTTTATAGGACAGTAACATTATTAATACTAATTAAACATTAAATTAGCACAAAAATTAAGAAGATCTGTAATTATAAAGCTAATCTTTTACGGAAGATGCTCTGTAGTTGAGTTTCTCTTTTGCAATAAAATATTATAGGCAAATAATAATTAAATATTCGTGTTTGTTGATACCATGATAAGTTAGATTTCTCCTATCGTCACTTAATTATAATTATTGTTTTGAAAAATTAATTTATTTGTTGAAGAAAATTAAAATCAAGGATAATAACAGTTTTTCGAGATAATAAATTATTAGTTGAGCAGATAGTTTAAATCGTACCAATATTTAGTAATTTAGGGCCTTTAGTTATTTACTCAGTTTTATTCCTCTATTTTAATTTATGTATCTGATTTTGACTTGATATCAAATTAAATAAAAGTAATAAAAATCGTAAATCTTATGATATTAAATTATAAATACGTATACCAAAAGGCCCAATAGAATCTATAGAAATGTCAAGAGATTGGTAAGTAGAAATTATACATACAATTATGTCATTAAGGAACGATGATTATTGACTTATTGTTATTAGGCAACATTATTATTAATAGCAAGAAAATAATAAAAATTTTTTTTTGAAATATGAAATCGGGTATCCTATTAATTACATTATTTGTTACATAAATATTGATTAATTAATGATAAATAATGTAATTAATTGATAAAAATATTGCTTTCATTCTTCTTCCTCACTATAAATGATCGTTCGATAAACTAAAGTTCCTGTTATGTGTAGAGACTAAAGAAGAATTGAACCATAAAGGTCTAATATATGTTTTTTCACTATATAAGAACAGTTTGGCGCTCTAAAATTTCTGTTATGTTCGAAGTTTGAAGAAGAGTTAAACTATAAGGATTTATTGTGTGTAATTCTTCCTCATTATATAAAAGATAATTCAGAGCTCTAAAGTTTTTTTTATGTGCGACATTTAGAGAAGAGTTAAATCATACGATTAATTGTACATAATTTTATCTGACATTTATATAAGAGTTTATTTCACGATTTAAATCCATAATTCTTTTATAGCATGGCAACAATTGTACCATCTACTTCACGACCCCCCTCACTTGCTCCCTCTTGGGTTGACATCTGTCTTTTCAATGGTTTTGACAACAACAAAAGGCGGAAGATACATTACTGGGAGTCCTTCATTCTTATCAGAGGTCTCGGATTCGAGCTTGGATATATAAAAAATCATATTGGGAGCGTCACCTCCAAATGAGTCCTGCCATGCGCGATCCAAATTTAGTCAAAATTTTAATATAGACTCCAGACACCGGATGAAAAACCAAAAAAAAAAAAAAGAGATACATCCATTTAAAAAGGGAAGGAAGAAAAATTGCATTTTAAAAATTAACATTTAGAAAAGTAGTTATTAATAAAACAAAATATTTAACAAGAAATAATTGTTAATTTAAATAAACATTTTATAATTAAGAAGTGTGCAAAAAATTAATTTCTACTAGAACTAGAAAGATGCACAGTATTTGGACAACTTTTTTACATTGAAATTAATATAAAAATTGTTTAAATCAAAACGAGCTCAAGCAATTAAATCTAGATTAAAATAATAGCTAACTATTTTCATCATTATCATATAGAAATTTTAAACATAGTAACAATCTTATATAAGCTAACCTCTGCTTAGTCAAATTGAATCACATAAATTTATTCTCCATTTACAATATATTAAAATCACAAAATGGATCCCCAGTTACAATCTATTGAGAACAGTTGGGGGCTTGAGAGGTGGCCAAGTACATGAATTCAGGAGTCAGCCCCCCCCCCGTCAAAATAATATAGTATTAAAAAAATTTTTCAAAAATTAGTTAGCCCTTTTGCTCTGCTTTTCTTCCACTTTTATTATTATTATTATTATCTTATATACACAAATTCCTATATTGAGTCCTAACAATAATATTGATGAATTTGAAGATTTGGAAGTGATACAATTTGATGAAGATACACTAAGAAAAATATTATTTGAAGAAAAATTATAACCAAATAATGACAGTATTAATATTGTTCAAGAGTATGTAATACAACCAATGATGATTGATATAGCCTCGAATTATTCAAAATTCGAGGAGGAGGAGAAGGAGGAGGAAGAGGAGCTTGTAATCGAGGATTTCGATTGGATAGAAATGATGAATGTCCAGATACAATTCGTCTCCAAGAAGGAGTTGTTAAAATGATTCTTTTTGATATGGAGAATTAGATGTGATTTCTCATTTTTAGCTTCTTCAAGTTCTATAGAAGAAATAGGATATGATGTTTTGTGGCAAAATAACTTATAATAGCAATTAATGGAGAAATATTGTAAAAATAATAGATTCATCTAAATTGCTATTTTAGATACGTCACATGAAATAAATTAATGATAGATTGAATTTGTAGAGCAGGTGATCTTTTAAATGAAGGATCACATGTTTGATTTTTAAAACTTCCTACATGCTTCCCATATTGTGCGCAAATAGAATCTGCTCGTATGATATGATTGTGCGCAAATAAAATCTACTCATATAATTACTTTTTTAATATAATTTATGGACTATTATATCAGAACGAAATTTACTTAGTAAAAATAATGCAAAAGAAGGAAACAAAGTAAGTCACCCTTTTAAGAGGTACATACATCTAACAATACTATTTAAGATCTACAAATATAGTGAATTTATTATAAAGAATAGAATTTAATTATATACAGGTTGGTACTACACAAAAGGTAGATATAAAAGAAAATTGGGGCGCTACTACAAACGGAACTTGTCCCCACCCACCCATCCCCAAACCCCTCAGCCACCATCACCCACCCCCACCCCCAACCCCCCCCACACCCACAAACACACTGTCCAGTGTCTGCCTCCCAATTAACAAGTGATATTAGAAAAAATTCTTTATTTTATTGGCACTAAAGCAAGAGATTTTGGTCATGCCAAACACTTGAGATAATAAAGCTTTTATATTAGGCAGGCATCTTTATATTTATTATCTTTTCTTTTATGGTAGCTAGGTATCATATTCCATAAAATAATGTTCATGAATTTGCTTTTTAAATGCTTTAAACAAGATAAATGTACAATCATGAGTATATAATGTATAAACAAACATTATATCATACTGGTTAAAATTTGTATTTAAAAAAAAAGAGTAAATAATAATAGCTTTAATTTTTTTTCTATTCGCGGCCCGATATATTTTATGAGATTCGATTAATTCTGATTCGTACTGTCTATAATTCATTAAAAAGGGAGACATTCTTTATCAATATTCTTTATCATTTTTAAGGCTTGATCATTCAATATGATTTAGTTAAAGAATACGTAAATCATATTTATTACATCACAATCTTCGATAATTCATTTAGTCATCATTGATCAGTCACAAGAATGCTCTTTTTGTAGATTCTCATCAATATATATAATTTAGATGCCAAAATCTAAAACTATTTTGCTGTAATATTTAGTGTTAATAAATTTTTCTTTTCGCGACAATAAAAGAATTTAATATTAATTAAGTTAATGTCATTCCATTCAAAATTGCTAAAGCTTTTAGTGATATGTATATAAATTATTTATTATAAATACACATTATATTATTACCGCTAAATATACTATAGCGATTATAATATTATTATGCAAAATTCTTTATTTGTTGTAATGTGCAATAGTAATATTAATCATCTTTTGATCAAACTCACAATTAACATCACTAAAGAATAAGGTTCTTCTTGTTGAAAGACCTTTTTTATAGTTTAAATTGAGAAATAACCCTCAAGTTAATTTTATTTGATTAAGGAGAACAAGCTTAACAATGTGGAAGGAGATTTAAATTCGTAATCTCAAAGTCTAAAAAATACAAAATAATTTATATGCATAAATAACATTATTTATTTATTTTTTTTGCAAAAATTAGAAAAAAAATTACTTCGTTCCTAAAGCTCTCAACTTTTTCTTCCCTTCGAATTCAAGCCCCAAAATCGATAAATTGTAAAAGGTCTCTCTCGTTGTTTTTTCATTCTGAGGATTTAATTTTACTTAACTAACCGTAAATAACTCAATCATTTATACTAATTATCGATCATCTTTACTAGGTTAATCGAGGATTATATAATATAGAAGCTCGTAGTCTAAGACAAAGGTAAGAATATTTATTATCGTGCATCGAAATGGTACGTATAACGAGTTTGTTAAGAGCATATAATAATAGATATTTTTATGATATAAATGTTAGAAGTAAAGTTGAGTAAAAGTCACATCAAAAGTAACCATAGTATAAAGGAAAATGACAAAACAATTATAAGTAGAGATAGAAACAACACTTACCAAAACCAAAAAAAATAAGTAATAAGAGGAAAGAGACTCTACAATGAGAATCTTGGGATGATGAATTTTTTTTTTTTATATAAAATTTTCTTATGGATTCTTGCATGTAATACAAAAAAATATAAATATTTTTAAAAAATATTGTAGAAAAGTTTGAGGCACGTGAATTCATCGTCCGTACAATTTAATCACGTGTATATCTTTCAAAATTTAATAAGCTCTTTTCGTATTAATTAAATTAAGATTGGGAACGAAAATTTATAAAAATAAAAAATAAAAAATTCTAACTTAAAAGAAAAAATTAAAAAGAGAAAGGGAAATACAAATATTGAATTCTTAGCTTAAGGGCTAGTGTATAAAATTATAATAACCAAATTATAATTTCATAAAAGGTCCTTAAAATTTATAATGACTAATTTGACCCTTTCAAAATACAGTTCATCTTATGTCATTTAGACTATAACTCAAAAATAAATAAAACAAAACAAAATTTACATGAATCATGTATAGGTTAAAAAAAGAAAATTAACTTCGGAGAATAATTGGTGAAGTCAATAACTCGTACGAATCAAAGATTCTCGATATAAAATAATTTTTTTATTCATCACTCTATTTTCACACGTTTATTGTTTAGTAACATTTTTAAAAAATTTATCACGTTGTATCTAATCTTTTATTAATTCTCAAAAAAAATTTACCATAAAATTTATAGGAGGGTTACTCACATTCGTATAAATCATTTCATATTCAAGTGTATTATGCAGCTCATACGTCATCTTTAAATGATATAATTGAATTAATAATAATTTAAAATTTTAATAATTTGCTAGCTATTATCCATATGAAATAGAATATTGATCAATATATAATAAGTCGGTTTATTATCATGAATTGATATTAACAAATTTGGCATAAGTCTCGAAATGAGTGGTGATAAAATATTCTAACGTACATTATCTATTAATGTCGTTTTTATGGATTTGACACACGTCAAACAATTTATTTATATTGGACTAGTATATGAGTATTATATCTTAATTTTTCTCTCTCAAATTATTTACCATCATAATATTTTAAAATAGTTTTCTCAAATTATTTATCGATTAAAAAGCTTTAAGACAAATTAATTACTTTTCCCAAACTACCAACTTCTCAAGATAGCACACAAATATAGACATTAATGAAAAGAAATTATATATTAAAATAAAATAATTATAAAAATCTTTTAATTAATATTTTCTTCTAAAAATATAAAATAAAAAGCACGACAAATAACTTGGATACAAAGGGAAAAATAATAATAAATCATAATTCTAAATCACCATTTTCTAAATTTCTTGTTTTCTTATTAGAAACCAATCGTGTACATGACATGTTATATACTGGTATTTGAAGAAAAAAAACATGATGTTGACAAGATATCTCATTTTCATACGTTAATATATAATATTATTATATTTTTTATTTTGAAAATAAAAAAAAAATCAAAAATTTATATTTTTCATAGTCAAACGTGTTCTTAAAAAATATGTTTTAAATCTACAATTACTTTTTTCTTTTTTGATTGAAAAGTACAATAGATATAGTTCCTCCGTCCCCTTTTTTATGATCTATAAAAGATGTTTGAATAGACAATAAATCATCTTCTTAAAGATAATTTTTTTAAAAAAAAAAAAAATAATATATCACGTAAATTAAAATATAGGAAATATATGATTAATATTATATACCGTATATTTCAATTTATATGATATAATTAAAATTTTGAGAGTTAAACAATTTAATCTTAATCGTGAATTCAAATATGCAATCTTCAGACAAATTACATATTTTAAAACTACATACAAGTGTTGCTCCCTCTGTCCCAAAATAAATACCGCTTTAGCAACAAAAAAAAAATTGTCTACTATATACCCTTTATATTAAAAAAAAAAAATTAATCATGCATTCATGCTCAATTCTCAATAAAAATATATAATAATATAAAAGCGATTCAGTGAACTTTATATCTAATTTTTTTTAATAGTTGTGAAATAAACTGATACTTATTTTAGGATAAGACGACAGGGTATAAGGTAGGATGAGGCAAAATGACGTCGATTTTATGGTGATTATCATATAATGAAGATTTTAGAGGTGAACAAGACCAAAAAAGTTTCCCAAGTCATCCCTGCGGTTCACGGCAAAGCTCTCCGTCGAGCTGCGATTTCCCTTCATATACTAATCCAAAATCGAATTCAAAGGGTGTTCTTTAGACCAAAAAAAGTACTATTGCAGTTCAAACAAGGGTTTCACACTGCGTCGCATTTTTCTGTTTGGTGTGAATAAAATGAGCACTTTGGGAGCAGGAAATCAAATTCTTCCAAAAATATGATTTAAAAATTTCAACTCAGGATATAATATTTTTCAAATGTAAATGACAATAATTAATAATTTATAATATAAAAATTTTATTTAAAAAATTCAAAACTCGAAAAATACCATATAAATTGAGAAAACTTCCATTCCATTTGTTGTTTAAGGTATTTGTACAAATTCACCAAAAAGTCCAGATATTGACTGGCAGCCATGGCCCATTAGAGCCTTTTTCCCTCCTCCCCTACCCATGTACTCTATGGACCTAATTTGCTGGCTGACTGTTGTTTGGACCAAGCAATGAGTAAAGGAAAGTGGACCACTAAATTAGGGCTCAATTTAATTATCAACATCTTGTGTGTACAAATAAGCTAGTACAACTTTAATGGGTGGTACGTTTTTACCTCGGTGATTTGTAAGAATGATCTTGAAAACGAGTAATTTTAAAAATATTTACTTTCACTTATCTTACGAGTAAAATTTTATGTTCAATAGGCTTTAGGAAGTAAGTGAGGGTTAAAGATTTTAGAATTGTCCATTTTTCAAGTTAGTTGATTAATTTTCTGAGTTGATATTCGGCTATGTAAATTATATTCATTTGATATTTAAGATATTTAACTTGTTCAGTATTGACGACCTTCGAATAAAATATTCTTCTCCACTTCTTCTTCTTCTACTTCTTTGTTGTTGTACAAATATTCTTGTATTGTGATGAACCAATTACAAAATAATTTTCATTCACTCCTCACTCTATTATTGATATACAATAATTATTGACAAGATGTATTAGACATTTAAATTTGTGATCCGATGCTGTTAAGTATTTTAACTTTAAGTTGGTTTTAACTGGCAACTAAATACTTCAATTCGTCCCTATTGTATCTTGAGCCTACATTGAAGTGATACATATTTTTTTGAAAACGTCTAAATGATCATTTTTTTACAAATGTGTTCAACTGACACAATGACGATGAGACATTTGGATATTTTAAATATATTTTGCTCGACTTAAAATTTATTAATTTAAATTGTGTTTCGTTATACTTTTTGAAAAAAAGAAAAAAAAACACTTAATTTAAATTCGTAGAAATGAAGTTGAGAAATAGATTTGAAACACTTTATCAAATTTTGGAATTCAATTTTAAATTGAATTCGAAAATTTCATACTCAAGCCCAATTGTAAGATAATGTAAAAGTATGTTAAATAATTTTCAAGATCAAACGAATCGTAGGTGAATTTTGCGACTACATTTCCAACAAGTAAACAAATGGTCCATTTTCTTAAGGGCCGGAAGCACGTTGATTGGTGTCTCTTAATGGGCTGTGATGAAAAGCCCAAAACTCTGATCTTGATTTAACTAAAGGCCCAAAAGTGAGTTTCAAAAGCATTCGGATCATAAAATAATACAAGTTATGTATTAAAAAATAGGGCAACTTTCACATATAGCAAACAAAAAATTCATATTTGTATGCTATAGCAACTTGGCATAATTGCGCTCCCTAGCAACCTAAAAACGTACAATTTGCTTTAACATATACAATTATATAATCGCTGGCCGCTAAATTGTAAATTCGCTGGCCCATGTCGCTTTGCAGGGTATTAATTGTTGTGGCAGACAGTTGAATCAAATTAAAATGTATGTATATTGCAGAATTATAAGTGTTATAGCAAGAAGATTATATGTTTTTCTGCTTATACAAAAACAGAAACACATATATACACTTCTGTTGTATAAAGCTAGCGAAAATTGTATTCCTGCAATGTATACTTCGCAATTGTATAATAGTTGGCCTTTTTCTCTGCAATATCGTGAAGGCAAATGTTGTAAATGTATAATTCAGTGTAGAACACGAAGATATACATTTTTGCATGTGATATACAATTTTCTCTCGATTTATACAAAACAGAAAACTAATTATACATTTGTGTATAAAGCGAGAGAGGCTGAGCGAGAAGGGAGAGTGGCGAGCGAGATTTTTTGGGATGCGAGACGATGGCAGGCAAATTTTAGCTATGTTATATGAGTAGCACAATTAAATCAAACATAGCTATTTCATTTATTTAGGTTATAGTTTGCTATTATTCAATTTTCCATAAAAAATTTAATAAGTAAATGTCACTCAATTCTACATAATTAAGTCGATAGAAGAAAATTTTTATTTTCAGAATTCATATTATATGCTGTAAAAAACATAATTTAATTTCTACGAAATTTATGTCAAACAAGATAAAAGAGTTCTAAACTTATGCCTAACAAAATTAGGTCATAAAAATAATTGACCCATTCAATTCCTAAATATGCTAACTTGCTCCTTTTATTAATAGTGAAAGGGTTGAATATAATAAGTTTATTGCAAAAATAAGTAATTATTTTTTTTGGAAATAATAATAAAAATATGACAGTGGCTTCGTGATTGTAAAGTGTGTGTTTTTTTTAAAAATTATTATTATTATTTTTTAAAGGCCACAAGTTTTTTGTCAGCCAAATAAGATAATGTCCATATTTATATTATATATATACACAAATTCAATAATTAAAATTTTATAAAAAAAAATTAAACACGTTTAAGTAAATATTACAATAATAATTATTATTATTAATTGTACTGTCACATGCATATTGGAGCCGCTGGTCAACACTATTAGGTTCATCGATATTTATAATTGAATTTTTAGATTTACGATTGATTGATCTCGTATTGTTTACTTATAATAATTAGTTAAATATCACAAGATTAAAAGATAATTTTTTTGTGTAATTTTTATTTATTTGTTTAATATTGAAATAATAATTTTGTTGGATCACATTAAAATATATTAAATTCAATAAGTACTTTTGCAAAATATTTACGATCTTTTTTCCTGTTTTTTTCTCTTATTCATAATTTTTTATTTTCTAAAAGAATTGTTAATGGTCAGGATTTGGTTAGAAATTTTTTAAAATAAAAATAATATTGAGATAACTAATTAATCTTTTTCGATTTGTAGTAAAGCTGAAAATGTTCAAAAAATATGAAAGAAAATAGAAAAAAGTATCATTTGGCCAGAAAGTAAAAATTAATATTTTTTCTTTTACAAATAATCTTTTTTCTATTTTTTAATTAAAAATATTAAAGTTAAATGGATATAAAAATATATTAAAAAATAAAATAAAATAAAAAAGTGTCACTCTAATTAAACTCTATCTAAATTTTCTGGTCAAATGAATTTTTTCGATATAAAATTTCCGACCCAAATTACGAAACCTTGATAATAGAAAAACGTAACAGACTACAACAAAATACCACCAAACAACTATCGCTAATAGGATAATTAAATGTTATTTTTTCGAAAAGAACATTAGGGGTAGGTGGATAATCCAAGAAATGCAACGTAAGTTGTGAGGTTTTGTAAATACACTCCAATTTTAAAAAATATTTATTATAAAAATTTTTTTAAGATCAAACGATATGAATATGGATTAATATTTAAGATATATTATTCTATCGTATTAAAATATTTACAAACCTTTTGCTTATTAAGTTTGAAACATATCTTTAATATAAATATATGATTTAAATAAGGGAAAAGTTGTATATAATAACAAATTATTAGTTCGAATCAAATGCTCTAAACATAGTTTGATGTAACTGTACCCATATCAAAATGTGCTATTTTCGTCTATCTCCCTGGTGGAATCTCGCTCGCCACTTTGGCAGTCTCGCTCGTCTCTCTCGCTTTTATACAAACATAAATGTATAAAATACGTTTGTGTTTGTAATAAAGCGAGAGAAATTACATATATTTTCATACCCTTGTCTCTCCTCTCTCAAATCTCACTCGACTACTATCAGGTAGCCCTCCTCACTTTATACAAACAATGTATACATGTGGTTAGTTTGTAAAAGCAAGAGAATATTGTATATACAAATACAAATGTATATATTTTCACCCTACACATTTATGATTATACAAATACGATTTTTCTCTGCTTAGTTTTCTTTTGTCTTTCTTTTTTTCTCGCTTTATACAGAACATATTATACAATTTATTCTTTTGTATACATGTATAGTGAAACAGTCATAACTTTCATTTGTACATGTGAAAATACATATTTATTTTCATTACGAAATATAATTATGCAAACTACAACTATAACATACAATATACTTTTTCTGTTTGCTATATATATGAAAGTTTCTCTTAAATATAAGCTACTGAATAAATAATTTATTCAGAGAACATTTCTCTTTTAAATAAATTAAAGTCAAATGCATTGTGAATATGAACCGTATTCTTCTTGACAAAACTTTCAAGAAGTCAAATTTATTTTTTCTGTTATAATGACGTTTATTTTTTAATAAAATTGAGGTATTTAATCAATTTTATTTTGAGAAAAAATATATATTTTTATGTGCTAACCTAAAAACAAATTTTAGGTTTTCATTAAAAGTGTTTTTGAAATCTTGATGAAACACAATTATACACATTAGTTTTCTAATATCAACAAAAAAGAAAAAACTCTTTTAAAAAATAATTAGCCAAATACAAATAACAAATTTCCAAAGTAAGAAAATTTTAAAGTTTAACTCCCTTCGTCTCAATTTATATTTCTAAAAATAGTAATGTTTAATTATTGTTATTTTAAAGTTCAAGACAAATTAGTTATTTTCCTTTTTTATTCTTAATAGTAAATGTTCTTAAATTTTACAAATTTCTTAATCTAATATTCAATGAAGTGGAATTATATAGTTAAAATATAAACAAAAATTTTAAATTAATTTAAAATCCTTTAGTTAGGCTAATTTTGAGTAACTGATAAAATAATTTAACAACTAATTAAGGACAGAAAAATATATTAATACGAGGAAAAAAAGTAGCATTAGGAAAAATCATAGTGAAGGATGAATTGCCAAGTAATATTGGAAACATATCTTTGTACAATCAGTTTTATTTTTATTTTCCTATTCAAATTCCAGATTAAGTTTAAAACATAAAGTCTTTTAAAGTTTATGAGATAATTGTAGAGTCTATAAGAAAAATTATCTTCTATAAAAAATAATATATATTTCTAACTTAAAATCAAAATCTCTGATTAGGGGGAAATAATCTCATTTGATGCTCCCACATTTTGACGACACCAACTTTTTATTTTTATTTTTATGTTTTATTCGACACTATATATTTGTATTAAAATATGATAAATTTAAATTTTTACGTAGTTTTTTTATTTAATGAATAATCATATAAAATAAATTATATTTTAGTCATTTGCATTAAGCTTAAATTTTTTTTTAGAGTAGCTGATCGATCAATTCTAGTTAAGCTTTTTGTAAATAATGAAAACCTCATACAACAATCCATTACGTCCTATAAGTCCTTGGCTATCTTCGATTTTCCAAATTTAAACCTATGGTGGAATTGTAGTCATAAAGAAAGAAGCGTATTTATTATTTTTTTAGATCAAATCAAATCGACTCTTAATAAAAAATCAATCATAATTGCGTCGTATTATTTTTTTGATCTGTTCCACGTCAATCATTTTCCCTTTGTATGATTTGGACCTACATTTTTTTTTTTAATAACTTGAATTGCTACCGAATTTCTATTTACGCAAATTAGCTGTTCTTAGAATGTCCAGCGTTTCAACTTTCACACCATTGAGCTAATCGTTTTTTTGTCTTTGCTTCCAGTTATAGTCATGTTAGACAGTAGACTTATTAATTATTATTATTATTATTATTGATTATTTATGATGATTAGTAAATGAAAAGATTCAAAATTATTGTTGTACTGCTCAAAATAATTTTATTTTATTTATTATTTTACTTTAAAAGAAGTTATATTCTTATTATCAGTAGTAAAGTAAATCGCTCCATATTTTTTTCCAATCATAAACTTAGGTCCAAGATGGATTACACATATCCAATTGAGAAAAAAAATATATTAAAATTTACCTTGCAATTTTTACTATAATTTAAATTTGATCAAGAATTAAAGTAAAAAATGAGAATTTACTTTAGATAAAAAGTATAATGAATATCAAAATTACTTTGAGTTTTTAAATTTAATTTATGGTACGTTTTAAAATTAGAATGACGTTATCGATATGTGATACCTTATTCGATTGAGCTCGTCATTAGAACATAATAGAAAGAGAATAATGAAGACCGACAAGGCCATATCACTCGATTATTGAAATAAGATAACTAGATCGATGAGATTGCAACATTATAAATTATATAATCAAAAGACAAACAAAATCAACTTAACTGATCAAAATTTACTTACAAAAAAGTATAACTGAAATCATATATATAATAAGTCGATAAGCCGATTATAAATAAAAGTTAAAGAAGACTCAACAAAATATGTCCTCAAGTTTCTACAAATATTACAACTCAAATGATTGGTAATAAAAAGGTATATAATTATTTTTGTTACACAAAGTGAATATTTTCAAATAAAAAGTTAGTACATAACAAATTTTAACCACTTTTTCTTAATAAAAATATATATTCAAAGTCTTACGTCAAGTGTCACGTTGTTCAATTTATTTTAAAACTTCTAGAGGATTCTTGATCTTTGCCTAAGGATCAATTATTGACTTCGAATTTTTTAAAAACTAAAAACGTTTTTTATTTTCTGTGGCATGAAAGGCTACGATAGAAGAAAAAATAATTGAAAAAATTGATCTTACGTAATTTAATTTATACTAATATATATAGAATACGATATCAAAATATTAATTTAATTTGATATTTAAATCTTAATGTTCATTCCGTATTAAATGATATTTGGTATATTATCATGAAAATTAAGAAACAAATAATGACAAATTCAAAAGTATTCTGCATCTTCCATCTCAATTGGCAATATTTGACCATTCCCTTTTAACACTTATTACAATATTTGAAGTTTTTTTAATTTTTTAAAATTATTCAAATTTTAAAATTTAGGATTTTCATATCAAATTCATTCTCCATTATTACTTAATATTTTTACCAAGTACAACCTATTTAATATATGATTCATGTTTAATTTTTATTTGCATCAAAAATCTTATTTAATTTGAATAGTGCATGACAGATTTATTCAGAAATGACACTTTTAATATAATATTTTTTATATTTAGATTCAAATCCGAAATATTTGATTAAGAATTAAACAGTCACTACTATACTATAATTCTTATTAATCTAATAATTTAAACAATTTCTTGATTTATATTCATTCTTACATATAAAATTATTCTTCGTTTCAATTTTAGCGCCAATATCAAAGGGACTATAGTGAAAGACCTGTAAAAATAATGGGAGCATACATTCGATTTTTGTTATACTTCTATTTGCACTCGGATGGACCCTGTCGGCCACACAAAAAGATATAGTGATTGAGTTATTCTATTGATTCCAAAAGAACTAATAAAATATGTCACTAAACGTTAAAAAAATAATGACATTTTTAATTTTTTTAAAAAAGTGAGTTTAGTGTTATTTTCTTGAACTTTTTTTTTTCTTTTAAATAATAATAAACAATATATCGTAACAAAAAATAGTTTCAAGCAACGTGTAATTAAATTATTGGAAGCTGCATGAAATTTCCCTATGAGAATATTCGTTAAGCACCTCTTAGAGCCCAACTACTTTTCCTTATATGACTAATTTACCCTTTACGATTTGTTTTGATTGTTGTTATTATGTATTATATTATATTGCATTGTTTTGTATTGTAGTATATTTTTAACAATATAACATTTAGATAAATTATATTATTATATTTTTAATAATGTAATATTTAGGTAAATTATATCATTTTCTGTTGTTAGTGCAATGAAAAGGTAGAATAAGTGAATTTTTTTATTAAATAATAAGTAAAGATAAAATAAGAAGAAAATATTAAAGTAACGATACTATGACATTAAACCAATTGTTATAATAAGTTTTTTTATCGTTATCTAACAATGAATTTATACCATATGATATATTTACACCAACAATATAACGAGTAATAACTATCCAAATAACGTGTTAATCAATTGTTGGATAAATGTATTGGAGAAAATAATAATTAATATATATTACTATATTTTTATTAGTTTTAGACTTTGTTTAGTACTATTTTGTAGCAAAATTTCAATATCACCCTTCAAATCCTTCGAATATCCAAAGCTAAAGAATGTACATTATTTTTAATTTATCAAATCAAATAATAAATAAAAACTAATCTAAGTATTACTAAACAATAAACTATAATTAATTTCAACATTACTAGCTTCGCATCACTCTTTATTTCAATTGATGTGTCGTAATCAAAACTTCAAACTTCTAAATTTTACTAGTGAATCCAAATATGTAAGTACTATTTTTTTCCGGTAAAATCATCATAATTAACAACTTATAATATTTAAAAAATATAAAAAAATTTAATTAATTTTTATAAACTCTATCAAACGATAATTAGCGTTAGTGTGCCGGCGAAAAGAACGGTTGTGTGAAATAAAGAATATAGGTGAGCACATACCTATTAGGTCGAAAATAGTCCCACCCAAAAACTTTCTCTCACTAAAATCCCTCATTTTTATCATTTATTTCTCTCACTAAAAAAAGTTGGTTTAGTTTTCGCCGTCACCACTGAACAAAATGCATTTTCATCTTCATCTTCATCATCCATAATATAACTGCAAAAAAGCTCTGAGAAATGCCCAATTTAGCTCATACTAATTTTTTGTTCAATACGAAAATCTGAAGAAAAAAAAAGTTCCGGTGATGCTCGGAGTATTGTGTGCACGTCCTAAGCCTTGGCTATTCGCATCACTCTGCTTATCACACGCCCACGGCTCAACGCCTTCGGGTTATAGCAGACTTATTCCGACGAATACTGCTAACAAATCATCGTTATTGTTAATATCTGGAGGTGGAGGTGGAGGAGGAGGTGGAATAGGAGTAGATCAGAGGCGGAATCATTCGAGTCATTGCCGTATTGCATCATCTGTAAATCGAGTTGGTGGTGCAGCGTCGATATGGCATGCGATACTTCCTGCTGGGAGGAGGAATAAGAAGGATATAAATCGGAGGAATAATACGGTGTTTAAACATCATTATGAGCTTGCTAAGAAAGGTGAAGGTTCGTGGAATGTCAATTGGGATTCTAGGCCGGCGAGATGGTTACATAATCCTGATTCTGCTTGGTTGTTGTTTGGAGTTTGTTCATGTTTAGCTGCGCCATCTCTTGATCTATTACCAGATGCTAATTCTGATGTAGCTGTACCGATTGATAAACAGTCTGCTGTAAATTCTTCAGATGAGGATGATCAAAACTCTGCCAACTATAGAGTCACTGGTATATATATTATACTGTTTTAATTGTTGAATTTATTTTATTCTCTGTGCAAAGTCTATTGGAAACAGTCTATCTACCTTCCTCCCGAGGTAGAAGCAGGGGTAAGGTCTGTGTACAGTTTAGCCTCCTTTGACAATACTAGTGGAATTACACTGGATATTGTTGTTGTTGTTGTAGTCCTGTGAAAAAAGGATACAAGTGAATTAGAATTGAGGAACTAATTTGGAATAATGAAATTCGGGATTTGATTGATTGAAGAGTGGATTATATAAATTGAATTGAGGAACTAGTTTGGTATAACATGATTTGGTATTTGATTGATAGAGGAGTGGGTTATTAGAATTGAATTGAAGAACAAATTTGGGATTTGGTTAAGTTTTTCTAGGTGATTTGAGATTGCAAGTTGCTTGATGAATTGACAAATTGAATGGTGAATGTAACAGGGGTTCCAGCGGATGGGAGATGTCTATTTAGAGCGATAGCACATATGGCTTGTTTGAGAAATGGGGAGGAAGCTCCGGATGAAAATCGACAGAGAGAACTTGCTGATGAATTAAGAGCTCAGGTACCTTCATTTTCTTGCAGTTTGCTGTGTGTATTAAAAATATGGATATCGGAAATTATTTTATTTTTTCATGTGCACAGGTGGTTGATGAGCTGTTAAAGAGGCGAAAAGAAGCTGAATGGTATATGTTGTTTACTTCTATAGTACTCGGTTCATCTCGATATTCAGTGTTATATGTTTATGAATGTGTTGTTTTATGTTACATAGGTTTATTGAAGGGGATTTTGATGCGTACGTAGAAAGAATTGAAAAGCCATATGTGTGGGGAGGAGAACCAGAGCTACTAATGGCTTCTCATGTTCTCAAGTGAGTAATGTTTCTGTTTCATGATTGATCATTTTGTCACTTTGCACTTATGAATCCAACTGCAACTATACATGTTTGTTGAGGCGTTGATGTTTTGAACTTCACGATGAGAAACAGTAATCCTGAAATGAGAAAAAGATGAAGAAAAGAAATAAACTTTTGTTTGAGAAGAGAGAGTTTAAAGAACATTTTAGTGTGATTCTCAGCTAGGTTAGTAATAAAAGATAGCATGAAGTGGCATAGTTTATGCACTTGACAAGATCGTTTCTGTTGTATGCTGATGAAAGAATTGGTCCTTCATATGTGTTTAGGAATTATTAGTTATATATCCATCGACATTCACTTTCACTTTGTCACTTTCAAGTCAAATTAAGTAGGAGAACTGCTTTTCCACGAACTACTAGGATAACATATGGAACTACTTTGTCAATGTACTATGTGATCTCTGGATGATGCTTGGTTAAGGCTTCGATTCTAGAATCTGTTGTCCAATTTTGTTAATATTTCCTAATTTTTGGTTGCAGGTCCGCGATTTCTGTCTATATGGTAGATAGAAGCTCTGGAAGTTTAATAAACATATCAAATTATGGAGAAGAATATAGGAAGGAGGGAGAGAGTCCGATTAACGTATTGTTTCATGGTTATGGTCACTATGACATTTTGGAGACAATTCCAGAGAAGATTCACCAAAAGTTAGAAGAATAAATGTAGGGTATGATGCCCTTAGAGACGTAGTCTTGGTTTTAAATTTTCATAAAAGGTAGTTCGCAACGACGATCAAATTGATAAGAAGTTCAGCTATCCAGTTAACAAAACATCTTCTTTCAGGTCCAGTCAATTATTGAGATGATCTTTTCTCTAAAATAGTGAGCTTGTTTCAATTTTGTAGATTCTCTTGTTGCCTTGTCCAGGAAATTAGTCGAAGCAAATAGCATGATTCCTCCGTATTTGTTTATTACCAGATAATTCTGGATGTAGTTTTGTTCAGATGTTTCCAGGTTTGTTTTTTGGTGTCTGAATAGGTCCAGTCTGAATATTGATTTATTAATAATGTGCAGCAACGGAAATTTGACACTGAACTCTCTAAATGTTGTTACTGAATGTGTGGTTGTCAAGTTATTTACTGGAATGGATTGCGGATATGTTTGTGCAGTCTGTATCTGCTTACATTAGATTTGGGACTTCGTTCCGGGGGGAGCTGTCGTCTAGTTAAGCTTCTCTCTTGAACAAACTTCTCCCGGATAGTTCCATTGTGTTTAGTCTATAGCCTTTGTGAGCTTCCTATATCCAGTAGCAGATTTAGGTGGACGCGAGGTGGTCAACTGAATTCCCTTTATCAGTAGATAATACTGTCTAGGAAAAGATGTCTTCTTTTTGCTTATATATAAACTGTTTGAATTCCTTTGACATAAGAGAGGATTCTTGTGTACTGATAGAGGTTGTTCTAGTTTACAATTTCAAATCTTACTCCTGACGTTTTACATTTTTCCAGTCTCCTTGTTAGAATTCCTGGCTTCATCACTGCCTATACGTGACTTCTCGAAATTCCAGTTAAGCTTGTGTTTCTTGATTGGCATGAGTGCCATGTGTTATCTCTTTCGCATTTGCGTCCAGCAGTTTCTCACGACTTCCATGAATTGAATCTTCTAGAGGCCTTTGATTTTCTTCAATAGATTAATCCAAATCCTCCTAAGATGCTGTTTTTGTTGTTGAAATATGTTTTCTGCATTTTACTGATAAAAATGTCTGGAGGAATTGGATAGGTCCCAAAAACGTGATGTTTGAAATAGGCATTCATCATATTTGAAATCGCAGACGTTTTAATTCTACTGCTAGAGGTTTTACGTTTGAGCCCTATTGGGTATGAGTCTGTCTTTGTTAGAAAGTTGGACTCTTGGTATGACTCCGGATCTTGTCGGGGTTACTAGACACCGGGTACCGAGTGGAAAACCAAAAATAATATCTTTGAACATTTGCTTGAGTGGCTGCATGAATGTTGATTTCGTGTATACGTTTATCGTAGGATCTTGGATTTCTTTTTACCAAACAAATGTACGAATGAATAGACAGACAAAAGACTCTTCATAAGCGAATTCAGGCTTTGAAGCTTATGGTAACTTAAAGCTAATATATGCAACAAAAAGTGGGTTCACAATTCTATATTTTTATGAATATCCAGTGAATTTTTTACTGCAAATATATAGTCGACAGTGATTTGTCTATGAAATTAATTAATTATAGAATTCTCTTATGCCTTGCTCATTCACAATAATGAAAAAGAACCAAAAAAAAACAAAAAACAAATACAAATAAAGCATGATCTTAGCTGCTTATACACTGTGGTATAAAAGAATATCAAGCTACTATTCATAAGTTTACAAACTAGTAACTTGAAACCAAAATTTCACCAACAAAACAAGTCCCAAATTTGAATCAAGAGTTTGGAACAAAAACACCAACATAACCAAAACCAACAACGAAAAACGCCATAGCTTGGAGTAAGAGGTATACATAGAACTTGTTCCTTCCAAACGAGTAGTCGTACCACCCACAAAACAGCAGGTACAACCCAACGAAAAGCTCAAGAACATGTACCCTGGCCATATTAAACAGTAAAACAATTTAGTTCTACCAAAACTCTGTTTCACTCATAAAGATTTGGAGAAGCTTTTACCTTTCTCCAACTCGAAACTGAAGTCTCTTCAGTGCTTTTGAACCCTTTTTGGTCTTAAGAGCATCTCCGAGTTTCTCTGTTACTATCCATTCATTCACTCTCTCCGATTCAAAAAGACCAATGAACATTGCCTTTGTCCGATGAAGGGACATTACATTCTCAAACAGGATCCAATATACCACCAGTTGCATTGATCTGAATAAACTCACACACATAAATAACGAGAAAAATGCATGTTAATACAAGTTAAAATTATCTCTTCTTTTTTCTTTGCTCTACCTTGCGGAGCCAAGTATATTGAGAACAGTGATAGCTGTAGGAATGTATATAGTTCCCCATCGAGGTACTTGAACTTCAGGGATGAAAATCGTTGCAGGAATAACAACACAATATAAGATGAACGTCACGACGTGTGCTATGATCTTTCGTACAAAGAAGAAGCTGTAAATCAGGTAAAATTTCTTCCATACTGAAACTTTCTGCAATGACAAAAAAACAACTTGTTTTTTCAGTTGTTGAGTTTTTTTTTTCTTCATTTTTGTCATGTTTTAAGTGAATTTCATATAGCATACCTTGTTAGTTGCAATTTCCATTGCCATTTTTCTGAAAAGATTAGCAGGTCCACAAGACCATCTATGTTGCTGATTGCGATAGGCCCTAAACGTGCTTGGCAATTCACTTTTCACCTAACACGGTAAAAAAGTAGAGGTAAGACGATCTGTGTAAACACTACCCTCCTCAGATATCACTCGAGGGATTATACTGGATATATTGTTGTTGTTGTATAGTACTTATGTTTATCATACTCTCTTAAAATGTTGTTGCACCAGTGTCAAATACTTCGAAAAATGCACTACTTTTGGATGATCAAACAGGTAGTCATAGTCATTTTTGAAGAGCTCGAGCCATATATGTAGAATAGTAAAACCATCATTTCATTTCCATTATCATGAAAAATATTCTTCCTATTGATGTGAGACAAAAGAACATCCCCTTGACTTTTGTTAGTCTGTCCTTCAACTTCAAGTTTAAATTACAATCATTTTGTCTTTCCAAAATACTGTAGTTTTCACAATAAGTTAAACTGTGTTGATACTTGTATTGTTTTTTTTTTGCAAACGTCGGTGTATATAACTTAAATCCTTAAATCGGTATACGTGTGATTATGTACCTTAAGGTCATCAACATAGACGAATTTCCAGCCATTTAAACCGGCTCGTACTGCTAGATCCATGTCTTCCACAGTTGTTCTGTCTTTCCATCCCCCTGCCTCATTAAGAGCTGACATTCTCCAAACTCCAGCAGTGCCTGCAGCAATTCTATAGTTATGTGGGAACTTTGTATTGCATTAGAGTTGAAAGTAAAAAAGACAGTCTGGTGCACGAAACATCCCGTGTTCACACAGGATCTAGGGAAAAGTTGTACCTCTGGACGGTGTGATATAGGCAGTCTATCCTGATGCAAGAAGTATGAAAAGAAAATACGGTAATGAAGAAACAAGACATATGTGAAGCAAAGGAAATTAAACAAGAGGTATTAAAATCAAAGACTAAGATAGTAGTAGGAAGAACTAGACACCGCTCAGAAACCTACTTATCTTCGCCTTTCATACCTTCCTATCTAGGGTAATGTCCTCGGTAACAACAATACTAATATCGTAAAATTATTTTCGGGTGTGAATAGCCTACCATTGAAGCCAAAAAATGCATGAGCTGTAGATCCAACTTCTTGCTCCACTGTGAAATGGTAACCAAATGACATTTCTTGCATTTTTGTCATCAAACACTCATCAGCATTCACTGCAAAAACCAAATAAGCACCTCGGTATAATTTTTCGACAATTGAATCCCCTTCATTGTACATAGCTCCACCCCTGAACTCGATGCACAAAGCTCGAGCTTGAGGTAGGTTCGTACACTAGACCGCATTAGGTTTATTGTACGTAACCTTACCTTGCATTTCTGCAAGAGGCTATTTCGAACAAGTGGCTCCCCTTCATTTTTCATAAATTAAAGACATTTACCAAATTCCCAACGAGCTTGAACGAGTCCGATTTCAGGATTGTGCACCAGAAACGGGATGCTACGCTCCAAGAAATCGGGCTCAGGTTGAAAATCAGCATCAAAGATGGCTACATGACTACAAAGCTTCACATAACTATGTTTCATTCCTTCTCTAAGAGCCCCAGCTTTGTACCCTTTCCTGTTACCTCTTATCTCATACTTAATGTTAACTCCTTTGCTTGCCCATCTCCTGCACTCTTCCTCCACCAACACCTGTCGTTTTTTTACTATCAGCGTATTTTAACATGTTATAACAAGTTACTAATATCACTTATGATGAAGGGTTACATAACCTCTTCGTAGTAACAGTATAATGTTGTCATAGAGAACATATAACACATGTAACATAACATAGAAGTTGGTTCCAAAGTAAGGTTAGCTATTACAGTGAAATGTTGCTATAGAGAAGTCTGACTGTATAATTGTAGTCGCGAATATTGAACATATTTAGTATTGGACCTTAATTGTAGGGTCAGTAGAATCATCAAGAACTTGGATGAAAATTCTATTGGCTGGCCATGAAAGGTTACAAGCTGCTTCAATGGACAATTGATACACCTACCAAAGAAACAATTCATCAAACACCATATAAGAATTTAACAATGTTAATAATATAGACGAATTAACCTAAATAGTCGTCTATCCAACCACTTAAACAAAAAAAATATAGTCCGAAAATGTATAATATGTGTATATTTTATGTATATCGACTATAAAAAATAAACAGTTACGAGTACCTCTTTTTCATTGTACATTGGTATTTGCACTAAAACCATAGGATATGAATAATTTCCTAATTCCAAATCACCCTTAAGTGGCTCCCACTTGTACTTCTTCTCTGGTTTTCTTCTAAACAACTTTACAAAAGCTATGATAATCCCCATGTAAAGTCTCTCAACAAATAACATAAATGATAAGGCCAAACAAACATATAAAATTAATCTTAGAAATTGTACAACCAAAGGAGTTCTAGTTTGTTGCCAAATGAATCCAACATGGTTAGTAATGCCACTATGAGCATTCAACAAAGCTTGAGAGGAAGAGAAGATCGCGTCCATAAGGAAGGCGATTAGAATTGTCGCGTTGAAGGTAATAACTAAGATATGAGTGTTTCGAGTATCGAGAATGAAAACTTATGAGGTTTTATAAATGTGTGAGAGTGAATGTGTGTAAGAATATAAAAATGTTGCTTTAAGACAAGAAGAGCAATGATATATACAATATGTGCTTTAAGTTTTAGTGGGAAGAAGCCTTTGATTTTTGCTTATTTGCCAAGCAAAAACTTGACTAAGAAGAAACAAAGTAAAGAACCTTTGGATGAAGGCTTTGAGATAAAACTAACCCCACATAATGATTCATTCATCTAAATTGAAAACTTGAACTTTATATACACACAAAATATATATACTTTAAATTGGTTGTGTTGATACTAGGAAGTTTCTCTAAAACAATCATTTTCAATTTGATGGATCAAGACTCAAAGCCTCATGTATTGTAGGCCAAAAGAAAGGGGAGAGGGTGGGGGGGGGGGGGGGGGTTCGTTATCAATTACTCTATCGTTTCAATTTATGTTGCATAGTTTGATTGGATATAAATACTTTTGGAATCAAATGAGGATCTATTTAAGCTTCACGAAATTCAAATTTAAGTTATTTGTACTGAACTCTTTGTATTTTTAGAATTATGAGTATATCTGCTACTACCTAGATGGAGAATCTAAGTATAGTTCAATCGATTGATTATCTGAATTTTTACCTTATTTGTGAGGGTTCAATTTCTCGTTTTGTATCCCTCCCCCATTTTACCTTCCATTCCCCCTAATTTTTGAAAGAAAAAAAAAATTATACTACTTAGAGGATGGGGTCAGTGACGGAGCCAGAAATTTCTTAAAAGGTGTCCAGAAATAGCAACTTGTTATGTTAAAGGTATCCAAAATAAGTTATTTAATCATTTTGTATATCATTTTTACTTGTATATATGCTAACTTTTTTTCGACGAAGGGTGAAGCCAAGTAGGGCGGGTTTGGAAGTGATTCATCCGAACCCCTTCGATGTAAAATAACATTATTTATATGTGATTAAGTTATTTGTGTAGATATATATAATAAATTTTGAATTCTTTTAAATTTTTTATGTATTTACTTTTTATATTTTGAATTTCCTTAACGAACATCAAATTTCCGAAATTGAAAACTATAAAAAAAAAAAATTATATATATATATTGTTCTGCACAAAATGTTAATTCAATCACGTATAGCCAAAGTAAGTCAAAATTAGCTTCTACAGTCATATTCCAGTGGAATTTTCAGTGTGCAAACTTATTGTATTTATTTGTTTAATTTTTAATGTTTTTTTTAATATAATTCTTGTGGTTGTGAGCCAAAAATTATATTATAAGTTTCTCAGAAAAATTAGTTCTGATTTTGCTTTCTTTTAACTCTGTTGAAGGTACCTTTTAAACGTTTAATTCATCGCAATCTATCTTAATGTAACTTTCAGTTGTTTACGTCTAATGAAAATTTTAATTCTAGTAATTTAAATTTCGATCATTAAAATCATTTAATTTTTAGCTTTGAATATAAAATGTTCATCTTAACTATTGAGTGTGTTTATTTTATATGTTAAAAGCACTTAATATATCTTAATGATTAAGATATGATCATTAAAATCTTTATTAAAAAAATAAATTGCATCTAGTTATAATTCTTCACACTAGAATGAACTATTAATGTTGCCGTTAGCCATTATTATCAACTACCACCAAACAACGTTTTGGGCCATATTATAGCTATCACCGTTGTCAATCACCAAATTAGCCTTTTTTACCATTATAGTTATTATTTACGGTCAGCATTACCAATCACCCACATCACGATAACCATCAATCACTATCGACAATCTCCACCATTAATCGTCACTATATAGTACTGATCATGTCATCATTCACTTTCATTATTAACTATCACAGCGTAAATATAACTCACAATCATCAACTATCACCATCAATCATTACTGTCAGCTATCATCACCCTTAACTGTTAATTTATTATTCACAACACGACAATTAGTCAATACAATTCTCAATCAAACACCTATAATCACTACCTCTAACCATCACCAACACCATAAAAAATTTCAAAAGTATTTCATTTTGATATAATATTTATTAATCAAAATTTTGTTAGCCGTCACTGAGTTATGAGTAACTTATTTTATGATTACTTTAAAAAAAAAAAAAGCAAAGTCAAAAACTAGAGAAAAATCACGTTGTTTAGCTTTTAATATAATTTAAAGAATTTATCAATCTTTGAATCAAAAGACTGTTAATAACTTAAGTAAAAAATATTATACCCTTTTCAAAAACAAGAGGTTGTTAAATTAAATATACATCTTAATTGGGATTAGTAAGCGCAAAATAATTAGAATTAATAATTCACCCACTTGCTAATTTTTGTCTTTATACTAATGTTATTATGCTTTAGTATCTACACGGCTTTTAAAAAATTATTAATAAAAATGAGTAATTTGTCTAATTTATTCCTTATATATTCTTTAATTTTTGTTTATTACCTGTCTCCCATATCTTAAATAACAAGTATTTAAAAATGAAGAGAACATATGGAAACTATAAACAACTCGCTAATATTTTGACCTTTTATTGAAATATCATCTGTTACACCAACTCAGTCATTCTTATAGGTTCCTCATCTTTTTAAATATTATATATACTTCTTTTTATGTTAAAGATATGACAAACTAATTCAAAACTAAAACGACAACTAAAATTAATGGTAGAAACGAGTAACAACTTTATATTAAAATTAAAAATTAATGTAGAACTTATAAGAAGTCTTGGTCTTCTCATTTCACGAGATTCTTGTTAATAATGTTCACGAGGTCTCCCTCTTCTATAATTTTAATACAAGAAATATCTAACTCAAAATTATCGATATGAAAATATAATTTATTCAATCCGTAAACCTAGTTTTAAAAAAAAATCGTTATACCTTAAAAGTGCTAATATCGAATTTCATACAACCATCTCTCGGTAGGGTTAGCGCCTCCTTCGGTGGATCGATCTAACCATGATGCTTATAGATAGCTTATCACGAATCGTATTTCATTCCACTTGAAAATAAATTTTAAAAACCATACTACCCATATACTACAAAACCCCCACAGTCATACATTATTTTATTGACACGATTGGTTCTAGATAGCCACGCTGCTCCTCTTTATTTCCTTTACATCCCTGCACACACCCGTACTGCCGCCCTTCCCGCTTTCCATGATACACCAACTCAAAAAAATCCTTTGACAGACATCGAAAATAAATATCGCACAATGTTCGTAGAAAAAATGAGAAATAATAAAATTTCCTTTACTATAAATTGCAAATCTTGATAATACAATATACATCCTACATTGTCTGATCACTTTAATATTTACATTTTCTTTTTTTAATGTGTTTTTAAAAAAAATATTGAATTAATTTTTTTTTTTGTTTTTTGTTTTTTTTTTTTTTTTTTGGTTGTATTTTTTTGTTTTTTGTTTTTTTGTTGTCTTGATGTTTTTTTTTGGTGGTTTTTTTTTTTTTTTTTTTTTTAGTCTTTTGGTTTGTTTGTTTTTTTTTATGGTTTCGGTAGGTTTTATTCTTATTATATTGTTTTATTAAGGTTTTTTATGATTATATTTTGGTTTTTTTTTTTTTTTTCTTTGTTTTTTGTTTTGTGATTTTTTTTGTCTGGTATAATAGATTTTTATTTATGGAAGGAATTATGAGGGCTTGTGGGTAGGTTATAAGATTGATGAGTGCATGATTTAGTTGTGATTTCTTTAAGGTATATGGTGGACTTCTTTGGTGTTGATGATTCGTTTAGTAACGTCGGTTAATGGGTTAGCTGTCTGATTGTCTTTTTTTGTGTTGGATTTAAAGATTTTTGTTTTGTTTAATTGGAGTTTTGTTATGGTAGTTTATGGCAGTGGGGTTATGGTGGTGGTTGATAGGGGGGTTGTAGAGTTGTGCTTAAAGGTTTTACAAGTTTCTATTTTTTTTTCTTTTCTCAGATTGTGGTGTAGTTTATTTTTTTTTAATTTGGTGGGCGTAAGGTTTCGGAAGATTATTGGTTTCGGTTGTGATGTTTTTTGTTTTTTCTCTTTCCCCTCTCGCCCCTCTATTCTCCAGATTTTCACACTCTCCTAACCAAAGTTTCACCATGTAAAAAAGTGACACATATTTATCCACATATTGTCACAAGATTCATTTGCATCAAACTCCCCTCTCTTTTTTTTTCCTTTTTTTTTTTTTTCATATAGTCGAAATAAAATACTCAAAATATTAAATTTATCCTTATTAAACAAGAAGTGTAAAACAGTACTTTGGGGCAATTTCTTTTTTCCGTATGTTGGAATAGTTAAACGAAATTCAATTGCTCAAAAGATATTCATACACCTCGACTAATTCCACAAAATATTCACGAATTTTGATAAATTCCAACTTCCTATACTCCTTGAGCCTGATGTTTGATCCAGACTCTGCTAAACTTTAAAAAAAAATTGTGAATTCCAATGCTACACGAAAACGCTAGAAGATCAACGTAAAACATTGTCCATGGAAAACATTTACGTTCCCTCGTGAGCAAAGCTCGAAGAAATAGACCAAAAATGAGATGATATAAGAAACTAACAAAAGATTTCAAATAGTAAAAAAGGGGTTATATGCATCTCCTGCAATTATCCAGTTGGGCTATTCCCAGAACACAACACAACATATGGGGTTACAATTGACTTCCTCTCCTAACACAACATTGAGAACCTTTTATCTAAGATATCTCGAATACATCTACTCTATAACAAAGAATTTTGCAGAAAATGTGAAAAGTAGCAGCACGTAGCTGCACCGGTGATATGGAAGAAGTTTACAATTACAGAACTTTCTTCTATTAAGTTGAATGACGCCAGAGGATCTGTAACGATGATAAGGCAAATAAACTGCAAGGACAGCATGTCCCGTTTGTCTGTGGAAAGAAGTGGGGAGGCAAATATCAGACTATATGAACGAGAAGTTGAACATAAAAAAGGAAAACATTTGTCAAAAGTATGGAAAATTTACCCTCAACTCAAAAGTACTTTAAAGCTATAACAGAAAGATCTAATAGATACCTACAACTACTGTTTTTGCCGATCCATTAGCATATTTATGTTCTGCTTGCATAGCACGATCGTAAAATAGATTACACTAGTATATCTAGCTGCTTCTACCTTGAAACTAGAACTATTTTCGGGGCAAAGGAGCTGCTATATTGTGAAGCCAAAAGATCAGTACTGCTTGTCTGCTTGACTAGTGGTGAGTGCAGGTGCTGCTATATTTTAACCATCTTTCTCTTTTCCTTTTTCCCTTGCATTTGTCCTTATCTTATTGAATTTGTTTATCTTACCAGTTCTCCTCTGTTAAGGTTCAAAACTTCAAATATAACTCATATTGAACCAATATCACAACTTACAAGCCATTCATTAAGACAATTACGACAAAGACATACCCAGTACAGTCGCACGTGTGGGGTCTGAGGAGGGGATGTACACAGACCTTATCCCTACCTTGGGGGTAGAGAGGTTGTTTCCGATGTAGCCCTCTGTCATTCAGACAGCTAGCTTAGGTAATTAGGCAGCTCTGGGAACAACATAGAGCAAACTCAATTTTTCACAAGTTCTGTAAAGTTAGATGGGCATGGAGGACTATAAAGTTGCTACTATCCTAATTCTCATTAAGTTGGAAATTACAAGTAGATAACTTCTTGCACACAAAGATCACAGTAAAAAGAGTCTGCAAAATTAAACAAACCAAAACGACAGCTTATATATTAACTGACTAATGTATTCCACTCTAAAATCTGAAGTGCAGAATTTACGTTTCAGAGATAGTGACATACCTTTGACAACTTAGAAGCACAAATATCTCAAGCCATGTTATGATCATTTACTGGATCATCAAGCGGTATTCTACAGATTGATTCTCCAACACTCTTCTTCATAAGAAAAATGGATGAAGAATTTGAGCAATCACTGAAAGCCAGTATTTGTGGCTTTCCAGAAATAGATTTTGCAATGGATTCAACCGCATCAACATAACCTGTCTCAGAAAGAGGTCCATCGATGACCTGAAATACAAAGACTACCATGAGTAATCTCCGAATGGTTCGGAACACATGATGCTAGTGACGTAAATGACATATATACATCTTGCATATCCATCTCAGAGATCATGAATATAACCTCGAAACCCCAGTCTGACTGGACCATATAATCAAATAAGAGAATACATGATAGTGGACTTAACTGCCAAAAGTATAACATCCTAAATTTCTCCACAAGAGATAACAATGAATAATCTCAATTACAAGGCAAGATTCAACTTTTTTTTTTTTTTGATGAAGTAAGTTGTTTCATTATCGGCATCAAGAAGATGCAAAGAGTACAAAAGAAGATATGCTAGCTCCATTACATGAAAGGCAAGATACAACTTTTTTTAAAAACCAGTATACAAGGCAGGACCCAAATGCTCTGTCCACAATTAGAAAAGAAAAAAAGCAAGCCAAAATGTTGAAAACTCTGAATGGAACATAACAAGAAAACATCAAAGTTTAACAGAAAGAGGAAACCAGAGTAATGCTAACCATAGAATTGGAAATAAACCAAACGAGAGAGGAGAAAGAGACCTACAGAAATTTTTTATTTTTCGATATTTTATCATGTAGGGACTGGAAAGGAGAAGAGGAATTGTGGGAGTCACATCTATGCCTATCATTTGGAGACTGCCACCATAATCCTAGCCTTTAACCTGGATATTCCACGAGGGATATTAAGTTCCCAATGAAGAGCCTGTTTGGTTTGCATGTAAATTTGATTCTGATTATTGAAACAAGTGATTGTACAATAACTAATTTAACATCAATTACTTTCACCTAAAAAATTATGTGGTTAACTGAAAATGTAACTTAAATGAAATCAGGCAGACTCGCCAAATCAAAGAGGCCCTTAAATCTGATTGGTGTCGCTTAGAAAAACTTTCAAAACCTTCCATTTTCTCCACCCACTAAAAATGGAAAATATGTATTGTATACTTATATTAGTTTTCCTTTACTTGTTTTCCGCAGAGCAATACGTAATTTGAGTGCCAGTTTGTCTCGCTATTTACAGGGAAAACCTTATCCAAATTCTGCTTTCTATCCAGATCCGTTCTACTTTAGCTATATGCCAGTTTGTGGTTCTTGCAGTTACCTGTTCTTATTTCAATTTGTTACTGCAATTCCTTTTGCTTTCTTGAAGCTTACCTCATTGTGAGGATAAACTGTTTCTCTTTTTTCCCCTTACAGAGAAGACAATTAAGAAAATTGCTAGGCACTAACTTTTGCCAAAATAACAAAGCAAAATTTTTTAAATTAGAAATCGTGTGGAAATGAAAAACGAGACTTCTTGTTGTTACTAAGAGCACAGTACACCAGTTTTCACAACAACATTCAACTGTTTCCTCCTATGTTTTTTAAAATCTTGGCGAAAACAGTGATAGAAGGACAAAAGATCCAAGATAAAATCAATACATAAGCAAAATGCAAAATAATCAAAATTACCAGGAAAGAAACATCAGAAGTTTTAATGGCACCATGTGAGAGGAGTTCTTGAAGTCTTTCAGGAGTAGAAATAAGAAATTCGGGCTCACAGTTCTTCAGGCTGTCAACAAAAAGTGTAATCATATAAAAACAGGGAAGATTGTGAATTTCTTCAAAAGAAAACAGAAGGCTGGAAAGCACACAAGTAGTTTCTAATTGCAACTAGAGCCAATACAACATGGAAAGCTAATGACACATACACGCAGTTATTTATCTATCATAATAATAACTACATCTTGTTATTAACAGAACAAATCATATGCTAAACAGGGAAAGTTAGCAATAAGTCAAGGTTCTAAAAAAAAAATATTATCATCTGTCAAGCAAGACAAATAAATCAACTTTGAGGACTAATAGCCTCAACTATAGAGAAGTTACAGGGGAATCATACCCCTGAATCTGGTGGTCTATAGAAGCACCAGGATGCAGACTCACTGTATGTATTCCAAGAGCTTTCAGAGGCTTGCATATTTTCCGCACCTAAGGAACAATTGAAATGCTTATTAAGATACCACAAGGCGTAGAAGGATACATGTAGATATCCATATAAATTTTCACACATGAACTTACAGCTTAGTGAACATCTACCTAAATTATAATGTAAGCACAGGAAGAATACATGCATGGAGAAGGATAAACTGTTCTGGATGATTAATTAATTTACTAAAAGAAGTAGGAGATGCATAAAGAATTTCTGTACAAAACAAGATATTCTAAGGACCTTTTATCCATAAATCAAGACTTTCAGCTGAAATACTTTCTATCAGAAGTCCAACTAGCTTAAGAAAATAGCTACGTATCATTTTGCAACCATACCATTAGAAATCAATACAACTTTCACAATGTTGTGTTGAACATATTACAAACAATGGAAGCAAAGAAAATTTGGAGAATATTGCACCAACCTTGACAGCTTTCTCTTGGGAGGGAACAAGGAATAAAAGGTAGGGGTTGCTAATTGATAGACCTTCTTTCTCCTTTCTTGATATGGCATCAGCAGTTGTTGCTGCAACCCAAGCAATTTGCTCAGTTGTAGCATGGGCTTGATTTGTACCAATAATATCTTTGCCACTGGTAAAATATTTCCAGAATTCAATTCCCCATGTATGGATGAAGAAAGGCTTTTCCTCTCTACCACTGAAGGCTCCATCCTGCTGAAGGTCATCCTGAATGTTTTTCAAACAGAGAATTAAGAACTTAGATGGAGCATGCATGTGGAACTCTTCCTTTAATTTGTCAGAATTTTGTGGTAAACCGGTCTTCTTAATAGGGTTCTTGCCCTTTTTCAACTGGTTCTGCTTCTTCTTCTTCTTCTTTACAGGATCAACTTTTCCATGCCTCTCATTGAATGGATCCTCAGGTGTAGGTAAACTATAGCACATTCCCTGTCGATGGAAGGTAAGAAAAAACAGCAAAATTAACACAACGCAAATTAGCCCCATTAGGCTGGTTGCGACAAATTAATATAGGAGTCATATATATATAAATGTATAGATCCATTCCAATACCACTTAATCTAAGTCCTGCATTTTCCTCTTGGCAGTTTCACATGACGAAAAAAGAAGTGCAAAACTTCGATGGTAACTGGTATGAGCACACATGAATGAATAAGACATGGAGTATTCAATAATCAAACAAATGCACTTCCATAAAGATACACCACCAACAAGATCATACTAAGTAAATGAATTCCAAAACATTTCTCAATTCCTAAGCAACAAAGAAAACAATTCTTTAGAACTTTCCTCACATTTGACAACTTCACAAAAAAGAACTACTCAAGACACTAATTTTGCACGCAAATAAAGAGTACCCAGTTCCTTAAAACTCCATTTGAATATACCAAAACGAAAATCTTCCTCTTTCATCCACAAAGTCCACTCTTTTACCATTAACAGCTTCACAAAAAAAGCTACTCAAAACACTACTTTTGCATACAAATAAAGAACACCCAGTTCCTAAAAACACCATTACAACACACCAAAACCTTAATCTTCCTCTTTCTTCCTCAAATCCCTCTCTTAAGCTTTACAAAAGAACTCCTCAAAACACACAACTTCCATAATCTTTTCTGGACACCCATTTGTCAATACAACATTCCCAAGATACTCAACGAAATCTCACATTAAAAATCAACAAACCCAACACCCAAATGGACCAAATGAGTTCATATAATGTGAAATTTACCTCACACATACGGCGTTTGCCGGAGAGTCGACGTTTCTTAGCAGCAATAATTCCAGCGATACGATTAGATACCTTGTCATCTTGCTTCTTTCTACTCTTCTTATTCTTCCTTCTCTGAATGGAATCATCGCTTTTCCCCATAGCTGCTGCTGCTGCTGTAGTTCAAGTGAAAGAGGCGGTTTTTGCAGTTTTCTGTAGTGGCGCTTTTCTCTTTGGATGATTTATGGGTAGGTTTGATATTTAATCAACAAGTCGTGGGTATAACTGTAATTAAGCAAGCACTATCAAAATAAAAAAAGATTTATTTGGAATTATTTTATTTGCATATAGAAAAGGAAGTTAATATTCATTTTCAGTTGTAAGTTTTGATATACTACCAAAAGAGTAGTACTTTCCTTTACTAAAATGAAGTTTTATTCGGAGCGAATTCAGAATATTTAGACTCCAATGTGGATATCAAACATAATATTTTTTTGTATAACGTTATTTCTTATGATTATTGTATTAATATACATAGATTAAGCAGGTGTTTGACTATACAATATCATATCATGATCGTGAGATGAAATCGTCGTTTGGAGATGCGATATCTCGTTGATTACATCTCATGATCTGGAAATTTCTTATCATGATTCGAAATTTTTAAATACAAAAATTAATTTGTTAAAGCAACCCCATTTTTATGGTATAAAAAAGAATAACGGACCATTTATTTTCTATGTAAAAAATTTATAATCATATCTAACTTTTAAAATTTTTATTCTCACAAATAAAAAAATTTATTATTACTTAAATTTGGTGAATATAAATACATAAAGTATATATTAATTTGGTGAATATACTTTTTTGTTTGTTTTTCATAATTAAAAAAAAACTTCTCTTTCGGCCACATGTGAAAATGTTTGAAGCAATTCAATATGAAAAAGAGCAAATTTGGTGATGTATGTTTAATAATCACTACTTTCAATATGTTTGATTTAAACACGAAATTAATGCACTGAAAATATATAATTGCACACAAGTAAAATAAGGCATGAACCATTATTATATTGATACAAAATTGTCATAGCTTGTACAATATTACGACATAATTGTGAATGTTTGGGGATGGTACCACCGTGTAACAGTGACGATCCAAAAATCATATCACATGAAATTCACATTCCAATCATGTTTAAAAGCAGACATTTTTACATTGTAGAATAACCAAGTGTTTGAGACAAACAAAACAAAATTAGGAAATCAAACTCTAAGTCAAGAACTTTACATACAAAATGGTATAAATATAATTATTTAATTTACTATCAAATTATCAATTAACTCGTTAAGAAAATCCAAATCATTAAAAACCGATAGCCGATAACTAAAAAAAATCAAAACCGTTAAATCAATAACTTTTTTTCAATTTGAATTATCAATTTCAATTCAATTTTAAATGACCCTAATATTAAAGCGTGTAATAATAACTAACCATATACATAAAGTAATCTACAAAAGGGCCAGTGAGAGATACTTTTCCACTACACATGACGCATTACCAAAACAATTTATGTATCCATCTCATTAAAACTAAAATTTGGACTATATTCAATAGGTTAAAATTTTCATGTGTATATTATGACGATTTAAATCTTTTATAATAAAGTTTTTCTACTAACTCCTACTATATCTCAACTTACTCTTTTATTCAACTAACTACTTAATTTAGCTATTTTATAATATAGTTTTACTGATTACTAACAAATTAAAAGGATTATGATATCTTTATTCAACTAACTACTTATGTGCTAAAGACTAAATCATTTGAAATACTAACTACTAAATCTTCATACTTTTGAGAACTCAAAAGCTCTACTAATGTCTCATGTTGTTTTGTTCAACGTTTTATCAAATCAAATTTAGGTTCGTCAACAAGAATCTCTTTCATCTATCCTAATCAAAAAAAAGGGCAAGTTATTCCGATTGAATATTCTCAAATATTTTTTCATATTTTTTAAAATCATTATTTATATTAAATTGTATTTTTTTTTTGCATGTTATTGGTTACGTTCATTACATTTTTTTCATATACATTTTATGTGTTACATTTGTTAATATTCGTTTAGATATTTTGCACATTCCAGAAACATACTGATATGGATAAGATTTCATACAAAAATATTTTATTAATTGGTGATTTTGACCCTGGATTTTAAAATAGTGATATTGTATTATAGGTATTTTTAATTCCCAATTTAACGAATAGTTTGCTCATTAAATTAAGGGGAGGTGGATAAAATTTTAGGGAGTAATTTTCAATTTTTTAGTGTTTAAGAGATTTTCTTATTGTACATTATTTTGCGGTAAGTCGCTAAAGTTCTGCCGAAATATGGCGATTCCACCACCCAAAACTCCTTTGTTTTTTCTCTTTCTTTTTTTCCCCAGTGAAACAGCGGCTGGAAACAACTCTAGACAACAATCAGACATCAGTCGGGACCCATAATTGTGATTACGAAGAATGCCTAACATCTTTCCTTTGGAATAACTTGAATTCCTTTCCTGAAATCTGTTGGTTTCAAAGACAATTTTTAAATTAATTTATTAATTGATTTCCTAATTTTTCTAAAATTGGAATTCGTGCCCCTCAAGGCCTTATTTGGGTGAAATACTCTCTACCAAGGATTTTTCTCTACACGTGAACTTTAGACCTCTCGTTACTGGAGGAACAACTTCATGCAGTATACCATATCCTTTAGTGATGATAATTTTTTTTTAATATCATAAAGACATAATAATATTTAATTTATACAATTTATAATATTTTCTTATTTTATCTGAAACAAGAGATTTCATTTTTTTAGATTTTTGTGTGTTAGTTCAAATGAATAAGTAAATTAGGTAAATTCTTATTTCTCATTAATTAATAGTATGTATACACCTATCTCGTTGGTTCTTATTTTCCCTTCTTCCCGTGCATTTGTTTTTTTTTTCCTTCTTCTAGACAACGCGTCATATTTGGTACATGTTTAAATTTTAGACATTATTATTTAGTTACATTAAAAAATGTTTAAATAGTGAATACTTAACCATAACTTTACATACTGACACCATGAAAAAACGGTTTAAAAGAGTGAATTTCGAAAAAAAAATTGTTAGGATATTTAAAAAAAATTATTAGGTTTTGGTGTTATGTTATCAATGATAGGAAAATGGGCACCATGTATCTATGATTTAGATTTGATACACTCATGATACAAAAAGGGGGTCACATATAGAACTATTAGTACACAAATAAATCATATATATATATTTTTTTGATTGACAAGAAATAAAAAATAAGTTTAAATTAATGTCATTGATATTTTAATAAAATAAAATACAAAATGGAGATATATTTATCAAAAATAATTTTTTTAAAAATATTTCTCATTCCCACAATAGGCAAACCGACCTTCATAAAATACCATGCTCCGATATCCAATCGGTAGCATATTATGTGGGTATATATCCATTCCATGGGGTTCCTAAAGTTACCAATTGCTCAATTTCAATTTCAATAGATCAAATTAGGGTTCTTTTAGTTCTTTATGGATTTTCTACCAATTATGACTTTTATCGTGAATTAAGTCTTCGAATTCATGATTCAATTTTAATTTTGTGCTTCCTTAAAATTATCTTATATACTGCCTATATTTTTAGTTTAAGAAGAGTTTTGTAACCCTACCCGGGACTACAATTTTTTTATGTCTTGTCCCACGCATATATAAATTACTGTTACGCATCTAAAACACACCCGGTACTTCATTCGCCCGGTAAAACCCAATAATCATCTGAAAGTTGCTGTTACATTGCTTGGCCACCATAACTGATTTGTAAGTTTCTGTCTAATTATTTTTTTGCTCTTTTTCATCTGCAATGTACATCTGTTCACTCGTCTTTACCGCCAATTAAGATACACACTCCATCATCGCTACAATACTACATAATTTAACAACCGAACTGATGAAAAAAAATTATGTCTCACATTGTTATTTTATAATTTGAAATAAATTTTTTCAAGTTATTTGTTGCAATACCGTACATCGATTTTTGTTGTTAAAAATCTTATTGATATATATAAAGATTCAACTAGTTTAATCCAAAACTTTAAAATATTGAACAAAGTCCATGACTCTATAAGGAAGAAAAAGATTTTTTTGTGAAAAATATTTCACAGCATACAAGGCCTTTGTATCCCCTATCCATATCCATTTGGTTGTGTGACATTGGAAAAAAAAAAAAAAAGGTGTTGTGTTGTTTCTTCACTCACATGGCAGAATTGACAATTTGTGTCTTTTAATATATAAATAAAACATTTTTAATACATATATATATTATAAGTATTTCAAGTATTTCAATACTATTTGAATTAGCTTACGTTGTTAGAAATGTATTATATTTTTTCTGAAATAATAATCACCGAACTTATAGCAATGTATAATATCGAATTCGTATTAAAACTGAAAACAAACAAACTTGGGGTTAAAACGTAAAATAGCTTTTGTTCAATTAATATTCTCATTGGAAAATGATTGTTTTGATCAATCAATATTAGTTTTTAGTTACTATAGATCCAAACCAGTTTTTGTTGAATCCATATTAGTTTCGACTTTTATAGAAACTGAATTAATAGCAAGTTCTGCTCACGAGTGTATTTTGATTCACTTATCAATCATATAGTACATATTTTGTTGTGATACCAATTTTTATTTTTGTGTTTTTACGATTATATGTACGACTAAAGTTTATACAATTATATTATACAAATTCTGAATTATACAATGCTAAAAAATTGAGCCACATAATTATAGCTAAAACTAGATCAGAAATTATAAATAAGGCAAAACTATAGCTACGTTAGCTAATTAACAAATATGTTTACCCGCCTATATACATGATTTTTTCTTTTTATTTTTATTCTTCACGCACATATTTTTTTAAAAAAAATAAGTCTCTTGTATAGATTTGATGATAACCCCATACCTATAAAAGGTATATTTAAGCTATTTGTTGGACAATATGGTTTATTATAAATTGAGCCATTATAATTTACCATTATCAATCATAAATTTTAGGACCATTATAAATTGGCATTTCTTAATACTCTATATGCATAGCATCTGGGTAACACAAATTCTGTGATATATGTGCTAAATGTAGCACAATTTCACATGGTATTAGAGCAGGGTTCGTCTCACTCGATGTTGGGATTCTCAAAATCAAAAATTGTTTACGCATCAGATGTTAAGCACTAAGTGTGAGTGGGGTGTTTAAAGAATGAACAACAAGTCTCAAGCATCGTAGTTAAGTGAGATGAGTGGACTCCTTATAATAAGGCTGGGCCATCCTCCTCCTTTGCCTAGCTTTTGGGTGTGAGTTATAACTAAGATCTAATTTCACGCTATCAAATAAAGTTTCATATAACGTCATATAAAAGACGAATATATGTGATACATTATGTATCAAATCTGTTCGCACTTATTAAGGAAAAAAATAAAAATCTAAAAATCTAATTAGACTCTAGTAATCCATTTGTTGCACTAATTAAGGGAAAAACAAAACTGAAAATCAAATTGAAATCTCATAAATCGCGCTATTTCATTCTAAATTATTGTACATAATTCAATCATATAGGGTAACAGATCAAAATTTTCAAAAATTAAGTTTCATTTTCTTGTTCATCGTTCTCTTTGTTTCATAAAATTTTGGATAAATGAATTGAGTTATGAAGGATACAAAAGTGATGAAATTGTTATTGGAAAAACGATTTCTTTTGTAAATCTTCAAGTTCATTGCATATCCTTTTAATTTTGATTCAAGATTGTCGAAAATTGTGAGATTCAAAATTTTTAGTTTTCATCACCTATGCAAAACCATTATCAATCATAAATTTAAGGGACTATTATAAAGGTATGTTTATAGAATTCGTATAATATAATTGTATAACTTTTGTATAATGTCAGATTTATGACTGATTGATTACATATTTGTTCCCCTTCTGTGCCATTTTGGCTAAATACAAACTTTGACTAAAAATTAGTGGCTTAACTAACGAGCAACACCATTAACCAAAATTCATAATCTTTATTAGGTTATTCGACCGCCCAACCCAACAAAATGTGGTAGAAAATACACTTGAACCGTGGTATGTCCGAATTTAGAAATTGAGCTTCTCTTCATATTTCTCTTCGTTGCAAATTGAAACATCACTAAAGAGGCCCTTGAAAGAGAAATAGATGGTGAAGTTAGATTTAGTTAAATATGTTTCCTAATTCATCCCTTCCATATATTTTCGTCCTATACACTTATAATTATATGATAAAAATACTCCCCACCAAGTTTCTTTTGCCTTTCTCTCTTTCTCTTTTTATAAAAATTCAAATTGTAAATAATTTCTCTTTTTCTCGTTTATACAATTCGATTCAATTGTATATTCCCTGCCCAAGTCTCTTTTGCCTTTCTATCTTTCTCATTTTATACAAATTTAAATTGTATATAATCGTCCTATATACTTATAATTATACAATATAAATATTTTTCTCCCCAAGTTTCTTTTGACTCTCTCTTTCTCATTTTATACATATATAATTGGTATTATTTTTTTTTCTCCTTTCTTTTTCTCTTTCTCGTTTTAAATACAATTCGATTCAATTGTTATGTATACAAATTATACTTATATATATGTTTGTATGCAGCGCCATTAATGCAAACTGTGCTATAAGCAACAATAGAATTTGTGTTGTTATATGTGAAATTGTCCCAATTTCTATATTTATATAATTATACTTTTACTTTTAAAAAAGCTCAATAAATATTATAAAGAATATTTTATTTGTGGATTTGATTAACAAGTAGGAACATTAACCTTATGTATATTGTTTTTCGATATTTAGAAAAAAAAATATATTTTAATTAAAATTAAAAGTTATAATTTAATTTAATAATTATAAAAATATATACTTTTTATAAAAGTGGGCTGACCCGGCAAGTCAGTAACCCACGTATTTGTTGATTGGGCCGGCCATTTTCTGGTTCACGTCAAAAATGGCTAGCCCGAACTGACCAGTAAAATGTCAAAACCTGTATGGGTTAGCCCGGATGGCGTGGGCTAGCCCATATAGACAACTCTAAACAGTAGTAGCAGGGACATTTTGTTTGGCATCATAATTAAACATGTATGCCTACAATCAATCAACTTAAGGTTCAAAAAATCAAGAAATACATTTTACTTAATGCTCCGTAAAATTCAACAAGTAACTTACTATTCTCTAGATCCTGGCATTGCACTTAAGAAAGTATATTAAAATGATTTGCGGCAATATGCGAAGTAAGAAATGCAACATATGGCAACGTCATTTAATATTACACAGATAATGGCAGCCCAAATGAAGCGCATGTCATATCTTTAAAACCTACACAAATATTTGTAAGACTCCATTACCATGCTACAACGTACAATCAATTCATTAAATCGGATTGTAGCATTTTGACGACCATTATCAACCCTTCCCCTAGCTCACGTACTTGTTGATTGGAACGACCATTTTCTAGTCTGCGTCATAAATGGGCTAGCCCGAACTGGCCTGTAAAATGTCAAAACTTGTATAGGTTAGCCCGGATGGGGTGGGCTAGCCCATACTGACAACTCTAAACAGTAGTAGCAGGGGCATTTTGTGTGGCATCATAATTAAACATGTATGCCTGCAATCAATCATCTTAAGGTTCAAAAAATCAAGAAATACATTTGCTTAAACCGTAAATTCAACTAGGTAGCTTACGGATTCTCCAGATAATAGCATATTCACTAAAGAAAGTACATTAAAAATGACTTGCGGCAATATGCGAAGTAAGCAATGCAACATATGGCAACGTCATTTAATATTACACAGATGATTGCAGCCCAGATGAAGCACATGTCATATCATTAAAACCTATACAAATATTTGTCAAACTCCATTATCATGCTACTACGTACAATCAATTCATTACATCGGACTGTAGCATATTGACGACCATTATCAACCCTTCCCTAGATCAACCTTTCTTTTCGCCTCTGTAATTTTAATCACTTTCGCTTCTTTGGCCAGCTCTTTTCCTTTGAGATTCAAATTTTCAATAATAGGAAACATTCCTTCCAGTTCTTTTCTTGCAACCCATATATCAATGGTCAGTCCTCCGATAAAGGAGAGGAGAGAAGCGAACGTGATCAATTCAGCAACTGCGCAGGGTAGATGAATACGCTCGTAAAATATCCATGCCCTTGAATGGGACAAGATAAATTTCATCTTATTTTCTAAGGACTCTATGACCTTATTTGCATATTGCTCTAAATAAGCCATTTTTGAATCCACATTCTTCTTTTTCTTTTCAATGACTTTTAGGATAACAACGTTATCATCCAAAGCTAGACGAGATGTTGAAGCAGAAGAAATGGTAGTTGTTAAAGTTCAATATTTTTTTCGATTCTTTTCTAAAACACATTTCAGAAGATAAATCATTAGGAATAAAAAAAAAAAATCAAATACGAGTTGTTACCTTGCGGTTCTTAAGCTGCATTTCCCATAGTTTGAGCTAGAATTTTAAAGGAAAAAACATATTAACTTTCTTCACTGTTTAAGCATTACACACAAATAAGCATATACAAAATTCATAGATGCATGTAGCTAATGATATCAAATGATACGTTGCTAAAACTTAGACTCAAACAATATTTTCGAAAAACACAAATCCAAACTTAATGATAAATCGTTTGGGGCCTTCACTAATAAGTTTTCAATATCTAAGACCCCTTAAACATCCATTTCCCTTTTCCCTCCCAAAACTACCTAACCATTCAATCCGTATATTTTCAGTTCTTTTCTTGCAAACCCATATATCATGGTCAGTCCTCGATAAGGAGAAGGAAGAACGAACGGATCTACCAGCCCTGCGCAGGAGACTGATACAACTCATAAAAATCCATGATGCCACTGAATGGGACAGGATAAATTTATTTGTTTTCTAGGACTCTATGACCTTATTGCTTCTTGCTCTAATAAGTCATTTCTGTAATCCATCCACCTTCTTCTTTTTCTTTTCAATGACTTTTAGATGACACTTTATCATTTAAACTAGACGAGATGGTTGAAGCCAGAAGAAATGGTAAGTTGTTAAGCCAATATTTTTCGTTCTTTTCTAAAACACATTCAGACGATAAAGCAATAGAAAATAAGGAAAAAAAAATCTAAAGTACGAGTTGTTACCTTGCGGATCTTAAGTTGCATTTCCCATAGTTTGAGCTAGAATTTTAAAGGAAAAAACATGTTAACTTTCTTCACTATATAAGCATTACACACAAATCAGCATATACAAAATTCATAAATGCACGTAGCTAATGATATCAAATGTTACATTGTTAAAAAGAAGAACAAAGAGAAAAAGTGAAAATGTCAAATGAGTTCTGTATCAATATGTATAAGATGATGCTTAACATTTTTGTAATTAAGAATCTTAAAGCATTTTTTTAAACGCCTAGGTTTCATCGATCTAAATGTTGTGGTTATGGTGCGAATGTGTATCACCTGGGTGTAAAGATTCTAATCAAAACTATAGAGTCCATACCACTTCCTTAATTTCATTAAAATAAGCCAATTCAAGAAAAGACCCACCTATTCAAAGATTAAATCAGTATAGAAAAAATGAAAATGAATATAGCATGTATTTTATGAGTTGAACTTATATTCCATAGTTGGTGTCAAAACAGGCACAAAATGAGGAGCAAGTTCAACCGAGTTGATACTCGCTACTGGACAGAGTTTTGGAACCCTATCTCCCAAAGATATCTGATGTCTAACCTCACCATCAACGATAGTAGAACCGTCAATATGTGCTAGGCTCGTTGGGCCGACCTGGCCTAACCCAAGGTTTAATAGTGGTAGGCTAATATTTTTTTAGCCCATTAAAGAAAAGAGATTTATAGCTCGGCCTGAATAGGCCTGTTGATTTGTGGGGCTTGACAAATATAGGTAGGGACGGCCCGTGGGACAATAATAATAAATTTTTAAAAAAATATAATAAATATTAAAATTTAAAATTAAAGAGAGTCCAAACTCAAAATAATTAGGTTAATATTTCTAAGATAATTGTATATAATACAACTATTATTTCAAATTAAAATGCTATAATATAACTTTTGATTTTAAAATTGTACCCTATACAAACTATAGTTATTTTCGTTCGGCCACTCTCCTTGATGGTTCGCATCGCTCGCCCGCTCGGTTTGGTGGCAATCTCCGTCTCGCCTCTCGCGCTTTTTATACAAACATACATATCTAATATTGTTTGTGTTTGTGTTTGTAACAGCAAGAGAAAAATTGTATAAATAACATATATTTTCGACCCTATTCCCCCTCTTTGCAGAATTCGCTTGCACTGCCTAATCTCAGCTTGTCACCCTCCCTCTTCGCTTATTACAAACAAACGAATGTATAACATTTGGTGTTTATGTTTGTAGAAAGCGATAGAAATTATATATACAGCATGGCAAATACATATCTTTTCGTCCTATGCGTGCACTTATAATTATATGATAAAAATATTCCCTTCCCGCCAAGTTTCTTTTGCCTTTCTCTCCTTTCTCTTTTATAAAAATTCAAATTTAAATATTTCTCTTTCGCCGTTTATACAATTTCGATCAATTGTAGCTTCCCTGCGAGAAACAGAAACCCCAAGTCTCTTTGGCCTTCATCTTTTCTCATTTTATACATTTAAATTGTATATATCTCCTATATACTTATCATTATACATATAATATTTTTCTCCCCAATTTCTTTTGACTCTCCCTTTCTTCTCATTTATATACATATATAAATTGGTATATATTTTTCTCTTTCTGCTCGTTTTAATACAATTCGATTCAATTGGATTTTATAGCAAATTATACTTAATATATTGTTTGGTCCATGCAGCGCCTTATGCAAACTTTGCTATAGCATACAATAGAATTTGTGTTGTTATATGTGAAAGTGTCCAATTTCATTACGCACTTAACTTATACTTTTACTTTTAAAAAAATCCTCAATAAATGTATCAAAGATAAGTTTATTTGTGGATTTGCTTACAAGTATAACCTTAACACCGTATTTATATTTTTGTCGCTATTTATGCATAATATTTTTTAAATTAACAGTTATACTTTACTTTCCTACATTATCACAAATATATCTTTTATAAAATGGGGCTGCCCTCAAGTCATACCCCCGTATTTGTTGACTTGGGAGCTGCCTTTTCTGGTTTCACGCGTCAAAAATGCTAGCCCGAACTGACCAGTAAAATGTCAAAACCTGTATGGGTTAGCCCGGATGGGGTGGGCTAGCCCATATAGACAACTCTAAACAGTAGTAGCAGGGACATTTTGTTTGGCATCATAATTAAACATGTATGCCTACAATCAATCAACTTAAGGTTCAAAAAATCAAGAAATACATTTTACTTAATCCGTAAATTCAACTAAGTAACTTACTAATTCTCTAGATAATGGCATATTCACTTAAGAAAGTACATTAAAATGATTTGCGGCAATATGCGAAGTAAGAAATGCAACATATGGCAACGTCATTTAATATTACACAGATAATGGCAGCCCAAATGAAGCGCATGTCATATCTTTAAAAACCTACAAACAAATATTGTAAGACCTCCATACCAGGCCCACGTCAACATTTCATTAAATCGGATTGTAGCATTTTGACGACCATTATCAACCCTTCCCCTAGCTCACGTACTTGTTGATTGGAACGACCATTTTCTAGTCTGCGTCATAAATGGGCTAGCCCGAACTGGCCTGTAAAATGTCAAAACTTGTATAGGTTAGCCCGGATGGGGTGGGCTAGCCCATACTGACAACTCTAAACAGTAGTAGCAGGGGCATTTTGTGTGGCAATCATAATGTAAACATTTATGCCTCAATCAATCATCTTATGTCAAAAAATTCCAGAAATCATTTCTTCAAAACCGTAAATTCAACTAGTGTATCTTACTGATTCTCCAGATAATAGCATATTCACATACAGAAAGTCTAAAAAATGACTTGGCGGGCAAGATGCGAAGTAAGCAATGCCACATATGGCAACGTCATTTAATATTACACAGATGATTGGCAAAAGCATCCCATGAAGCACATGTCCATATCATTAAAACCTATACAATTTTGTCACTCCATTAATCATGTCTACTACGTACAAACAATCATTACAGTCGGCCTGTAGCTATTGACGACATTACAACCCCTTCCCTAGATCAAACTTTCTTTTCGCCTCTGTATTTTAATCACTTTCGCTTCTTTCTTTGGCCAGCCTTTTCTCTTTGAGATTCAAATTTTTCAATACTAGGAAACATCCTCCAGTTCTTTTCTTTTGCCACCCATATACAATGGTCGTCCCCGATAAAGGAGAGAGAGAAGCGAACGTGATCAATTCATCAACTTGCGCAGGGTATATGATAACGCTCGTAAATATCCATGCCTTGAATGGAACATATAAATTTTTCATCTTTGTTCTAGGACTTATATGACCTTATTTGCATATGCTCAAATAAGCCCTTTGAATCCACATTCTTCTTTTTCTTTTCAATGACTTTTAGGATCAACGTTACATCCCAAGCTAAACGAGATGTTGAAGCAGAAAAATGGTAGTTGTTAAGTTCAATATTTTTTTTTCGATTCTTTTCTCTAAAACACATTTCACTTCAAGAAGTAAATCATGAGTAAAGAAAAAAAAATCTAAAGTACGAGTTTTTCGCCCGTTGCAGTTCTAAAGCTGGCATTTCCCATAGTTTGAGCTAGAATTTTAAGAAAAAAACATATTAACTTTCCTTCACATGTTTAAGCGTAGCACCCACAAATAATCATATACAAAATTCATAGATGCATGTAGCTAATGATATCAAATGATACGTTGCTAAAACTTAGACTCAAACAATATTTTCGAAAAACACAAATCCAAACTTAATGATAAATCGTTTGGGCCTTCATCTATATAAAGTTTTCAAGTCCTAAATGTACCCACTTAAACATCCATTCCCTTATTTCCCCAAAACTAACCAAATTCAATCCGTAATATTTTCAGTTCTTTTCTTGCAACCCATATATCAATGGTCAGTCCTCCGATTAAGGAGAGGAGAGAAGCGAACGTGATCTATCCAGCAACTGCGCAGGGTAGATGAATACACTCATAAAATATCCATGCCACTGAATGGGACAGGATAAATTTATTTGTTTTCTAAGGACTCTATGACCTTATTTGCTTCTTGCTCTAAATAAGTCATTTCTGAATCCACATTCTTCTTTTTCTTTTCAATGACTTTTAGGATGACAACGTTATCATTTAAAGCTAGACGAGATGTTGAAGCAGAAGAAATGGTAGTTGTTAAAGTCCAATATTTTTTCGATTCTTTTCTAAAACACACTTCAAGAAGATAAAGCAATAGAAAATAATGAAAAAAAAATCTAAAGTACGAGTTGTTACCTTGCGGATCTTAAGTTGCATTTCCCATAGTTTTAGCTTAGGAATTTAAAGGAAAAAACATGTTAACTTTCTTCACTATATAAGCATTACAACACCAAACATCATATACGAAAAATTTCATAATGCACGTAGCCTAATGATATGGGAGTGCTAACTTACACATATTATACCGTCCCGGTCCGACGGAGAAAGAGAGTTGGGTTTAAAAGAAGAGTAGCGGGAGGGAGGGGTGGAACCATTGTTAACAGAAGAAACAAATAAAAAGTGAAAAATGCAACTTATTGCTGTATCAATATGTATAAGATGATGCTTAACATTTTTGTAATTAAGAATCTTAAAGCATTTTTTAATGACTGCCTAGTTCATCCATCTAGAATGTGGTGGTATGGTGCGATGTGTATACCTGGGTGTAAGAATTCATAATCAAAACTATATGAGCAAGTACCACATTCCTTAAATTTCAATTAAAATAAGCCAATTCAAGAAAAGACCCACCTATTCAAAGATTAAATCAGTATAGAAAAAATGAAAATGAATATAGCATGTATTTTATGAGTTGAACTTATATTCCATAGTTGGTGTCAAAACAGGCACAAAATGAGGATCAATTGCACCGGTTGATACTCGCTCCTGGGGACAAAGAGGTTTGTGAACCCTATCTCTCTCCAAAGATATATGTTTTAACCTCACCATCAACATAGTAGAACCGTCAATATGTGCTATGCTCGTTGGCCGACCTGGCCTAACCAAGGTTTAATAGTGGTAGGCTAAATTTTTTTTAGGCCCATAAAGAAAAGAGATTTATATAGCTCGGCCTGCATAGGCTGTTGATTTGTGGGGCCTTGGACAAACTATAGGTAAGGGGAGGCCCGTGGGGACACTAACATAATACATTTTAAAAAAATTAATAACTCTTACAATTTGAACTTAAAGAGAGTCCAAACTCAAAATAATTAGGTTAATATTTCTAAGAAGAAATTGTATATAATAACAAACTATTATTTCAAATTAAATGCTATAAATATACTTTGATTTAATTGTACCCTATAGCAAACTATAGTTATTTTCGCCACTCTCCTTGATGGATTCGCTCGCCACTCTCGTTTGGTGGCAATCTCGCTCGCCTCTCTCGCTTTTTATACAAACATAAATATCTAATATGTGTTTGTGTTTGTGTTTGTATAAAGCAAGAGAAAATTGTATAAATACATATATTTTCGTACCCTATCTCCCCTCTTGCAGATCTCGCTTGCCACTCCTTAATCTCGCTTGTCACCCCCCTCGCCCTCTTTTCGCTTATAACAACAAACACGAATGTATAATTGGGTTATGTTTGTATAAAGCGGAGAAATTATATATCACCAATGCCAATACATATATTTTCGTACCTATGCACTTATAATTTATGATAAAAATCTTCCCCGCCAAGTTTTCTTGTGCCTTCTCTCTTTCCTTTATAAAATTAAATTTGAAAATAGTTCTCTTTTCTCTCGTTATACAATTCGGATGCAATTGGTAATATTCCCATTCCCTTCCCAAGTCTCTTTTCCTTCTATCTTTCTCATTTTTTTTTTTTTTTTTTTGTTTAATACAAATTTAAATTGTTATAAAATCTCCTATATACTTATAATTACACTTAAATTTTTTCTCTCTCCCAAGTTCTTTGACTCTCGCTTTCTTTCTGTCTCTTTTATACATATATAAATTGTATATAATTTTTTCTTCTTTCTCGTTTTGTATACTTCGATTCAATGGTAGATGTATATCAATTAACTTATATATATGTTTGTAATGCCAATCGCAATTATGGCAAACTTTGCTATAGCTACAAACAATATGACTTTTTGATTTGTTATATGTGAAAGTTGTGCCATTTCATTTCTATATTATACTTTTTACTTTAAAAAATAAGACTCAATAAATATTATAAAGATAATTATGTATTTGTGGATTTGATTACAAGGTAGTAACATTAACATTAGGTAATATGTTTTGTCGATATTTAGGATATATTTTTAAATAAAGTTATAATTTAATTTAATAATATAAAATATATACTTTTATAAAGTGGTAGTCTGACCCGGCAAGTCAGTAACCCACTAGTTGTTGATTGGGTTGGTGTGTGCCGGCCACTTTTCTGGTTTCACGTCAAAAATGGCACCGAAACTGACCAGTAAAATGTCAAACCTGTATGGGTTTAGCCCGGATGGGCGTGGGCTAGCCCATATAGGACAACTCTCGTCTATCTTACTCCCTTCCTTTTCATATTCTTCTCCTTCACCAGTTCTGAAGGACATTTTGTTTGCATCATAATTAACATGTATGCCCCAATCAACAACTTCGTGTAAGGTTTCAAAAATCAAGGAAATACATTTACTTAATAAAACGTAATTCAACTAATTAACTTACTATTGCTCTAGATAAGGCATGATTTCACTAAGAAGTACATTAAAAGATTTGCGTCAATATCGAAGTAGACTTCAACATTCAACGTCCTTAATATTACACAGATAATGGAGCGCCCAAATGAAGTCGCATGTCATATCTCTTTAAAACCTACACAAATATGTAAGACTCCTGACCATGCACAACGTAACAACAATTATTAAATCGGATTGTCCATTTTTGGGGTGGAGACGACCAGTTATCCCCCCTTCCCCTAGCTCACGTCTTGTTGATTGGGACGATCTCATTTTCCTAGTCTGCGTCATAAATGGGCTAGCCCGAATCTAGGTCCTGTAAAATGTCAAACTTGTATAGGTTTAGCCCGGATGGGTGGCCTTAGCCCATACGGACAACGCGAGACAGTAGTACAGGGGCATTTTGGTGGCCTCATAATTAAACCGTAAAAATGTCCCTGCAATTCAATCATCTTAGGTTCAAAAAATCAAGAAATACATTTGCGTAACCGTAAATTCACCTAGTAGCTTACGGATTCTCCAGATAATAGCTATTCATAAAGAAAGTACATTACAAATGCGACTTGCGGAATAGGGAATAGCAATGCAACATATTGCAACGGCATTTATATTACAACAGATGATTGCAGCCCATGAAGCACATGTCTATCATAAAACCTTACCATATTTGTCAAACTCCATTATCATGCTACTACGATACAATCATTCATTACAATCGGACTGTAGCATATTGCGACCATTAATCAAACAACCCTTCCTAGATCAACCTTTCTTTTGCCTCTGTAATTTAATCACTTTCGCTTCTTTGGCCAGCTCTTTTCCTTTGAATACAAATTGTTCAATAATAGAAACATTCCTTCCATTTCTTTTCTTTCTTTGCAACCCATTATTCAATGGTCATCCTCCGTAAAGAGATGAGAGAATGCGAACGTGATCAATCCAGCAACTGCGCAGAGTAGATGAATACGCTCGTAAAATATCCATGCCCTTGAATGGGACAGGATAAATTTCACCTTGTTTTCTAAGGACTCTATGACCTTATTTGCATCTTGCTCTAAATAAGCCATTTCTGAATCCACATTCTTCTTTTTCTTTTCAATGACTTTTAGGATGACAACGTTATCATCCAAAGCTAGACGAGATGTTGAAGCAGAAGAAATGGTAGTTGTTAAAGTCCAATATTTTTTTCGATTCTTTTCTAAAACACATTTCAAGAAGATAAATCAATAGGAAATAATGAAAAAAAATCTAAAGTACGAGTTGTTACCTTGCGGTTCTTAAGCTGCATTTCCCATAGTTTGAGCTAGAATTTTAAAGGAAAAAACATATTAACTTTCTTCACTGTTTAAGCATTACACACAAATCAGCATATACAAAATTCATAGATGCACGTAGCTAATGATATCAAATGATACATTGCTAAAAATTAGACTCAAACAATATTTCCGAAAAATCAGAATCTTCCAAACTTATGATAACGTTTGGTTGGGCCTTCACTATTAAGTTCAGTCTAAATTACCCACTTAAACATCCATTCCCCTATTTCCCCAAAACTAACCAAATTCACTCCGTAATATTTCTCTCAACCTAAGAAAGAATAAGATGCTAGGGTTCATTCAAGGGAATCAATTCACCATTCATCTTGGGCTTTGAATAGCAAGGTATGTAGGTATTCACTCATGAAATTGATTTCTCCATTAATTTCAGAAACTTCCCATTTTTCAATTTCAAATGATCAAATTAGGTTTCGTTTACTTCTTTTTGGTTTTTTTTCCAATTATGATTTTGATCGTGAATTAAGTCTTAAAATGCATATTCAATGTTAAACATGATATTTAGTGAAGGTGTTATTCTATGTTTTGATTTTTAGCACAGAGAGGGCTGAGATTCAAATAGGATAGTCTCTCATAGCAACTTCTAGTCTCAAACTACGTATCCGTAGGATTGTTTTAAATGATAACTCCTAAATGACCCCCTTTTCATATCGTTTTAGAATATCTAATTTTTTTGTTTAAAATATCAAATTAATGTGATCTAATTTACCTTTAAAAAATTAAAGGTAAATTTACTTTCAATAAGCGCACATGACAAACATGCTGGACCGAGAAGTAAATGACAAACAAAAACAAATAAACAAATTGTTGAACATTTTAAAAGGCCATAAAATAATAAATTAAAGCAACTGCATTGAAAACAAAAATAAGCAACAACTACTACAAAAGGGGTCAAAAAATCCTTACATTATTTGTAAATGTTTAAATATACCCTTCATCTATATATTGAATTGAAAATATCTCATCATTTTTTTTTATTCACTTATGTCCTTAAATCCCTTAAAACTAACAATTCTTTTCCTTTTTCTTCTTTTTTATAATCATTATTATTACATGATGTTTTTCTATTACATAAAATTAGGTAATTTTCTCTCGCTTTGCACGGTTATAGATAATAATTGTATTGATTTTGTAATTCCTTTTTATAATGTCCATAATGTTAAAAAAATCTTAAAATATAGCAAATTTTCAACTGGAATTTATATTTGATCTTTCTCCCATAACTCAAATTTAATAATAAACGAATTATCACAAAATACTACATTGGTTCTTACTAAGCAACATTAAAAGGAAATAAGAATAAAAAGAAAAAATCATATATACCCCCATAGGCATTTTTGTAATATAAAGAAGCAATTTTAAGTGCAGTAGATATAAGTAAAAATTTCTTTGAATTGCGTACAAAATTTTTTATACATAACAATGAATAGACATTCTATTTGCGTAAGTTCAATAACATAGGGAGAAACTACTTTTTGCAAACATAAACAGAGTTTAAAACATGTACTAAAAAACAACAATTAATATCATAAGTATAAATTAATGAATGTAAAAAAACCTATCAAGATATTTAAAAATAGAATGAAATAGAAAGAAAAGCATTGATATGGATACATTTACTTAATTAAATGTAGTTTTTCAACTTTATATATTCTAAGATATCTAATTATTTTACATTTAGATTTAATGTTAGTCTTTATATACACTACTTGTATTGATATAAAATATATAACAACATATATGCCCAAAAACTAATATGATAATAAGTCAAGGCTAGTATTATAACCCAACTTCATTCATTTTCTTTTCATATTTTTAAATACTTAATACATAATTTATAAAGTAATTAATAAAAGAACAAATTTACTATAGTATAACATTTTTGAAATGCATTATGTTTAATTCAATATTTAAAAAAGGCATAATACATATATTAGATCTTAAATTTGGCTTTAAATTTTAACTTGGACCTCCAATTTTTATAGTGCACAAGACACTTTAACTATCCTACTTTTCAATAAATAAACACGCGACTTTTACAGTGAAAGACAAACGCTCCAACGTGTATTGGTGAGTCACTCAATGACTGTCAACTAGTTTTATATATATATTACACGTTAATTTTAGAACTAAAAAATCAAAATTAATTTTAATTTTAGTTTGTATACAAGAATCAAAATTAATTCCTCCTAATGAGTTTTAGAGCTTGGAGCTCATTGTTTGACGGAGCTTATAGTTTTTGATGGCCGGCTTCTTGTTTAGGATTTTTTGTGGTTGTTGGGGACATGCAGAGGGAAAACGAGATGAGTAGAGAACAGAGATTAAAAGTGAGGACGTCAAAGTGGAGAGGGAGAGAAGGAGGGGTGTCACTAGTGCAGGGCGGTTAAGGTAGCGGTAGCAAGGAGGAAGAAGAAGGGTGGGAGTGAAGAATAAACAAAGTGGTTAGTGGGGAGTAAAGTAATTTAAGCGGGTAGCGGGGTGAAAGGAGTGGAGAACGCGTGAGGGGTAACAGTTGGAGAGAGGGTTTCCTGGAGTGGGACGGTGTAAAGATAGGGGGCGAGTATAAAGAATTCGATTTTCATAGAGTTTTGGGGGTCATTTGGTTGCTGTATTTCAAGCTGTTGGTTGCAGCAGTGTTGCTTCGTGGTGATTCTCGCCGGAGAAGACGGATTTGATGGGTTTGAGGTCGCGTATTTGGTGGGTTTAGCGAGCTCGAAGCTCGTTCATTTCATGGGTTGTGCTTCGGTGTGGAGGAAGAAGGAGAACGACTGGGTAAAATCAATAAGGGTTTTAGGTTGCCGGAGATTGGCCGGAATCCGGGGTGGTAGAATTGTCATTTCAGCATTTTTTTACCGTTGTGGGCCTCGAAAATTACTCCTACGCGCGCAAAATACGTGCATTTTACGAGTTTTACTATGTTGGACTCGCGTGTTTATTTATTGAAAGGTAGGATAGTTAAAGTGTTTATTTGTACACTACGTAAGTTGAAGGTCAAATTTAAAATTTGAAGTCTAGCTTAGAGTTCAATATATGTTTTATGCTTTTAAAAAAAATGAATAATACTACTAATAACTAGGGTAAATTAGGAATTATTTCTTGTTTTTGTACTGAAAATTGCTAGCTGGACCCTGTAATTGTCCTTTTCTCTGATATGACAATATGTTGCAACTTGCAAGTTTCAAAATCCCTCTCCCTCTCTTTCTCCCTGCGAAATCAAATGAACGACGGCGAAATCATGACGGCGGTGCAGCAGTCTGCCGGAGGATAGCTCAAAATCTCGAAACCGCAGCCAAGGACGTACGGGATATTCAACCACAGTGACCGATCGATCACCTTGTGGGATAAGGTTAGTTACTCTTCTGAATTTCTATATCCCTGAGTTTATTTGCTTTAGCTTTTGATGTTAATTCTTATAGTTTGTTTTAAGACGGTTGTTCCTGAGTAGGTTTGATGCACGGAGGTCCCTGTGGCGTCCTAATTGTTGCTCCCCGACGTTCAGTGAGGGTCTGGTAGGTTATGATGTTGGTGTTTTCTATGTTACCTTGTGTTAATTGGATACAGTGCATAGTTGAATCATCCTGATTAGGTGAATTAGTGAATGCTTATTCTATTGCTTTTCTCTAGGATCTGATCTCAGTTTGGGGAAACTGCGATAATGTTATTCAGTTTCAGTGATTTGGTTGAGAAATAGTCATCATAGACATCCATGTCATATCGTTATTTCTGATTGATGCATAGTATGTTATTGTTTCAACATTGTCAGTTATAATAACATTCTCGCTGGAAAATGTTCCCCCCTGCAACGACGGAAGAGAGGATATATTGGGAGACATGATCATGCACCTGTTTGCTGTGTTGAATACTCATATCCAACTGGTCAATTGTGATTCTGGTCTAAGATATGAGCTACTGGTATATTCGTTTTGAAATATAAGGAGATTCAAAGAACACTACTACCAGATAAAAAATATTGTTTTGCATTTCAGCTTTTAAGTTTTGGTGAACATTGCATCTTTTCACTATTCAACTCTTATATTTCTGATTCTGTTCAATATGTTCCCCATTGTTAAGCTACCAAAAATGATTAGTGATACGTTATGTACTTTACTTTAGCAATTAGTTACTCTGATTTTATTTTTGGCTTGTTGAGTTTCAACGAAAGCCAAGGTTAAACATTCCAAAAGAGGATTGTATGTGAAACATATTGGTGGCTTTATAGAAGTTTCTGCATCGGAAATTCAATCACTTCAGTCCCGACTCAATTTTAGCATGGCTGGTTAAAGAAGGTGCATGTTCACCTATCTTTCCTTTTTGTAAATGGATCACCAGACTCTTCAAAATATTGTTAGTCATTGATTTTCCTCTTCAAAATTGGTCCAACCTATGTATTTTAGTCGTTGATGATTATGTGAGCCCTATGATATGTTGATTAGAAATCTCAACAATGGCATTCTATTATTTCAGCTTAGAGTCGGTATGTTTTGAAAGTTAGCTCCAGTACAATTATGTGGTTTTCTTGAATGGAATAAGGCAAGTGATAACTAGTAGCTGGGATGAAACCTTGAAATGCTGGGATCCTAGAGGTGCAAGTTGTCAGGAACATACTCGTGTTGGAACTTATACACAACCAGCTCCCTTGTTGGAACTGTTTAGCAGTAGCAATTGTTGGATGACATGTGAATGTTTATGGCTTGCAAAACATGTCTCGTTTCTCAACAGAGGGAATCTTCCTTGATGTATGAAACTAGATGTGCGCGGTGCTATCCCAATGTAACAGGTTTATTTCTTATCTCTATTTGCTGCTTCATTCTACTGTTCTAGAGCTTAATTTAATGACTCAATATTAGACTTTCGGTTGCAAGGTTTCTGCTTCTTACTATCTTTCAGCTAGTTTCTGTTCACTCTAATGATTGAGACCATATTAGGGTCCATTTTTTTAGCATATTTGACTCAAAACAACTACTAGTTGTATCAAATATATATCCTCATGGAGTCTCAGTAGTCCAAACAAATTTACGAGTATAGTTCTGTTAGGTTTGAACTACAAATCACCCATCTATACTTGCAGTTTTGTAATATCCCGTAGTTTCTGTAAATGAGCTAATTTGATTCAACGATTAAAGAGTCGTTCATCGTAAATTTGGAATTCACCATAAAAGCCACATTTACATCACCATCTTTATGCAAAAACTTAATGACACAAATATTCTCTCAAGTCTTTCATGACGAATATTATTGAATATTTGGAACATATCTAATGTCACTTTTGTTGTAAATTTTAGGCGTAAAGTAAAATTTACTTATGGAAATAGAATGTTAGAGCTTCAACCCATCATTAGGTTTGGATTAGCACTTGTGCTTTCATCAATTTTCTGATTCCCTTTATGCATTGCTTGGCTGTTTTATACATGGAATTTGTAGGCGTTCGATTGAAGGTCAGGTTGCAATGAAAAATATTTTTATTTCTCTGAGGCCAGTCAGTCTAAGAAATATGTAAATTTGCATATTCTGCTTGACACAATCTTAAAAACTAAAATTGAAGAAAATAAAACTGTAGGTGTTAATTTAAGAAATTGACACTTTTTTGTCTCCATTGTCGAACAGAATAAATTGTTGAAGAGTAGTTTAAGTCAGTGTAGAAGATATCTATACAATAAAGAATAAGAGCTTTTTCAAGATATTATGAGACAATTCAAGTGGAGCAGTACATATATAGTTGTATACTTTCTCTGATTTCTTAAAGATAGTTGGTTGTGCTTTAGACTTACCATGTGAACGACAGCTATGGTACTTTTGGGCTCTATGCTGATTGTTTTTACCCTAAATTTCATCAAGGATTTGTAGACTCTTGTCTGTTAAAGTGTGTAGCAATAACAACGATATACCAAGTGACGCATTATGTAACCATCTCATCAAAATATTCAAATTGTTTATTAGATTCAAAACTGAAAACCTTACAATTGTAGGAGAAACACTACTATTAGACTATTGCCATAAAACTCTTGTGATAAAGAGCCCATTCACGAGAGGAGGCCAACAATTTTTCTCGCGGCAATTCAAGTTTCTTTACTGTTCTACGATCTAAATTATAAAGATATATCTCCTCATCATACAAGTGAATCAAGTAAATCAAAAGTCCACCTTCTTGGAGGTACAAAAACTTAACATTCCAAACATGCCTGTATCTAATTTCTCTTTCTCTGAGACGCTTACTAAAAGGGAAAATCCACTCATTTAAGAGATTAATCTTGTACCTTTTGATCCATGACCGCGTCTCATAGTCCTCCAACAACCACATATCCACGATATACCATGGGAGAATCATGTTACATAAACACAAATGATCATCCTTCACCATAAGTTTCATAGCTAAATGATCTTCATTTGAGTTACAAACCTTACTTACAGGAGGATGAGGCATAGTAAACAACTCTTCTTTATCCATTCTGAAAACCATAATTCCGTTTTCACAAGGAGCAACGCCTTTCCTTTTTAAATCATGCAACGTGATCCAATGCAATGCTCCATTAACAACAGCTGGGTTGCCACTATTTGGCAAAAAGTTGAAGGAGATTGACGAATGAATTTTCTCACACTTCCATATCTTTACAATATGTACGAAATATGTACAACAAGTATCTTGTAGTTGTGCAATAAGAACTCTGAATTGTCTTGTGTAGGGACAAAAATACAGAGCACATACGAAAACTTCATTAGGTGTATATCGTACTGTCAATTCTTCTTGTGTTATAGGGTTGACAATATAATAAGTAGATTTCCACTTGGAGGAAACAAACATAAGTACTCCTTCACAAGAATATATAAGATAAGGTTTGTCCTTATTAATCCTAAGCTCAGGTTTGAGATGAAGTTTCTCAAACATAACTTTCTTTTTTTTCTTAATCTTCTTGTTTTCATTGTAAACAAAAACATCTTGACCATGCTTTGCGAAATCACTTTTGGCATCATATTTGGCTAAATCATCATGTATGATAAACATAGGTGTAGTATGTCTAGATAGATGATGTATATTGGTAAAAGAGTGTTGTGATGAGACTAATAAGGCTCTCCAATGCCTACAAACCCATCGACATCTAAGAAAAGAATGTGATGGAAGTCTATTAAGAATATCAATCACCAGACAATCAGGCAAACGTTCGAAACGATTATCATCATCATCATAATCAACAACATTACTACCTTTACATATTGTTTCAACTAGTGAACCCAACCATGTGAAAAAATCAAGTATCATGATCACCTAATAAGTCAAAAAAAAAAAAAATCACAAAATAAGAATTGGTATCACAGCTTATAGCAGTAAAAAGCAAATCTTTTATACTTTATACTCCAAGATTTCATTATCCCCTCTTAAAGTCTACCTTTTAATTTGGTTTTCAGAGGAAAAAACAAATCTTTTCATCTTATTTTCCATAAATTCTGTGACCATCTGTTAAACCAAAATTTCATCCAAAAAGTACCCAAATCAACCTCTTTTTCTTTTCTCAAAATTTCATAACATTTACAAGCAAAATACAACAAGAACTAAAAGGATTTAATACAAACAAGCAAAAGTATATAACTCAAAATTCTTCCCAAAAAAGCATAAAAATTAACTTAAAAAGACTCCATTTTTAACCAAACAAAAGAAAACAAGAGACTAAAAACTCACCAATTATATGAGAAGAACTCAGCAATCACAAGGGGTTCCCTTCTGAACGAGAGAGAAATTGTTGATGATAACTAAAATTTGGACTCTATTCAATAGGTTAAAATTTTCATAGGTATATTACGACGATTTAAATCATTTATAATAGAGTTGTCTACTTAATTTAGGATTTGGATATCTTTATTCAACAAATTTAGCTTTTTTATAATAGAGTTTTACTGAAGAGAAATATGATATAATATATTATATTACTATAAATGGAAAAGAGAAATATTTTAGTTAATAAGCTTATAATATATTTGTAAAAGAAATTTCAAAACAACATTAGTTTTTGTTCGGTTAATAAATTAAAGCGCTAGAATTGGAAAAAAAAATGGAGAGAGGGAGCCAGAATGTTATAAATGGTAAAATATATTATATATTATATTATTATAAATGGTAATTATGAAGGTAATAGATATTGTTTATGTAAAATGGTCATACGTATTTGACCATTGATTAAAATGTTACATTTTCGTTCAGTTGAATATATATACAATATAATTTTATTATTATAGGGACAAGGGTCTTGATATATCCCTCAATTTTGTCATTTTGAGTTGATAACCCCTCGTTATAAAAGTGGATCAATAATGCCTTACCGTTATACAAACGCTACACATATATCCTGCCGTTACAAATGGCTCACATCTAACCTTAATTTAAAACGGATTTAAAAAATTGTTTTTTTAAAATTTATTATTTTTACTTCTAAGTTTTTAAAAATAATATTTAGGGGTCTATATGATTCTCTACACAAGTTTCAAAGGTATATTTTAATTTTTTTCATAACATAAAAATTTTTTTGACTTCCTTTTATTATAATTATTTGAATCTTATTCTTATTTTGTTTTTTCTTTTCATTCCTTAGTTAAAAATAAAAAAATTAAACTTTTTTTTTTGTGTATGGTAATTAAGTTCCGATTCGAAGAAAAAAATTTTTGATCATCACAATAAAGTTTTTACAAGAATATTGTGAAAACTTAAATATAAATTTGTATCAAATAATAATTATAAATTAGTCCTTGAACCAAAAAAAAAAGTCAAAAAAATATGGTTTGACGAGGATTAAATGTACTCATAGGGATTATATTTTTTAGAAAAAAAAAATAAAAATTTAGATTAAATTTTGTTTTTTTTTCATTTCGTTAGAGAAAAGGGATATTATGTGAGTCATTTGTTTACAAGTAGGGGTTATATATGAGTACTTTCATAACAGGGTTTTATATAGCTTAAATGACAAAGTTAAGGGGTATATCCGACCCTTTCCATTTAATTTAAATATATTATATTTTGTGGAAAGTTGGGATACATATTGGGCTTTCATATTGAACTACCTAAAGTTAGATATTTGGCCTACGATCAAAATAGGGATAATTATATATAATAGTTAACTATTAATTTAAATTAAATTAAATTATAATTATAGTTTGATTTAATTGTATCCCGCAAAAAATTATTGTTATTACATCTCTCTCCTTGGTGAATCTCGCTCACTGCTCTCGTTCTCGATGGACAATTTCACTAGCATCTCTCGCTTTTATACAAATACAAATGTATAAAATATGTTTTTGTTTGTATAAAGCGAAAGAAAATTGTATAATACATATATTTCCGTTTCCCTCTTCCAAATCTCGCTGGCACTGCCTCTTGACTCTCTCACTTTATACAAACACAAATGTATACACTGTGTTTGTGTTTGTATAAAGCGAGAGAAAATTATATACACAGATACAAATGCATATATTTTCGTCCTATACACTAATGATTATACAAATACGATATTTCCTTGTCCAATTTTTTTTTGTCTTTCTCGCTTTCTACAAAAACAACCACAGATTAATATAAGTATTCTTTTGTATAGGTATATCGAAAACAAAATTATATTAATGTTTCTTTTGTATATATGTGTAGCGAAAAGCAGTAGCAAAACATTTTTAAAATTGCTATGAAGCACAATTATCAAATTTAGTTGATAACAGACCAATTAAATTTTTTTTATATTTTTACTTAATATCGAACAATTTTCAGACCGAGTTAGGTTGGATTCATTTTTGGACCTATCAAAAGTAGTAAATTATATAATGCATCCACTTTCTTATTACTTTCTGTCACTTTCTTCATAAAAAATATTGTATATTCAAAGATGCATAAGGCCTAATTATGTCTCTTTCCAAATATTTTGCCTTTTTTCACAAAATTGCATTTCTTCTTAATCACACATGCAATTTTTGACCCCATTATGATTTAATTCAATCATTCATGATTTCCTATCACTATTACTTAGAGAATTGCCACAAACACTAAGCTATAAAAAGTCCATAATTCTAGCTTAGAAAACAATTATTTTCTTTACAATCATGGAATATAAGAAAATATAAGTACTAAAAATCCTCACTTTTTAAGTCATTTGGATTCACACACATGAAGAAAGACTAAAAATAATGGTCATTTCCTTTTTCGTTAAACTTTTATGTAAGAAAACTATATAAGTAAATAAAATATTAATTGATTCCCAAACAATGTTATTTTGACAAACTTGAACATCATACATCTCAAGAAATATTAAGTTTGAATCTTGTAAATAGAAAAATTATTAATAGAGGATATTTCCACTTTAACGAAGAATGCAAATTTAAATTAGGCTAATAAATATCGAGTAATTAAAAAGAAGTCCAAGAAATAATCAAAAATTGGTTAATTTAAGTGTATAATCATAATAGCTCCTTCAACTCTTGTTATTATAAAACATCAAAGTATATCTCAAGAAACAATAAACTAGAGTGATAATGAAATTGTTGAATACTTCAAAGCCTACTCTAGTTTTTGTTTTTTTAGTATACTCATAATTAATTTATACAAAATGTTTCAAGATTCCAATTTCATTTAATTATATTTAAATTGATATTATATTATATAGTACTATATAATACAAAATAGTATTTAAACGTTTTCTCAAAATAAAAAGTGACACTATCCAAGACCAAACGGACCCTTAATTATTTTTTTCTTAAAAGCTGCTAAACATCATTACTTTTTAATCTTAGAATCAAAGTAGTAAAACTTGTTTGCATTCCCAAGACACAAATATTTTTTAAAAAATTGTTATTCAAAAGCAAAACTTAACCAAATCATCTTTTAGTCGATCAGAGTTATGATAAAGTGATAAATATTTCTTCATTCTTAATTAAAAATATTAAACTTAAATCCCCTAAATTTATAATTGGCTTTGTTCATCTATCATCAATATAAGACTTCTCAATTTCAATTCATAATTAATCGGGCTATAATTGAGGTACTAAACATATAGGTGGAAAATAAAAAATAATAATCTATCTTTTTAGAGTATATAATATATATATAATGTTCATTTTCTCGAGCTCAAAAATTTATACTATAGTACTATATTGTTAGTCCCTATAAGTTAAAGAAGATTCCTTTCAACATTTAAGTCATTTTTTAAAAATAATAATTAAAAAATAGATTAAAAAATATGAAAAGTAAGAAAAAAATAGGTTAAAAAGGAGGAGTCGGGTCAAACCAGGTTAAGTGGGTGGGTCATGTTGCTGTCGTAAATGGGTCCCAAAGATTTGACCCGAAGGTCAAAACAGTAATTAGCTATTTTATCCGCGTGGTCATCTATAATGATTGAGACTAATCGCTCTATATTTTCTTTTGCCCCCTCTACTTATCTATATTTCCTTTTTAGTCCCAAATTTCAAACTATTTTCTACTGTTTGCTCTCAAATTTTAAAATTTCTTTACTTGGGTTGGGATAGACGAGATTATTGCGGGATTGTTTGGTTCCTTGAATTACGTCTACTTATGAAACTCATTTATTTTTATTTTTTATATAATGATTTGAAAAAATTATATTCGTAGAGGAGAAGAGCGATAGGGAAATTTGAGAAAGTTGGAACAACCGAATGTCTTTAGTTTTTCTTTGGAAAACTTTCTCTTAGAATCAAGTTTGAGGTTAATCTTACGTTTTATTTGATTGAAAGTATATAAAATGAATTTATAAGTCCAATCAGATAAGTATAAATTTAATTTTAAACTGAGTTATAAAATATTTAAGGGTTAAGTATGAGATTTAAGTATTTTTATTTAGTAGAAGGTTATAATTTTGATAAAATAAAATATAAATTTAATTTCAAACTCAATATGTCTTATTCCATCCTATTTGTTTTGTTTTGTTCCACTTTTTAGGTAATACTTATATATTAGTCCAAGAATTATAATTTCGAGACAATTTATATGCGAACATATTATTTGCTTTACGAATCAAATTATTTTGAAATTATAATTATTGGATCAATTTATCCCAAAAATATGAGATTTTTTGAATAAAACAATTATAATAAAATCTTCAAAAAAGTTTGCATTGTATTTAAATTAATAAAGTACTTTGATTACTCAAGGTTGGTAATTAGCTGTAGAAGTAACTTATTGAATATCAATCAATGACTAAAAAAAGAAAGAAATTTATTAAATATAATTTTTTGTAGAGTCAAATTTGTAATCAAAATTTTAAATGTCTTCCATCAAACAAATATATCTTCTCCTTTAATATGATTTTTTGCCTTTTTTTGTGCAAATGAGAACTCTTTTTAATACTATTAATTATATAAATATGGTCAGAAAAGAATAAGTACAAACTTGATGATATTGGACCAGCTCTTTCACTTGACAAATAAATTTTCTTTTGTTTGACTCTTTTGACTAAAGGTAGTATAAAAAAGGAAATATAATAAAGATGATGATTTTACATACCACTTTTCTAAAAGAAAAAAAATAGCATTAATTAAAGATTTGAAATAGAATAAGATAACGTTTGGAGTTGATTGAAAGGTTTAGTTCTGTTAATATGAACAATTTTATTAAGGTAATATCAATTGATAGTTTAGGAGGTATTAAAAAAAAAGTGAAATAATAATAAGCATAAAAAACTAAATTTGGTATAACTAAGAAAGGGTACTAAAATTAATAGTCTCTATATCTTATTTTGATTCAGCTCGAAGTTTAAGATCGTAAATGGTATGTAGATACCCTTCTTCATACTTTTGAGACATTAGTGCTCTTATCGTCCAAAAACTAGAGCATATATGCCTTTGAGTTTTTGGATGATTAGGGTACAAATGTCCCAAAAGTATGACGGAGAACATCTGCTATCATTTACGATAATTCAGAGGTATATTCATCCCTATTTTTTCTATACTAAAATATCTTTTAGTCTTATAATCTTAAAAGTATCACATGAAAAAATCGAATTTTATAAAATTGTTAAAAAGAGGAAAGACACATTCATTTTCAAACAAATAAACAAACTGAAACGGAGGTGATACATCTTCATAACTAATCATTGCTTTACTAAGAATTACGTATATAACTCTAGTCAGCAGACAAACGACTTCTTTAAGTATTGTGACGATTTGACTATCAAACAAAATTCTCGAATACTATTATATAAAACCACATTCGTAAGAAATTTGAATATATTTTATTTTTCAATATAAATATTACAAACTCTAATATGAATATCAAACACCGAGTAAAATCAAACTAAACATAAAGGAAGAGGAAAAGGAAAGGAAGAATTATTAGTACCATAATAAAATCTAACAAATTAAATAGGGGCTGGTGGAAAGGAGAACAATAAATTGGAATAAGTTGGAGGCTGCAAATGCAAGAAAATAATAAATGTACCAATAAATTTCACTCGTTTTTTCAACTTTTTTTTTATTTTCTTACAAAAATTTCCACTTTCTTGCATGTGGACTTCATAGTCTCCACTTCACCTTCCTCTTCCCTTCCTTTACTTCTACCCCCCCCCCCCAAACACCCCCTCCCCACCCCCCAAAACCACAAAAGAAGGAACCCCTTGTGATTGTTGAGTAGTCCAAATAAGTTCTTCTCAGATAATCGGTGAGTTTTCAGCTTTATTGGTGTTTTTTTGGGTTAAAAATGGAGTCTTTTTGTAGTTTTAGTTTTGATATTTGAAGGGGTTTGAGCTTATGACTTTGTTGTTTATGTGAAGTAGTTTTTATGGGGGTTTATCTACTCTTTTTTTTTCCATTCTTGGTTGAGATTTCTGTGTAAAAATGAGTCTTTTTAAGGTAATTTCTGCTTTTTTGGGAAGAATTTTGAGTTATATACTTCTGCTTGTTTATATTAAATCCTTTTAGTTCTTGTTGTATTTTGTTTGTAAATGTTATGAAATTTTGAGGAAAGAAGAAGAGGTTGATTTAGGTGCTGTTTGGATGAAATTTTGGTTTAACAGATTAGTGATAGTTAAAGTCACAGAATTTATGGAAAAGAAGATGAAAAAGGGGGGAAAGATTTGCTTTTTCCTCTGATAAACCAAATTAAAAGGTGAAGACTTTAAGATGGGATAATGAAATCTTGGAGTAGAAAGTATAAAAGATATGCTTTTTACTGCTATAAGCTGTAAAATTTATAAAAGGACAAATAGTGATGTAGTCAGCAAAGAAATGGATTTCACATGTTTTCTCTTAAAAGTTTTAGAAATTTACTAGTTAAAGTTTTTTTTATATGCTGTTCTTATAGGGTATTTTTTGTTTGTATTGTTTTTAGCCAGAAGTAATTTGCTGGTGGATTTGAGTTTGAGATCGTTCTTGAATATACCCTTTGATACTAGAGATGGTTGCTGAATCTTGGTTTCGTAATTTCTGGAAAAGTTCGAAAAAGCATGAGGGTGGTGGTCATCAAAAGGTGCTAGTTGGTGTTCTAGCATTTGAAGTTGCAAGTTTGATGTCTAAGCTGGTTCATGTATGGCAGTCTCTAAGTGATAAACAAGTGGCTAGATTGAGGGATGAGATAATGAACTCGGTCGGTATAAAGAAGCTTATTTCGGATGATGATTCGTATACTGCAAGATTGATATGTACTGAGTTGGTTGAGAACTTGGGAAATGTAGCAATTGCTGTTTCTAGGCTTGCAAAGAAATGTAATGATCCGTTCTTGAAGAGTTTCGAGCAAGCCTTCAATGATTTGCTAAAAGTTGGTGCTGATCCATACGGGTGGCAACTCTCATGGAAGAAGATGGACAAAAAAATCAAGAAGATGGAACGGTTTATTGTGATTAATGCGAATTTGTATCAAGAAATGGAGAATCTTTCTGATCTTGAACAGACATTGAGGAGATTGAAGGGAAATGATGATGCAGATAGCATTACCTTGGTTGAATACGAGAAGAAGCTTGCGTGGAAGAAGCAGGAGGTGAAGCACCTTAAGGATGTCTCTATTTGGAATAGAACTTATGATTATATTGTCCGTCTTTTGGCGAGATCCTTGTTTTCTATATTTAGTAGGATAGGGCATGTGTTTGGAGTTGATCCCGTCGTGGATGAGAGGGCTAAAGCATCTAGAGATCTAGATTCTGATCAAATCCATCGGAGCTACTCAGTTGCTTATGCTCAGTCATCTGTTCACCCATCTGAAAGTAGTCTGTCTAGATTTTCCTCAGAACCAGTAGAAAGCATCCTTGCGAAATCTGGACCAATTTCGAGCACTAGGAACATTCACAATTCTTATTCCGGTCCCTTGAAAAGTTCAACATTAACAGCAAGCCCAATTCCTGGAAGGCATTCTTCTGCTGGTTTCTATTCGGGTCCTCTGGGGAGGTCGACAACAAAGTCTGGTCCTCTCCCTCTATTTAATAAATCCGGCATGAAGTGGTGGAAATCCCGTGATCGTTCAGGTAATCTAAATGGAAAAGGCTCAAATTTAAAACATGCTCGACCGACCTCTGGACCGCTTAAAGACTGCATGATGGTTGGGAATGGTTCTCCTGTAAGTAATTGCCATCTAGATCCACACGGATTTCATTCCGGTTTTCTCAATGCAACGAAAGGAGCTGGTGTAGATGGACTTGCTGATGGCTATTCAACTTGCTCTTATCTAACAAGTTATAATGCGAAAAAAAGGCTGTTAAATGCTCCTCCAGAAACTCTCGGGGCTGCTGCCTTAGCACTGCATTATGCAAATGTCATTATCGTGACTGAGAAACTAGTGGCATCTCCTCACTTGATCGGACATGATGCAAGAGAAGACTTGTACAACATGCTACCGGCTAGTTTAAGAGCAGCCCTCAGGGCGAAATTAAAACCATTTGCTAAGAGCTTGACGTCATCCGTTTATGACACAGTTCTTGCTGGAGAATGGAATGAAGCAATGCTGGGGATACTAGAATGGCTTGCTCCTCTTGCTCATAATATGATAAGATGGCAGTCTGAGCGGAGTTTCGAGCATCAGAACTTTGTTTCCAGAACAAATGTGCTGCTAGTACAAACCCTTTATTATGCAAATCAAGAAAAGACAGAATCAGCAATCACAGAGCTTCGTGGTTTGAACTACATATGGCGGTATGGCAGGGAAGTGAATGCTAAAGCGATAGAGGAATGTGCTAGTGCTAGAATGATGTTTAATGATGATTACTTGGATGACTGACAAACATTTTGATCTTTAGTCAGTTTGGGTTTGAATGTTTTGGAGTTGAGGAACTGTTCCACGGCAAAATGCCTCTCTTCAGAAGCAAAGCACGAGTCTTCTCTGCCAAGTTTTTCAACTGTTGCTGATTCAAGCTACTCAGATTCCATGAGATTCCTTATTCGTCAAAAGGGTGACGAATACTGCAGAAATGTAACACACTTAAAGCTTCTAAACATTCTTTCAGGTCAGTAAGCCATGACCATTTTCCTATTTTGCCAGCAGAACTTGGGATCTCATTTGATGAATCGGAGTCCACGCTATAAATTCTATATCTTGTTATTTTGTTAAATGTATAGAATTAGCTGAGCTTGTTTTTTCTAGCTTTGTATATTTACATAACAAAGGCTTTCTTTTAGCATATAAGATAATGAAAGGTTTGGTGCAGTAGTTTGTTCTTGATGAACTTTTTGGAGTATCTTTGCAATACTATGAAGCAAGAAATTTGAGAATTAGTAAAGCCACATTTCTGGCCTGTGGTTAATATGATGGTTACATTGGTACTGATTAGAATGCATCCTTGTTTTTTCTTTTATTATAGTGTTGTTCAGCCATCTTGTGTGCACCTCGATTATTTCATCGAGTAGCTGATACCTCGTACTATCAGGTGGATCGTATAACTCTTATTTGTCTATCCACTAATGTTTTCATTGAGTAGTTGCTACATTGTATGAGCGCGAATGCCGGATAACTTTGTTCACCTACCTAGTTGCATTGAATAACTTAGTAGTTTATTCACCAAATGCCTTGTATGAACAGAAGTATCGAATAACTTTGTCCACCTACCTTGTATGAGTAGAAGTATCGAATAACTTTGTCCACCTACCTTGTATGAGCAGAAGTATCGAATAATTTTGTCCACCTACCTTGTATGAGCAGAAGTATCGAATGACTTTGTCCACTTATTGCGTTATTAGCACATCATTGAATAACTCTTATCAATTTATCCACCAATACTACCTATATCTGCAAAAGTATCAGATAACTCTATCCGCCTAGCTCGTTACTAGCTCATGCATCGACTAATGCTATTAGTTTATCCACCAATACTACGTACCTCGTATGACTAGACGTATTGGTGAACTTTGTCGACCTACCTCGTTACTAGCACGCGTATTGAGTAACTCTTATGAGTGTATCCATCAATGCTTTCATCAAGTAGGTGATACCTTATATGACCATAAGTAGTACCAGATTAGCTAAGTTTACCGCTCACCTTGTACTAACACATATATCGAATAACTCTATCGTAAGTATCAGCTAATTCTATCCACCTATCTCGTAAATTTTATTACCTTATCTACCAAAGTTTTTATTGAAAAGCTAGTGCCTCGCGTAGCAAGAGCTACCCTGGGTGTCCAGTTCGGAAAATTACGTTGTATAAACATTTAAAGGATATATATTTAAAGTTATACACCCTTGACAAAAACTATGCCTTTGGTGTAGTGGTAATAGGTGTTAAGTTTTTGGTTCGAACCCTGAATAACATAATATTCTTTTTCTTTTATAGCCACAAACCATTGTTTTTGGATACTCTTAGTTAAATTTCTTGCTCCGCCACTGATACCTCGTATGAACGGAAGTATTGAATACTTCTAACCATCAACACTATCTAGGCTTAAACCAAGCTATATATCAACATAAGTATCGAATAATTCTAACCATCAACATTATCTAAACTTAAATTAAATAGTAGCTATTAGCTCGTATCGACTAACTTTGTCCATCAAAGACGACAAAGAAGCAAGAAAGAATGGTCAAGATTAAATCTTTTTGAGTTTTTTTTTTGGCTCATTAGCACATTACAAAATTATGTGTCTATATTAAATGTTTTTCAACTGTCAATAATTGCTGGCGCCAACTCTTCATACAGCTCTGCAATTGCTTAAAATAGTACTACACTTTAATATTTAAAAAAGAACATTTTTTAATTCAAAAGAATTTGTTTTGCCGACTTTATATTATAGCCGACTTCCACTATATATGAGAAAAATCAAAGTTGAATTAATTAAATTATTATGAGAAAAAGATTAGCAAAATCGAACTCTACTTGCAAGAGATTTTTCTTGCAGAATATTTGTTTTTTCCTAAGACTAGTATAAGATATTCTTTCTCCGTTTTAATTTATTTTATCTGAGTTTAATTCAGAACAGAATTAAGAATGTAAAAGAATTTTCAAATTTTGATGTCTAAAAATTAAAAGTACGTCGAATGTATCAAAATGTTATTTAATTTTGTGATTTTAAACATGTCATATGAAAAAAGACATCTTTTTAAAATAGATTTTTAAAAAAAATGACAAACATATTAAAATAAAGAATCGAGAGTGCTAATCTTTATTGATTCTAATCTAATCGATAAATTGTCAAAGTTCATAAAAGATTTTAGAAGTTTTATTCGTGTTTTAATTAGAGGTATTGTTGTTATTAATAAGTAGTTAAATACCACTAACAAACAAGGATTGTGATGGATTGATGAAATCGTAAGTACTTTTTCATTGTTGATAAAAAATTTTGAGTTTAAATCAACCTTTATTGTAACAAACAAGGATTGTGATGGATTGATGAAACTGTAAATACTTTTTCATTCTTGATAAAAAATTTTGAGTTTAAATCATAAAAAACTTTACCTATATTCTAAGACTTTCTGGCACGAATTTAAATTTGAAAAAAAAAACGTGACACTCAAAACAATTATTAGTTAGTCCAAAAATTAGGCATTCACTTTTAAATGTTCAGGTTGTTACAATTAATTTTTCTTTGACTTATTTTACCACATATTTTTGATGTATTAGTTAGTGGTCCATTATGGTTAAGTTTATTAAAAAAAATTCAAACTTGATAGACTTTGGTACTATATAAGGTAGGTAAAGAAGAAATTAAAGTAAAAATGTAAGACTATTTGTGACGATACTTGATTTGTTTGCACTTTTGAGAGACTACCGACTCATCTTTCTCTGAATGATAATCGTTTGTTACAGGCTATTATAAAACATAAGTCCATATACACATGAAAAATAGAACAAAGAAAATGACCAATAAGAATTGTGACGCACTGGTGGGACAATTTCATACTTAATTAGAAATCTCAAATTTGAACCCTGAATATGGAGAATATCCTATTGAAAGGGTTATTTTAACCAAAAATTCGAGTTCGAACCCTGAATATAAAGAAAATCTTGTTGGAAACGTCACCCTGAACAATCCCAAAAACAACATAAGAATAAAGAGGAAGGAGACGGACAATTTTTTTTCGAAAAAAGAACGGATCGAATGATATTTTTAGTAAATTTTATAAATTGAACTAAAAAGATGATAAGTAAATTTTATGAGCTTGTATTTTACGTAATTTTACTCACAAAATTATATATAAAAAAACAACTTATTGATTATAGTAAAATATCATTATAGAGATTGCTTATATTGTTATTGAAATGTGATTCTATTATAAAAATTTTATATCTAAGATTTTTAATTAAGAGCGAAGAGATATTAAGTTAAATGCATACTACTGTTAATTGTGGTTTGCCCATTAAGTAAAAGTTAGCAGCCACACACAAAAAGATATGTTTAGTGACTCAAATTGCATGAGCATTATTAGGTGGTCTGCAATATTAAAGTTATATTAAATACTTTTCAATAGAGGTGTCAATATCATACTTATGATTTAATTAATTAAGTTGAATAATAATCAAGATTTTGATTAAAAAAAATTGTAATTTGGCAAGTTTCCTAATTGGTATGCTAATTCATCTCACGTTATCAAGGACCTTAGTCAATGTCAATGTTGCCTTTTTTTTCTCTTCAAAATTCATTTCTTAGGTAGCAGCAAATGTGAAAATAAATGAAAAGTTTAACGAAAAAAAATGCTAGATCGCGTTTTTAATATACGTTATATAATAGGCGCTATGATCTACATTTTGAATTATTTTAAAGTTTTTACCATAAAATCTATTATTATAGCAAAATACATATCAAAAGTTAGTAGACATTTTAAATTTTTTGAGACTCTAGAAAATGTGTTTTTCCCCCCCAAATTTGAATTGAGACTCTAGAGAGGGTGTGTTCAGGGTTTGTCAATCTCGGGAGGCTACTCAACCTTAAAATCAGCTTTATGCCGATTTAAGAAAGGGGTACAAATTTTCTTAGTATAAAGGTCACCTCGAGATATATTCAACAAGTTAATGGAAAATTTATATAGAGGTCAAATTAAATCATCATAGTACGAGAAAATACGCCACTAACAACTCTCGAATCATGGATAAAGTATTAGTGAGAGTAGAATCAAAGTAGGAACATAATTTTACTCGCTATCCTTATCAATGAAACAATCAGCTTTGGATTTTTTTTTTGTTAGATGTAAACCGTCAAAGACAAAATGTCAGGGGTTGAAACTGCCACATTCTACGATCGTAGGAATGTTGAAAAGGGGTATACAACATTACACACATTATAATATTATTATTTATTGAAGGTTAGACGATTTGAATTATGTTTCGTGAAATATTTTCTACTTGAATACATTAATTCAAAAAAAAGAAAAAAAGCATAAAAAAAAACAATTAACGAAGAAGGAGAACAAGGCAAAGAAAGGAAAAAGCGCAAATGAAAAACATAAGTCATTAATAAAAGAAAGAAAATATGTATACAAATCACTTATGGCGAAAAGGGCTCAAATTAAATAGGACTCTTAAAAATACTATCGAAAAATTTTATTTCTGTTTGAGAATATACCCCGACCTGGGCTAATGTAATGTTTTAATAGTATTGGTCCCATTTCATACCCTCGCCTTTCAAACTGTTGGTTTCTCTACATATGCCACTTTTGGGTGTTGTTAGTGGGCCAACTTGAAGGTATCAAACTTTCCATATTTACTGGTATTTAAAGGACAAATGGCTTTTTCACGTCATTTGTAATGTTATTATCACCTGGACAAATTTATTAATTCAAGAACAAAAAATGGTCACCAAATAGGCTACCTAAAAAACTATTTTAAAAAGGGCTATAGTCTGGTATATTTACCCCGTTAAAAGTTTGATCCATCATATATAACACCCCCCCATCGCATGTAACTTTTTGGTCTACATATGTGCCCGATGACGATAGATTGCATCAAACTCCAAATCTATCCCAACACATTTATTTTTCTTTTTAAATGCCAATTGGTTTTCAAATCATTTATATGATATTATTATCTTGACAATTATATTAATAAGATGAAATACGAGTACCTTTTATGCCCCAACCTAAACTGTACGTACCTAATTTTGAACGGGATATATCTAAACCTTTTTTTCGAATATATGTGAGTTTTTAAAAAGTATGATTTTAACCCTTTTTTACATCAGTTATAATAAATAAACTTAAAAACAACATCAAGTAACTATTATATTATAAAAAAAAAAAGAAGATACTATATTTGTTTCAGATTGAAAGCATTTCGAATTTGTACAGACATGTCATGTAAAAATATGAATAAATACCATGATTGGATCATATGATTGTATGACTAAGTCTCCAAAATCTTTATGTTAAACGGAGTCAAGATACTCATGAAGAGATTTAAAATATGAATACGTAATATGTTATTACGTGAAGACATGAATTATTCGAATGAGCTTTAATAATTTTATGAATAATGTAATATTTTATTGAAAAGAGGATTCAAATGACATGTCAAAATCCCAAAAGTTTATTAGTTTTTGTCCCCTCTCGCCTGATACGATTACTAGATATTATTATATTGAGGGAGAGATACTTTTTTATTTGACAAGGGAGGTGAATATTATAAGGGGAAATAAATCATATGGAATGTTCTTCTCTGTGGAACTTTTAATTAATTTCAAATTTTTAAACATGATATGTTTTTTTGTTGTTTAATTATAAAACTATTATTTTTGTGTATAAACCTTAACTTTTGACATTTTAGATATATATTAAGAATTGAGCTAGATGGATATTTTATTAAAAGACTTTATTATTCTAAAGCATATTTTTATTACAGCTTGTGTTGATCTGAAAAAATGAAAAAGAAAAGTAAATAATTAAACGTCAACAATCATGAAAATGGTTGTGTCCACTACATTAATATATAAACGTGCGAGGTGGTTGATTAGCATTGTTAGGCGGAGTGTATAATATAAAGTGCCCTATACGTTTTTGGTGAAATTTCGTCTTTTGTAAGATCTTTTGACACACTATTTTTTTTTTAACTATTTCTTAAATATATATGTGAAGTTTGCTTGCTTTTAAATTATCTGAAATTAGACTTCTGACACACCAGCCTAAACTTTAGATGCATAATGGTAGCATTTATAAAGTTATACTTAAATATAATCCTTGTTCCCTTCATGAATAGTTGGCAAATACGGGAATATGAAAATTGTTTTATTATTCCTTTTTGACTCCACTTGGGTTAAGGAAAGCTCTTATTGAGCAGCAGTGTTCCACCAGATCTTTTTTTCCCCCGCAGAGATGCCAATTTGTGTCTTGCCAAACATTGAAATACATTGACAATAAATTATTATTTAAAAAGTTAAACTTGCAATGAAACAAAAACTTAAGAATATGGCTAGTTAATTTTTTGTTTTAGTTATTAAATTTACTAAATAGTTTGTAAAATGGTGATCTATCCTTCTAAGTTGCTTTGTTGGTCCGGTTTTTTTGGGTGACGGGTATAGTTTTGGCCCCTTTGCCCCCTTTTATTAGTATTAATAATAAAACCCGTGCGGCATCCAAGGACCAAAGAATTTGAAAAAAGAAAAAATTGTGTTAGGGTGGTGAAGCAAAAATAACTTCTTCTCGGATACATCACTCTCCTCTTGTTGATACATTTCTATTCCCCTCTCGAATACATTCATCCTCTCTCTGATACATCCTTGCATATGTATATGGAAGTCCAATGATACATTTCTATCCCCCTCTTGAATACATCCATCCCTTTCTAATACATCCTTGCGTATGTATACGGAAGTCCAGTTATGTATTGTACTATTCTCTCTGTGATACATCCCTTTCCTTTAGGATACATCTCTCACCTATGTATTCGGATGTCAAGTGAATGATGTATCCAGAAGTCTAAAGATGTATCTAGTAGTCGTATCCAAAATCCATAAATTTTTTAGGGATTTTTGTAATTTAAAAAAAGTATGGAAATAATGTAATTAACTGTTAACACTATGAGATTTATGTAAGTTATACTTTATTAAAAGTTTTTTTAAGTGGACAAAACTTAAAATGGTGACATAAAAGTGCCTATTCGTGTAAAACTCCTCGTAATACAATGAGGCCCAATTAGTTTTTGTCAAACTAATCCTTTTTAGTTTTTAAATCTCAGTATAAAGAAAAATATTTGGGATAATTATAACTCTAAATACTTTGATTAATTAGTTTACAAAATATGTATAGTAGTATAGATAGTAAATACTTCTTATTAAATTATATATTATTACACAGAAAGCATTATACCATTCAATGTTATTGTATCTTAATATACTTTAATTTATATTGATAAATTAAGTGGGAAAAGCACGGACATCTGGGTTCTTTGGCCGATAACAGGATTATATCTCACTCAAATTTGAATTATAGCTTATTTCAAATATTAGGTTGAATCAAGCCTAAATTTCATGACTGGCAGCATTGCTGTTTAGTTCATTGATTTTTTTTTTGTTTCTCATTTGTAATTTAAAATATTATTGACAACGATGCATCAAAATACCAACCACATCCAATTATATGTTATTATTATTAAAAAAATAAAAAATGTAGAGTCGATATCAGTGTTTAATTAGACAGATTACAATGTTTTAAATGTTTTATTTTTATAAACTCATGTAGAAAATTGGTTTTTCCATGGATTAGACAAATGCACATGAAACTTCATTACACTATTTTTTTTTCTTTTGTTAGGTATACCACATATTAAATTATATGTCAAAGTTGAAACACGTATTACAAGGTTTATTTAGTGGTGACGCTTCTAATAAGATTTATTTTCTATATATTAGAGTTTAAATTCGAGACTCGACTTCTGATTGAGGGTGAAATAGTTTCACCATTGCACCACAACCAATGTTGATACCTTATTTTTCTTCTATTCACTGTCAAGTGTATATTAAAAATATAACTTTGGTTAAAATAATTTGTGAATCTGATATGTTGAGGAAGTTTCATAAATAGAAAAAATTAAACTTATTTTGCCTAATTACGCTCCATAGCAATAGTTTTGTTTGCTATGGATATTTTCCTTTTATACTTCACTTGTCAATTTACAAACATGGTAAGTATATACAAATTCTTTATTTGTACATTTATGAATTTTTGCAAAATTTATACAAATCAAATGTATCAACTAGATAATTACATATATGATACAAGTTAGGATAAGTACAAATTTTATATTTATACAATTAGAAAAAAATCTAGTTTTATACAATTAAGAAACGAATTATACATATTATGGAATTCTACAGTAGCTGAATTATACAAATTCTAGATGTGATGAGGATACGTTAATTTGTGATTGTAAGGTTAGTGGCGAGCATAGGTAATTTTATTAATTTTAGTATCATAACCTAGTATATATTTGCTTATTCATGTAAAGGGCTCCACATATTAAAGCAAGAGCAAAACCACAAAAATCTATTGATGTTGCGTCAGTTGTCGAACGACTGTGTATACCAACTTAAAAAAAAATCATTTATAAATGATTTAGATTCTGTTTGAACCTTAATACATATTTTATACTTAACATTTTATAAATAAACTTAATTATAAACTTCAGAAAAATTATAATAAATAATAGATAGAAACGGACAACTTTAAAATCGAAAGAAACTCAATACTAAAAATCTCTAATATTGAATTCATTAAAACTTAATATATATTATATGTCTGCCTTTAATTCACACTATATTGTCCAAAAGGAATGTCATTTTAAAAATCACTAAATTAGAGTATTATTTTTAAAAAAATCTTGCTCATTTTGAGAAGAAATAATGAGTAGTTTGATAAATAATTTACAATTTATATTATTAAGTGTTTTTCATTGTTAAATAATCAAACCTTTTTTTTATATTTAAAATTGATGGATGGAATATTTGCTAAGAGAGGATAGGTAGAGATATGAGATGAAATAAGTGAATCCAAAGATTTATGTCTTGGAGATACAAAAAGTCACTAAATCACAAAAGCATCTTTGTCTAGATTCTCTAGATTATATTCCTTTTGTTTAGACCAATAGTTGATATATACTATTTATTTTCGTTCGATTATCAATATTTATTTAAATTTGATTAATTTAAATTTGTATTCATAAAATTTACTATGTTTTCTATATGAAAATTTTATTCATGATATGTTTTATTTGAGAAGATAATTTATTGGGAATAATATCTCTATTTTTCTAAAAAAAGAAGAAAGTATATTGTATACTATAACATCCTCTCCGTTTTATCGACTCATTATAACTATTACAATATTGAGTATATCATATACGTTATATATATGTTGTTGTAGTTTGGGTTTGTTTATAAGGCATGTGGAACCATTACTTGTCTTCGATTAAGCTGCTGACTATAGATGCTTTTGACAACTTGTAATCTTACATATTATGTTATATTAGTAAATTTTGTGTTTATTACTGCATACAATTACATATAAAATACACTATTCTTTTCGAAATGAACGAATAAAAAATCAAATAAAGTGAAACAAAGCAATTACAAATAACAACAAAATTCACATAAATTTCACCTTTATTTTATTTATCTATAATTTATTATAATGAACAAGTAGAAAAGATCGAAAGTATAATTTAGCTTAAAATATTCTCTTGATTTTTGATGAACCAATAAAAGGATTTGACATTATTAATTGTAAAAAAGATATTAATTTTAATTCCCATATGATATTCTTTCAATATCACTAAAGTTGTGGACCAAATTTATTGGATCAAATAAGTGTCCACAACCGGCCAAAATATTTTTAATTAAAAAACAAAAGAACAATTAGAAAAAGTCAAGATTTTTTTTTATAATATATATACAAGGTTTTTTTGAACATGATAGTGACACTTAATTAAAGTCAGAAAATTATTTATTTCCAAAAAATACTATGATTTAAATGTAAGAATAATTGTAGTTCAGATCGTACAAGTACCACTAAATTTTTAATTCTAGCATTTAATAATTACGTAGACATCATATATAGTGACCACCATTAAGGTTTATCAATTTACTCGTAATGATAGTTAAATTAATTGAGTAGATAATCTTTCTAATAAAAAGTTTCAAGTTTAATTTTTATGTATATTTGCCGTCCGACTTAATGTACATGCTTTTTTATACATTATCAATAAAAATAAAGAAAATGATAAACTTATTCAACATGACTTTTACAATTTGAATAAGAAATATTATTACCTAAAATAAATTCACTTTATTTAAAATATTTGATGTGTAAAATACTTTGATGTTTTTTTTGATCCATTAATTTTTATTGAATAAAGGGATATTAGTTTGAATTATTCAAGTCAATTATTAAAGAATATATAAAAAAAAACAGATGAGAAGTATCTATCAACAATAATAATTAGTTATTAAATAATCAATTCATGTGTATTATACCAAAAACTATTATGGTGGGTACTTTGTCCAGTAATTTAGTAACAACCTAAATATAATTATATAATTCTAATAAGCTGTTAGAGAAAGGAAATTAGATTAATGCATTACTTATTGTGTATGGTGACTAGATTTGAAATAAAAATTATATTCTACTCAACCTGAATTTTTAAATGATCTATGTAGTTAAATAAGAAGTTTCATATATGGAAGGACACATTATCTTAATATTTGTGTTATTTGTTGATTTTATTTAGAATTATCTAAAAACTTTACCAAATATACAAAAATATTTAATTGCAAACTTAATAACTATAATGAAAATCCACGACAGATGAAGGGTAGAGCGGAGATAAACTTATATAGAATTTTCTATTAAATGATGAGCACAAGTAAGGTGGCGTGAGAATGAGAGAGAGAAGAGAGAAGAATCGGAAGAGGAGAAAGGAATATAATAACATGTTCTTAATCTCATAATTTTTATTTGTTTTTATATTTATTTTAAGAAATTAATTAAATATACATACATATTATTGCGCACTAATAAAAATATGATGGAAGATGAGTCAATCTTTAAGATAATTATAAAACTTAATAATTATGACTTGATGATATGAAGATTAAAAAGCATTGTTAATTTGAAAAGATAACTTCAATAATATAAATTTTTTTCTCAAGAAAATTTAATGGAGGTATCTAATAACAACTTGTTTGGATGATTATTACCTATTTTATTATATACAATGGTGTTAGTTTAAATATACTGCTTATTTCCATTTGATTATATCGTGCGTTCAATTTATCATTACGTAATGACAAAAATTTCATTTTGTATAATCTCATCACGACCTTTACCCTCTTTTTTATTTTTATTTATTATTTAATAATTTTATTTTATTTATTATCCTATCTATTTTGAATCGAGAGTTTATCAAAAACAACTTCTCTATCTCTATAATGTAGAGCAATATCTACGTACATTTTATCCTCTTCAAATTTTATTTACGTGATTAATCTTACTTCTCAACCCGTAAACTATTTTTCTTATATATTTCTTCTTTCAAATTACTCACAAGTCATATATAACATTTAATATCAATAAAAAAATATACAATTTAGTCAAAAATTACATTCATCGTAATAAAAGAATCCCTATATACAATACATTATTAAAAATATGTAAAAATCCTACCAAAAAAGTGTAAAAAGATTTAAAAGTTTTCTAATCCTTTTTCAATATAAAAACAAAAAAACTACAATAGAGAAACTTAAATTCCACGTCAGATGGAGCCCACTTATTCGACAGGTGTCTTTTCTACAAATACTAACCAAAATAAAAATAAAAATAATTAAAAAAAATATAAAAAAGCAAAATTCTCTCATTTCTTTTGGTTCATTCACGAGAGATAGCACTCTTGTTTTTTTTCTCTTCCATTTTGTTGTTCGAATGCTCTAAAAAAAACAAAAAAAAAAATAAAAAAAAATTCACAACCACCACCACCGTTCTCGAGTCGCCGCCACCGCCATGTATCGGAGTCGGTCGGCGCGATCCTCATCACTCCGGGAGCCGGAGAGTCGACTCTCTGAGTCCGACAAAATTGAAGGTGCCGGTAGCTGGGATGCCCTTGAATGGACCAAAATCGATGTAAATATTTTCACTTCTCTTAGGGTTCTATAAATTCAATTCAATTTATAGATTCCGTTTAATGTGTGTTGAATTCTTCTAAAAACAATTTAATTGAATGCGGAATTTGATTTTTTTTCCTTTTTTTTTTTTGGTGATTAATACGTGCAGCCTGTTGCGAGGTCGATTCCTATTGGAGTTAAACAGTTTTTGTTGGAAGCCGAGCAAGTTATAGTAGAGGTAGGCTTTTTATTTGGTGTATCTATGTATGTGTAGTGCATTTTCAATAATTGTGTTCCCAGACAATGAGATCAGGACTCTAGTGATTAATTGATGTGTAGTTATAGTACGGAATACAGATGCTTTTTGGAAAGAAATCTGCAAGGAAATAATTAGAGGATAATTTGTATTGTTATTTACGGCGTGTGTGCAATGTGGATTGAAAGAATGATACTTAAAGTGGTGGTTCTTTGAATCTCAACTTTGAGGAATTGGATTAATTTTCACAACATTATGGATGCTGAAATTATTTATTTCAATTGTAATTAGATTAGTAGGTACTGAATTCGGGTATGCTTTTTCACACTTTGTACATATACTGTGAGCATTTTCTGATCATGATGTAAATAATTCTGAGATGCAAGAAAAGAATGAGTTGATGCGAGGTAACGTAAAGAATGCTTTTGGGGAAAGCTATTCTCTTTTGCCTTTTAAGGGTTATAAAATTGGTCTGAACTCTGTTGCATTTGAGGCTTTTCTCATTTCTTAATTGCTTACAGAAAATGAAGTATCATATGTAGATGATATGTTGTTTTCTTTAGGAGCGGGGGTTCCATATCGCTCTATGTTACTTATTTTTGAAAAATTAAATCTGGCCCTTAGTTGCGAATATAGGGATTTCATCAATTACAGAAAAGTTGGTCGGCCTGTACACAGTGAGAATATGTTCTACAACCAAAGATGGAGCAATTTGGAGATCAACAAGATGTTTGTATGGTTGGCTAGGTGTATGATTTTGGTTAAAATTTGCCAGTTCACCTAAGTTTAGAGGTACTTGAAAAGGGCTTACTATGTATGAATTGTGAATGTGTCCCTGCGATTTTTGGATGGGATAAAGTAGCGTTGGGAGTAGTATCTTAGCTTTAACTTTTCTGTAGAAGATGGGCATCTCTTTCTTAGGGAACTTAGTACTTAGTTCAGGGATTATGGTCTTAGAAGCTTTTATTCCCATTCGACATAGGACCTGATCTCCGAACTTTAACTAGATAAGCTTCCTTTTAACTCTGTAAGAGACTAACTATTATCCTGAATCTTTTGCAACTTAGTTATTCAGTTGTCTCTAAAGCTTTTGCACAAGAATGTGATCGAACTAACCTTTCTTCCTTTTTATTTTTGCTGAAATCTTTGACAATTTGAAGCCTTTCAGATTCTTCAGCTTAAGAAATTATTATTTTCTAATCATTATCAAGAAAATAAATTATTATCTTTTATTGATGTTTCTTAAAAGTACATTTAGTCAATTATCTAAAAAAAAAAGTCTACCTTTAGTAAATTATTATAAATCCTCAGGTTGTGTTTCAAACAAGATGGTGACAGTTTATTTCTGAATTTTCTTTGTTTAGAAGCATTTATTAACGAATGCATAAGATACAAAATATGATTTACCACACATACAGTGCTATTTTTAATATTTTTCCTGATTTATTGGGAAGACATGACGCTGGTTCGTGAGGGTCTTAATTTCTTTTTTTCATTAGTTTATATGTTGATTTCTTCGATAGTTACTGAATATCTTGATTGTTTCTTTCTTATGATCGTTTGGTTATTTATCTACTCATGTGTTAGTATAGAGTTTTTTTTTGATCATGAAGACTTATCATATTGGAACAACTTATTAATAAGTTATTGATAAAAAGCCTCTGTACTAAAGCCTCAAATTGATCTAGTATAGGCTTTCATCAGTTTCTTTTCTCTTCAGTTGGCACAAGCCTGAAGGTTAACTGATTATTTCCAGGGTTATGGGGTAGTTCTTGTCAACACTGATGATGCTGGAACCTTATACGTGACTAATTTTCGCCTCCTATTCTTGGTAAGTAATACATGCAGTTCTCATATTTTATATCTGATGGTGTATATGGCCTGGTTATGGAAGTTCCCTTTTGTAAATCTATGCCAGTGAAATTGCCCTCTAATACTGCAAATTCATTTTTTATATAATATTATCGGAAACATCCTCTCTACCTTCACAAGGTAGGGGTAAGGTTGCGTATGCACCACCTTCTCGCGACCTCGCTTGTGGGATTACACTAGATATGTTATTGTTGTATAATATTATAATGATTTATAAAGCACTTGATTTCTGAAGGTCTAGTGTCAATTTTAAGAGCCATACTGATGAGGTATTTAGATTGTTAAAATTTGTGAATGCTTATTGCTTATCTTTTTTTTGGATGCATGTGCATTGACTTTGAAAAAAACGTATTTTACTTCTTTTTCTCTACAGTGGAACAGCTTATGCGGTGTAGTTTTTTCTTTTGATGAAGTAAAATATTTTATTTAGTAGGCATCAAGAATATGCAGCAAGTACAAAAGAAGGGTAAAAGACAGCTTGGTACAAAAAGTGCTAAGCTAGGAAGAGAGCTGACTGTCCAATAAGATTGTGATTTGTTGAATGCTCAGATAGTATTTCAACATTCTGTGGTTTTGGTGGTAGTTTCAGATTTCCTGCTGAGATCATTGAAAGATCTTGGTCTCACGCTTAAAATTGCTTTCTAAACTGCCTTGACTGCTCTAGGCACGCATGCTTGGTTACATACATGAATTACATGAAATAATTTTGCAGTTCCACAATTTTCTTCATCTTCTTCTGCTTTGTGCTATTTTGTACTGAATTTAATGATGTTTCTCTTTGTATTATCTAGAGTGAAGGGTCTAGAGATATCATCACAATTGGCACAATACCGTTGGCAACCATTGAAAAGTTCCAGAAAATTGTAGGTTTGCTGTTGTTTCTTCTTATAATCCAGATATTCAACAGTTAAATTGTATCTCTCTTTTCATTTGAGATAAAGATGGTGTCCGGTCAACTTTTGCGCACTTCAATTAATCTACAACATAGTTGTGTTCACTAAAGTTAGCTATATGGGAAGAAACCACCTAGTTTTTTGCCCTCTATATAAATTTGAACCTTGGTCTTTCACGGTCCATTCTAGAATCAGTATTATGTAACCCTTTCCTGTGTTGGTCAAGTCTGGCTATAATTCTTTCTTTTCCTGCTAACCAGGCTGTGAAGCTTCCATCAGGTCCACGTCAACCTGAAAAGACTAGATCACAGCGATTGCTTCAGATCATCGGTATGTTATTACATGAAGGCACTGTCCATCCTCGGAGAATATGTTATTATTAGATATTCTGATAATGGTAAATTAAATTTGTGTTTTTTCAGGCAAAGATATGAGAATCATCGTGTTTGGTTTTCGTGCTCGAACCAAGCAGGTTAACTCATGAGAACCCGTGTGCTGATTTTATCACTTTTTTCTTATGTATATGCTTTAGCCTTCATTAAGATGATTTGGTCATTCATTAATATAATGGCTTTGTTATCTTCTCTTTGTGGTTGTGGGGGAGGAGGGGGTCCATGATATTCTCACTGCTTTATGTGTCTCGAACTTGCAGACCGAGTTCTCTATAGTAGCATGAGAGTTTCCAGTTTCTCTTCTTGACTGGGTGGTTTGAGTTTTTGTCCTTTTGAATAAATTTTGTGGACTATTACTGATAAGAGATGTGTATTTCACCTAGTATAATGCCCTGAGAAACTCAGGTTAGACAAAGTGAATTTAGAGATTTTGAAAATATAATGAGTTAGAGATTACAACGGTCAGAAATATCTAGATTCATTGTACATCTCTAGTTTATTTGTTAGTGTGCTTATAAAACTTGTACTTAAGTAGAAAGACAATAAATAGAAACTTCACTTTCCTCATTTAGGAAAAAAGTATTCCATGAGGGTCTCCTATACAATGAATCGTCTTTTATATTATTTCTAACCAATTCTTAGGAGTTCTTTCCTCTACTTTATTGTCCTTTCTACAGTACCTGGGATTTATAAAATTTAGAGGTTCTTATTTAAGTGTCCAGTCAATTACTTAATTGTGAAAATAAGTAAATTCTCACCATGTTTTGTTGTTCCTTGTTTATGCTTTATCCTTTCACAGTGATGTTTTATACTGTCACATTGAAGTAGTATTCATTCTCTTTACCTTGATTCTTTCCTCAGTGATCTCCATTCCAGAAAAATAAAAAACTCAGGTCTTATGTCTTTGCTGTTTTTCTCCATTCCACCTGATTTTGACATACAAGAATTTTGTTGCAATACACGCAATGGTGAAATCTTTTCTGAGATCCTATGCTTATGCGGCTTCAGGTTTTAGTTCCAGCCGCAGGTATGTGGACGTGCCTCCCGTGTCAAGATTCTATCAGCCATGTTAGCACGTCATCCCTGTCCCATGTCATTCCCTGTCTGTTACTTAAACAATACAGTTCACTTCATTATTTTAACCATTACATCCACATCACCTGACATGTCAAGTTATAATTCATTATAACTAACTTGTTCTGTGAGTAGTCCTTGTAATTTGAACCAACCAATCTAGTAACAGCCAGTAATCATTGCCATGACATCATTGTGCCACGCTGTTGGTCTATGTCAGGTGACTTGTCAAGTCAGCATCCACATCAGCTGACATGTCAAGTCTATAGTATACATAAATGTAGCTAATATTCCATGCCAACCAATATGTCAAGTTAGTCAATTTATCTGGTTACTACTACACATTACCACTTGTCATTAAGTCACACTAGCATACAGAATCTAGTCAATCAATAATAACAACATACCCGGTGAAATCAGAGGTTTGGGGTGGAGTATTGGCCAGTCACAAGCTCACATATTCATAAGATGCATTGCGGAGATGAGGATGGTGAGATGGATGTGTCAACATACTAGGAGTGGCAAGATTAGGAATAAGGTTATTTGAGAGAAGATGGGAGTGGCCTCTATAGTGGACAATATGAGGGAAATGAGATTGAGATGGTTTGAGCATGTCTAGAGGATGTGCGTTGATGGCTTAGTGAGGAGGTGCACGAGGTTAGTTGTAGGGGATACGCGGAGGGATAGAGGTACACGAGAAAGTAGTGGGGAAGAGGTGAGTAGATAGTACATGGTGCAACTTATTACGGAGGACACGACTCTAGATAAGGAGTGAGGTCGCATATTAGGGTAGAATGTTAGGGAGAAGTGTTGTCTTGCTATTTAGGTTTAGGCTTGTTAATGCCTATCGTAGTATTAGTCTTACCCTTGAAGTTCTTGTCATATGTTGTTTATTGTGTTTCAATTATTGCACTATTTTGTTTTTACGTTTCTTTCTTGTAGTTTTTAGATTGCTTTTCTTATTAAAGACTATGCTTTCTTCATTGTTTTTTCCTTCCTTGGGTTTGATTCACTTGAGCCGAGGATCTTTTGGAAATAGCCTCTTTATTTTCGCGAGGTTGTGGGTAAGGTTTGCTTATACTCCACCTCTCCAAACTCCACTTAGTGGGATTTCACGGGGTATGTTGTTGTTCTTGGGGTTTATGCGTACGCAAGCTTTACCAGTACCTTATAAAGATAGTGAGGTTGTTTTCCAAAGATCCTTAGTTCAAGTACAACAAATTCAGCTAATAAAAAAGAAAATACTGAAGAAAACATAACAACTAGTAAGAGAAGTTGTCCCTACAAGAAAATCATAAGAACAAGAAAAAAATAGTGTAGTAATGGAAACAAATGATAGTAGATATCAAAAGCAAGAACTACACGAGTACGACTAGTACAACGATAGACCCCAACAAGCCTAAACCCTAAAAGATCTACATAACACTCTCTACTACCTACTAATGTTCTACCCTAATACTTGACCTCCTCCACACCCTCTTATCTAAGATCATATCCTCGTTAATATGTACTTGTGTCAAGTCTTGTCTAATGAAATTTCCCCAATGCCTTTTCAACTTACCTTTACCTTTTACTGTGCCTACTATATTCAACCTTTTACACTTCGGGGCGTCTGCGCATCTCCTTTTCATTGGTTCAAACCATCTCAATCTCGCTCCCCTTATCTTGTCCACCACGAACGCCACTCCTACCTTACCCCGGATTACCTTATTCCTAATTTTATCGCTCTTAGTATCTCCAGACATTCATCTTAGCAACCTCCGCAACATGCATTTTTTTGAACGTGGGAGTTTTTGGCCTACACTTTGCCCCGTACTACATCGTCAGTCTAACCACCATTTTATTGGACTTACTTTTAAGTTAAGTTTTGGTGGTGCATTTTTATTACACAAGACTCTAGAGGCAACCCTCCACATCATATTAATATGATGTATGATATCATAATCGTTGAAGTCATCTTTCTTGGAAATAGCCTGTGTGTCAAGCTTCACTTCCACGCCTGCCTCATGCATTGCATCATTGAATTTACACTCCATTTTGGTCCTGCTCAACCTAAACCCTTTAGACTCCTGAGTTTGTCTCCACACTTCTAGCCTAGCATTAACTCTACTGCGTGTCTTTCAATCAAGACTATATCAACCGCAAATAACATACACTAAAGCACCTCGTTTTGAATATACCACGTCAATTCATCCATCACCAGGCAAACAAGAATAGACTAAGAACTGATCCCTGGTGCAACCCCATCTCAAATGGGAAGTGTTACAAGTCTCCTTCTACCGTTCTAACTCGAGTTTTGGCTCCATCATACATGTCCTTATTTCCCTTATGTAGGTCACTTGTACACCTCCAGGCATCTCCGGAGGACTCCCCTTGGAACTTTGTCGTAGGGTTTTTCAAGGTCATGAACACCACATGTAAGTCCCTCTTCCTTTTCCGATATTTCTCCATTAGTCTCCTCTAAAGATGGATGGTTTCTGTAGTCGATCGCATCAACATGATTCCAAACTGGTTTTCGGAAATGGACGCCCCTCCTCACCCTCATCTCTACTACTCTCTCCCAAATTGTACTCCACCTTCATTCTTCGGGCATTTTGTGGTCCTAAAAATGACGTCAAACAAACTAGAATGAATGTTCTTTCCAGGAGTCGGAAGTTAATATTTTTTCCATTTTGATGCACTGTTCCTATATTTGAAGTCTAGTTGTCAAATTCTTTCTGAAGTCCAAGAATCAAGTACATTTTTGGTTAGCTTGGAGCATTGATATATATACTTCTAGCTCGAGGGTGTTTAACAGAGTTGTATAGGATGCCGCGATGCTCTAGGTTAATTGTATAGCATGTTTCTAATAGTTGTATTATAATTGTGATAATCATCGAACTGTTTTATATAGGGAACTTCCCTAGTAATTTCCTTGTTTTAGAAACTTCTATCTATAAAATCCTATTGTATGGTCATAACCAGCATTTATTTCAGAGTAATATTTTACAGCATTTACTTGTTGCTGTATACCAATGAATTACTTTTACCAAAAAAGTGTACATTCATTACGAGTTTTCTCTTTTTCTCTTGTTCTACAGCAATATTGAGATACTATTTTAACTTCTTCAGTGATAGCTGCATATAGATTTGCTTCAAAATGATGAAATTTATGCAGGATGAAGGGGTATTTGTGGGGAGCCACATCTCATTTGTGATGGCTTTAGTAGTTGTTAATACCTCCATATATGCTATTTCAATGCCCTGATGCATCGTAAGACAATTATGGTAGTTGAAACTGGACAGTAATCTGAATACGTATATGTTTAGCATAGATCTGTAATATCCTGCATTCATTAACAAAGTCATGCAGACTCTTTACTTCACAAGCTTGTCCTAACTTCTGGCGAAACAACTGCACACATTTTGCTTACAAGCTTTTCTTATGGTTTCCCAGAGGCGTGCTGTCTATGATGCATTATTACGGTGTACAAGGCCTGCAACTTTATGGGATCTCTATGCATTTGCTGGTGGTCCATCCAGGTTTAGTAACACAAATCCCAAAGTGAGGCTGTTGAATGAGTATTGCCGACTTCTTGGAATGGGGTTTTATCAAGCTTCTATCCGTGCTATTGAAGATGGGGCATTTACACTTTCAAATGAGTGGTGGCGTATTAGCAGTGTCAACTGTAATTACACAATGTCCAGTACTTATCCATTTGCTTTACTCTTACCGAAGTCCATAAGGTGAGGTTTTGTGTTTTGTTCTTCCATATTTCTTGGGTTAAGTGATTATTACTTTGGTATTTACCTAATGACTTTTCGTTCTGCTTACTTTAGTGATGACAAAGTGGTGCAGGCTAGTGCATTCCGTGCACGGAGTAGGCTTCCATCTATAACATGGTGTGATAGAGGTATGCCTAAATTTAGTTCCTTGCACTCATTTGTCTTGATCTTGTTCGACCATTGCTTATGTTTTGCTGTTCTTAGGAACTGGGGCTGTTCTTGCACGATCTTCTCAACCTCTAGTTGGAATCATGATGAATATGAGAAGGTTATTCAAAATCATATGATTCTTTTTCTTTTATGAATTTGTATTACGTTTGTTTACCTGAAAAATTAAGTGGGCTGTTAAAGATTTACAGTGGTCTCTGTTTCCTCGAGCTAATTTTAAAAAGAAATTTATATTTCTTTTCTGCAGCAATGCTGATGAAAATCTAGTTGCTGCACTCTGTACTCAAATTGCTGGACAGAAACGAAGGTTTTCCTTTTACTTCTCCCCTTTTTATATCAGTAATTTCTAGATGTCTTCTTGATTAAATTTTTGTTCCTAAGCCTTACAAGTAAATTTCTTGGTATGTAGCTAGTTAATAGATTTCTTTCAATTCTTTGCTCGGTCAGGTCCTAAAAATACTTATAATCTTGTTTCTCTTCTTGTTACTGATTCTTTTTAGATAGTTCCCTTTTGATGAATCACTCCTTTCAGATAGCTGCATGTGGAGTTCTACGGCATAGCTGGCTATCTCTTATTAATTGTGTATGTTCTTTATTTGTCGACGTAGGAAGCTATATATTGCTGATGCAAGGCCGAGGAAAAATGCTTTAGCAAATGGGGCAATGGGAGGTGGATCGGAGTCATCTGCAAACTATTTCCAGTCGGAGGTCTGTTTGATATTTGAGCTGTCTGGTTATGCTGCTGTTTCCGTCATAATACTCCATGCGTTTCATTATACATGGACACACTTTCTTTTTTAGTTTTCCACAAAAAGAATGACTTATTTGGTAATTTCTTAACCTTAGCTTCCCATACCCTTAATGACATGCTCTTATAGCCATAGAAACGTCATGGCATGGCATGGTTAAGACCACATGATCTTAGGGTACTTCAGCTGCGTGTCAAAAATCTTTCTTTGTTTCTTCAACTCCATAACCATTTAGAAACCTAAATATATAATGTGACGGTGGAGTATATTTTTCCCTTTTTTCTCTTGGGAGTTGGGACTTATGTTGCTTGATTTACATGCCCTTACAGATTGTTTTCTTTGGCATTGATAATATACATGCAATGAGGGAGAGTCTTGGTCGGCTTAGAGACTATGTAGATACTTATGGAACTACTTCATCAGACGGAATGTCATCTTATCTGGTATGCCGCCAATTTATCTGGTATTCCCGTTTTTCTTCTGTCATTATGATCTGTGCCATCAGTATTTAGTGGCCCAGCCAGAAGCTTCCTCATTGATAAGGAAATAAGAAAATTAACGGGGAGTTCTATCCTTCTGCCACATTAAATTTCTCTCTTCTTTTTGGAGGTGGGGTGTGGTTGGGCTGTGATGATAAGCTAATGCTGTCAATTGATTATCTGCTTTTGCAGAGGCATGGTGGATGGAGTTGGGGCGGAGGCAATCTCAGCAGTATGTCAGCTTCAGTTTCTACTCTGGGGGACACTGGGTGGTTAATACATGTGCAGACTGTCCTGGCTGGTTCTGCTTGGATTGCTGCACGTGTTGCACTAGAATCAGCTTCAGTGCTTGTTCATTGCAGGTTTCTTCTCTTCTGGACCCATTATTATGCTTATAAACAAGGCAATAAATGTCTAAATGGAGAACATTAGTTCCTTCTATTCATGTTTCTGTTGATTCCTCTTTGGATAGTTTATCAGTAATATTCTTATTAGTTGGGACTACGTTTTAGGCATGGTACTACGTTAACTTTAGGTTTTATGTTTTCTAAGAGCCTCTTAGTCCTATTTAGCAGAGACCTCCCCCAGGTTTTTGCTCCATCACACTGACGTCCCTTGTGATATACAATACTACACTTATTTGTTTTAATTTCTCTATAACATTTCTTTTAACTTATATATTATTAATTTATAAAAATTGTGATATGAGTAACTTGCCATTTGTAATATATGCTGTTTTGCTTAATTAATATTATAAATGTACTTCTGTGAAATAAAAAGCAATACACTAGCTCTCTTGCAATGGCATTGATGATCTCATAAGAGCTATAGAAATAGGGAGCCGCTGATCACTCGTTCATAGGTTAATCAAGGGTAAGTTGGTTCTTTTTATAGCAGAACTTTTTCTGTGATTATCATGTATAATATGATTCTTCATACCTTTACCATGTCATGTTTGCCTATTTTTAACAACATTCTTTCATAGACAGTCCAGAGGCAACACATCATCATCAACTTAATTATGAACACAACAAATTGAAGTTACCGTTCAACTATTAATCGATAAGAATATATTGAAGTTCAGTTAATTGTGAATTGTTGGCTTGAGCCTTTCTGCTAGATATTTTAGTACTTGAGGTTTTTCTAAGGATTTCTTTTGGTTAATGCTTCAGAAAATATTTTTCTGATCCATATAGTTTTTGTAACTTGAATCAAGAAGTGCTGAGTTACTTCTTTTCCTTGGTTAGTTAATCATGTTTGCTTAACTTGGCTGGCTGATATACCTGATGCTATACTGAAAAATGTTCTGTAGTTTTTTTAAACCTTTTTATCAGTACTAATTCTCTTAATGCTTCTCTCAAAGTATTGGATGTTACCTATAGCATCTTAACAGGTCAAATCTAATAAATCTAGTTAGTCAAAACATAAGGAGTGGTGACGAGCAAAACTAGTGTTCGGTTTAACCTGCAAACAAAGGTTTTCCACAACTCCTCCATCTGACAAGTGGTTCAACATAAATTGCAGCATGCAATTGTTTTGGCAATAGCTTTTAATATGATGTTTTGTTTAAAATATTTGTGTAGCTCCCTTTTTACTTAAATGGGCAAGTGCACATTCATCTGTGGTTTTTATTTGCAAATAACTGAGAAACTTAGCTACCTCATATTTGTTTATCCAACTAGTCATTTATGGTATGAAGCTCATGTGTTTTGATTTGTTGAAGTGTGTGACCATGTTGTTAGAGAGAGCACACTTTATTATTTAATTATATTCTCAATATGATCTTTCCTTTATTTATTTTTAATTGATTGTGCATCTAAATCTTCATCTATAAGCATTTGAAGAGAGTAGCTTGCTTTTTTATTTTTTAAAATCTGGAATTTTATTTTGCAGTGATGGATGGGATAGAACATCACAATTGGTCTCACTTGCCAGCTTGCTACTTGACCCATACTATCGCACAATTAGAGGGTTTCAGGTACTGAGACAACTTGTTTGGATCTAATTTGCACATGCTACCTGGTATTTACATTTGTAGCCTTGTTTTTTCCCCTTCTTGGAGCATGAAATGCTCCTTCCACATGAAACCACTAAGGTCTATGTTAATGCATCAGCTTGTCATTTTACTCCTAATAATGTATTCAGTCTCGCTTCTGTCCTGGGTGTTAGAAGAATTTAATTTTTTACTGAGGCATTGCTACCCTTGATTATGCATGGACAGCTTTTCTAAGTCGCCTGAATGAACTATTATTGTCCAGGCACTTGTAGAGAAAGATTGGCTTGCATTTGGTCATCCATTTTCAGATCGTCTGGGAATGCCCACTGTATCTGGAAATGGCAACATGTCATTTGAATTGTCTCGTCAGGCTTCGACTGGGAGTTTACCTTTATCCCCCATGCGTCAAGGATCGGGGTCAGCCTCAACCCAAGCTCAAAATACAGCAAATGCGAACCATAGTTCCCCCATTTTTTTGCAGGTATGCCTTTTGGGCGGATAAGTCTGCACGGTGCACAGTTCTATCGCTTGTTTGGGTTAATTTCTTGCATTTGACAAAATATCCCCCCAGCCCTGTGCTGCTTCTTCTATTGACCCTTAACTGATTTCTTAAATTTTTAACTCTAACTTGATATGCTTGAATGTGCTTTGCAGTGGGTTGATTGTGTTTCGCAGTTGTTGAGGATGTATCCCTTTGCCTTTGAGTTCTCTTCGGTATGTGTTCCTAAAGGACATGAAAAATCAAATATGAGTGAAAATATTATGTTCAAGTAAACTAACAAATTACACCCACCGGAGAAAATAAAGCTTCCCATCTTTCAATTCCAACAATGCAGGCTTTCCTGGTAGATCTTCTGGATTGCATGCTTTCTTGTCGTTTTGGGAACTTTTTGTGCAACAGGTAATCTATCTTGGAAGTATTTTCTTTTGCACTTTCATTTCTGTACACTGTCTTTTTGTTGAAAAAAGGGAATTACACACTCTGTTGAGAAGTTAAGGTGCTTGTTTGATATATTGATATGAATGAGATCCAGGTCTGATAAAAGGGAATAGAATTAGAGTTAACAACCTGAAGAAGAGGTGTTATAGTTCTGAGGCGTCCTCTTTCTATAATATCCCCCGGGTTACGTTTGAATCAGGTTAAAAGCTAGGTTTCTTGTTCAACACAAAAGATCATAGTCATTGTCATGTGTGTGTGACTTATTTAAAAAGAAATTATCCCATATTATGATGCAAGAATGACTTCATGAAAAAAAAATCATTTTTTGTATCTGTTCTTTTCTTTCTTTCTTCATTCATTTTTTTTGGGTGGGGTCGGGGGTGGGTTATTTATACTTTTATGATCAGGATTTACAGCTATTAAGCACTGTAAGAAAATTTGCCACCTCAGTGGTTTTGGCTTTACGTTGTTTGAACTCCATCACGGGAAGCTAGGATTCTCTAAATGTCATTTCCTAGTTTTAATTCACTTCTTCTAACTTTTATAAATTTCAGCGAGAAGGAAAGAGAGCAAGCTGGTATATATGATGCTTGTGGATGCCTGTGGATGTATTTAGCTGGACTAAGGACATCTGAAGGAAGCTCTCATGCGCATTACAACCTATTCTATGACCCACTGAAACATAATGGTCCTATACTTCCACCAGCAGCAGCTTTAGCTCCAACTGTGTGGCCTCAGTTTCACCTTCGTTGGGCTTGCCCCTCAGAGGCGCAAGGTGGGGAAGTTGAAGCTGAATGCAGGAAGCTGACAAGAAAATTCTCTGAGCTGCAAAGGGTAACCTCTTTTCTTTTATCCTTTTCCCCCCCTTTGTCTTAGTACCCCTGTAATTTTTCCATAGGGTTGAAGATGTTCCTGTATACTCTCTTTAATTTGTAATTAGGAACTTGAAGTTATAATATGTGGCAGGTTTTGATATTTTAGAAATAGAAACACAAATTGTTACCGTCTAAAAAAAACCCCTCTTTTTTCCTCTGCTGACTCCTCTCTCCTCTGGCCTCTCCGAAAAGGAAAAAAAAGAAAGTTTCCAGCTTGAAACTGCGAGTGCATGGAAACCTAAATATAGCATCTTAATGTTGACAGACAAATTATAATGGTAGACCAAATTTGGCTTATATCAGTTCCAGAAGATTAACTACTATGACAAGCATAACTTTCTAGCTTATTTGTAGTGTAGCATGTCGTTGTCGCTCGACTGTTGCATCTTAATTTTGTCAATGCATGCTAGAACTTGGAGTGTATCCATAACTCCTTCATTAACCGTCTAAAAACAACTTCTACACAGGCCAAAGAATTAGCAGAAACAAGACTTAACGAAGCAAGTGTCACCGTGGAGTCCTTAGTTACAGAACTGAGAAATGAGAAACTTGCAAGCACCTCTGCCAGGGATGCGGTAAAAAGAGCAAGCAAAGAAACTGCTACTATAAAGCGCGCAGTACAATCTTTGGGGTTCAATGTCTACTTTACAGCAGATGGAGACTGTAATGTAGGCATTGAAAGGAACCCAACCGAAATCCCTCAGCGATCTATCTGCTCAGTTCTTACAAAAGATATTAATGGCACAGTGTCCCACAGTGAGAAAGCAGACCTCTCTGAACCTGTTTCTGTGGCGGAAGACAATGTTTCCGACAATCCTCTCATCCGAGTTTGTGGATCTCTATGCCCGATGCACACTAGAGATGGAGAGTGCCAGTTGCCAAATGCTGGTTGTGCTCAGTTTCAGAGCCAATTGGTTGATTTCAAAGCCAACTTTGATGCATTTGATCGGCTTTCGATTTATGATAGTTATTTCGGAAGTTAAGAAAGATGGTTTCAGCCAAGCATCAAGCTCAGTTTATGTGATCAGATATCTTTGTACAGTTGGGAATTAAATGGAGGCGGCAGTAGGTTCAGTTTCTATTATTAGCAAAAATCACAACAAACAATTAGACAGAAGTAGCAGTAGTGAGTACAACAGCTTTGAAACATAGTTTCTGTTAGATTGAGATGGCTCAAGAACTGTACATGGAGAACTGATTTGAGTTTCTATGCGGATCATCTGAAAGTTTTGACATCGCGGAGGATTGAGAAGATTTGAACTGATATTATTTAGATACAATTCATATGTACATTTTGACATAGGCGTTCCTCCTCCGAAATGTTTCTTTCTGCATTCTTGTACATGACAAATAATCATGAGTTCTGAATAAAATGGTTCTGGTGGACATCCTCTAATTGTGTGTGTGGTGTTCTGCTCATATCTGCTTAACAATTGTTCGCTACTTTATCGGGGGCTGTCTACCCATCGAATATATGAACTGATTGTTTCTGCTCTGTGCCATAGAGCTTTTTTGCACATATCATACTTGAAAACTTGGATTTTATCTACTCATGTTCCTTTTGTTTTTGAGTGTGTGGTGGACCACAAGTGTACATGTAGCAGCATCAAATGAACTGTAATGTTTTGTCGTTCATTTACACAAGCTGTTGAAGTTCACAGCTTGCTTCTGTGGTTCAGGAGATGAATCATGTGGGGGTTTGGCATGTCTATGTTGGAAATTTTGTTTTTGAGCAGGAACCTCGTGCTTGTTTGAGCTTGTAGCTGGGCATTTTTTCCTTATCACAAACGTGCTTAGCTAAGGTGGTTGCTTGGTTGGAAACAAGTTATCCCAGAATTAGTTGTCATGGGGTTAACTTATCCCACTACGTATATGTGATAACTTATAATATTACTATGATAGAAATGGTGGAATAAGTTATCCCAAACATGAAATAATGAATAAGATACAAAAATTTTATTCCATTACTATTTTCTTATGCCATCACTATTTATTTATTCTCAATAGATACTTCTCATTGTCCCGCTAACTATGAACAAGAGTGAAGGAACCTTAGATGGAGGTTATGAACATCGAGGATTAGGGTAGAAAGTTGGTAATAGATTCTAGCCTCATCTAGTATTAATACTCTCTTATTGTTTTATTCTAGGAAATTTAGTAGCACTGAATGTTTTTTTTTTTTTTGGTACTACTATTTTCCTTTCCACCCAATTTGATACGTTTTACTCGAGCAAAGAGTCTATCGAAAATCATCTCTTACCTTTTCATCTCTTACCTTTTGATATGTTTACTTGAGCAAAGGGTCTATCAAGACTTACCTAGGAACCTTTCAAAGGTATGGGTAAAGTGGCATACACTCCACCCTCCCAAAGCCCACTTATCCCTCGCGAAACCATAATGGATTTGTTGTTCTCGAAACTGCAGTAAAATTGCGTCGGTCGACCCATAACATGTATTTAGAGGCAATTAATAATTTAGCCTCAAGATATTCGAAATTTGTTCCTCGAAATGCAATCTAAGCTACTTACGATGAACAAGATGATAAGAATTTAGTCTACCACTCTCCCGATATCACGTACTGAAGAGCACTATCTTTTCATTTAAAAAGTACTTATCAAGTTGAATGAATATATGAGGTTACAGTATAGCTCATGCACGCATCCACTTGCTTTAGCAAGAATTATCAAGAAGGGCTGAAACACAGGCTGTACAAAATGATGCTGACTGGCAAATTGATATAAAGCTTGATTCGGGTTTTTACATTTAGTACTGTAAAACCAGAACTGTGACTTCAACACTTTACAAGACTCAAATAAAGTCATAAACCTGTCTCCACAAGTGTCATTCTTTGTTATCTCTTGTCTAACATGTTGCAGTACAAAGTCTACTCTTGACTGGGAGGAGGCTCTTCATCGGATGGCTTCCTGTTTCCACGACGCTCGTTCCATCTTGACCATGCCCACCTTAAGACAAAGAACCCTCCGATAGCATAAACCTGATTTCAGAAACAGTGAAGAAGATTAAGGTAGTAAGAGCAGATAAGGCAGAATATGATGGGAAAAAAAAGCGAAATCTTAAGATATGTAGGGGCACCGCATTTAGCTAGTCAAAGAGATTATTGTTTAAAGTTTCCTCCTTTTCCTTTTTTTGGTTACACAATCCATTTACCTACTTATTTTCTCATCAGAACACTATATCGAGACAAATAAAATTTGAAACTACACAAAAAGAAAAAAGGAAAGATAAAATCTAGAAATTTGGTCATCGAAGACAGATCAGGACAGATATGGAATAAACCCCAAAAGCATAAACAAGTTGTGTCCATGCATATAGGAGAAGGAACACTTGCTATAACTCACTTCCTCTATTTCTCTTCCTTCCTTTTTTTTCTCTGCCTTTGTGTCAATATAGAATACAAAATCTTGTTTCCACTTCATCCTTTCGCATTTTGATGTGTATATATATCCACAGCAAGATAATTCATTTACATCTTGCTAAATTATACAGCTGATGTTCTGAAACATGTAATAGATGTAACAGATGGTTCCATAGTACTCATTCAGTTACTCCATACATGAACTATGATATCTGATACTACTATTATTATCATTTTAAGAAAAGTAACATTGCATTCATCAGTACGGTACTGATATACTGGCAGTAGGTAGTTACAAAAGGCCTAGGATCTTACAAGGAAATAAAAAATTGAAAGAAACGAATTATGTAGTAGTCCAACAATTGAAAGAAAACGAAAAAGTTGTTGGATTATCCAGTAAATCCAACAACTTACTAAAGTTGTCCAAAGTGTTCCAATAACTACTATTGAGTGTTGGAACGAATTACGTAGTAGTCCAACAACTGGTGCAGACAAATATGAAGTTGTCAGGAACAAATTTAGTAGTTACCAACAACTGTTGTGGACAACTTTTGAGTCTTCTTTTTAAGGAAGAGTGACTCAAGTTCTTTGCTACAAGTGACTCCTTTTAATTAGTATTAATGATACATATTTAAAAGCCTACAAGTTTTTTTATTTACATAAAGCTCCTTCCCCCCATCTCATCTGCCTCCGCGTTTGTCTTAAACCCAGAATAATAGAAATCTCACAACAACCAGAAGGTAATACAGAACTCCTCTTTGAGACCACATCCCAACAACTTCAACAGTTGTCCAATAACTCTTTGATGGAGCTTGTTTGAAAACTTCAGTAAGTAGCAAAGTTGTTGGATTTACTGCAGAATCCCCTCCATTTGTTCGAAAATATTTTTCACAACCAAATATAGGATGAGAAGATGAAGAGGGGAGGAGAGAAAATTCAAATTTGAAAATCCAAAACAATGGTCTCTTTAATAATTTTTGGAGTTTTTAATTTTTACCACAACTTTTTAGAAACTGTTTACACACCTCAATCCACTTAATTAAGTTTGAGCAGGTCAACGAAAACTCTTCTCTAATTCAAGACATGAAAGGCCTTCACCCAAATACTCTCTACACACCTTGCACCATTATCCATCCTTCCATTTGCAGAACTATGCTTTAGCCAGTAACAGAAAAGTTGTATGCCAATACATTTTACAACTATAGTTGACCTTAGCTATACAACATAGCAAACCATGGGGGTCATCTTTATCACCTGTTTCTGAGTAATATTCTACATTGAATAAGTCAACTATATGCTTCTGTCAAAGAATCAAACAATCAGACTTCACATGGCCAAAAAGATCGCTTCCTAATAAGCAGAAGGAATTCAAAAGAACAATTCGATTAATTCCACAAGGAATTTTAACAACATACCTAGTTTGGGGAAAGTGGGACGTATGGAATTTCAACAACCACATACCCAATTTAATCCCACAAGTTGAGTCTAGCGAGGTGGTGTATAGAAATTTTCAACAACAATAACAACACGCACAATGTAATCCCACAAGTGGGTTCAGGGACAGTGGGGTGTATGGAATTCCAACAACAAACAAGAGCATACCCAATATAATCCCACACATACGGGGTCTACTGACGGTGGGGTCTACGGAATTTCAACCACAAACAACAATATATCCCGTGTAATCCCACAAGTGGCATCACTGGAGGTGGGATGTACTGAATTTCAACAACAACATACCCAATGTAATCCCAGAAATAAATTCTGGAGATGGTGGGCTGTATGGAATTTCAACCACATACTCAATATAATCCCACACATGAGGTCTCAGGATGGTGCGTTGTACGGAATTTCAACCACAAACAACAACATACCCAGTATAATCCCACAACTGAGGTCTAGCTAAGGTGTGGGTCTACGGAATTTCAACCACAAACAACAACATACCCAGTATAATCCCACAACTGAGGTCTAGCTAAGGTGTGGGTCTACGGAATTTCAACAACAACATACCCAATGTAACCACACGAATGACGTTCAGGGACGGTGAAGTATATGGAGTTTATCATGTTAATTTGACATATACACGCACCAAAATCTCAAGTATCAAATAGTAGCTCAAAAACTAATTAAAACGACTGAATAAAATGAAACTGAATTCCAAAAATGAAACAGAGCATGAGTAATATAATACCTGCCACAAGACAATGGGATTTGTATTAGGTTCAGCCCCTTCTGTTTCGAGCTTCAACGAAGGCAAATCCTGTCGTGGAAACTTCACTACAGCAGCTTTCTCCTCTTTTTCAGCTGAAGCAATTGGTTTGAGGTCTGAAGTAGCAGCGGTGGGTTCAACCTTCTTACTAGATGCCGGCGGCGGTTTGAAAAGCTGAAGAACACTAGAGATAAATGATGCAAGTGGGTTCGGGGGATTGTTTTTCTGGTCACCGGTAACTGGAGTAGAGTCACCGGAGATAGTTGTTGTTGTGGTGTCCGCCATAGCTAAGTTTTTGGAGGTTTTTGACTTTGGGGAAATGGCCGTTGTACATCATACTACTTTTTTATATGAAACGAAAATTACCCGACAAACGGGGAACGGTAAAATGGGCCCGATACTTTCTTTTAGGGTCACCGTTGAACTATCGAGATGTGATTCAGAACATGTATTCGAATCACGAGTTAGTAGGTTATTGAGTGTATAGCTTTTTCGCATTGTCTATTTCATTAAATTTTACTTTCGTAAAATTACATGTGATGACGAAAGTAATTTGTAGTGATTATTGATTTTAGAGGTGACAGTGACAATGAAAATAATATCGATAACACTTGATCTAATTGCAATAGTGAAGTTGGTAAGTGTAATGGTGTTGATTGATTAAATAGTATTTGTCAATGATGGTTGATGATTTGCGAAGTAGTAAATGTGATAGGGAGGTGGTTATAAGTAGTTGTAGCAATAGTGTATCTAATAACCTAAGATATAAAATAATTAGATTCAAACGAATAAGTCGTTAATAACTTCCTACATTATTATTTCCTATAAATAGGTTAGATCGAATTTGTTTATAAGAATGATAGACAAGACAAATAAAAAATCTAGGAAACTTTTTGTGGCTTAGTAGAAAGTATGATTTGATTTTTTAGTGTTTTTGAATGGTGCTATGTTTGATTGAATACAAAAATATTAATTTAATTAAATGGATTTATGAGTTTTTTTAGGAATTGATGATAATCCATAGGCCGTAACTGCTACAATCTCTGCTTTTTGGGTGAGCATTATGTGGTAAACATTTTTTGCATATTGGGTGAGCATTTTTTGCGCATTAGTTAAATCACTCACTGTGTAATAGTCGGCAAACTAAACATGAGATTTAAGCCATATCAGGCAAACCTTATGCCAAAAGCTCGACAAGGAGGCATTGAGGGGCAGAGAAGGGATCGATTCCAAATTATTAGTGTGAATAACCATCCTCCAAATCATGTATTATAATTCTTACCTAACTAATTTATGTATGACTAATACCTCTTCATAGTAATTTGCACCAAAATGACTTCAAAGTGAAAACAACTTACTCATGTGGGGTGTTTATACCGAAATCCATTATTATGTGATTTAATAAAGTAAAATTCATGAATTTTTGGTGATCCGCAATTTTAGCGTCTTTTTTGTTCAAATGTTTCATGGACGTCCGTTAAGATGTTATCTATGGAGTCAGTTGGACTTGACGACAAAGAATATTTTGAAGGTCAAATTTGCCCTGGAGCAGGTAAAACCTTCATTTTATCGATTTTCGTGTGCTATAGTCCACGATTTTTTTTGCTGATCCAGAATTTCGACGTTTTTTTGCTCAAATTCTTTGTGGACGTTATTAAGATGTTAGATATGGAGCTCATTAGCCTTAACGGCCAAAACGACCTATTTTAAAGGTCAAACGAGTCTCGAAGCACGTAAACCCCCATTTTACCAATTTTCATGTGCTATAGTCCATAGATTTTGCCCATTTTTTTGTGAACGTCCATTAAAACGTTAGCTGTAAATCCAGTTGACCCTGACGGTCAAAATGATCCATTTTCAAGGTCAAATAAGCCCCAAGTAGGTATATCTTATTTTGCTTTTCGTGTACTCTATTCTATGGATTTTTTTGGTTATTCGAAAATTTTGACGTCTTTTTTGCCCAAATTTTTCATAGACATCGGTTAAGACGTTATTTATGGATTAAGTTGGCCCTTACGGTTAAAACGGGTCATTTTGAAGGTCAAACGAGCCCCGGAGAAGGTAAACCCCTAATTTTATCAATTTTCATGTGCTATATAGTCCACAATCTTTTCCGGTGATCCAGAATTCTGATGTCTTTTTTGTCCAATTTTTTTTGTGGACGTCCGTTAAGACGTTATTTATGGAGCCAACTGGCCATAACGGCCAAAACAGACCATTTTGAAGGTCAAACGAGCCCCGATGCAGGTAAATCCCTCATTTTATCGATTTTCGTGTGCTTATAGTCCATAGATTTTTGGTGAACCAAAATTCGACGTGTTTATGCCCAATTTTTTTGTGGACGTCCGTATAGACGTTAACTATGAAGCAGTTGGCCCAGACGGTCAAAACTTTAAAACTGTCCATTTTTCAAAGTCAAACGAGCCCCGACACAGGTATACCCTATTTTTCCCATTTTCGTGTACTATAGTCCATAGATTTTTGGTGGTCCAAAATTTTGACGTCTTTTTTGTCCAAAAATTTCATGGACGTCCATTAAGACGTTATCTATGACGACAGTTGGCCGTAACGGTCAAAATGAACCATTTTGAAGGTTCGACGAGCCCAGAGTAGGTAAACCCCTCATTTTACCGATATTCGTGTACTATAGTCCATGATCTTTTTTGGTGATTCAAAATTTCGACATTTTTTTTTACCTAAATTTTTTGTGGACGTCCGTTAAGACATTAGCTATGAAGCCAGTTAGCCCTGACGGCCAAAACATACCATTGTGAAAGTCAAACGAGCCACGAAGCAAGTAAACCCCTTAGTTTACCAATTTTCGTGTGTTAGTTCATAGATTTTTGGTGATCCAGAATTTTAACGTATTTTTTGCCCAAATTTATCATAGACGTCCGCTAAGACGTTAGTTATGGAGTCAGTTGGCCCTAACGATCAAAATGACCCATTTTCAAGATCAAACGAACCCCGAAGCAGGTACACCTTATTTTGCGGATTTTCATGTTCTATAGTTCATGTATTTCTAAAGATCCGGAATTTCTACGTATTTTTTGCCCAATTTTCTCATGGACGTCCGTTAAGACGTTAATCTATGAAGACAATTGGCTTGACGGCCAAAATAGACCATTTTGAAGGTGAAACAAGCCTCAAACAAGTAAACCCCTCATTTTATCAATTTTCATGTGCTATAGTCCATGATCTTTTATGGTGACCAAAAATTTCGACGTTATTTTTGCCCTAATTTTTTGTGAAAATCCGTTAAGATGTTATCGATGGAGTCAGTTGTCCCTAACGACCAAAATAACCTCTTTTCAAGGTCAAATGAGCCCGAGCAGGTAAATCCCCAATTTTACCGATTTTTATGTGCTATAATTCATGGATTTTTGGTGATCTAGAATTCCAATGTCTTTTTTGCCCAAATTTTTTGTGGACGTCCGTTAATACGTTATCGATGGAGACAGTTGGCCTTAACAACCAAAACAATTTCTTTTCAAGGTCAAATGAGCCCCGAAGCATGTTAACCCCTAATTTTATCAATTTTCGTGTGCTATAGTCCACGATCTTTATTGTTGATCCAGAATCCCGATGTCTTTTTTGATCAATTTTTTTTGTGGACGTTCGTTAAGACATTAGTTAGGGAACCAATTGGTCATGATAGCCAAAACGATCCATTTTGAAGGTCAAACGAGCTCCAAAGCAGGTAAACCCCATTTTACCGATTTTCGTGCGCTATAGTCCGTGAATTTTTTGTGATCCAAAACTCCCACGTCTTTTTGACCAAATTATAAATGCCTGTTAAGACATTAACTATAGAATTAGTTGACCCTGATGGACAAAAGACCCATTTTGAAAGTCAAACTGACTAATTTTCTGATTTTCATATACTATAATTAATGAATTTTTGGTGATCCAAAATTTTGACGTCTTTTTAGTCCAAATTTTTCATGGACGTCCGTTAAGACGTTATCTATGCAGTCAGTTGTCCATGAAGACCAAAACAGACCACTTTGAAGGTCAAACGAGCCCTAGAATAGGCAAACCTCTCATTTTACCTATTTTCGTGTGCTATAATCCACGATTTTTTTTGTGATCTAGAATTTCAACATCTTTTTTGCCCAAATTTTTTGTGGACATTCGTTAAGACGTTATCTATGGAGTGAGTTGTCCCTGATGGCCAACATGGTCCATTTTGAAGGTCAAACGAGCAGGTAAACCCCCATTACCGATTTCCATGCTCTGTAGTCCATGAATTTTTCGTGATTCAGAATCTGACATCTTTTTTTCCCAAATATATCGTGGACGTCCCTTAAGATGTTAACTATGTACCCAGTTGGCCCCGACGGTCAAAACGATCCATTTTCAAGATTAAACGAGCCTCGAAGCAGATATTCTCTATTTTACTAATATTTGTGTACTATAGTCCATAGATTTTTGGTGATCCAGAATTTTGACGTTTTTTTTGTCCAAATTTTTTGTGGATGTCCATTAAGACGTTATCGATGGATCCAGTTGGCCCTAACGTCCAAAACACACCATTTTAAGGGTCAAACGAGCCCCAAAAGAGGTAAACCCCTAATTTATCAATTTTTGTGTGCTATAGTCCACAATCTTTTTTGGTGATCCAAAATTAAGACGTCTTTTTGTCCAATTTTTTTGTGGATGTCTGTTAAGACGTTATCTATGGAGCATTGGTCTTGACGGCCAAAATGACCAATTATGAAGGTCAAACGAGCCTTGAAGCAAGTAAACCCCCAATTTTATTAATTTCCGTGTGCTATAATCCATGAATTTTTGGTAATCTAGTATTTCGATGCCTTTTTTGCCCAAATTTTTTGTGGACGTTCGTTAAGACGTCAATTATGGAGCAGTTTGACCTGACGGTCAAAATGTTCCTTTTTTTAGGTCAAACAATCCCTGAAATAGGTATACCTCATTTTCATGATTTCTTGTACTATAGTCTATGGATTTTTGGTGATTCAGAATTTCGACATCTTTTTTTGTTCAAATTTTTCATGAATGTCTGTTAAGACGTTATCTATGAATCATGATGGTTGTAATGGCCAAAATGGACCAGTTTTAATGTGAAACGCACCACAGAGTATGTAAGCACCTCATTTTACCAATTTTCGCGTGTTATAATCCACGATCTTTTTTGGTTATCTCGAATTCCGACGTCTATTTTGGCTAATTTTTTTGTGGACGTTCTTAACTATGAAGCCAGTTAGCCTTAATGGCCAAAACAATTCATTTTGAAGGTCAAATGAGCTCCGAAGCAGGTAAAACCCTCATCTATAGATTTTTGTGCTCTATATTCTATTTTTTTGTGATATAGACTTCTGATGTCTTTTTTGCCCAAATTTTTTATGGAAGTGTTTTAAGATATCAATAGAGCAAGTTGTCCCTCACGTCCAAAACAATCCATTTTATGGTAAAATGAACCCTAAATGAACTCCATTTTGCCAATTTTTCGTGTTCTCTAATCCATAGATTTTTGGTGATTCAGATTCCAAAATATTTTTTCTCAAATTTTTTATGAACGTTTGTTAAGACGTTATCTACATAGCTAGTTGTCCATAATGGCCAAAACGGACCATTTTGAAGGTCAAACGAACCTTGGAGCAAGTAAACCCCCCATTCATTGATATTCGTGTGGTATAGTACACGATTTTTTTTTTGGTGATTTAGAATTCTAACGACCTTTTTGCCCTAATTTCTTTTGGACGTCCACTAAGATGTTAGATATGAATCCAGTTAGCCCTAACGGCCAAAATAACCCGTTTTGAAGGTAAAACGGGTCCCGAAGCAAATAAACCCCCCATTTTATCAATTTTCATGTGTTATTATAGTCCATGAATTTTTGGTAATTGAAAATTCTGTCATATTGTTTCATTGACGTCCATTAAGACGTTAGGTATGGAGTCAGTTGACCCTTACGGCCAAAGCAACTCATCTTCAAGGTCAAACGAACCCCGAAGAAGGTATAACCCATTTTGCGGATTTTCTTATACTGTCCATATATTTTTGGTGATCCAGAATTTTGACGTCTTTTTCATCCAAATTTTTCATGGACAGCCGTTAAGATGTTATCTATGGAACTAGTTGGCCTTGATGGCTAAAAATGAGTATTTTGAAGGTCAAACAAGCCCAAAGCAGGTAAATCTCTCATTTTACTAATTTTTGTTTGCTATAGTCCACGATTTTTTTTGGTGATCAAGAATTTTGATGTTGTTTTTGCCCAAATTATTTTTGGACGTCCGTTAAGACGTTATTTATGGAGCCAATTGGCCCTAATGGCCAAAAAGACACATTTTTAAGGTCAAACAAGCCCTGAAGCAGGCAAACTCCTAATTTTATCAATTTCGGTATGCCATAGTCCATGGATTTTTTGTGATCCAAAATTCCAATATCTTTTGTACTTACATTTTTCGTGGACGTCCGTTAAGACGTTAGCTTTGGAGCCAGTTGGTCCTGACGGCCAAACAATCATTTTCAAGGTCAAATGAGCCTCGAAGAAGGTATATCCCATTTTCAAGGTCCATGAATTTTTGGTGATCCGGATTTCAATGTCTTTTTTGCCCAAATTTTTCATGGATGTCTTTTCAGACATTATCTATAGAGCCAGTTGGTCCTCACGACCAAAATAGATCATTTTGAATGTCAAACGAGGCCCGTAGCAGATAAAACCTTAATTTTATCAATTTTCATGTGCTATCTTCCACGATCTTTTTTTGATGATATCCAGAATCTAGTCTTTTTTCCCAATTTTTTTTATGGATGTCCTTAAGGACTTAGCTTAAGCCAGTTGGCCCCGACGGACAAAACAACCATTTTGAAGGTCAAACGAGCCTCGAAGAAGGTAAACCCTTATTTTACCAATTTTCGTGTGCTATAGTCCATGAATTTTGGAGATTCAGAATTTCGACGTTTGTTTTGCCCAAATTTTGTATGAACGTACGTTAAAACATTATCTATGGAGCCAATTGGCCCTGATGGCCAAAAGGGACCATTTTGAATGTCAAACGAGCTCCGGAGCAGGTAAACCCCTAATTTTACCGATTTTTGTGTGCTATGGTCCACAATCCTTTTTGGTGATCTAGAATTTTGATGTCTTTTTTGCCCAATTTTTTTGTGGACGTCCGTTAAGACGTTAGCTTTGGAGCTAGTTGACCTTGACAGCCAAAACGATCCATTTTGAAGGTCAAATGATCCCCGAAGCAGGTAAATCCTCAATTTTATCGATTTTCTTATGTTATAGTCTATGAATTTTTGGTGATCTGAAATATCGACGTCTTTTTTGCCCAAATTTTTCATGGACGTCCGTTAAGGTGTTAGCTATGTAGCCAGTTTGACCCCGACTACCAAATTGGACCATTTTCATAGTCAAACGAGCCCCGAAGCAGGTATGCCCCATTTTACTTATTTTCGTGTACTATAGTTCATGGATTTTTTGTGATATGAAATTCCGATGTTTGTTTTGCCCAAATTTTACATGGACGTCTGTTAAGACGTTATCTATGGAGCCAGTTAACCTTGATGACCAAAACAAATCATGTTGAATGTCAAACGAGTCCCGAAGTAGGTAAACACCTAATTTTATCATTTTTTGTGTGCTATAGTCCACAATCTTTTTTTGGTGATCTAGAAATCCGACGTCTTTTTTTGCCTAAAATTTTTGTGGACGTCTTTTAAGACGTTAACTATGGAGCTAGTTGGCCATAACGACCAAAATGACCCATTTTGAAGGTCAAATGAGCCCCGAAGCAGGTAAAACTCTTTTAAGACGTTAGCTATCGAGCTAGTTTTCCATGAATTTTTTGATGATCCAAAATTCTGACTTCTTTTTTACCTAAAATTTTTATGGACGTCTGTTAAGACGTTAGCTATGGAGCCAGTTGGCCCTGACGGCCAAAATGACCCATTTTTAAGGTCAAATGAGCCCCCAAACAGGTATACTAATATTATCGATTTTCGTGTACTCTATTACAAATTAATTAATATTGAATAAAATAAACTGTAAATTTAAACACATAACATAAATGTATTAATTTGATATAAACATCGGGTTCGAATAAGTTTTCTCCTTTTAAGTGCTTATTTTCACTGAAAAAAAAGGAAATGACATATAACATGTTGTGATATACATATGTCTAGTCATTATCAAATCTTAACTTCATGTCATACAATCTTTTTCCTTTTTTTCTCTAAATGATTTTGGTTCATACAACAATAAAGATGATATTGAACTATGATATTTTCCATACCATTATTATTGTTCTATCAAGATCAAAGTCAAACTCCATTAAATGAAATTTGAATTTTAAAATAATAATAATAATAATAAATCGAATTTTGGTTCTCTCTCTCTATATGAATTTAGTAGTAATTGCTTAAACATGAGATTATAAATGTATTACTAAGATATTTAGCAATCGCTACTTAAATATGATTATGTTAAGTTTGTACTTAGGTAATTAGTGCAATGAATTTAGTTAAGAAAAGCATTATTTGGATTACAACCTTTTCATGTTAGTGGCATTAGTCATGATCAATGATTATAAATTTCAAATTCAAATTTTGAGAATAAAATTATACGAATATTTAATAAGTAATATTTGATTGACTTCAAAATAAATAACGAACAATAAAAGATAAAAGCAAAAGTAACTCCAATTAAAATTTTTTAATACGTGACCATGTTCTTATAAAAAGATGTTGGGAATAATGGACAAGTGGTGACCACCATTAATATCCACCTACATCAGTATTGTACTTAAAAAAATAAAAATACACCGCAAACACAAATTAATAAATTAAGAGATTTATCTCGAATTTATTTATTTTTTTAATTATTCGTTCGGTCATTTCTGTGAAAAGAAAAAAAAAAAGAATGTTTTATTTTTTTGATAGTTTAAACCTTTTTTATATTTTAATCGAAAATTTCCGTCTGCCCTTTTTTTCCCCCCCCCCCCCCCCCCCCCCCCGCTTCCCCCCCCCTTTTCCCCCCCCTTCCCCCCCCCCCCCCCCCCCCCCCCTTCCCCCCTTTCCCCCCCCCCCCCCCCCCCCCCCCCCCACCCCCCCCCGCCCCCCTCCCCCCCCCCCCCCCCCTCCCCCTTCCCCCCCCCCCCCCCCCCCCCCCCCCCCCATCCCCCCTTTCCCCTTCCCCCCCCTTTTCCCCCCCCCCCTTCCCCTTCCCCCCCCCCCCCCCCCCCCCCCCCCCCCCCCTCCCCCCCCCCCCCCCCCCCCGCCCCCCCCCCTCCCTTCCCCCCCCCCCCCCCCCCCCCCCCCCCCCCCCCCCCCCCCCCCACCCCTTCCCCCCCCCCCCACCCCCCCCTCTTTTCACCCTCCCCTTTCCTCTTTGTCCCTCCTCCTTCCCCCCCGTCTCTCCCCCTCCACTCCTTGCCCCCTCCCCCTATTTCCCCCCCTCTCTCCCCACCCTTCTGTCTCCCGCTCCCCTTTGGTTGCCTGTTCCCTCTGCCCCGTGCCCCTCCCTGCCCCCCCGGCTTCCGCCTTTCTCTTGTCTCTAGTCCCCCCTCTTGTCCTCCTGTGTTTGCCCCCTTCTCTCCCCCTCTCTCCTTTCTCCTTGTCGCTTCTCTTTTTTCGCTTACCTTGCCCCTTTTTCCCCTTCTTCTTTTCCTCTTCGCCCCCATTCCTTTTCTCCCTCCCTTTCTCTCCTCTCTCCTCTCTGTTCTGTTCCTCTCCTTTCCCTTTTAAAAATTGTTTTAACCTGATTTTCCAAGAAAACGTAATATAACCAAAAAAGTTGATGGAGAAAATATTATTATTAACTTTGTTAAATTTAATGCTTCGAAAAATATGTTAAATGAAATTATCATTGAAAAAATAATCACAAAAAATGAATTATCTCTTGATTTATTAAATTATACAAATATGACAACACCTATTATTGAAAAGAGAAAATAATAGTTATTTATTTTAAAATATAATAAATATAACAAATCCGTTATTTTTTAAAAAATTCAATGTTCATATATTTGGACAAAATGAGAGAGAAAAGAAAAAAGAAACGGCTTTTGGAAAAAGCGAAAAGTTATTTAAAATATAAATTATTTCCCGGCCTCACACACCAAATGCATTTATGCTACAATATTTTTTACTATTTATAGCAGTTCTGCTATCTCCATTATTCTAACTATTTTTCTCTGAACTGAGCTCACTCACCGCAGTTTCAGTGACGATCGGCTACCGGAAAAATGCACTCGACGAACTTGCTTCTCGAAGAACCGATTCGGATGGCTTCGATTCTCGAGCCATCAAAGCCTGTGAGTTAAAATTCTATTACTTCAATTTGACTTTGTTTGATTCACTGTAGATTCATAATTTTGGTCAATTTAAGTTGAGGAATTTGTGTATTTTTTGGGAGAGTTGTACTCGTAATGTGCTTGAAGTGTTTGATTTGTGATTTATGATCTGTTAAATTTACTAGTAGTTGTAGCATTACTTTGGTAGTAGTTTTGTTCTACGATTTCTGTTACTATAGTAGTTTTTTGTTCTGTTACTATATGTTGAGGAATTTTTGTTTTTTTTTTGGGGAGAATTGTTTGCGTAATGTGCTTGCAGATGCTATGAGCTTAAAGTGTTTGATTTGTGGTTTATGATCTGTTAATTTACTAGTAATTGTAGCATTACTTCGGTAGTTTTTTTGTTCTACGATTTCTGTTACGAAATGTTATTTTAATTTGTACATCGATTATAGTATTATTTTGTTTTATGCTATTTTTTGTATTTTATCGTGGCTTTTTTACTTCGTATTACTTTTTCCCAAACTGCTTTGTTATGTTTCTTTTTTGAGCTGAGGATGGTTATGTTGTTGTTGATCTATTAAATGATGATTTTGCAGACGTTTTTTCCAGCAATGACGAAGATTGTTGGCACGCTGGGTCCAAAATCACGTTCGGTGGAGATTATCTCTAGTTGCCTTGAATCGGGAATGTCTGGTATGGTATCATATTTTAGCACTAGCTATGGGGGCAGAGTTGATGTCTGTGTAGTCTTTAGTGTTAAATTGGCCATTTGATTAACTAAAATGAATATGTTTGAGAACAAAACTTGAAACTATTGTAAAGGGAAACCTGGAGTACTAACCTCGATTATGTGCAAGTCGGGGAAGGGGCAGACCAGATTGGGTCTTATCTTGCATTCTGCAAGAGGTTGTTTCCGCTGCGTGAACCTGTGATCTCCTGGTCACACACTCACACTGAAGAAGCTTTTACCATTGAGCCAAGGCTCCAAATGTTGTCACTTGTCAATAAGAAAAAAGGGTAACTTCAGAAAACTAATAAAAGAAGCAACTAATGGACATCGAACCAGGGAAGACTTACACTAAGACATCTGCATTTTATATATTTGTGTATATATAGAGACTTTTTGTTGTTACTTTTTTCTTCCAAATAAAAGAATGCCTCTGTAATGTAAGTAAACCTGTGGAAAATATTTTCTCTCAAGTAATTTACCTGTTTTACATTTGTAAATAAAGTTGCTACTTTCATCCTACCAAGTATGGTTTGATATAATTCAGGATGGAAATGAATTAGACAAATAGACCAGGCTTAACTGAGTGGTAGAATATGGTAGGAATAGATTTAAGTTATATATGCTGTTAGTGTAATGGTTTAGTGAATTTTAACCCGCTATAGCAGGTTAGTTACCATTTTAACCAGTTTACAAATTAATATGTATCAAGAGATTTACTTGTAATTACCTCATAAGTGACTTGGTTGTGCAAGTATGTTTTACAATTTCAATCCATAAGACTTAAAAACGGTGTTCTTCAAAAGCTTGTTAGTAGCCTTCTGTGTGCTCCTTTGTTTCGAAAGATGCTGAGTGGCTGGAACTAAGCTGATCAAGAACATTGACACCACTGAGCTAATTCCTGTTGTTGTGTATATTAGTGGCACGATTTGACTTTTCATGGGGAGATGCCGAATTTCATCAAGAGACATTGGAAAATCTAAGGGCAGCCGTCAAAAAATCAAAGAAACTCTGTGCGGTAAGCTCGGTTGCTCCTGCTATTCCTACCAAGTTGAACTTCTCTGTCTATATAAGTCTGAATATATAACCTCTAAAATTTGTTATGGCCAACTATTCTTCTTCTCTTTTCAGGTTATGCTAGACACCGGTGGTCCTGAATTACAAGTTGTCAATAAGAGCGAACACCCAATTTCACTCCAAGCAGATTCCTTAGTTGTCCTGACACCTGATCAAGATAAAGAGGCTACACCAAATCTACTGCCAATAAATTTTAGTGGCCTATCAAAGGTAATTTCCTTTAGGCAAAAAGTATGTCTTTTCTGGGAGTTTATTGGAACTGCACCTCCAGGCTTCCTATAGCATTACATGCATAAAAGTACATTTTGAGGTTGAATTAACTCTTATCAGGGGAACCGTAGCAGTAGGAGGAGATTTTAGACTGGTGTGCTATTCACATCATGTTAGTTCTCAAATTCGACCTTCTTACTTTTGTCCAGGGAAATTTAAGTCAGTCAATTCCTTACCTGATCATCAGCAAACAATAGCTATTAATTTGCATGGTGGTTAAGATTGTGGACACTAAAACAAGGTTGCAGTATTGTCCACAGGGGTTGGTAAACAAGAACTGGGGAATCAACTGATGACAAGTTTATCAAAAAAGAAATCCAATTTCAAAAGTTTAGAATGATATCTGGAAAATTACATCTGAGACTGTAAACGTAGAAGCATACTGATTTTAGTTCCCATCTTTGCATGAACCATGACATGTTCTGATGCTAAATTTTCATGATTTTGCAGTCAGTGAAGAAAGGAGACACTATTTTCATTGGTCAGTACTTGTTCACGGGAAGTGAGACTACCTCTGTGTGGCTAGAGGTGAGGCAGCATTGAAAAACAAATAATTTAAATGTTTAAACCAGCGAGATAATCGTTTTTATTTCATTTCAGAAATGTGAGAAAACTTTGTACCCCATCGCTGTTCAATCCCCTCTACCCCTTCCCACAACACACAACGACACCAAAATAACGTGTGTGTGCACGTTCACGCGTGTCTGTGAGAGAGGGAGAGTGAGCCAAAGCTAGAGTATGGCACTTTGCTCTCATTTGTGACAGCATAGTGTAGTTACTGTTAGAGTCACATGTGCCTTCCGTTTAGACTTTCTTCTGATGCAGGAAATCAATGTGAAAAAGAAGTGCAGCATGTGGTCAATGTTATACTAGTTAAATTTCCGCTCTCAAGAGTTCTCTACAATGCAGGTTACAGAGGTGAAAGGAGAGGATGTCGTTTGCTTGATTAAAAATTCTGCCACCTTGGCCGGACCATTGTACACATTACATGTCTCCCAGATCCGTATTGAGTTACCAACTCTCACAGACAAAGATAAGAAGGTCTGTTGTTACCTAATATCGAAGTCTATCATTCTGCAATCAGTCTTTCACTCTCTAAATTTATGCCACATCATATTGGTCTGAGAGACTCCAAGTATTTTGTGTAGGCAGTACGAAAAACTAAATACTTGAGATTATTTTGGGAAGGACAATTTGTTTGCTCATTAAGGTTCACATTGTACAGTTTAAAAACAACTCTGCAGAACTTATTGGTCAAATTTCGTTTAGAACTATGATACTCTCTAATGGTAAATTTTTCACTGTACATCTTGTAATTATTTTAGGTTATAAGCACTTGGGCCTTTCGAAACAAAATAGATATCCTTTCACTGTCATACACGCGAAATGCTGAAGATGTTCGACATGTAAGGCTATTCTACCGAATTCTACTTTCCACTTTATTAATTTCAACATTTCCCTCACCTACGTAAGATCTGGATTACTCCTATGCGATCACTTCAGAAGTGAAGAAGCATATCTTGTAACAATCTAGTGGTTCTTCATGTTCTTGTTCAGGCTCGTGAATTTCTATCTAAGCTGGGTGATCTTGATCAAACACAGATTTTTGCTAAGATAGAAAATGTGGAGGTTAGTTACCTATTGAATACTTGGGGATTTATTTATGAAAAAAACTGCACAGTAGTTGGTATAAATTTTTCCTTGCATTTGCTTATAGGGAATGGGCAACTTTGATGAGATTCTCGAAGAAGCTGATGGCATTATTCTCTCTCGTGGGAATTTAGGGATAGATCTACCACCTGAGAAGGTCAGTGGATTCTCCTCAGTCTTTTCCTGTGACATATTATTGATAATGATAAAACAGCCACCTCATTAAAGTGGCATATCATTAATGACATTCAAATGATCTACCTATTCAAACATCAAATGGTACAGAGAATTTCTTTTGGGTGGATGTGAGTGAATTTCCCGTTAGGGATGAAAAGTGATATTGCAGATTATGCAAAAATAAATGGGGTCCTGTTTGACGTACATCCATGAGGCGCTGTCTCTTACTTAGAGTACTAAAAATGTATTGCGTGCCTTGATAATTTTGTGAATTAATTCATGCTTAGATGTCACACTGTTTAATCTGAATGATTCATTGGAAGGGCGATAATACACGACTCCTTCATGTTATTGATTGATTTAAGAAAAATTTTATAATCTACGTAAAAATGTGTTGTGATTCGAAGATCAAATTAAAGGTTGAAAAGGAAACAACAACGTATGAAGGGTAATCCCACAAAGTGGGTTTGGGGAGGGTGGTGTGTACATAGACCTTACCTACCTTGTGAAGGTAGCAACGTTCTTTGTAAAAGACCCTTGGCTCAAGTAAGGTTGGAAAGGCAAAAAAAAAAAAAATGAAGAAAGAAAGAAAGAGATAAAAGAAAGCAACACAGTGTTCGACAAGCAGGGCAAATGACCAATATGCCCCCATGTACACCATGATATCTGAACACGTTCTGAAATGTTGAGGCACATAGATTGAGATACTTTTAATGTGTTTTGGGTCAACAAATGAGCAAAAAGCTACCTAAATAGTATCTTAATCACATCTAATGATTGATATTCTAGTGTCAGGACCTTCCATTCCTGTCACTTAGTTCTAGATAACTTTCATCTTTCCACTTGCAGAATTCTCGAGGAGGTCATCTTTGCTCCTTAATAATTCTTATAGTTCATGCGTTCCAATGACATTTGCTCTAAATGCAGTGAGTGAGAGGTTCAGCTCATAGTCACGTTAGTGAATGAATCTGACAAAGGCAGCCAAACATCTACTTAAATTCTTGCTTTCTTCTCATTATTACATGAAGGAACAGTTGTTGCACCTAAGAACAAGCTGGAAATCAAATCAATTGCTGGAGCTTGACTTCAACTCATGGATATCAGCTCATTAGTACTAGCTTGAAAGATAGCATGGAGTTTCATTGGGAATAGAATATGGAGAAGTTGTATTGAGAAGAGTAAAGGTGGACATCATAAAACATTTTATGCTATATAAGGGTCGAGCATTGATTTACTTACTAATTTGAAGACACATGAATAGATGCAATGCACTTAACAAGCAAAGGCAGTGACACATAAAATGGAAGTCCTCTCATTGAACTATATGTGGGCTAACAATATATTTGAATAATCTACGTGTGATTGAATAGTGCCTGATGGGTCCGGTGTTGAACTTCTTTTTGCTTCATTAGACTGTTTCATGTTGACCTTCCCACTGACTGTGAGGCATTTTGCAGTTATCTAGTATAGATTTCTTTCTTTCTAACCAGATTATATTAATTACCAGGTGTTCCTCTTTCAAAAGGCAGCTGTTCACAGGTGCAATATGGCTGGTAAACCTGCTGTGGTCACTCGTGTTGTGGACAGTATGACTGATAACTTGCGACCCACTCGTGCTGAGGCAACAGATGTTGCCAATGCAGTATTGGATGGTAACTTCTGTTCTTTGACAGGCCTGTTGTCACATTAATTTGATATACTAGATTCCTATGAGAAAAATGTGGAATATATGCTAAATACTTGTGGTAGGTATAAACGTGTCTTTTTTGTCCTTGTCTCCAAGATGCTTCATATCAATTTTCTTTCATCCCAGGTAGTGATGCAATTCTTCTAGGTGCAGAGACCCTGAGAGGTCTATATCCTGTTGAGACTATTTCCACTGTTGGTAAAATTTGTGCAGAGGTAAATCTTACCTCGTTGCTGTTCTACATATGCCTTATGCCTACCATTGTGAATTCATTGTCAATGGACCCCTCATTGTCTTCTTTGAATCTTCATTTCCCCGTTATGTCATTTGTTCTTTATACTATAACACTGTAATCATCAACCTTCAGAGTACAATTTCTACTGACTCAATGTCACATTTTTTGTAAGATTGAACAGTATCATATATATGGAGCACAAAGTACACCTAATATCAGACATAGCAGTTGATAGACTAATGTACTCCTGTGTTGATGCCATATAAAGTAAAAGCTGTGTTGACTTGATGTATTTACCATGATTGTGATCCTACCTTACAAAAAGCACGATTATGTTGAATTCAATGTTTATTCTTTAGTCATAGTAAAACTGTTAAAATTCATTCTGAAGATCAGATAACTTTTCTAAAGCATACCCCTAAAGTGAAATTGAGTGCGCCAAAAGCACTTTAATCATGTATAGTGAAAGTTCTAGATGTTTGAAAGGATTTCAGTTCATAAGTGGTGAATACATCAAAGGTACATGGATAGGCTTGCAGTAAGTAATTTTAAATGGCTCATGCTCAGTGCAAGTCGTTGGGGACAATCAATTGTTGCAATGGGGTGAATTAGTCATGCAGCTATGGAAGAATTGAATTAGGAAACATATTTAACTAGACCTATCTTCTCCATCTATTTCTCTTTTAAGGACCTCTTCAGTGATGAGTTCACTATGCAACGAAGTGAAATACGAAGAGAAGTTCAATCTCTAGCTAAACTCGGATATACCACGGTTCAAGTGTATCTTCTACCACATTTTGTTGGGTAGGGAATGAATAACCTACTAAAGGCTGTGAATTTGGTTAATGATGTGCTAGTTAAGCCAGTACATTTTTCTAGTCAAGTTTGTGTTTAGCCAAAATGGCACAGGAGAGGAACAGATCTTTAACCAATCAGTCATAAGGCTGACATTGTGGCATAACCTTATCTTTTTGTGTTTCATATTAGCCTTTTAAAATTCACTTTGTGCCTTCCAAGGCGGTGTCTTGTTGATTTCAATGTAGTCAGATGATAATTCCGAGTTTCTCTTGTAAATTTTTACTTCTAAAATTAGTTCCCCCATTCCAGGCAGAAAAGGTTTATAATCAAGATGTCTATTTTAAGAGGGCTGTTAAGTGTGTGGGAGAACCAATGACTCACTTGGAATCTATTGCTTCCTCTGCGGTATGTTGTTTCTGTTGCTCATGTTAAATTTTTGGTTAGGTTGGAGGAAACGGTGTCATAGACTTTAAGATTCTGGTATTGACATGAATACTGTCTGCTCCACTTTTGTTTTATTAAGGTACGTGCTGCCATCAAGGTCAAGGCATCTGTTATTATCTGCTTCACTTCTTCAGGGAGAGCTGCGAGGTCTCTCTTCTCTTCTCTCTCTCCAAACATCATATTTGCTATCCATTGATGTAAATTGTGTATATCTGTCAAAGACATCCTTACCAGACCTTCTCATCAAAGAATGCCATGACATTCTTGCAAGTCCATCTCTCTATGAAAATGCGAAAACTAATTTTAAGCCTTTTACTAGTGATGCAGCATTGATAGCTAAGTCATCATAGCGCCACGCATGCCGTTTAATCTGTTGTCATTCCTCGTCTCAAGACAAACCAACTCCGCTGGACATTCAGTGGTGCATTTCAGGTAATCATGTTTCTTAAAGGACTTCCTTTTTTTTAAAAGAAAAATCAACTTATATGTACATTGATATTACCATCATGTTACCTGTGCCAAATTGAAGTGCATCTTTTACCTATATGTATAACAAGTCAAGATCCTACTATATGGATTTGTCCCTAACAAAATGTGGTACGTCTCCTTTCACTCATTGATGATATATTATTCTTCGGACTAGATGGTTCAATAATGACACATGTTTATTAGAGATATTCGCATTCCGTACCTCCATACGAATCGTATGCATGATTTTCTAGACCGGACAGGTGCTAGGCCTGCCGTGCTATCGAACAATGTGAAACCAATTTTTGCAAAAATTGTGCATGTTATCGAATAAAAAAACACCCAATAATTTCATGTATGCTGACAGCAAACTATTTGGAATGCATAGTTAGACTGTCTATTTTCCCAACTACTTAATTACTCGGACTGATGCTTGGTGTTAGAAAAGGTTTATTGGGATGCTAATAAAGCTCTTCTTCTGATGCTTTCTTTTTTCTATTTTTAAGTCATATTACATAGGATGATGATCATGGCATATCGAAATGAAACTGATATTTATATGCATGAAGACTTAATGACAGTAAGCGCCAGATCTAACTCTATTTAGTGTGGAGGAATTATCCCATCTTGCAGATCCAAGACATCCGGTATGAAATTTTCATCTGTTCCTCCTATATAAATTCTTGCCAGAGCTTACTGACAGTTCTTATAAACGATTATTGTATACCACCTGGAATTGAGAAGTGACTGTGATTAAAATATACGCTTGAACTCATCTGTATATAGTTCTTATGATATTGTTTATGAGCAAAATATTCAAGGTAAGAGAATACAATGACAACTCAATTCATTCAGCTAGTTGTGCGTCGGAATCTGTCCGATCATGATCCTTAATTACCCCTCTGATTCACTTTATTGACTAATTCTTATTTAGCTCCGTTTAAGAAAGAATAACACACTGCTTTTATAGCTCACACATGTTATGGCATGGTTTAGATGACAAGCTTTTAAGTCTTCCTTTTTTCCTTAACCGTCATGCCGAGTCGAACTATGACAAACAAAGTGGAACAGAGGTAGTACATATTTTGATCCATTGTTGACTCATTTTATTCCAACATTATGTAATTGGTTTCTCCAACACCCAAATCTCTATCAAAAATTAGCCTAATGCATATTGCCGATGGAATACATGGGGTACGACTGATGTCCATCTAGTTAGTATATATTGGCCACATGAATTTTTTTAGTTGTGTTTTGTCTTGCTCGAGTTTGCCTTTTCTGATGACATATTCAGTTAAATAGTCACCAGAAGACTTGCCATAAAGTCATAATCAAAATCTAGTTGAGTAAGTTCTGGTCATTGGAATCTTGTCAGAAAATTGTCAGTCGTGTATGCGACATTCTGTCCGGAAAGTTCAAATTTTCAGACACTGCAAAATCGACCTGTGGCGGAAATGACTAGAATTGATTGACAAAGGTTGAAAAAAGCGAGATGTGGCTTATAGTAAGTGTCCCTAAAAAATCCGATTTTCTTGACTAGATCAGACACTGGAAAGGGGTGTACATGCTGCTGGAAGAGTCACGAAAAGAGACACGGTATCCTGCGATCAGTTACCGTTATACTATCTTCTTAAAATGTTAACTAAGCATCAGAAAGAAAACAAGTTGAATGGAATTTGGTCGAAGTTAATGTTACTTATGTGAACTATTAAGATTGTAGAGCCTTTGTACCATGTGAGTAAAATAAAAAGTACAAGAGGAAAGATAATTTAAGATGATGTATAAATAAGTTGATAAGCATACAAGATAAAAATGTCATATATAACTTACATTTAATTGAAAGGAAAAAGAACTTTGGGAAGTGCATTATAGCCCTTCTGGCCTTTATAACTTCATAGTTACTGCTGAAACCTTCTTTCTTTCTTCGATTAGATGTGTTTAGTGTAGCCGGTAAAGCTGTTGGCGAGAACATGACTTATGTTACTTTCAGTACCTCAGGCTAGAGTCTCGCAAATGCAACGGATGAGTCGATATTGAAGGTTGCACTAGACCATGGGAAAACAGCTGGTGTTATAAAGCCACATGACCGAGTTGTTGTTTTCCAGAAAGTTGGTGACGCATCTGTGGTGAAGATCATTGAGCTTGAAAATTAGGCTAGTACATCTTTGTGTGTTTCACTTGGATTTTCAACATCAGAGCATTCTCAAGTTAACAGAATGCATAATGGAGCTATAAAACCAGGTTGATCCATGGCTGTAATAATTGCTCCGGACCGATGTAAATTCTCTGTAAGTAACGCTTACCACTTTAAGTTGTAAGAATATTATCTTTTAAGGAGGTGTCCTCTTTAACAAATCTCTTTTTTTTTTCTCTAATCCATATGTTGTGTAGGCAGTGAAGGGTGTCATCCTACTTTGCTTCACTATTTTTGTGTGTCAAATAGTATTATATTACATCTCAGGTAGAGCAAAGTTGCTTCCATAGCTATACTTTATGAATGCGATGTAGTGAGTACGTAAGTGCAGAGTGCATATATAATAAACTAGCTTCTCGATGATAACAAACTCTTCATAGGAAGATTGTCAAAAACATTTGGTCTAGGAGAAAGTGTAATCATCAAGAATTCAAGATTACTTAAAGAGTAAACCTTCTATTAGTGAAGTCGAATATACTGAGAGGTTGTTTGGTTGGGAACAAGTTATTCAGGATTAATTATTTCGGATAAGTTATTCCACAGTGTATATAGGATAATTTATCCCATCACTAAGGTATGAACGGTGGGATATATAATCCAAGGATTATCTAATACCTCCAACTAAACACAAAATAAAATAATCTTGCATTTTATTATGGTATTATTATATCTTATACCTCACATCAAACAACTCTTAGAGAGACAAACTTATAGATATGGCTAAATCGGTGAAATTATGGAGAATAAGAGTCTGTTTGAATTGATCTATCATTGGTGTTTTTAAGTATTTGTCTAAGTAGCTACTGATTTATTGGACATTAAAACTATCAGTTAATTACCTCATATAAAATTTGAATGTAAAAATTCTGAAACTAAGAAGTTCAATACTGTTATTTTCGTTGGAAAAAACATGAAACATATACAAATTTAATTCTTATAAAGAAATTTAATGATGAATAATCCCATTGAAAAACAAAATCATAGGCAAAAGCGAATACAATATCAAATTGTTAATTTTTTATAATAGCAAAATACAAAGAGAAAGGCGTCCTTTTTTGAGTTTTAGGTGCATGAAAAATAACATTTTAATCTTCACACGATAGGAATAAAGTTTGCGTATCACGTTATATTCCTGTTGACAAACTAGTGGTGTAATAAATTGAGAGGTGTCAGAAGTGTTAAGTAGTAAATTAATTTTAGTGAACTTACAACAAGCACCACGTAACGTGCGCCCATAATGGAATAAGGCGTCCCTAATTAGCTCCTGACTTTTAATCAGGCGGATAATGGGGCGTGAGTCACCCACCGGGTCTGGTAGTGTTGATTTTTTTATTTCTTTCTTATTCCTTCCTTAACGGACAGACAAGGCATTAGTTGGAAATTACACTGCGTATGTTATGATTACGGGAAAAGAAAAATCTTGCAGACTTACGTGACAAAGAGAAGTGAAAGTTTTGTAGAAAAGTCGTAGATATATACCATTACACCGAGTATGTTATTGTTATGCGAAAAATTCATCGAACTTATTGACAAAAGGGTGAGTTTTGCGGAGAAGTCATAAGATATATACCATCACACTGAGTATGTTATTGTTGATGAGGGAAAAATGCATTCCAACCTTTATGAGTGTGTGCTCGTTACTTAATTCAGAACTAAGTGTTCCAATACCTCGCAGCAAAAAATGCTGAAAAACTACATAGTTAGACTACAGGCCATTAGCTGCTCAACACTCAAGTTATCAAATAAAATTGACAAAACACTTTTGAGTCAAAAAATGTAACCTCGAAATCACTTGACATCTATGACTACATGAAGGAAGCTGTTCAATTTTCGTCAAGCCAGTGAAGATGAATCTTCCATGCGTTAATAGATACATTGCTTGGCCTAGTCCCTAAAATCGGATCTACCTTCTAATACCAACAATGCCAACCTACTAATCAAAATGTCTATCCATTGTACAACAAAACGAAGGATATAATAATTCAACGCCAGGAGGTCACGCCTCTTCTGCCGTGATCCTTCAAACTGCCATCCAATGTCTACTCTATCACATCAAATAGCTTCGGGGAAACGTAATTCTGCAGGACCAGGACCTAAAATCCCTTTTTGCTCAGTTATCTTGCCCAACCCTATAGACGAATCAGTCTGTCCATTCTCCTCTTCATTCACAAATGACTATGCCATTCCCAGTACTGCAGATCACGAGGCAGCCGAGCTTAAATATACAGATAGACTACTGAGGATATAACATATGAATGCCTGGGTAATCAGCAAAGTAGCAAGTAACAAGCCATGTCTCTCTAAGCCAGAAGAAACCACTACCTGAGATAAGTTTAATTTCAACCAAGATGCTGCTAATCCAAAGAATCAAACAATCACTCAATAGGTCGTTTATTTCCCAACCATAAATTATGCGGACTTCCCATGAATAATTATGCTGCCTACACACAGTATGAAGATCTAATCAAATCGAACAAATACCTCAAAAGTGGAGTAGAAACCTTACCTCATCAAGATAGTGGCTTCCAACAGGCAAGAATGGAGTTGTAAGTGGAGGTGCAATATCCGGATCATGCTTTTGAAATATGAATGTGGTGTATAGACCTGCATAAGAAAAATACCGTAAGGATAGGAGGATATGAGTGGAGGATGTTGTAATACACGACCAGAACCAGTTTTTAGTGGATGGTCAATGCAGTGAATAATCTGATTACCTAAAACGTCATACGATCTGGGAAGAGTTACTGCCCCTGCGAGATCAAAAAGTATTGACCGCCATCTTGTTGTTAAGCATATCCCAGAGACAGCAGCAGTGTCGCTCTATGAATGCGAAGTAAAATAGAAGGAAAGGATCAGCTGTTCTGATTAAAGAAATTTATCAGAAGAACTTTATTTGGAGACTAAAGACGCTTGAAACAATGGTCTAAATAACAGACACTAATAATAATCTAAGAAAATAGCACCAAAAAGGCTAAATAAATGAAGCAACTTTATCAAACTCTCAGTTATTTCTGCTGAAAATAATAGAACTGTGGTATGTTAAACCTTAATTTAAGCAATAATTCCAGGCTGGAGTTATTCCTGCCCAGTTAACAACCCTCATAAACCTTTTAAAGAAATCAATAAATTTTAACAACCAAAAGAAAAGGAAAAGCAGACTTAATTAGAAAAAGAAAATCAGTATACTATAAGTGACCCATTAAATTCTTAAGAGGTAGGAAAAATGATCAAGTGATGGGAAACCATTTTACTTTTCGCACTCTTAAATAGGAAAATTATGGTGTACTTGGCATGCTTGAGACAAAGACGAGCTGGAACATACCATCATGATAAAAAAAAGTTGCTCTGAAGTTAAGTTCCCCCCCCAATCAGTACACCATACTGGAGTACTATGCAAGGCATTTGTAATACACTAATTTTGGCGATGCTGCATGGCCCAATGAAGAATATAGATTACCTATGCAATAAACTATCACATTTTAAAGTTAAACTTCAAGAGAATCATCACTTTACCTTCATCGCTTCATCATGAGTAGATAAAAATTCACGGGTGAATTCATTATGTAGCATTAAGATGGGTTAACAGCCCACAAAAATGAAACAGCCCTGTGGTGTGGTGCAGTTGTATGTAAGTTACAATCGATACTGTATTTCATTCATAAAAATCTGTCAAGTTTGAATATCGATGTATGCTCAAGGCCGCTCTCTCGCCACCTGAGCGAATTGACTCTTAAAGTTTAATTATAGGATTTATTTACATTGGCAGGATAAGAAAATAAGCTAAGCTAAAATATTTCTTCCCATTTTGGAAATGCAAGAGCACAAATGTTGACATCTGAAACTCAAAAAATCACACAAACAAACCAACGATGCATACAGATAACCTACTAGATCTGTAGAACATTGTGACATAGAATACCCAAATTCACATTACTAGAACAAGTTTGGTTATTCCCATATCTGAAAAGGCGTGATTTCAAATAGTTGAACATCGGAAAATAGAACTATCATAGTGGATCATGATTGGAGGCATGTCAGGGTTCCTCCCTGATGGCAGGGCTTACTGGGAAAAGTGGAGTTCAACAAAGGTCTCAGTGAAATTATATAAGAGAGATATGGCGCAGTGCGGTGAGAACGGTTAAAGAAAACACAAACCATTGAACATTTGACAGGCGAATATTGCCTGCCCTGAACCTGAGCAGGCTTGGATAAGAACCAAAAATTACTGGCGTCTTAGCAGAGATGTCATTGCTAAACTTAATTGGATACTCTTTACCAAAGAAGGAAACTGAAATCCAATCCAACATAACCTAATTAATCGCTCAAAGAGCACAGCAATAAGCATCAACATAAGTGACTGGGTGCCAAGTGCGATTCCCATATTCTCTATCCTAACCTCGAAAGTGATCATGTATGTTCGAAATCGTAATACAACTAGGAACAATGTTTGGTTTCATCCCACCGCTCCTATTATGGTATGCTTCAACATTCTTCTGGTACTTTGCCCTATGACAACCACATGGTCAAATGGAGTGCAAACAACCAAACAAGATTAAGCAGAATCTTGAGATAAAATAACTTATGCAAAGAGAGACAAAACCAGCATGAGTGGATCTCAACAAAGCCTTGAACCCAAATAAGATCCCCATGCCAACTAGACTTACATAATCATCTTATTGCCAATCAACTTTTAATCGAGTTAGAAAATAATATCATATTCAACGGCATCTATACCATATAAGAAGTAATAAACAGACACTCTGATCAAGAAATGCAGCCAATTCGAATACCGCCAAATAAAGGCCCCCACAAGATATGAACAAAGAAAGCACACGAAACAAGCTATAGATTCTGAAGTATGCCTCTTACTTATATATCATACTTCATCCAGAAAATGTAACTAATGTGAATCTAATGTATAAAGGCAATTACAGAAGAAGCAAGTAGCGGATCATACAACCCAAACCTACTTAAAAAATTGAGATACTGATCAGATTTCTTTTGATAAGGTTTAAGTGTTTAGTTGTGGTGTAATGATAATAAGAATAACAAGGGAGTGGGCGTACCTACAAAAAGGAAACTGAGATATTGATAAAAGGATTTTACAGCCCACAAACAATGAACTTATCTTTTTCTTTCTCAATTTGTTGAATAATGTCAATTATCACTATAAAGAATCATGACTTACTATGATGTCCAAACACCCTAGAGATTCTGCTATCCTCCATTCATCTCAGGCTCAGTTAAAGCCAGGTTGTGTGCTTCACCTCACTTAAGAGCTCTTTAGTGTAGGCACTAAGGTACTAAAGCATTCTTAAGTGTTTTTGGAAGAGCAATAATAAGATAATATTATAGTTGGTAAACTGATGCATTAATTATTGGAAAACATTAAGCATGTATGTTTTGTGATTGACAATAGGAAAGGTAGCCCAGTGCACAAAAATTAAAAGTTCAACATAAGGAAAGTAGAAACCTAGCTCTAAAAACATTTCATCTAAACCAGACTTGATGGATATGAAACATTTCATCTAAATCATCGGGAACTTTGGATCACTTTGTTGAATTATTGTTGAATGCCATAGCATCCATGAAAAGCAATAAACCCCACACCTTCACCTCATTTCTCGCTTTCTTTATAATTTTCAGCAGCCACAAATCGTGGCGTTCAGTCTTTCTATAACCACCAGTAGACTAAACAAAAGCTAGTCTAAAGCATTAAAAAGACACCCCACTTTGCCAGCACCAGCACCCCCCCACCACCCCAAACCCCCCCACCCACAACCCCCCCCCCCACCCCACCCACACCGCCCTCCCCCCCCCCCCCCCCCCCCCCCCCCCCCCCCCCCCCCCCCCTCAGCAAGATAAAGAGAATATATACTACAAATATGTGAATCAGTCATCCGATTTCAGTTTCGTACCATATAGTAGATGAGTCAGGAGTAATACCAAGAAAGTAACCCCCAGGTTTAAGCAAAGCTGATACATTATGCAATAGCCTCCTTGCTTTCTCTTCACTATCAAAGCACGCCTGCAAGTAAATATCAGATTAATGTCAATGCAACTAACAGATGCTAGAAGGTATATAAAGAAGACACTAGTACAAGAACAGCTAACCTGTAAATTGTGCATGCAGAAAACGACATCGGCCTGCTTTTCCTTGTCCTTCCAAAATGAGTCTATATCTTCCTGCACAAAAAACGGTTGTACATCATATAAAATGCCAATAGACAGGAAACATAACAACCAAAATCAGAACTGAGAAAACCAATAAAACATCTAACAGTTCCGGCTTTCTGTGATGAATCACACCCAATTTAAAGGCAATATTAACAGGAGCAAACAATTTACTCAATAACACTGCTCTGAATTGCTGAAAAGCAACCAGTCACACAAATAAGGAAAAGGATAAGAAGAATCAAGGCACTAAAACAAAATTTCGACTAAACAAAAGGAACGGCAAGAGACCAAATAGGTACTTGCACACTGACTACTTGAAATGCGAACTATATCAGTTAAGTGGGGAGGGTTGAGGATCCAATATTTCACAGGAAAAGCTCATTTCAACCTTGGAGGTGAGGTAGATAACACTTCAACGGTCTTGCCTATTTTACTTAAAACAGACAACAGAAATTGATCGAGAGTAAAATATAAAGCAGCAACCCAACTGCCAAACAGAATCTGATAATGAAAACCAACAGAATACTGGATTCACAAGTTCAATTAGCATAGACCAAATAAAATACGTCCAAAAAAGGAATAGTTGTTGAACTCACAATACAAGGATCGAGCTCAATGAACTCAGATGTGTAAGCCTTCCGCTGACTCTCCCACGCTTCCTTCACTTCATTCACTCCCGAAGTTTCCACATCTATTCAACACAGTTTCAAATTTTAAGCTACAATCAGTGGGTATCTATGCACTACTCTCAGGTTCAATTAATATGAGGGAGTTTGACTGTATGCGGAATTTAAGAAAGAAAGATTTTTTTATGCATAAGCTATATGTATATGTGTGTGTGTGTGTGATATACCAAAGCACCTTTAGTATCTTGTTCCTAAACATATTATTAATATCAGTAAAAGCATGGCATTAAGGGAAAATAAAAAATGATAAAATTAAAAAGTTTCTGATGACAAATACATGCCAATTTTCTTTAGAATCACAAAAGAGGAAGAGTGTCATACAAAATAAAATAGATACTATGTATGAGTATATATGTGTAAATGTATTTGTGTGTTTCCACATATATATACAATGTGTATGTACTTTGTGTATCTCAGGCTAAAACACAAAGTCAGTTATTCTCATACATTAAAGCCTTTAGTGGACAGAGTTACCCGGTAACTTTGTGTTGGTGGAGGATTGGTCCCTAGCTGCGGTAATTTTAACAAGGAGGATTCAAAAAGAATTCTTATGACAAGAGGAGAATACTAAAAAGCTCGAATTTTTCCCTATTTCAATAGTATAATTTTTCAACAAATGGGATTCAATTGCACATCTATCCCTCCTCCCCTAAGGTAAGCATGTCCAGAGGTAACAAGCACCCATAAAACTATTCAAGGTGCCCTTTTTAAGAAAAAAGAATGAAACAGAAGAGTAATACTCGTCCTACCAATGCCAATATAGTGACCAATTTGAGCTTCATCCCACTTCTCCACATCAGGTACTTTTCCACAATACATATCACATACCTACATAATACATGTATCAGAAATTTTCCATATACATCAACACCCGCCGAACTAGAATTTCGAATTTATGAGTTCTACATTCTAGAAACTGCATTTTACTTGATTCATGTTTTTTTTAAAAAAACATAAAAATTGACTAATCCTACCTAATACGCTGCAACCTCCCACAGGTATCAAGTAACCATACATATAAAGTGAATTTTCAACTACAAGTAGAGATTTTGAGCAAAACGAAGGTGTATCTCCGCCATAACATTACAAGTGAAGCATAATAGTGAGAGTAGAGAGTACATACAGTGGCATATGGGGAGACGAAGATACTGATAAGCACATTTTTGACGAAATCGAGAAGTCGATGGTGAGTTGACTCGGCAGGTCTGTGAATCGGGAATGAATTCGCCACCATCATCATCATCGCCTCTAAAACCCACACAAAAACCCTACTGCTCTCGTTCACTGGTAACAACCATAGTTGCTCTATTAATTCAACTTTTTTTTGTTGGGCTGATTTGATTTTGTGTTTTTTTTATTTAAATAAAAATAAAAAGATTGAGAAAACTATTAAAAATATCTCTAATTTTAGGGTGAAATGTTAATTTCGTGTTTGAATTATATTAATTTAAATATATTCTCAATTTGTCATATGACATAATAAATGATGTAGAATTTTTAGCAAGAATTTTGGGATATATTTTCATATATGTAGTGAGATCGGAGGTATATTAAAATTCAATTAGTCAAGTATAAGGGTGTTTTTTAAAAATTGTCAATATTTTAAGGATGAAACTAATAAGACGCTTTAAATTTAGGGGTATTTTCGGTGCTTTCTTCTTTAGGATGTAAACTTATTTTTACCTCTACTATACCTAAAAAACAATTAACCTATTGATAACAATTATAAGGATCGTTTAATAGAGTATATAAGAATAATATTAAATAAGAAATATTAGTGACGACGCAATTAGTTATGTCGGGATTGGTTATACTTCATTGTTTGATTTGTTGGATCAAATTATCCTATTTAATAGGATTAGTTATATTAAGATTACTTCTTATGCGATATTTGATTTACTTTTATTAAAAATAACATGTATTGTGCAATACAAGTTTAAGTTTCGGGGTGCAAACTCACTTTAATTAGGAATACTTTACTTTCAAATGTGGGATTTTCCTACATAAAAGTTCAGATTTAGTCTGGTACCTTTTAATCACAGATATCAAATTTTAATCCCCTTAAATAAAAAATTATCGTTATTTGAGAGTGTTTACCATTCAACGTGTGTCCTAACGCGAATCCAAATTTAGTTGAGTAGCTCTTAACCAGAAGTCTCGAATTCGACTCTCTTGAACACATAATCACCTTTATTAAAGTGTGCTTTACTATTAAATATGGACCATAGCGTGAATTTAAATTTAGTCGGATAACTCTCAACTAAAGGTCTCAAATGTCGAACCCTTGAAACATATCACCTTGTTAAAAAGTTATTACTAGCCCATTGGACCTAGCGCGAATCCAAATTTAGTCAAATAACTCTTAATTAGATGCCTCAAATTTGAGTCTCTTGAACATAGAATGACCTTCGTTAAAAAGTGTTTTACTATCCAATGTGAACCTAGCGCGATCCAAATTTAATCGGATAGCTCTTAACTAGATGTCTTGAATTCAAATCCCACGAATACAAGAACTCACATTTTACCATCCAATTGTGAACCGTAGTACGAATTCAAATTTAATCGAATAGCTATTTCACGAGTTTTCGAATTTGGATCCCTTTGAACACAACATCACCTTTCTGATAGGAAAATACACTAATTATCTTCCAATATTGTTCCTTTCAGACTGAGAGGACAAGACAGAAGAGACTCTTGTGTTGAGAGCGGCGACGGCAGCGCCGCTCCCTGCGAGTTCTCAACACTGCTGACCCTGTTGAGAAAGCTCGCATTGGTGACGAATAACCAAGAAAAGAAAGTAGCAAAAAATGGCTTGCAAGGTCTCTATATACCTAGTCAAAGCCTTATAATAGCTGTAGCTGCGAAAAGAATCCAGGTTCCTGATCGTCCACCGTCTTACAACATGTAATTAATTTCGCTAGACTTAAGCTCAAATCTACAAATTTGGTTTGGTATGACTATTACCCTGTTGATGAAATGCCCAAGTGACCCAAATGCTTGTTTTACTATTTTTGTGTTTAAATTTTCTGGGAAATGCTTATAATGATGAACAGGTGAAGTTGGTGTCACCAAGTCTCATGCCTAAGCTTGGAAAAGCAGGAAGCTTGCAGAGTAGACAGGCCATTGTACATAGTCTTGTACACACTGAAAGCTGGGCTATTGATTTGTCTTGGGTAATTTAAAAAATTTCCTTATTTCCTTTGTTTCCTCTACTTTGGTTATGTATTGCCAAGTATTAGCTTGTGAAGACATTTGTAGGGTGTAAAATGGTAAGATGAATTAGTAATAGAGTAGGTATTAGTATGCTGAGATTTTTCGAATAGTACTTGCTTCATTTGTCATGTATCTTGCTCTTTGTTGTCATATTTTCTTGCAATCTGCGTCAAAAAAACGTCTCTTTTGAGCCGAGGGTCTACTAGAAACAGTCTCTTTAACCTTTTATGGGGTAAGGTCATCGAACCCTCTCCAGATACAATTGTGGGATTATAATGGGTATGTTGTTGTTGTAGTACTAGTAGACTAGATATAATTTCTCTAGTGGGATGTATTGTTTTGCACTAGTAATGGGAAGAGAAATGGTGTTGTTCTTGCAAGTTGCAAAGAAGTTACTAAATACAGGCAGTCAGCCAGTGAGTATGGGTACCAACTACACCCGCAATTTTCACTGTGACAATTAGATTTGAACTTAGTGTGTTTCTGTGTGTGTTCCTATAACTATATACATGTAACTTAAGTTGTAGATGATGGCCCTGCCTACACTGTATAATTACTCGTGGATAAAGAAACGTTTAACAAGGTTGTTAGTGCTGTTGTGACCTAGCATGGTGGATGGTACCTCTATTTTGCATTGATTCATTCGTGGACACATTGGAGGCAAGGCGGCGGCCCACCAATACCCCATGATAACCCCCCGTCCTCAACCTTTCCCCCTCTGACACCAACAACTAATACATTACCTCGCTCCCCCGTCCCCCTAATACATTTTTCACTTCACCCCAACACCATCACCCCCTCGCCCCCGAAAGTTGACGTCCCCTACCCACTTCCTGCTCAAACCCTTTCCACCCCCCCCTCCACCCCCCGTCTTTTCCCATCTCCCCTCATCCAGAACTGACCTACCAGCTCATTCCAACGCCAAATTCATCTTCATTTCACCACAGCATTTTATCCACCCCTTCTCGCGGTCCTCTTCTTGGCCTACCACTCCTCCCCCCGCCTCCTATTTACTCAGACCCCTAGCTCTGTCATCCCTTCCTTTCAATTTCCCACAACACACTCCTCACTCCCTGTTTCCCTCACTATCACACTCTCGCCTGCCCACCACTCTCCTCGTTAAGGCCCACTGTCAATGCACTTATTGAGAGTAACTATCCCGGGATGATATATGATGATTATATATGTCTTTGGTCTTCTTACAGGATATAGTTGCTCGATTCGGCAAGCAGCAGTCAATGCCAAGAGAGTTTTTCACTGATTTTGTAAAGGTTGCTCAAGATGAGGGGCGGCATTTTACTCTACTTTCAGCACGGCTTAAGGAACTAGGTTCATTCTATGGAGCTTTACCTGCTCATGATGGCCTGTGGGATTCAGCCATTGCTACTTCTAACGATCTGTTGGCTCGTTTGGCTATTGAACACTGTGTTCATGAGGTTCTCTCTTCATCTCTTACACCTTATAAAAGAAATCTGGATATTCATGAATGAAGTAACAAAAAGATATTTTCTTTGTGAAGTCTCAAATGATTAAGCTTCAACCACACTTTATGTCTTTCCTTTTGTCAATAATTTTGATGATAAAATCCATAAGCCTCTAAAATACGGGTTTATTCCAGAAAATTCCTTTGCACTATGAAAATCGTCCATTTTAATGTGAAACATTCATAATGTAAGAGCTGACTGTAACTTGTAGTTTATACTAATGCGAAACAACCCAAAATTGAACAAACTGAAGAATTTAAGGCCCCTCATTCATGAGTTTTTTCAACTAGTTATTGTCACTTTAATTTCGTTATGTTACTTAAATCTATAACATGATTACAGTTAGCAGTCTGCAAACTAGAGCTTTCTGGTGCCACTTGATGATCATAACAGGCTGAATTTTAACAAGCAGCTGCAATTTTGCATTATGATATCATTATAACCTCAGTTATTTTGATGAACTAGGTTATAGCCTCAGTGATTTGTTTATTCCTATTTCCTAACATAACGTTCACCGCCGACACCAGCGATCCTCGAATAGTTTCCAGTTTAACATGATAACCAGGGTGTAATAAGGTGATTTCATGTGGTTAGACGTATTAAGACATGTATGATAGAGATCACAAGTCTTAAATATAAGCAAAACTTAGAAGTATTAATCAAAGGCTTCTTTTATGCAGTTCATCATCATTCTACTTTTGTAAAATCACTTTCACTTTTTTTATATTTATACTAGGTTGATGACTTCACATTTTCTGGTAATGTAGGCCAGAGGACTTGATGTGATTCCAACAACAATATCCCGTTTCCGCAATGGTGGTGATAGTGAAACAGCTGAGTTACTGGAGAATGTGGTGTATCTAGAAGAAATAACTCACTGCGCTGCGGGAGTCAAATGGTTCAAGTATCTTTGCTTAAGATCAAAAAATCCAAATCTGAGTGATATTCCTTCAGAAGAAACTAGTAATGTAGACAATGAAGTGATTCAAAAGTTCCATTCCACTGTGAGGACATATTTCAGAGGGCCATTGAAACCTCCTTTTAATGAGCAAGCAAGAAAAGCTGCTGGATTTGGTCCACAATGGTATGAACCTCTTGCTGTTAAAGATTTCACAGTACTATGATGGGTCTTCGCCTCTCTGTAGAACGTTGTATCAGATTACCTGCGTACTTAGTCGAGGTTGTGCAAAAAGTTGAGGCCCAAACAATCCGGGTATTATCCCAAAAAACCAAAGCTCTCTTTCTGTTTCGTAAAATTATATATTTAAAATTTTCAGGATATTAAGCATAAATGTTACACTAGATTATTGAGGGGATTCTTCAAAATAGATCAACAACTATTTGTATCCTTCTCAATTCTCATCATTGAGTTTTATATTTATCAGTTAATATGTATGGAGCAATAATTTTCTTTTGGTGATTAACAAAAGAAATATGGTTTAGCTGTTACATGGTCTGTAAAAGTAAAGGGAAAACATTATATGAGCAAGAGAGGAAAAAATCAGCTTTTTATTTGGTAAAAAAAATTGAGGCACCCCTATTGTACAACTTTACAGGGAGAACAGATGGGACTGTGAAGAGTGTCATAAACTTAGCATCTCAGAAGAAATGGTAGTATCCTTGGTATTGGAACTAGTCCAATTTTATGGACCTCAAATCATTTCTATCTTCAAGAACAAAAATGGCACCATTAATACAAGCTTGAGATCTGAAAGAGGCAAACTATCATCAGAAAAAAGAACTACGCCGCCTGCACAGGTTGTCCTGTAGGATATTTTGTTCCCAGACACTTCATCCGTATTAAAGTAGAAGCTTCTTGATGTCACTGAAGTTAGATGACAATGCTGAAACGAACGCACCTGCAAGATTGATTGAAGAGATGTAAACAGGTGAACTACAATCTCTACTTCGGTGAACTATACAAGTTTTTAAAGATGAGAAGTCTGAACTTACCTCCAACCTTCCCATCGAAGACGCGATGATCAGCTGATAATGTCAAACTCATTTTGTTAACTACAGCTGGTTTCTCAATTCCTGAAAAGAAGGAAGCGAAATTCAACTAGTTAAAGAAACTACTATACATCTCAATCCTAAACTAGTCGGTGTGGTGTTGGCAATATTTCAGCAAATTGAATAAGCAAAAAAATTACACAAGGAGAATTTTCAGTTAGAGCTATACCGTCAGCACCAACCACAGGTTCGACAACTTTATTGCCCCTACCAACAGCAATTATACCGGCCTGAGGAAAGACATTACAATGTTATGGATTTCAAGCTAGAGATTTATGAGCAGTGACAGGAATGACTTGTTCTGGAGAACTATCAGTTATATAACTCACCAGTAACAATTCAGTTATAAAATTTAATGCATCGACTGTAGAAGTTAAATAGTTAAGGAGAGACTGACATAAAACGCTAATCTATTCGATCAAAGGGAAGGAATAGCAGATATTTTTCATGCAGGGGTGCTACAATGGAGAGGGTAAGAAAAAAAGTTTAATTGACACGAGGAGGGTTGCTAATTTGCCACCTCCGAAAAACGATCCACCAAGGAAACATGCCCAAGTTTTGAAAAGGCAGGCAAAAAGAAAACAGAAGTATTAATTCTGCCAACAGAGAGCTCTTTTACAATGCCTAGAATCTAAAGTCGATTATTCACCTGAAAGTGCCACCTTGGAATTCATTAGGTTTAAGCTTTCCAGCTCGTGCCTTTCCAGCAAGCTCCTTGATCTTTCATGCACAAGTAGTAGATGATAATGATAAGGTAAGAAACCACAATAAGCTGGGATATTAGACTCCTAAATAAAGACAGAAAATATACAGTATATACATATTGCAGAAAATATTTCTTGTGCTAGCTTCTATGAACAAAATTGCAGTTCCCTTCAAAGTATCAAAATCCTATAGTTTATACAATAAACAGAATTTCAATATCCCCACTTAAAAGAAAATAGTGTCTAGCCTTATCATCCAAGATATTGAAAAAATAAACAGTTCAACCTATATCCCCTTTTACCTCCGCAGATATTGAGGATATGGATTTTTGATCAGCATTCCTGATAATTGGGGTCATCAAGCCCTGAAACTCAAGAAAATGGAATGAGAACAAGATTTGTACAAAATCCAACAAAACAGTAGTATGCTGCATACCTTTTCAGTGGCAACCGCAACAGATATATCGACAGAATCACAAAGCACCACCTCACCTTTTCCATCATCCCAGTAAGCTGTAATGGATTTAAAGAGAAAGCTTTTCAGTGAACTAGCATTTCACAGGAGAAAGTGTCTTTCACTAAGCTAGTCATCCGCAAGTAAACTAAAAGTCTATGTAGTGAAATTCAATGAGGAATAATCATAGATCAGGAATGAATTGATTTAGTAACCGGAAAACCATACTTGAAGGATATAGCCATCAATTAAATACAATGACTCTCCATCCTTTTCTGCTATTCTTGCTTGTGAGGGTGGGGTTATAGCTTTTAAGGGTATTGTGAGCAGAGAAGTGCTACAGGTTTCTGAAGAACAGTTCAGCAAAAATTACACTCTCGATTGCTGGTCTAGATTGTATCATGATGTACAGGAGACAAATAAGGAAAAAGATCACCTTACAATTTTACAGTATCCTAGACAAACACCAACAATCAACAGTTGCTATCAATAGTTATTATGAATGCCAGGAGAAGAACCAAAAGTACAATAGGTTTAATGGGGAAACAATATGAGTGGTTCCATAAAAGTTGGTGTTGAGAAGGTAAAGATAGTTAGGGAATGAAAAAAAAAATCAACTCTTTCCACAATAAGTTGCAATATATACAGAAGCAAAGAGGATATAGAATTCTTTGGCCAGTTTGACTAAAAGTTTGTGATTGCACAACATAAAGTCAACAGATAGATACTCTTTAAGTTGTGGAAAAAAGAGAAAGAAGAAGTATACACATATAGAGTCTGTTAATCTGTAAATGCATTTAAAAAAAAAAAAGAAATTACTGGAGAACAACTGTAGTACATAACCAGACAAGTCTCCTATTCCGTCCGGAAAGAGATTTTGCAAAATGAGACGAGAGTTTCTCCTCTACAAATTGAGTATTTTTTCGGTGAAGAATAGTTAGATAGTGAAGACTTAAGTGGCTTCACTCCAGATCAACAGAGATTGTACATGATTAGGATGAAGCCTAATGGGGTTAAGTGTCTCACTGAATGCTTCTTAGTAAAAGAGATTGTAGGAGACCCACTAGACCTCTGGAAATAAGAGAGCTAGCATGCTTCATTCATATAAATGGAAATACATAACTTAGAGCCTCATTTATCAAATTAAATGTTCAATTCTGAACTTACAAATAAGAAAAAACTTGATACACCATGAGCATTTGAGACACAACAACATACCCAATGTAATTCCACAAAATGTGGTCTGGCGAGGGTAAAGTATACGCCACCGTACCCCACCTAGGAGAGAAAGTTGTTCGTAGTAGATAGACCCTCGGCGCGCCGCTTTCTTGGCGCTCCCATTTCGCTCCATGTCCTTCTCGAATCGTTTTCTCGGATCCTCCTACTAAAAACAACTGATAGTAATGGAAGTACAAAAATCAATACATAGTGACAAAAACAGCAGATAGTAACAGAACAGTTCCACAACAAAATAATATGATTGAAGAACAAAAAACTACACAAGTAATCTACAACTACTAGTATGGACGAACAATGCCTACTAACCTTCTATCCTAATACATGTCCTCCACAACCTCCTATCTACGGGCATTTCTCTGTAAGCTGAAGCTACAATTTCATGTGTAATCACCTCTCCCCAATACTTTTTTGGTCTACCTCTCCTTGTACCCACTATATCCAACCTCTAACACCTCCTCATTGGGACATATGCACATCTCCTCTTCACATGATTAAACCATCTTAGTCTCCATTCCGTCATCTTGTCCACCACGGAGCTCACTACCACCTTGTCCCGTATACCCTCGTTCCTAATCTTATCGCCCTTAATATGCCCAAACCATGAGCATTTAAGGGAAACGGGAAAAATAACAAGTCAATTATCATCAATGGAAATTATTATGTTCACAGTAATATCAATTATAAACTCTTAATATCTACCTAAAACAGAACACAATAAACATACATTTGTAAACGATTATACGATATCTTCTCTTTTTTTGACAAAAAGGATTATATGATATCTAAGTGCATGTTACAACAAACACCATTCACATTTAACTGGAAAAGCTATCTTTTGTCCCTCCTACATCTTCTTTCAGAGATCATATGATCTTTTCCTGACATAAGAACTAAATGAAACTGATTGGGAAGTATCAAAATTGAGAAAAAAGATTATGGTCATTCATCTAACAAAGCTAGAAAGTTTGCTTCCACATACTAAACAAATTCACAATTAGGTTTCATAGCTAACTATGCTTCGCTTCATCCTACATTTTAGCTGTTAATGAAAAATAAGTTAGAACTTCAATTAGCAATGAAAATACTAATAAAAACTCACCATTTGCTCCTGGTACATTTCTTAATGTTGCTGCAACCACTTTGATTACTATGTCATTCACAGAGACTTTAACATCATACTTTTCTGCACAGAATAAAGATGTGTCAGATCATTATGAAGGAATATCAGCACAAGCAACAATACTAATTAAACACCTTAATTCTATACCTTTAAGCTCCTTTCTGAAGGAGAGAAGAGAGTCCAATATAACATCTGTTAGAAATGAATAATTTGAAAAAGTTCCACAAATTAGATATTAGTAATTACTACTCATAGCACTAAGAATTTTTTTTTTTATGAAGTAATTAGTTCTATTGCAGGCATCAAGTAGATGCATAATAGTTACAAAAGCTTAGTAGGCACTAAGAACTTGAGAATTGACAGAACCTGTGGACAAATACAAGTGAGGGGTAGATTGCTTAGATTCCAATAACCTTGCTGCTATCACCTGCAAAATATAAGGATTGAGAGACACAGCAAATCAAGTATGAGATGTCATCTGTGCAAGTCTCCTATTTGCATAAAAAAAACACAGGAAATGGGAGTGAAGAATACATTGATAGCACAAAAACTTAGTGAAAAATAAGAACAATGTAGAGCATAAGCCAAGTCGAAAGTGGATCACATGATAAGAAAAAACCAAGATGAATACACTGCAGAAGAAGCACTACACCAGAAAAGAGGAAAACAAATAAGACAATATAATACCCTACCTGGAGTCCTAATTTGAGCAGCTGATATCCTACTTGGGGTCCTTATTCGAACAGCTGATTTATTAACATATTTCTAATTTTAGACTGTAGATGTTTAATTTTTAAAGGTAAAAATAATTATTCATATTTCAACTTCTCCTTGGGTGATTTACAAACTGAACCTTCTAAGTTCAAATTTCACAGATCAACTTGTTAGTCTTTGTTCAATGCTCATTCAACAAAGGAAAACTCACTAGGTCTAGAAATGCAAAGAATGATTTTTAAGAACACCGAAATTTTTAACTTGGTTATTACTGCCACCTTGATAATTTTTTAGGCAGCAACAAAGTTTTTTAATAGAAAGGTGTAACACATGTTTATTTGGTAAACAAAACACAATTTCTTTATTGAAACAAAATAAAAATCTCCCCAGAAAAAGAACAAAACCAAACTCATTTCCATATTAACAGACAACCTTACAAGTATTATCAGTTAAGACTCTCAAATTCCTTTAATAAGTCATCTTTCTCTTTAAATCTAAACCTTTTCATCTACAGTTGTCTGTCCAAAATTTATTTTTGAAAAGTAAAATACTGTTGACTTTTTTTTCTTTCTAAACCTATAGACTTGTTATTAAGTCTAAAGCATGATATTAAAGAATTGTTACCGTATTTCAACTAAGATGATAGAACAAGTACTGTGAAGGTCTGGTCGTCAATCTTGCAAAGTAAATGGTTGCAAACAAATTTTATGTTTACTAAATTATCCAATCCAAAATTCCAAAGACACTTGTTTTTTAACAAGGTGATATACTAACCGTAAAAGAGTAGTTCAAACAGGGGGGTGGTATTTTTTTCAATAAATTGAACTGTTATGGTAATCAACTAGTCTTCAATAGAAGGTTGATCAAAGACCTCTTAATGAAGAGTAAGAATTACGTAAGAAAAAAGAAGAAGAAAAAAAGAAGAAAGGAAATAGAAAGAATCAAAAGTATTACTCCCTTCGTCCCATTTTATGTGACACCCTTTCCTTTTTAAGTTCATCCAGAATGTCACCTTCCTATAATTAAAAACAATTTATCTAAAAAACTCCCCTTTTACACTTAATGAAATGATTTACAACCACACAAATATCTAAGGATTGTTTTAGATCACAAGTTTCAAAAGTCTTCAATTTTTTCTTAAACCAAGTTATGTTCTCACCCACATTTAAAAATTTAAAAAAGAGACTCGTATTACATAGATAAATGAAACTGATCATTACGTACAAGAAATAAGATCGTCCTTCATTTTTCTCCCCTGGTGTTAGCAACTCTGATAGTATATCCCCTACACCTCCCTAAACCAACCCCATTCAAAGCTCTCATCTTTCCTCCGTATTCATAAGGTCACAGTTGTACCTACCTGTGATGGTAAGTTCGCTAGTTTACCTGCGAATCTTTGACACTATGGGTTAAATCGTTAAAGCAATCCTTTGCTGTCCATCAGATTTTAAATCAAGTGACTTTGTTGGAGTAGCTTGTTGGTTGACCTGAGGAGGAGATGGAGTTGCCTTCCCAACTGATGAATTGTTGCTTGATCCCTTTCCAGACTTCAATGCAGCAAGAACATCTCCCTTTTAACAAGGTACCACGAGGACCAGATGCTGGAATTGATGATGCATCTAAACCATGTTCCATAATTAATACCTTAGCAGCTGGACTGATTCTATTGAAACCTGTTGTCTGAGTTCTAACTTCAGTTGTGACATCATGACGGACCGGCTTTTCTTCCTTAACCACATTGTTGCCGCTGGTCGATATCCTCACAGCTTCAATATCATTTTCATCCTCAACCTTGCAAAAAAGAAGTATTTATTCCACAAAATGCTACGAGTTAAAATCCATAGCAGAGTAACTATACCAGATAAAATATTTTTTTTAAAAAAAAGAACTACAACAAGTCCCTACCCTAAATCTGAATATACTGATTTGCATCTTCTAATGGTTAAGACAACAGAAAGTTCTAAATTTCTCACAGAAGGTGAAAAAAAGAGAGGAGCATCAGCATCAGCAACTTACCATGATTGCAATAGGCTGCCCAACAGCCACATCTTTTGAACCTTCAGGTGCCAGTATTTTGGCCAAGAATCTACAAATCACACCAGATAAAAATATTTTTTTGTGGCCACAGAAAACAAACACATCAAATTGTAAAACCAACACTGAATCAGAGGGAAATAGTTTCATAATCTACAAGAGCAAACAGGATACACATGGAATGGAATGTCTTCTACTTCAAAGACTCAAAAACATGATAAAACCAGTAACAAAAACAACCTCACATACTCCCAGAAATAAACAGCAGTAGATGTAACTAAGAAGGCCTCCGCCATAGAAAGTCAATATGAAGAGGCTAGGAAGGATTCTTCCTTCAATATTTTGAGGCTGCTTTTCTGGATAACTAGAAAGTCCTAAGAAATAATTACCTTATAGAAAGTACAGTAAAAAATAGTAATAGTTATAATCTCTAACAGTATCTTATTTTCTTGCAATTAAACATCTTATTTAAAATGTAATGGGAAAGTTTTACACTCTTCAGACTTCTGCTCAGAGTTGCTTGTCCGTTTCTTATCTCACAGAGAAATCACCAACTCGAATCGTGTCAAAATAAAAAGAAGATAATAGTTATACATGCTGTTTTAGTCCATCCCTGCCCAGTGTCTGGGGTATTTGTGAAAATTCACTAGTCACTTATAATGCAGCACCAACCTTGTCACCTTCCTTTTTCCTCCATTTAAAAATGTTACCTTGGTTCTATAGGTAAGAATTCAAACAAAGATATCATCAGCATTGACAGGTAAAACAAGTATAGCATGGAAATTAAAGAGTCCATTATTAACTGTCCATACCATGGTTGGGGACAAAGCTGGCATATCAAGGATCAGATGTGGAGGAAGTTCAGATGAGCTGATATTGGCAGGAGTCACTTCTGTAGCCCCATCTCCCCTTGCTGCATCTGTCTGAGAAGATGTTTGATTTTTAACCTCTGATGCACCACCAACGGTAGCAGGGACTTTTTGTATGTCATCTGCTTCTTCCACCTACTCAAATTAGCGAAAAATATTTACAATAAGAGATGCCCATGGCAGTCTACACAACCCGATTAAGCTAAGCATGTAGGAAATGAGAAGGCTCTGAGACATCCAATATAGTGAGGCAGAAAAACATGGCAAGAATTTAATCTAAAGGTGACAGTCATCCTAACTTTGACGAGGAACATAGTTTAGTTCATACTAAGGTAGAGAAATTAGTTCATTCTAGTAAAATGAGCTGCTGATTGAGGAACCAAAAGACAAGAACTTGCTAGTAGATTTAAAGCATTCAATCATGTCTAATTAGCCATGAGATAATTATTGTCGTTATGGCCATATTTAAGTAAAAAGGAAAACAAAACTGGGATTAGGCAGTCTATAAAGGTCCTTCCAAACCAGGATCCATTTCTATTAGAAGGCTGTCTTGTTTCCACTTGAGTTTACCTCCTAAAGTATTCAGTGAGCACTCTTATTAACTTCAGTTTGAGCTTAAAATACTTTCCTGCCTTTTTATCTTTGCTACTTTCATTCGATCTCAATCATGTCAGGGAATTCTTTACAGAACTGCTACAGTAAGATTCCCTTGACAAAAAATCCTCCTAGTTGGTAAACTCTTTCACGACATAGAAACATTGTAACAGAGACTACTCGTTTGCTCCTGGATAGATTTGGTCCGCAAATAAATGGAGTTGAAGACATTATACATTTGCCTTCCTCCATTTCCTTTTTTTTTAACCTTTTTCTTCCTCTCGTTCTTCGTAGCTAGTGCATCTTTTTGGGACTTCTGGGTCACCCCACTCACAATAATTAAAAAAAAAAGAAGCATATTCAACTTGGTGCTTAAGGAGAGTTGGCAAAGCCACCAAGAAGATCTTTTGATAATCCTCCAAGAATCTTTTAGTGTTTTTTGGACAGAAAGGAACTGAAATGTTTAAAACGAAATTCAACGCTAAAACACTCCCTAAAAGCTAGATGTTTGCTTAACTTGTTTTGCTGGAGAATTGAACCCCTGTAAACAGCTCTGGCCAATTTTTGGTCTTTATTAGCTCCCTAATCCTATCATAGTCTCTTCTCATGTATTGGAGCTAAGACAACTTCTTTTGCATCTTCTAGATGCTTTGAATGGAAACCCTTTCCTTCATTTACAAAATGGAGTTTTAAACTCATGTAGAGAATACAAAAAAAAAGTCTCTGCTCTTGAAAGAAGAAGACGGACACAAAAGAATTAGCAGTTGTCTCTCAAGGCGGGACACTTTCAATATATTGCGTGATGCATACATTACTTTCTCCTCCAAGTTCATACTTGAAGAGGAGAACCTGATACCATTCTTTTTTAGTACAAAGGACGGAAGTGTCCTAATCCATCAAAATTCATAATTATCTTTTGATATACAAGGACTCTTTTAGATAAGTCAAGACTTCTAATTAATTTCTAACCAAGATGGCTTCAAAGTGACAGCATATATAATATTCGGCTATCACAAAAAAACTAACCAACTATTGGCACAAAAAGAAAAAATTTATTTAATTCAAAATACAAGTGAAGCAAAAGGATTTCCTTTAGTGTCCATGCTGGTTTTTTAAATCCTTATAAGATTCATATACTTCTTTCCAACCAAATCATCAAGAATGCACAATGAAATTGTCTTCCGTATCTTCTTTTTCTCGCCTCCATCCTCTTTTTAGTTTCAAAAAAAAAAAAAACTACTTCTTACAGCATTTGCCACTATCTAGTAAAACCCAATATAGTTTAACAAGGAAAATATGATATCTGATGCAAAACTAAAGGTACTATTGAGGTGTTTTTTTCCTGTCAAAGCCGTATATTCGTTCTCTCCTTCAAGATGTGCTGACAGCATCCTACGTAATATACAATCTCAAACACACCATCTTCTCTGGTGCTTTAGTCTTCCAAACTGATTTACAATCAGGCCTTAAATCCCCTCCATTAAGTAGGCCTCTATACTATCACTTAACAGAGAATCATTGACTGCCTACCTCTTGCCATTTCATTTCTATCATCTCTGCAATTTGTATGTAGCAGTCAATCCTCCGTAACGAACTCTTGACTTCCGTTCCAATTGCTCAAACACTCTTGGAATTCAATAAAAGGACGATGCTTTCCGATTGGAGAGAAAAAATGCAAGGTTGCTTAACTTTCAACAGTTCAATGCAAACCCATTTCGTGGTTTAGGGCTTAAAGAGCAATGTTGTATAGATAAACATTGGTAGTATGGCTTTCCTTCAAAAACACAACACAAAGGACTGATAATTAGAGAACTTTGGCTGATACTTATAGCATGGTGGCTTTAGTAAACTTCTGAAGAAAGAGAGCAATGTGTAGTCTTATTAGCAGGAAAAGCTTAGAATGTAAAAATATTTGATTTTATCAGATAGTAGCTACAATACTTGCAGAAAACAAAATACTACAATTTCCAAGAGGGAATGTATTTAGTCTTCAATCTTTCATATTTACACCAATTTCAACCTGCTTTGATCTATCGGTTTGTTGTTCTAGCGGGTGTCAGTCTTCCAACTGTCAGGTCTCTGATAGGCAAACCAAAGAAGCCTGTGCCTTTTTGTTAGAATACAACTATTTTAAAATGGGGAAGGAGTTGACAACTTTTCAGAGAGAACACCCACTTCAAAATGCGGAATTTGTTTTTTTTTAAGCTACCTTTTTTTTTATTGAAATGTGAGGGTTGAATCTTCAGGCATACGTATGCTGGCTACCTCCAAAAAAGGAAGAATATAAGATTTTCCTTTATCAAATCTATAATCGCTCTAGATACTCTATAAAAGCTGTTTTACCAAAAAAGTAGAGATACTATACAATTCCATTTAAGCTACCTACTGTTTATGCGAACAAAAAGAATAATAGAAACTTAAAAAAAGATGATTAGAAATTCTTGGGGCGTAACACAGACTTCTTTTTCCATTTTGCAGCAAAGAATTCCAGAGAAGAAGCGAAAGAAAAAAGAGAAAAATGCAGCATTATCACTTATATTTTGTGGTGCTTGACTGAATGGAGATAATCACAAAATAGAAAATAAAGACGAAAAGTGGCAGGAGAAATATCTAAGAACTCTTATTACCGTAATTGCTATAGTCTGTCCCACCGGTACATCTTTTGTTCCTTCAGGGACCAATATCTTTGCAAGGAAACTGCAAATAATATCCCCAAACAACAAAACCAATTACATTAAAGAAGTGCATCCGTTAACAGGATGGTTAGAGTGAGTACTTCAGGCATTTATGAACAGCAAGAGCATCAGGAGGAAAACTAATCACATAGTACGTAAAGAAAAGCAATAACATCATAAAAGAACACTACTTACCTTGTCAAAAGAAAATCTTCTCTTTTAAGTTCTAAGCAAATACAGCACAATTGGAATATAGGCTTACCCTTCTTCAAGAGTTTCAAACTCAAGCGTTGCTTTATCAGTCTCTATCAAACATAGTACGTCCCCTGCTTGAATCTGTTAGGAAATCCGAATTTAACAAAGTGTAATAAAATAGAAACGTTAGTTGTTGAGCCTTAATACTTTAGCAGGCATTATCTTTGTCTAAAAGATTGTACTACTTTAACTTTCGGTAGCCATGAAATCAACTGACCTTGTCCCCCTCTTTCTTTATCCATTTTGCTATATTACCTTGAGTCTGCAGTGAGATGAACATGTAAGTTAAGAATTTCCACAATTATAAGGAAATGATAAGAAGAAAACTTCATCATTCATAGAAATAATGCCACTAAGATTACCATTGTAGGGGACAAAGCTGGCATTCCCACCTCTGTATATGAAGGAGCCTCTGCAATAGTAGGAAATAAGTATTATAACATTTAACAAAGAAAGACTTCATTTCTGCCACATAAGATCTCATATTATCAGTAGATTCTCACACAGTTCAAGATAAAAGTTGTATAACGTGTCTGAAGGTCACCAAATATCTTTCCACTGTCTTTCTAAAGTAGAAAATAAATTAACCGAAGGGGAAATATATATATATATATCTTAATGGAATAAGACATTCTCTCCAGTACATCTTGGAGAGATGACATGCCTAACACCTTAGAAGCTAAAAGGACTATCCCATCGCATATGTAAGTCAGAGATTTAACTGCTTTTTAATGTTTCTGAATTATGTTACAACTAAATGCACCATTAGCCAGATTTTCTATCTTAAGGCTAAACATTCTTACACTTTCCAGGGACACTGAACTAGATGAAGAAGAATTGAGTTAATACACGTGATTCAACGTCCAAATAGCATATACTAAACTGATAAGCGGAGGACGAAATCATATATTTGGAGAACACAATATACACATTTAGTAATCTAACATTTGCTGAATAGGAAACACCTCAGATTTAGCATGCATCAGCTAGGACCAAAATTGCCTTGTCGGGCTTCTTTACAATTATCTGTAGCAGGTGAGGTGATCAAAAGTGTTGAACCACATAACAAACACATGTATAAATTTGAAGAGGCTTATGTCTTCCCAAATGAATCAGGGTAATGGAACAGCCACTGGAATATTTGAAGTACAAGATAACACTTAAAAGTAAATACATTCTATAACCAGAAGTCTCCGAAACATCAGATTTGAGCATCAGGTCGGAGGATGTGAATTATCATTCCATCTCTTTATCATTCAAACAACAACTATGTCTAAGTCCCAAGCAAGTCACGGTCGGCGATATCGGGGTCGGCTATATGAATCCTCACCTCTCCATTTAAGCTCAACTCATATCATCATCATACCAAATAAAAATGAAAGTGAAAAATAAATAAAGTATATACAACTAATACTCCCTCTGTTTCAGTTTAACTATCTTAGTTTGACTAGGCAACTAAGAAATTAAGCAACTAAGGGGGAGACTTGGATTGTGTGGTCTTAAACTAAAGATTGTGTATGTTTGAAAAAATGGCTCCTTTGAAACTATTTATTTTTGGAGTAGAGGAAAGTAAAGGCAACTTTGTATTCACAAAAAAAGTCATCAACAAAAGATGATAGGAACATTTACAATCCACATGGTATGTGAACTTTCCTCAGTGAGGACTACTCGACAGAAAAACTTTACAAGTTACCTATGAAGTCAACTATGTCTACTTTATACCCTACAATATCTTGTTTACACCAAAAATAAAGTAAACTAAGGTTACCTATGAAGTCAACTATGTCTACTTTATACCCTACAATATCCTATTTACACCAAAAATAAAGTAAACTAAGGCATTGGATTCTAATCTTCAGGCTGTTGGTCCCTTTGCCCTCTAATCTTCTAGTAAAAAACATACCATGTAAAATATGGGGTTCAAGGAGTTACCGAAAATAGAAAGAGGCATTCTTTTGTACAAACTAAAAAGGGAAGTGCACTTATTTTGATACGGAGATAGTAATTATAATACTCCCTCTATCAAATTTTATATGGAACCCTGTCATTTTTAATCCGTCCTACTTACTATAATTACAAACAATTTAATTTTGAAATTTCCCTTTTACCCTTAATGAAATGAATCTCAACCACACAAATATCCAAGGAATGTTTTAGACCATAAGTTTCAAAAGTCTTCCTTTTTTTCTTAAACATTATGCCAAGTCAAAGGATGCCACATAATAAGGTGGAGGGAGTAATAGTTTTAGAAGTTCTCTAACACGCTAAAACCTATGTCCAACTAGTAGATATCACCTATATGAATCATTTTTTCCATTGTGCGCTATCTTTAGCTTAGTTTGCACTGGCTCCATCTCTTTATATTTCGATTTATTTATTATTTTAAAAAAACATGGGAGCTCCAAGAAACACATCCCTGTTATGCAATGAAATGATGACATTTGAAGGGGCTACTTGTTATAGAAAAACAGTATAAATGAGGAGTTCAAGTTAGATATAAGAACATGATCAAAGCAACGATCTCCTACAAATAATGTTTCTAACATGACCAACGGGAAAGGACTTATCACGTGTTTCATGCAATTTCTCTTAGATGTTAGAAGTTGAAAGAATTTCTTAAGTTGTATTCCATTTTTCTTTTTATATGCTCTTATCAGATGGGCCCCTTACTAATTTTTCATTCCGTGTTGCACTTGAAATTCAAGATATGATGG